>CP129453.1:40416071-41075357 GCA_030445155.1 Quercus variabilis | reverse complement strand
TAGTGTCTTTTGCTTGAACTTTTCTTGATGATGGAATTAACACTTGATTTTGCTAACTTTTCAGGCACATTGACTGGAAGTTGCTGATGCTACCAAAAGAATTTTAGAGGAAAGAATCAAGAGCCTTAAACTGGAAAATTGTCAATATGATCCTCGATTTTTCACAAGTCAAGAAGGAAATACTAAAGGTGGCTCCATGATGATTTTTTTTTTTTTTAAAGAAAAAATGATGGTGGTCTTTTTTTTTTATATAAAATGATTGAGACATGGGTGATTGCCCCCAGTTTGGAATATGAATCCATGAGTCTTGAAAAAAAATGATTTGATCAATTTTTGAAAACAATGATGCAAGTGATGATTTTTGAAAACAAGTGAGTTAGGCACATCAGAATGACCCAATTTGACCAAAAAAAATCTTTTTGAGTGTTAAATGATCCTTAAAAAATGTCCAAGAATGCAAAATTGCATGGAATTACATGTATGTATGATAGCTGAAGTGGGTGCCACTTGGCACATGAGGAGTGCCATTCGGCACTTTTAGAGTGTCGAATGGCACTTGGCCATGTCATGATGCTCACACCATGGTGGGACAACTCCTTATGCTTTTCCAATGTGTGGTTCATGTTTTTCATGATTTTTGAAAAATATTTCCTTCGTTTATGACCATGAAACACTCTCCTACTCAGCTACAAACTCTTTGAAACCTATTCCAAACTTGATTAGGAACTGAAGTAGCTTATATAAATGATTTATCCTGTGATAAATCTTTGCATCAAGGTTAGCAAAGTACAATAATCACAAGCAAAAGTCATCCATGGCTAGCAATCGTTATTTCTCTCCTTCAACAATTCATGATATCAACAGATGGGTTCATAGCTTTGATTTTAGTACCAAGACCAATTTTACAGCCTATAAACTAGAGGGAATTAAGGCTCTAAGGGATGTTAAAATCAAGTAGGATTTCCTTCGTGTTGCTGTGAAATTCTAGGATCCTGAAGATTCATGTGTTTTGGTTTAAAATTGTTGAACTTTGTCCGAAAATTGAAGAATTTTTTGCTATCTTGGGCTATTATCTTAGAAAAAAATCTTTAGTGGTTTCTTGTGATCCTAAACAAAAAGAATCTTTGTTTGATGCTATCAGTCTTCCTACTTCCATTATCGGTAGTATGATTGAAGGACATATGTTGAATCTTTGTGCAATTGTTTCCAGGCTGATGGACAAACGCACCTATGGAGTGACCGACAATATGCAAAAACTCTTTTAGGACTGGATGCTGTATTTCATGGCGGAGAAACTGCAAACTTCCTAGGGAGTCCCTTAACTTTGCAAATATGGCTGATGGAGCAACTGGATATGATTTCCAGGCCTACAACTAGTAATTATGGGCCTATTAGTTTTCTTAGCAGGAGTATTATCAGAATTGAGTGTCAAACTGAGAGTGATTGGGTGAAGTTCTTGAACAAGAAATCTAGGAACTCAATCCAATGGAACTGTTATTGGTGGAAGTGCCCACCCCCTCTACTGCGGTCTCCAGGATCTGATCACATCTTCATTGTAGGGTTGCAGAAGGCAGCTTTCTGCGAGGCAATTTCAATATGAGCAAGGAATGCCTAGTGGAAAAAGAAGAAGATCTTGTACTCCTGTGGACACAAATCCTACTTCTATAAAGAACATGCTATTAGGTTTAGAAATGGATGACCGAGTGGACCAATCTTTTGTCAAGGTTCACTTTCATAGGATGACTACAGAATACTCTAACTGGTTGGTGAACAAGATTATTGACAAGGAAGCTGAGATGGTTGCCATGAGAAAATAGTTTCTTAGAGACAACCGGGAAAGACACGATGAAGACAACTATGAATTCAAAGGAAGGGACAAGAATGATAAAGTACCTAACACAGAAGAAATCAATGATCAACAAAAGGAGAAAAGACCGAAGACAAACTGACCTTCTTATTTTTTGGCTTTGAACATGTTTATTCAGAAGTTGATGTAAAAAATTTTATGTTTAGGAATTATTTAGGATTTGCAGGTTAAGGGTTCTGTTTAAGGTGTAAGCTTTTGGGGTTTTTTTTTTTTTTTTTTATTTTATTTTATTTTTTTATTTTTATGGCTTGGTTTAGGGTTTGGGTTTTTGGATTTTGTGTAATGATATGGTTTAACGAAATGGTTGAATTTTTGGAAACTTTGGTTAGGGGGCAAATGGTGGTTTTGGGAAATTGTGACCAAACCAATGCATGGTTGCCTATGTACCCCCTTTGTAGAAGGATCAGGTCATCACATAGTTTGTTGATGATGATTTTTTTTTTTTGTGCCTTAATTTTTGCCTAGGCCGCCCTTTCAAGTTTTCAACCTAGCAGGATCTCTCACCTTTTTTTTTTACTGTCCTTTTGCATAGATTGCCCTTTCGGGTTTTCAGCCTAGCGAGCTTTTCTTTTGTTTTTTGTTTTCAAGCCTAGGAAGGGAAATAACATAATTTACAACCACTTCAAATGTGGTGCTTTCAGACTACCACCTTAGACGTGGTATTTCTTCAATTGATCCATGTTGGTTGGCTTAGTGAAATGGTTTGCATTTAAGTCCATCAACCTTACTACTCCCCTAGAGTATATCTATTTGATAATGTATGGGCCTACCCAATTTTGCTTGAACTTCCCATTTACATCCTAAATCGAGGCTCAGATCTCCTTCAACACTAAATCTCCCAACTTCAAATATCTGGATCTCACTTTCTTGTCAAAAGCCTTCCTAAGCTTCCTTTGGTAACCTTGAATGTGATACAAGACCTTGAGTCTTTTCTCATCTAGCATGCACAACTGATCATATATGCTTTGTAACCAATTTGCTTCATGGATTTACTTTCTAATATTGTCCTTAGTAAACGGACACCCATCTTAATGGGAAGAATTGCTTCCATCTCATACACTAATAAATAAGGAGTGGCACCTATGGAAGATCGAATTGATGTTCTATGCCCCATAATGCATAAGGAAATTATAGGTGCTAGTCCTTGTAATTCTTTGTGCTCTTTTTTAAGATTCACCCTACATTTTTAGTAGCAGCCTCAACTGCTCCATTGGTTTGAGGACAGTAAGGTGAAGATTTGTGATGTTGAATGTTAAACTATCGTAGTAGGTTCTCTGTTTCTCCCTTGAAATGCTGCCCATTATTGGAGATAATTTCATGTTGTACCCCATATCTGCAGATGATATTGGTTTGGATGAATTAAGCAACTTTCTTTGAATTCAAAACCTTGTATGAGGCAACTTCTACCCATTTAGTAAAGTAATCAATGGCTATAAATATGAATTCATGGCTATTGGATGCTTATGGGTGAATCTTTCCAATAATGTCTATCCCTCATGTGGAGAATGGCCAGGGTGATGTCATGGTATGTAGTGGCATGGGTGGCATATGTTTCAGATCTCCATGAACTTGGCATTGATGGCATTTTCGGACATGAGCTGCACAGTCGGCTTCCATAGTAGTCCAATAATACCCTTGTCACATTATCTTCCTCGACAACATATGTGCATTCATATGTGGCCCATGGCTTGACTCATGAATCTCTTCAATTATTTGTTGTGCTTCCTTGGCGGTTACATAAAAAAGATGAATTCCATCATATGATCTTCTATAAAGCCTTTCACCACAAACGATGTAATTGGTATACAACCTCTGGATGGTTAATTGATCATTCTTGTTTGCGGATTGTGGGTATGTCCAATCCTTGAGATATTGTAGGATGTCTGAATACCATTTACCTTCTCCATTCTTTCCCTCATCTTCTTCTATTGTCATGTAGTAGGCTGGTTCTTCTTTTTGTTCCAACACTATTAGTCTAGCTTCATCTTTTTTTGGCACATCCATCATGGATGCCATGGTTGCTAAAGCATCTATAATTTGATTCTACATCCTTGGCACATACTGATATTGAATCTTGCTGAATTTTGATGTCCACTTCTGAAGACATTCATGATAAGGCATCGACCTTTCTTCCTTGATCTTCCATTTATTCTGAATCTAAGAGATTATCAAAACTGAGTCTTTGTATACCTCCAACTCTTTCACTCCTAGGCCTAAGGCTACTTGTAAACCCATAATACAAGCTTCATATTTAGTGGCTTTGTTGGTGGCAGGAAAGTTGAGTCTGCTAAAAAATGGAATGTGTGTCCCTTTTGGGGAAATTAAGAGAACTCCAATTCCCATTCCATTTTGATTTGTTATTCCATCAAAGTACATCTTCCATAATTCTACATCGATCCCCATGATGTCTTCATCCGAAAAATCTCCTTGAATCTCTTCAGATTCTTTTGGTGAACAATGGGCTAGGTGATCAGCAATTGCTCTCCCCTCCACAAATTTCTGGGTCACATACTTAATATCAAATTCTAACAAAAGCAACACCCATTTAGCTGTCTTCCCATCTTGCACAGGTTTTTCCATTAAGTACTTCAAAGGATCCATTCTTGCTATCAACAAAACTTTATGAGCAAATATATAATGTTTGAGTTTGCGGGTTGCCTATCCAAGTGCTACACATGTCTTCTTTAATGATGAATACTTTTCTTCATAAGGCAATATCTTCTTACTGATGTAGTAAATTGCATACTCTTTTCTAGTCTCCTCTAGGTATTGAGCAAGTAGAACCCCCATTGCTATATCTGTAGTGGTGAGATACAACAACAATGGCTTTTCTAGTACCGGTGGGACAGGTATTGGTGGCTTCATCAAATAATTCTTGATCTTTTCAAAGGCCTCTTGGCATTGTTCATTCCATACTGTAGGGACCTCCTTCTTTAGTAATCGAAAGATTGGTTCACATGTCATGGTGAGTTAAGCCATGAACCTGTTGATGTACTGTATCCTCCCCAGAAATCCTCGGATCTTCTTTTCAGTTCTTGGGGGCTTCATCTCTACAATTGCCTTGATTTTCTTCAGGATCGACTTCTATTCCCCTTTGGCTTACCATAAACCCTAATAATTTTTTGTATGTAACTCCGAAAGTGCATTTCTTTGGATTCAACCATAACTTGTAGAACCGAATTCTTTCAAGGAACTTCCTTAAAGTCGGGATGTGCCTTTCATGGTCTTTGGACTTCACTATCATATCATCAACATAAACTTCTACTTCTTTGTGGATCAAATCATGTAGCAAAATAGTGGCTGTATGTTGCTAAGTAGCACCAACATTTTTAAGGCCAAATGACATGACCTTGTAGCAGTATGTCCCCTATGGTGTAATAAAGGAGGATTTCTTCATATCTTCTGGAGCCATCTTAATCTAATTGTACCCTGAAAATCCATCCATAAACTATAGCAAAACATGACTTGCTGTGTTGTCAACTAGGATGTCAATGTGAGGCGTCATCTTTTGGGCTGGCCTTATTTAGATCTAAAAAATCTACACACATTCTGACCTTCCTATCCTTCTTTGGTATTGGAACCACATTAGCTAACCATTCTGGATAGTTGACTAATCTCAGGAATCTTGTATTGTATTGTTTCTCCACTTCTTTCTTGATCTTAAGAGTCCATTTTGGCTTTATTCTTCTTAACTTCTGCTTGACTGGCTTCATGGTTGGATCCGTTGGAATGCAATGCTGTACTATATCTGTATCAATCCCAGGCATGTCTTCATATGACCATACAAAGACTTCCTTGAACTCTATCAGCAGTGCCACTATTGCATCTTTCTCTAAGGCGATTAAAATATTGCCTACTTGTATCATTTTAGGTTCATCATCAGTTCCCAGGTTAATGGGTTGGGTTTCTTCTTTTATAGGCTGTAAGTGTCCATGTTTTAATTCCTTATTATTAAGGGTTTCTTTACCAATTTCAGAAATAAAAACATTCAAAGCCAACAAGTAAGCAGAATCAGAAATTATATTAAAAGGGAAAGAGTTCTCAACAGACTCCACAGACTCAATGGACTTAACTAAATCAGACTCAACTAGAAAACTATCACAAATAGACTTAACAGGAATAAAAATACTAGCAAAAATAGACTTAATAGGGACAAAAACAATATTCTTGTCAGGGTTTACTGGCTCGACGGTCTGGATCTTTTTGGCATAAGTGATTGACTTGACGGTCTTGAACTTCCTCACAGAGTCCTCCATGGGGTGGGCAGCTCCCTCCCATGCCCAGTTCTTCAACTCAGTCGTGGCTTTAACAATGGCAAGTGGCTCCCAATATGTTCCTTCTTCCCTCAACATCAGTACTGTGGGATTTTCATCCATATAATCTATGGCTTCTTTGTCAATCTCCATGTCTGTAGGCTTGTTGGTCACAAAAGCATCCAGGCACTCTATGCTATCCATTCGCTCATCAAACAGGTCATGCTCGCCCTTGTTGCCCAAGCAGGTGTGTTGAGGGAGATGCTCTGACTCGTCCCCTTCCATCCTTTCATCATTACATCAACATTCTCAAGTGTCATGATTCTAAGACTCTGGACTATCAGTTTTTGGTCTAGAGTGGCCAACCTAGCATCTATGTCATCCTCATTTTTGGTATGTGGGGTTGGTGAACTTGGTTTTGAATCATAATATGACACCGATTTTGGAATCTCTCTTCCATGCTTGTCATACCGAGGGCCAGACCTTGAACTAACATCAATGATATCGCTCAATTCTGAAAGATGCCCATAGGGGTATTCATCATAGTACATTTCATTGGCTTGTCTATTCTCCTCTCTTGCATTCTCTAACACATTTATTAGCATCTATTGGTCACTATCAGTGTTGCTCCACTTGTTAGCTTGGACATCATCTTCAATGTCTTCATCATAATAGTCCACATCATCATCGTATTCTTCATAGAACAGATCTGCGTCTTCATCTTCTCTATCACTAGGGGGTTCATCCCAATCATTGCCACTATACGTCCTATCATAATCTCTGCTGCTGTTGTCCTCACTATTGGTGCTGTTGTCATCATCAACATGTCCACTATCACTGCTGCTGTTATCACTACTACTATCACTCTTCTCATCACTTCCACCCTCATCATCGCTAGGGGCTACTCCCCTTTCCTTGTCTTCATCATTGGCTTTTAGATCATACAGGCTCTTCAATGCGTGCTAGCAAGCCTCCTAATATTCTTCTTCTTCTATATTGCAAATAGGATCTCCAAGGAGTGTAGTCATGAGATCAAGACCTATGTAATAAGCCCAATCAGTTGGAACCCAAGTTGCATCTTCTTTCTTCAATTCTGGAACCTTGTTGTTGCAATCAAATAGTATTTCAAACCCAGACACCGTTGTCTTTATCACAGGATCAAATCTCAGTTCAGGGAATCCCCAATAACGTTGACTTTCTCCTGCTTTTAAAAACTTCCCATTCAATGTAGGAGTGTAGGGCTTCAGAGGTTCTAAAGAACAAGGGAGTCCTTTTTCTTTGGCTTTGGCTCGAGCCATCTTTCTCACTTCCATTTCTAACAAATCATCATCAGTGGGTGTATAGCCTAGCTTAAAAGGTGGTGTGGCAGTAGGAATCATCGAGACTTGAATAGTAGGTTTCTTCACAATTCTCCCCAAGTTCATCCTTAGAAGATAGTTCATTCTCCTCATCATCGCTACCACATTGTTGTTACCATAGGGTGCAAAGTCTATCGTGATCTTCTCCATTTCTTGTTCTCTCCTTTTAAAGCTAGGCATCTCAATCTCAAAGCCATCCAAGGTCAATAGCTCTTTCTCAGAATCAATACTGAAAATAGGCTTGGGCACAGTCAAAGTATCCCCATATATAGTCACAATAGCTCCTTCATGTGGAAATCGAACCTTTTGATATAGTGAGAAGGTATGGCCTCTGTGTCACAGATCCACAGTCGCCCAAGGAGCATATTGAAACATGAGGCTATATTAAGGCCTTGAAAATCCACCATCTTGACCATCGTTCCTATGGTAAGCTCTAATGTTATGGTTCCTAAGACCTCTCTTCTACTGTCGTCGTATTCTCTCACATACTGATCGATAGGCACAAAGTCTTCAATGCTTAACCCCAAACAACTTGCAGTTTTTAAAGGACACACGTTTAAAGCACTTTCATCACCTATCAAAACCATCGGTATCCTCTTCCTCATGGCATCTACAGTGATATTGTGGTGCTTCCCCTTCTTGGTCAAATCCTTGTTAGAATAGGAAATAGTGAGTTCCCTATTTATGGACCCAATCATAGCATTTAGATCCTGGGAGGTTGTGGTTGTAGGGACTTGGATTTGGTTGAGAAGGTCTACTAGGTTTTGTTGGTATTTGTATGATGCCATGAGTAAACCCTATAAGGATATGTTGGCTTATGTCTTCTATAGTTGCTTGTGGACCTCATCTTCTTCGGCAGGTGTTTGTTAGGTAGATCTATTCAAGGCTTTTATTGGGTTGTCAGTCTCCAAATGTGGGGGTTTGAAGTGTCTCTCCCCATGTGATGTGGGTAATTTTTGTTAGGTCATTGGGATCAGTGTCTTGGGGTTTAAAATGTCTCCCCCCATTTGTGGGTGTTGGGTAATTTGATTGGGTTTTGAAGTATCTCCTCCTATGTGTAGGTTTTTGGTTGTTTTCTTCGGGTTTGAAGTGTCTCACCCCGTTTATGGGTATTAAGTAACCCTTGGGTTTTGGTATTGCTTCTTTCCATATATCATATCCTATGGTGGTTGTAGATGTCCTATTCATTAATTCTTTCTATGTCATCATAAAATATTCGGGTAGGTCATAGATTAGGTCAGATTGGTCTTCTTTTCTCTCCTCTTCAGTCATTAGGCAATTCATCCTTGGTCCTTTCCCGAAATTATGATTAGGCAAGGGATTTTTAGTGATGCTAGGTCTTGTAGGTGGCACAATCACCTTGTTGTCTAGTAGGTCCTAAAATTGCATGACGAAGGCCAAAACAGCAATTAGTATCATGGCCAAGGCCTCGGTGGTAAGCACACCTCTTATTCACATCAAAGTTTGTGGGCAAGGGGCTTGGAATTAGTCTTGGTGCTAAGGGTATCAGTAACCCTTTTGCTTTTAGCTTGTCAAACATTTAGCTTATAGGCATATATAACTCATGAAATTTCCTCCTAGGTCTAGGCCCTTGTGGTACTTGCACAGGAGAAATGAGTGCAATCAATTGATAAGGATCATTTTTATGGATATTAGAAATATTTGTAGTTTTAGAATTAGATCCTACATTCTTTTTAAACCTTGATGGGTCATCATTCTTTATAGTGCCATTGTTTATTGCATCCTCAATTTGGGTTCCAACAACAATCAAAGCTTTAAAATTAGGAAAAGTATTGTGCAAATAAGTACTTATGGTATACAGGTAATAAATTCTTTACAACCATGGCTAACTATTCCTCTTCACTTGGCCTATTCGTCATCTGTGCTGCCTTGGCTCTCCATTTGGTGATGAAAGTAGAAAAAGATTCTTTCAGCTCTTGCTTGGTGGTCTCGAGATCTATCCTTGTGATGTCCACTTCTATATTGTACTTGTATTGCTTATGAAACTCACGATAGATGTCCTCTCAACTTCTTGCTCTTGCATCATCTAGGTTGAGGAACCACTTAAAAGTGGCTTCGGTCAGTGTGTTTTGGAACATCTAAGCAAGTACTTCTTCAGTTGCGCCTAAGGACTGCATAGCCCTCATATGCATCTTCAGATGGGACTTTGGGCAACCGGTCCTGTCAAACTTATCCAAGGTTGGCATCTTGAACTTGGGAGGCAGTCATACATTAGGGAAAAGTGAGAGGGAGTTGTAGTCCATAAGGTCCTCCATCTTGCAAGCTCTTCTAAACACCTCCTCCATTTTATTCATTCTCTCGTTGATCTTCTTCTCATTCTCTATGGCTGGTGGGTCATGATCATCCTTATTCTCCTCTTAATTACTCTTCAGGTTCTGAAATTATTGCACCATATGGTGCATGTATTCCCTTAGCTAGATTTGACTAGCTACCATGGTGTTGAGTAGCTCTTGAGTGTTCATGGGTTCATCGGTGTTTGGGTGTTTTTCCTCTTCTACCATAGTGCTAGAAGCTTCAAACTTCTTGTGGCTTGAACTGTCTTATAGGTCAAAGATAGGGTTGTGATGTTGTAGCAGCAGAGTCTCTTCAATGCTTAAGGGCTTCAGTACCATGATGGGAATGACGAGCTTAAAACTAAAGCTACTGGCTTGAATGTTGGACTTAGGTTCTCTTTGTAGCCTTCCTTTACATCTTGACCAAATTCTCCCCTAATAACAAGCTTGGTCGGGTTAATCAAAGCTAAGACCTCATCCACATCAATCAACCAAACAAACACACACAACATGCAATGCAATTTTAACTGAGACCGACCTAAGGGTAGGTTCTAAGTCATTGCATTGTAGGGTCGGTTCTTTGTTTCATTGTTTCCCATAGCTAGAATGTTACACCTCATAACTTGTAATGTAATGAACATTGCATTGATCTGAACGACATGGTTTGTCCTTTAAAGTCAATAGGAAATGATCCAGTGACTTTAGGCTATGAGTTGGTGAGTTCGCCACTAGGTACTTGAATCTAATGAAGACTGATGATCCATGATTACTACCACCACAAGTTGTTGAAAATGGGTGCATACATTGTTGTTTGGATGGCACACACTGTGACAGTTAGGAAAAGCTTTTAACAAACAATACAAACAACAAAATATCATACAACATCTCAACAAACATAAATAAACAAATCAGCAACATTATCATGCAAGACCATGCAAAACAAGGGTACACATTGGGTCACTTAAATCTAATACGAAGCTTAGCCCTCGACATCCCCAACGAAGTCACCACTGTGAGAAACCGGGAAATTAAGGCCTCTAAAAAAAAAGAGATTTTGGGTGTGCTTTTTAGGGCACCTCTCTTTTTGGGTAAGTGGTATGGAGTTGCCACTTTTTTTTTTTTTTTTAAATACAAAAAATAACAAAAACTAAATAAAACTTTACATGGCTAAATTGTTTCATTTCATTGATTGAATACAAGAAAATACATGTTTGAAAAATGGAAAATTACATGGCTATGGGTCCTAGTTACAATCTACCAAAATACATGGCTTTTTATTCTAGTTACATTCTACCCAAAATAAAATAAAGACAAGGCTTAAATCTACTTATCCTAAGACCTAAATTTGGAGGTTAGGTTATAGAATGGGAAGGTGTTAGGTACCCATTCCACCCAGAGAGAGTCTAGTCTTCTAGAATCTTGTGACCTATGTACACCTTTATGCATGCTATGAATAATATGTTGCACATGAGAAACAAAAACTAAATCATATAAACTAGATTTGTTTTTATATGTTCGAAAATATGAAAAAGATTTTCTTTTTATGAAAAGAATTTCATTCATAAAAACAAATTTACACTATATGAACCAAACAAAACAAACAACCATAAACACAATCATGCATGATCTTTTTCTTTATTTCAAAATCTGCTTATGTTAAAAAAAATCAGATCTGCATCTAAGAAAGATACAAATCAATTTTTTGTTTTAAGAAAAATTCAGATTTGTATCTAAGGAAGATACAAACCAATTTTTGTTTTGAGAAAAATTCAAATCTACATCTAAGGAAGATGTAGATCCATTTTAATTTTGAAGAAAAATTTAGATCTGCATCTAAGGAAGATGCAGATCTATTTTATTTAAGAAAAATTTAGATCTACATCTAATGAAGATGAAGATCCGTTTTATTTCGAAGAAAGAATTCAGATCTACATCTAAGGAAGATGCATATCCATTTTATTTTGAAAAAAAAATTAGATCTACATCTAAGAAAGATGCAGATCCATTTTATTTTGAAGAAAAAATTTAGATTTACATCTAATGAAGATGTAGATCCATTTTTTATTGAAGATAAATTCAGATCTACATCTAAGGAAGATGTAGATCCATTTTATTTTAAAAAAGGGATTGGTTATATGCAGATCTTTAAAATTAAGAAAAAGATCACAATTACAATAAAAGATTCAAGATCATGCTTTAATGAAAAAATAATTAACAATTGATATTGTAGATATTTGACACAACTAAACTAAAAAAACATGCATGCATCATCATAAAAGAAAGACATAAAGAAAAGAAAAGGTTAATTGAAAACAACCTCTTGCATAGAGCACTTCTTCTTCTTGAAAGGATGTTTTAGGGTTCAAAGAAATTTATTCAATTATCTTTGAAACCTAAAAACCCTAATTTAAAAGAGAACGCCAAAAAAAAGGAGTGAGAAATTTGAGTGTGTGAAAATGTGTCTCTCCTTGAGCGTAAAAGAACGTGCCTCTTAGAGCGTAAAAAATTGTGCTAAATTATGAGATCCAGTCTCTATTTATAGAGGCTGGAAAACTCTAAAAAATAGCTCAAACAATTAGAGTACGAATCGGGACGTGTTTTTCTTCAAAAAAGTCGAAAAGGGTATGCCTTATTAGCACCTGAAGGAAATTGGGCCAAAGCCCAAAAGAGTGCCATTCGGCACTCCAAAAGTGCCGAATGGTACTCTTGGGCACCAAACGTGCTTTTGTGTTCAAGTGTGTTTTGGACTCCCTTTTTAGGTTTTTTTGAGCCGTTCCTTACACCTAAACATGTTTTCAATCCGTATTCTAAGATTTTTATCTCTTTTCTAGATAATTCAGATTTTTCAGGAACAATTATCTTGTAAATAAATACCTTAAAATAAATTTTGATAAAGCTCAGATTATCTTCAATTTTATTGTGATCTAATTATCCATTTTATTCATATGTAAGAAATTCTATTTTAGACACTAATTATCAACCAATCACAAAATTATTTAATTAATTTTAATTGTTTAAGCAATCAGAATTAATTTAAATTAATCATGCGTGGTCGACTCTACCTAGACACAATGCATGCTGACCTTGCAAACTTGATCACGAGATATCTTTTGTTCCGATAACCAATCAAAATTAATTTAAATCAATTGTACGTAGTCGACTCTACTTAGACACAATGCATGCTGACCTTGCAAACTTGATCATGCAATATCTTTTGATTTGTTGGTCTAATTTGGAAATCGGAGACACCGTTACGACCGTTAGAACCTCAAGATCATTTTTATGATATGCAAAGAATGAATTAATACATGTAATGCAATCATGATTTTTGGGGTACATGGATGGTCATTTTAGTCATCTTCCTTAATTAAATCATGGGTGCAAAATCGAGTGTCTACAGCGAGTTTCCTCTTGACGCACACACTTGATTAATTCTTCACACTCTTTCACACAAAACCCTTACATTATTCCCACCTAAATACAAGGTTTCTAAATGCTTTACAAGCAAATTTGGCACGGAATAAAGCCAACACATAGTTGAATAAATTCAACTTTACAATCTCTTCCTTTGGCTATTCCATGACAAAACCCTAATACAGACTCTAGACTTAAAAATGTGAGTTGGGAACCGTTGCCAAAACTCACTCACACCTAATTCTAGATTTGTGGAGCTCTTGAACCATACAAACAAGTGTCCTGAAAACAACATCAAAAAATACACTCATTAAATTCATTGTAAGCGGAAAACTTAGAATGCATATGGAGCAAGTATAATACGATCAAGCAAGTATGAATATGATAATGAAGCATAACTTGACCATATAAGAACAATCACTATAAATATTGACTATTATGAACATTCACATGGTGAATGAACGTCTGAACATGCAAGGAAAAAAACTTAATGCAAAGTATCATTTGCATGTCCAACACTCAACTGATGCAAGAACACTAAAGCAAGAAGCCTTAGGTTTGAATTGCATCAAGAATACAAGATCCAACAAGGGTACAAGAGTACTAAAGACAATGCAAAACATTAACTAATAGTACTAAGCTACATAAGCAAAGGTACATAAAAGCATAGTCAAGTACACAACATAAGTTTAAACTATGAACATAGACTAGTAATAACAAAAAAGAAAAAGAAAATTAGAAAAGTTTGTTGTTTGATTTGCTTGCTTTTGCATTACTTGCCCCCCCCCCCCCCTCTTTGATTTAGCTCTCTACCCCTATCATGATCACCATCTCCCCCTTTCTGTCATGGTACCTAATCATCATCTTTTTCTAGCTTCCTTTGGATTTGATCCAATTGAGTTTAGAGAGAGGTAAACTTTGTTTCAAATCGGGTGTGCTGAGAGTGCATGATAGTTGTGAGGCTGGACAATTTTTTGCTGATGTCTTGCACGGAAGCCATGATGTTGTCCAACTTTTCATCATAGGAGTGTGAGCTAGAGCTTGTATCACCTTGAGGAGCATTAGTCTCTTGCTTGACATTTTTTCAACTATGGCCTATTATAGCATTGAGAGTGCTAACGTTGATTGGTCTTTGCTTAGGTTGAGGATACTCATCTTCCAATGTGGGTACTCCTTTTAGTTTCAATATCTTTGTGATAAGGCAACAAAATGGAAGACAGTTCCTAGAGGCTGTCCTCTCAGCATTTTTTACCAAAATGTGAAAGATATGAGAGCATACATCAATTTCTTCATCGATAATCAAGTCATGAAGAAATAAAGCTTGACCAAGATTCATGTGTCAAGTGCTTGAGAGAGGATAGAGATTATGAAACATTATTGTTATCAGCGACCTCAACTTGAGAGATAATGATGGCAGACCGATTGATTTCCCATTTGAAGACACATCCAAGTTTTCTCCAAAAGTGTCCAAAGAATGTCAAGATCCGGTTCCAGCTCATCATCCATCAGTGGTTTTGCAAACACTGGTCAGTTAATGTTCAAAATGATAGCAAGATATGAAGGCGTTATAGTGAAATCCTTTCTTCTTACCCAACATCTTAGCTCTTCCCTGTCAAAGAGGGCATTCGCATAAAAATCTTTCACAAGCTCTTCATAAGGATCTTCAAGATTCAATAGAAGGTAGTTCCAATCCTTAGAAGCGAACCATTTAGGAATGTTCGTATCAAGAAGAGTAGTTTGCTCAGCAACCTGTTCAATCACCATGGGGGCATTTTTGAAGTAGCTCAAATATGCTTGATATGCAGTATTGGATCTGAATCGGGTGTCATCGAAAACTCCAGTTGAAGATCGAGTTTTCTTTGACTTAGGGGAGAAACTACTAAGGTTAATGATTAGTTCCTTCCCTTTGCTACTGCTGACTTTTTGAACGGAGACATCTTGAAGCAAAGACCATGAAATAGCATAGAGCAAGATGAACACAAACGACAATAAACTTGATTAGCAACAAGTTAGTACCAAAAACATAAACTACAAATTAAACCCTAAAAATTGAAATTTAAAGAGCAATTCAAAAGAAATTGACATGTGAAGATGCTAAACATCAAAGCATGATATAATCATGACATTAGACACACAACATGTCAAAGATTGTGTGTGTGTGCATCATATGAAAAAGTGTGCATATAAGGCATGAAAACATGCAAGGGGCATAGTGTGAAAGCACATAATCATTAGTTGTTCCAACCATGGAAACATTATTATTCCCAAATTTTGTACTTAACAGAGTCCAAAAATACCCACAAAAACATCTACATAGACATTTTATCAATAGAATGGTATGCACACCACAACACAAAACATAGTATAATGCATTAGCATGTAATAAAAACATGTAAAACAAGCATTATACCATCATTCTCAACAAAACCCATACATCAATTTCATCAAAAGCAACAAAATCCCATGATCATTAACCATATCTCAATATCTCGACACAAACAACAAATTCATGAAATTTAATGCTTTAAACTTGAAATAAAGTAAAAAGGAATGAAAACCCATACCTTTTCTTGGATTTGGAGTGAAGATTGAAGACAAAAATGGAGGTTTTGGATTGAAAATGGCAGTTTTGAGAGAGGGAGAGGCGAAGAAGACAAAGAGAAAAGCATGTGATGCGAGGGAAATTGAAAAGTTTAGAAAAATTGTTTGAGTTTTAATCCTATTTTTGCAAAACACGTGATTGTTGCGACTCAACTGACTCGCGAGTGGGTCGCCAAAATCCCTCGAACCTCGATTTTGAAAAATTTCTCTAAGTCTTTTTTGCGACTAGGGCTTGCACTCGCCAGTGAGTCGCGAATGCCTCTAGACGAACTCGCAACTCGTAAATGAGTCGCTCAAATGAGTCACCAAAAAGTCTAAAACCTAGATTTTGAAAAACTTTCTAAATCTTTTTCGCGACTTGAGTTCTTACTCGCCAATGAGTCACGAACCATTCTAGGTAAACTCACGTCCAAGGCTTTGAAAACTCGCGACTCGCAAGTGAGTTGCCAAAAGGCAGAGTTGAAAATTTTTGGATTTTTGTAAAATTTTTCAAAACAAAATACTTTCAAAAAACAACTAAAATACTCAAAAATCTTTTTAGGTTTGATCAACAGATGCTTGAGAATGTGCATCACATATAATCAAGTACAATTACAAAAATGAATAAAACATTCATTGAATATAGACATGTGTGATGTGGGTGGGTATCAAATATGGGATAGTCCTTAGTCTAACATGAAGCTTCAATGATCAATTCAACCAAGTCATACACAATTAGCACTAATTAGAGTGACCTATCTTAATTGTAAAAATGAACATATATGACCTCCCACATAAACTTGATTACATAGAGTTAGAAGCTTTTCATTTGACTTCTTTTCTTTTGATAACTTTGATCTTTTCATCTTTTTTTGAGATCGATGCCTGAAATTTTTGATATTTCAATTTGATGAGTAAGCCCTTGGCTTTTTGGCACCATACATTTTAATTACATGGCGTTTTTCCTTTTTCCTAATCAAATACTAATTTGTGTGACGGCTTTTTTAGCTCATTATCTCCTTTCGAGAATTGACATTGGTTGAGTTCTTTAAAAAAAATGAGTGGGAAGAGACAAACTACGCATGTCTCAAGATCAACAAAACTATTGACTAAATTCATGACAAGTTTAAAGATCAATTTACAACAATCACATAGATGTCAAGATGTTTCTCACAAAAATACAAGTGCATAAAGAACAAACTAAGCTCATTAATGCACAAAGCCATTAGAATGGAGGTATAGGGCTAAACATGCATGTGACAAAGTAAGTAAAGAATGATCAAAAACAAAAAAAAAAAAACAACCAAAGCTTTTAAATAGCAAAAACAATAAAAACATGCTAGAATGTAAAATAAGCAAGCAACCAACATTGTCACATTATATAGAAAGAACTAATGCATGAACATGTTATAATGCTTATGCATGACTATCCTTCTTCACCCATACGGCACGTGTGTTTGGGGTGATATCCTTTAAGGATTGGGTACTTGAGCCACGATTCTTATACCTTAAGGCGAATTGGCCAAACATGAGGTGATGGTGTCAATCATCTTCATCACATCACTCATACTGGGTTCTTCTTCTTGTCCTTTTGGTTGCTTGGGTTTCCCATTGCCTTTTCCTTATCTTCTTGGCTTTTGAAGATCCACATTCTTCAATGCTTGGAGCTTGTAGCAATTTGGCCAAGTCTACCCTTGAATTCCACAATGATGGCAATAGTGTGGTGTTTGTGGACCTCTTTATGCCTTAGGAAGAGACTTTCCTTTTGCCTTGGGTTTAGCCACAATTGGATTTTGCAAGGTTGAATTTATTCAATCATGTGTTGGCTTTATTTCGTGCCAAATTTGCTTGTATTTTAGCAATTAGATACCTTGAATTTAGGTGGGATTTATGTAAGGGTTGTGTGTGAGAAAGAGTGAAAAAAATTCAAGACATGTGCAATCAAAGGAGTCTCGCGATTGGATCTCGTGACTGACTCACAACTGGCATGTTGCCAGAGTGGCACACGTGTGAAGCATGCAAGGGAGTTGAAAGGTCACGATAGCTGGAACACTACAGGACAAAAAGTCCAGTCTGACCAAGCAATTAGCTCGCGACTCAGACTTGCAACTCGTTCCAGTTGCTAGGTTGAGTCGCCAGAATGCCCTATTTAGATGTAAACTGACTTTTCGCATCCTTATACACTTTACTACAAATACCCTTATATACCTAGAAAATGTAGAAAGCTTCTAGATAGAATTTTGAAAGAGAAACCCAAAAGAAAAAAAAGATTGATATCCGTTAAAGTGTACTTGCTTTGATTCCAATTGAAAGCTCACTTAGTGTGTAAAACACTTGCGAATGTTTAAACCCCTAAAATCAAATTATCCAAAACAAGCTTATATTTAAATAATATATGTGTAGAATATGAAATATAAGCTATACCCAAATAAGCAAACTGCTCTAAGCCATATTTTAATCACAACTCAGCAGTAATTAAAAGCAAAGAATAAGGGATAGAGAGAAGCAAACACAAGATAATACTGGCACGTTTTATCGAAGAGGAAACCAAAGAACTTAGCAAAAAATCTTTCTGCCGCCCTCTAAGCAGTAAAATGATCCACTAGAAAATCAGTTGGGATATACGAATAGCAATAAACCATCCAAGCCTAATCTACCCATTGCACCTAAGCCCTCCAAGTTTCTTTCTTCAACAGGGTTATGCCTAACCTTGTCTTCTCTAGCTTACCAAATCTCACAATTAGCCCATTGCATCAACCAACCTGAATTGGTTCTCTCTTGAACTACTTCCCAAACACCAATAACTTGCTCACTACTATGATTTTGGTGAGGTAGGGATTTGGCTTAAGATTCTCTTATGGGTATGACAATAAAGATGATAAGAGTAGAGGAATTTGGAGAATCAAATGTATAAGATTGTGGATGAATCAATCTTATTTTTCTCTAGGGTTTCTTTCTCAAAATTCTCTCTGGAAGTTTTCTACATTTCATGGGTATAAGGGTATTTATAGTAGGATATGAGATGGAATGTGAAAAATTAGTTTTTAGCAAAATAGGGTGCACTGGTGAGTCACTTGCGACTGGGATGAGTCGCGAGTTCTAGTCATTAGTTAACAGAATAGCCAGACTGTACTTTTTGTCCTGTAGTGATCCAGCTGTCCTGACGCTTTAACTTCCTACATGTTCCACACATGTGCTACATTCTGGCAAGTCACTACTCGCAAGTCAGTCACGAGTAATCAATTCTTCACACTTTCTCATATACAATCCTTACATTATTCCCACCTAAATACATGGTTTCTAAATGCTGAATTATAAGCAAATTTGGCACGAAATAAAGCCAACACATAGTTGAATAAATTTTAACTTTACAAAGTCCTTAACAAATTTGTTGGTTGTTAGTTTGTTAAAACATGTGGTCTAGATTAACTCATTTTGAAGTTTCTACCATATAGTAGTTTATTTCTATGTGCTTTGTGCATTCATGGATGTAAGAAATAAAGATTTGTAGCGGAATATAAATAATCGATTTTTTGGCATACCTCTCTTGGCCTAAACCGATGATCACACAGGAGCTTTGAGATTGTTCTACGCTATCTAGAGTCAACCTCCATGCAGACCAGCTATTCAAACACGTTTTGAATTCTAGTTTGTATAACCCACGAGCTAAAAAATTTCTTGATTGTGTTGCACACTACTAGGGTGGTGCAAACATAATCCACAACTTAAGAGCCTCACAACACTCTGTAAACATTATGAGAAATGCAAAATTCGTTCACTGTACAATGGGTACCATTCTTGGTGTTTATATACACAACACTCCATTAATATTGAGTGGGATAGTGAGCTTAGAGAGTGATATATTAAGGTCTGCTAAGAGAGGTTTTAGCCTAGGATGCATGGACACGAACACAGATATGGGTATGGGTACGACATGATGACACTAGTAGATTTTGAAAATTTATAACATGATACGGCAAATAGAACATCGTTATGACACGAGTCCGTGTGAGAGACCGCACCCCCAACCCTTTTTTTATGGTGTTGAGCCAAACCCACATGAATGGGTGGAGTCATGTTATTATCTCTCAAAATGGAGATTCGAATGATTATATTTTCCCCTTTAAATTAAGGGTTTTACAATGGAATCGCCACTTATTTAATTGTGGGAATAAGTAAAGAAACCAAAATATAAAAATTCATCATTTTATTGATTTGAAATTGAATTTACATTAATCATAGGAAATTATGTGGGTTTGGTCCTATATACAATCTAAGATAAAGTACATGGCCTTGTTTCCTAGTTACAATCTAGAATTGAAAATTGTATGGATAAGCATTTGATTTACTAACCCTTAATCTAAACTCGGAGGCTATGTTACAAGGTGAGAAAGTGTTAGGCACCCATCTTGCCTTGTGAAACCGGTCTTTTAGACTATGGTGGCCAATATCATATCATTCAATATATCAATCAATTTGCATATTGATATTAATGTGAGTGCATGTGATAAACCCGAATTCAATTTATTAAACATTGCATTTGGATTGAAAAGTAAATTTTAATGAATGTGTATGGATGGTGATATCCTAGATCAAAGGATTTGAAACAAATATTTTTTTTTTTTCATATTTTTAATGTAGATTTAAGATTAAAACTAGTGTTATGCATGAACATGTGATGAACAATCAAGAACATGTGAAGATTTAAGAACATTCAAACATATTCAACAGAATTTAAATGATTACTATTATGCTTCAATCTTAAATTCTCATCATGGCAACATAAAAAATAAGTTAGGAAAAATAGATTATATCTTCATGCAAGATCCATACGATGGAGAAGGAGACTCTTGGTAGAGGAAAAGAAGAGTTAGGAAAGGGAGAGTGAGTCTCACTCAATACTTTGAGTTTCATGAAGACCAAGATATGACAAGATTACTCTACTTCACTAGAACTCAATAGAGGAGAAGAGAAGGTTTTTGTGTCTTGGAATGGAGCGGGGGGGTTTATATAGTAGCAATAGAGAAAATATGAATGGAATGTTATTTAATGAGGACTGACAAAGAATCATGAACTTAGACCTTATTTTAGCTTTTGGGAAAATTAGGTGCATTAAATGTAGAGATTAGTGGGAGTGAGGAGCAAGCAAAATTTGGTTTTCCCGTAGCTACTGTAACAGCCTATAAAGCCAAATTCAAAAAATCATATCTTACTCAAATCTGATCAAATTTGTCTCATTTTTATACTCAAATTGAAGCTCCAGATGTCTAGTTTCTGGGAAAATTAACTTCATTCACAAATTCAAAATATTCTGAGAGATATCAATGAAATGGTGAGCAGAGGTCATTTGTTAGAAAACAATTTCAGCACAATTAGTATTAATAGATCCCTAATTAGTTTTCAATTAACATTAATAAGCTCCAATCACTCCCATTTCAGACTTGGATAGTTCCTAATTTACCCTTATTAAAAGATAATTTCTCAAATTACTTATTAAATAATTAATGTTTAACTATCTAATTAATTAAGTGTGCGCAACCTTACCATAAAATGTAGTCCTAGCCAATCAAATTATGACACATCATTAATCTCAAATTGATTATAATTATAACCAATTGGAATAAATTGTTCACAATCACATATAGTCGGACTCAATTTGTGATGGTGCATCTCGGCTTTTAAAACTTGATTTGATGATAACTTTAAATCTGATAGTCTGAATAGGGCTTATGACCAGTCAATTTGATCGTTACAGCATCAAGATCATTTGATGAAATGAGATTAAGGATCTAATGACCAGAATCAAGATGCATATTTCCAATGTCAAATTACCCTTTAACCCTTCATGTAAGGTTAAATGCGGGTTACAAAATAGAGTGTCAATAGTACGACACCCCAAATGAAGTGTCCATGCATCCTAGGTTTTAACCAGATGGCTTCACAAAAAAGTTGTCACCATTGATCTAAATTCTACCATAGCTAAGCTAATGAATGACAGACTTTTTTCTTCTTCTTGGTTCTGATTCACCAAGTAGTATGCTTTATCCAGTAATTGATTTATGAGTGTCCTTGTATTTAGCTGAAGTTATGTCATAATATGCTTGCAATTGGATTGAACCATCAAATGTCATGAATTTCCTTGGCTTGGTGTTTGTTTGCTATATCTCAATACTCGATGGTTTTTTTTTTTTAAGGAAGGTCCATGAACTGACTTGACGATTGGATAAGGGATTTAGAATGGGTCTCCATCACCTCATTGAGCAACAAAGTTTGCTCCACTAGGACTTAGATTTAAAAGTTTTAAAAGAAGTTTTGCAAATAGATGAAAATAATCCAATTAATGTACTTATTATATAAAGAGACTTGATTTTTTTCCAAATGCATATTTCCCTTACATAATATTACTAACAATGCTTGTTATAATTGCATATGTAGAAAGAAGTTTTTCAAATTAAAATTAGTAAAATTCTATTTAAGGTCGAATATGTCACATGAAACTAATGAAAGATTAAGTTGATTAACTATAATATCAACAAAAAAGAAATGTTAGTGTAACTTGAATACAAAAATTTAAGTTGTAATTATGTATCTCAAAAAGTAAGAAAAACAGATTTTAAGTAAAAAATAAAAAAAAATTTAATTAATATTTAAATATAAAAAAAAGATTCCACTTTGGCTCAAAATTTGTTAAGCTGGCTTTTGAAAATGACCACAAAATATAGGGATCAAAATAATAATTTCACTTTCATAAAAATATATATTTCATTCTCAACCAAGCTTATGTCCCAACACTTAGGATCAGTGGTGGCTGCTTAGCTGCTAATCAGCACCACTGGGTCTAATGAGTATCTTAAGCTGGAACTGTCAAGAGCTTGGGAACCACTGGACAGTTCGTGCCCTTAAAAGGGTGCTACAAGATGAAGCTCCCCAGGTTGTCTTTCTTATGGGGACAAAATTACCATAGGAAAGGATGAATTTTTTAAAGCATGAGTTGGGTTATACTTAAGGGTTGTATCAAATGATGGATAGAGTGGGGGGTTGGTTCTTTTATGGAAACTAGAATCAAAGGTGGAGGTTAGGAGACTTTCACAGTGGTACATTGATGCTTACATAGATTATGACAACATGTGGGAGCTTTGGAGGCTAATAGGCTTCTATGGTCAACCTGACACAAGTAAAAGAGAGGAGACTCGGTTGATTCTTGAATATTTCAGAACACATAATCAGCATTCATGGCTTTACGTTAGAGATTTCAATGAGATAACCAATAGTAATGAGAAGAAAGGGGGGAATCCTTGGTCGGCTAGACAAATGGACAAATTCAAAACGGTCATAAATTAGTGTGCTTTCCATGATTTAGGTTTTTTGGGTTCACCATTTACTTGGTCAAAAAATAATGGGAAGGAAGGGAGAATATGAGTTCGGTTGGATCGTGCACTAGCAAATAATGAATGGATAGCAAAGTTCCCGGGCTCTAAACTACACCATATTTCCATGTCTTCTTCTGACCATTCTTTACTTGTTTTACATTTTCTTTCGGAGAGAAAATAAACTCAAAGGGGGGGGGGGGGGGAGTTATTTCGCTTTAAGGCAATGTGGCTCCAAGATCCTAGGTGTGATGAGGTTGTTCAGGATGCTTGGCATAATGGCTTATTTAAGTTAGGTGGTTGTCAGTTTGAGAATTGCTTGGAGAGTTGCCAAAATAGACTTGTTTCTTGGAATAAGTTGGAATTTGGCCATGTTGGAAGGAAGATAGCTGAGCTACAGAAACAGCTATAGTGGTTAGAACTATAGAATGGAGACACTGTGAATGGGGAAATGGAAGAGGTTTGACGTGCACTAAATGGGTGGTTGGATACAGAATCAGTAATGTGGAATTAACCGTCTAGAAACATGTGGCTAGTGGATGGGGATCAAAAGACTAGTTTTTTTCTTGCAAAGGCTACACATTGGCACCAACAAAACTCGATTTGGGGTCTATGTGATGCAGAGGGTGTTTGGCAAGAGGATGATAAAAGAATTGAAAGAATTTTGGTGGATTACTTTACTAACAACTTTAAATCCAATGGTCCATCAGATTCCTTACCAATGGTAAATGCTATCAAGCCCTTGTTGACCAATGTCATGAATACTGGGTTAACTAAAGATTTCCAAGCGGCTGAGATGATTAAGGCTTTGGAACAAATGCATTCTAAAAAAGCTCAGGGACCTAACAGTATGCCCTCTTTGTTTTATCAGTATTATTGGTCTTTAGTTGGTAATTGTGTCACTAAAACTATCCTGGATTTTTTGAATCATGGTATTAGTCCTCCTAATTTCAATGAAACACATGTGGTGCTCATTCCTAAAATTAAAAACCCCACAAAGTTGACCCAATTTAGCCTTATTAGCCTTAGTAATGTCATCTCCAGATTAGCCTCTAAGGTTCTAGCCAACAGGTTAAAATAACTATTTCCACATATCATTAGCGAGAATCAAAGTGCTTTTATGTCTGAACGTCTTATTACTGGTAATGTACTAGTTACTTTTGAAACAATGCATCATAACAATCAAAAGAAGTCAAGGAAGTTTGGAGAGATAGCGGTGAAGCTTGATATAAGTAAGGCTTATGATCGAGTTGAATGAGGTTGTTTAGAGAAAATTATGCTTAAGATGGGTTTCCACATGAAGTGGATCAATATTATGATGAGTTGTGTACGCTCTATTTCCTATTCTATTGGAATTAATGGGAAACCTTGTGGCCATAATACCCCCACACGGGGTTTGCGCGAAGGGGACCTCCTCTATCCTACTTATTTTTTATTTGTCCATGTAAGGTTGAATTTATTCAATTATTTTGTTGGCTTTATTCCATGCCAAATTTGCTTGTAATTCAGCATTTAGAAGCCTTGTATTTAAGTGGGAATCATGTAAGGGTAGTGTGTGAGAGAGTGTGAAGAAAAGCTTAAGAGTGTGCACTCAAGAAGGGCATTACGGCTAGCTCGCGACTAGCAAGTCGCCAAAAGTGGCACATGTGTGAAGCATGCAGATGAGCTAAAGAGTCATGCCAACTGTTGCACTACAGGACAAAACTTCCAGTCTGGCCAGGCCGTTAGCTCGCAACTCGTTCCAGTCGTGAGCTCAAGTCACCAGAGCACCCTACTTGTTACAAAACTGACTCTTCGTATTCCATACACACCCCACTATATATAGACCCTTATACCCACGTATTGTAGAGAGCTTCCAAAGAGAATTTTGAGAGAAAAACCCAAGAGAAAAACAAGATTGACTCATCCACTATCTTCATCCTTGTTTCTCCAAATTCCTCAACTCTCACCTTCTCCATTGTTACATCCTTGAGAGGTACATTTAGCCAAATCTTTTTCTCACCATACCCATATCTATGAAAAGGTTATTCGGTGCTTGGGAAGCAATTAGGAAGTAACCAATTGATATTGGTTGATGCTATGGGCTATAGCAGAATCCCGGTAAGTTAGAGAAGACAAAGGTCCGACATAACTTTGTTGGAGCAAGAAGCTTGGAGAGGTACATTAGGTAGATTAGGCTTGGAGGGTCTTTTGCTGTTCATGTATCCCAACTTCATTCGCTAGTGGATTATTGACCACTTAGAGGGCAGTAGAGAAGTTTTACGCTAAGGACTTTGGTTTCCTTTTCGATAACACATCACTGTGTTGTCTTTGTGTTTGCATCTCTCTTCCCTTAATATTTTCCATTTAATTTTTGCTATGGTTGTGATTTTATTTAGTATAGATTGTTTTGTCAATTCTGTTTTAGCTTATTTTCATATTCCGCACATACATTGTTTAATAATAAGCTTGAATTGGTAATTTGTAATTTGGGGGTCTAAACATTCAAGGTGTTTTACACACTATTTGAACATTCAGTGCAGAGGGTCTATCCACTTTTTTAACGAAATTTGTGGAGGATGGTTTACTAAAAGGTGTAGCAACATGCCCGAGAGGGACAACAATATCACACTTGTTTTTTTACAGATGAAAGTCTTATTTTTTGTCGAGCCATAAGGGAAGATTGCCCCAACTTGGAGAATATTCTAGGAACTTATGAGCACGTGTCTAGGTAGCAACTAAATAGGGATAAGACTTCTTTCTTTTTTAGCAATAATACACCACAGGACATTTAGGATGATATAAAATTTTGCTTTAGGGCTAAAGTTATTAAGCAACATGAGACATATTTGGGATTGCCATTCTTGGTGGGTATGTCTAATTGCAATACTTTTTGAAATTTGAAGGAGAGGTTGGATAATAAATTAGCAGGATGGAAGGAAAATGCTTTCACAGGCTAGAAATGAGATTCTTATTAAGGCAATTGCAGAAGCAATACCGACATACACTATGGGTGTCTTTAAATTACCAAACACTTTACGCTATGAGATGATAAGTATAGTCTGAAAATTTTGGTAGGGGCAAACTAATGAAAAAACAAAGATGGAATGGCTTAGTTGGGACAAAGTTTGTACTCTAAAAGAAGAGGGTGGCTTAGGCTTTCGAGATCTTAAAACTTTTAATCTTGCACTTTTAGCCAAACAAGGGTGGAGTCTTCAAACAAATACATTATCTCTAGTCTATAGAGTTTTAAAGGCGAGGTATTTTCCAAATAGTGACTTTCTTGGGGATGAATTGGGCTCTTGACCATCGTTTGCATGGCGAAGCATTATTACGGCACAAAATATTGTCAGAAAAGGGTGTAAACAGCAAATGGGTTATGGGAAATCAATCGGTATTTGGACTGATAAATGGCTTAATGATTTGTCTTATCTACATGTCCCAGCCAAGCACCATCCCCACTCAATCTATGGTGAGTGTACTCATTGATCCCTAAACAAGTGCATGGCGTGAAGAGCTAGTGCGTCAAATTTTTATTCCAGCAGATGTCCATTCAAACCTCAGCATTCCTTTAAGTAATTGTCTTCCACATGACAAGCTAGTGTGGGCTTATACTCCAAAGGGACAGTTTTCAGTTTGAAGGGCGTACAAGCTTGTAGTGACTAAATTTCTAGCGGAGAGTATGGTGGGGTCCTCCAATGCTGATACACACAAAACTTTTGGAGAAAACTATGGGGCCTGAATCTGTCAAATAAAATTAAGTCTTTCACCTGGAGAGTTTGTTGTAATGTCCTTCCTACAAAAATGAATCTGAGTCAGAGACAGGTCATTAATGGAGCTTGGTGTGAAGCTTATGGTCTGGGGGAAGAATCTAGTGGCCATGCATTTTGGGAGTGTGGGAAAGCACCAAAAGTGTGGAGTTTATCTAGTATTGTGTTTGAGACATAAGGAATCCATTATAAAAAATTTCCAAATTTGGTATGGTATTTGATTTTCATCCAACATGCTGGAGATGATACTTTGAAGATGATTTTTATGGTAGCTTGGTGCATGTGGTTCAATAGGAATGCAGTCTGACATGGGAGTGTTCATCAATCGACAATAGTGGTGGTGCAAAAAGCTTGGACTTTGCTTGCTGAATTTCAAGGAGCAAACCATGTTATTGCTTCACTGAGGATGGAGATGAATGATTCATGGACATTACCAACAGCCCAAAATACAAGGTAAACGTGGATGGTACAGTTTTTAGTCATATTTGGGGCTCTGGGGTCGAGGTGGTGATCTGTGATCATGAGGGTTGCAACAGCAATGAGCAAGAAACTTCTTCAACCTTTGGGTCTGTTGGAGATTAAGGTGAAAGCTATGGAAATTGGAGTGTCATTTGTGTGGGATATCAGTATAAGGGATGTGGTAGTTGAAAGTGATTCCAAGATTGTAGCTAACTCTCAACTGGGATTATGTACTCCTCCTATGGTAGTCTCAAATGTTCTGACTGGTATTGCATACAAATTTCAAGATTTTAGATCAGTTCAAGTGTCTCATGTGCATCAAGGCAATAAACCTACACATCTTCTGGCAAAGTTTGTCAAAGAAATAGATAATATTGATAATTATGTAACAAGGATAGAGGAAAATTCATCGCTGATTGAGTCAGCTATTGCTCATGATGTATTGAATTTATTTTATTCTTAATAAAGTTACAAGTTTCTCATAAAAAACAAAAAAAAAATATATATTTATGTGAAAAAATAAAATTTTATTTTCTATTGCATAATTTTTCTATCTTGTATACTTTTATTTTTTGGAACAAGCCAAGTAGCCAACGTTGGAACCCCAAATACGGAACTCTATCCAAATCTTTGGGTTTGAAAGTAAATTGTTATCGGCGTACAAGTAAGCTCACAATTTATTCCCAAATATCTTTTATTTAATTTGACAAGGAACCATTTCCATCACCCATAATTCTGGTTATTCTTATTTCACTTCGCTTTCAGCTTTCAGGTCAAACATCCTGGCTTGTGTTCAGCCTTTAGTTCCCAATCAAAGCGTTTACTTTGTTCTACCTAAAATAAAAAAATTGTTTACTTTTTTTTTTTAAACTACAATTGTGTACGTTGGGTGGTAAAGTAATCATGAACAAATCATATGTTCAACATTTTGGGACTCTTATCATATTCAGATGACCTGTAAGACAAAGATAGAGGTCCACTAGGCACATAAAAGATGGTTTCAGATGACTTGGTAAGCCAAAGGTGTATAGTTGTCCACCAGCACATAGAACAATTTTTTTTTTTTTGATGGGACCAGCACATAGAGCATGTGTTAGAGTAAGATATAAGAGAAAATATTTATACACAACTTTGAGTCATACTTTTTGTTATTATCGTGATATGGTTGATTGATGGACTATAGCTCAAAGCCATTTAATGTCCAAAAAGATCAACAGTTTTTTCTTTCAACTTATGTACAAGAATCTCACTCTTATTTTAATGTACAAGAATCTCACTCTTATTTTAATTTTGTAACAAGTAAAAAATAAACAATCATAGAATATCTATATTCGTTTTTAAATTATTCCAAGATCATCAATTTTTTTGTTTGTCTATCACTTTCACATGAACTATTTTTTGCATTTGTCTATCACTTTCACATGAAATTATTATTATTTTCATATCACTCACAATTTGTTATATTAGACTTGTGGCAAAGTTGTGTGTACAAAAAATTGTGGTCCCAAATTTACTCCTTGTGATACCGCATCTTACTTCAAAATACACATGAACCGACAGATTCATTGACCTATAAAAATATTTCTAGAGTTTTAAATTGGTTTAAAGTTACATAATATTCATCATCAGCAGATTTCAAAGAAGAATGCGAAATCTATGCCTTTGACGACTATCCTTTTATATAGATATAGGATAGGGAAGTGCACATTTCCTTGCAACATGTTGTTTCTAAGAACAATAATTGATAAATAAATAATATTTAAATAATAATATATCACATAAATTAGAATTTATCATTAAATTAGAGAATGTAAACTTATTAACTCAATGATGTTTTAAAGTAGTCTCATAATATGAGAATAATTTACCGTCAATTCATAAGTTTTTAGATGGCAGAGTTGAGGCGTGGACCATATCACTATCTTAAGACGATACACGTAGTCTACGGAATTTCCAATATAGTAAACTAAAAACATTGTCGTATCGCCCCAGGATACAACAACCTAGCCACCTTATTAATCATCCTTACAAGCCAATACCACTTGTAAGATAGAAAGCTTTTAAAGTACTTTTTTTTTCACCCAGAAATAAAGTATATACAAGAATATATTATTTTCATAAAAGATGAGAAAACTAACGAAGTAAATATATAGATAGTTTTCTATTATATGAAAATATATATAGGTAAAAGTTCTCTTCTATGGTGGGGTTTGGATTGGGCATCTGCGTTTCCCATTTTGCGTTTTCCTCTTCTTCTTTTTTTCTGCACGTGAACAGTAACATCACATGAGTTCATTGTACAGGGGACAAAAAATCACTGTTCACAGCACTGTTCACGCATTAAAAAATATTAAAATTGGGTCCCACGGTACTATTCACACATTTAAAAATTATTTTGTTACAATGTTTTCAGTTTCAACAACAATAAATTCAATCCAAATGGACCCTATATCTCTACCATGAGAAATTATTGTATACTCTCAGAATATCATATATGCGTACTATCTCCTCTTACATGAATGGTAGATCCCACTAATTAAATTCATGATAAAACCCATCATTTATGTGAGAAAAAAAAAATACACATTTATAAGACTACCTAATAATTTCCCCTTCGTCATGGCCGGAAATATAGGCTTGAATGTATAGAAAAGATACGTGCAAAGTGCCAACTGGTCATTAAAATCACATGTTTATTTCCAACGCGATTTCTGACGTTTTTGTATTCAAAACGTTCGACAATAATTATAGTGACGTATAATTGAATAATGGCTACCGCTGAGGACGAAATGGGTATTTAGCCATAATTACCCAACTATATAGTTAGTTGGCCTGGTTCAGAAACTATATTATTTAATAGCATCTCGAGTCTCAGAGACTCGAATTGCATACTCACACCTCGACGCTTTGACACTCGGTTTTCATAGTTTGAGCTGGCGTGGTTCCATGTGGCGTCCACATGGAACTCGAGTTTCCGAGACTCGAGTTCCACGTCGATGCCATCTGGCGCTGACGTGGTCGTCCACGTGAGGCCAGCTGGCTCTGACATGGAACTCGATTCTCAAAAACTCGAGTTTTAATAGGGCTTTTCAAATTAAACGTCTAGCTCTGACTTCCACTCTCACTTACTCTCTCTCGTCTTCTCTCACACACCATTTCTCTGTCGCCCACCTCACCTCAGCCTCACCTCAGCCACTCTCTCTCCCTCACTCACTCACCGTTTCTATGTCGCCCACCGAAGCTCAACCTCACCTCAGCCACTGTCTCTCCGTCACTCACTCACCGCATTGTCTCCCTCATCGTCTTCTCTGGCTCGCCGTGTTCTCTGTCGCGCACTAAAGCTGAACCTCACCTCAGCCCCTCACTCTCCCTCACTCACTCACCGTCTCCTCTCCACTCTCGCTCACTGTACTCGGTCTCACAGAACTGAACAAAAAGGTGAGTTGCTTTTTATGGTTTGTGGGTTTGATGATTTTTGTTTTTTTGTGGGTTTTGTTTTTGTTTTTCAGTTTGATGGTTTGTGGGTTTGATGATTTTTGTGTTTTTGTGGGTTTTGTTTTTGTTTTTCAGTTTGATGGTTTGTGGGTTTGATGATTTTTGTTTTTCAGTTTGTTTTTTTGTGGGTTTGAAGTTTATTGCATTTTGCTGTGACAGAGATTGATAGAAATTGATAAAATGGCTATTTGTATTTGTTAAATCAGTTTACACTCTCTGTATGTATTTGTTTATGGCTATTTGACAAATACAAGTACAAATAGCCTGTAAAATGGAAATTGCTATAAACTGAATTGAAGAATATGTAAATCAGGCTAAACATGGAATTCATTGTTAAATCAGTTTAGATTGATAGCAATTTCAATCAGTGGAAATTGCTGTAACAGGCTATTTGTATTTGTTAAATCAGTTTACACTCTCTGCATTTGACTATGAGGTTTTGACATTCACATTTTCCCTAATTGTTTAATTTATAATATTGACCATGTCAAGCAACCTGAAATAGGATAAGACATAATAACAGAAAGATTGAGCCAAAAATTTATTGAATCTTTGAAGCTGTAGGCATTCCAACAAAAGCAAATAAATATCTATTGAGCAAGCTTAAAAATGAAACAAAGTCACACTCAATGGCAATGTTAGAAAATTTGGTTTGGGGTGGGGGAGGGGGGGCACGATTAATCTTAATCTTTTTTTTTAATAGATAAATAGTGGGGGAAGGTCGAAACACAAACCTTAGGCACCACAAAGGATGCCATTACCACTAGACTATCGCTTGAACCCGGATTAATCCTAATCTCATATATATGTAAAAATAAAATAAATTATTTTATCCAAACATTAAAAGAAGAGTCATCCAAGTATACACAACGCATACAGCCAGCTGGGGATCAATACAATCAAGAACAGAAATTAAAAGCATCCATCAAATCATAAATCGAAGAGACAGTATGGCTTTCTACACTAGACATCCAATCTAATAGCGTTATAAAAAAATAGAAGTTTTAGATCAATTACATATTTTATATATATATATATGTATATGTATAATGTTATGTAATAAATTATATATATTGCATCTAAACAGCACAAAACTACAAACATAAGGAAAAAAGTTTATGTCATTATCATTCATAAGCATATACTTTGAAGAATTCTTTTTATGTTTTTTTTTTTTTTTTTTTAATTTTGAATTGTTTTTAGATGTAAAAGAATATCATATAAGTATAAATATTTCTTCTTCTTTTTTAAATTACATATCATGTACTCTATGATTTATAAGCTGTATGAATATGAATGAAACATCTGTTCATCCATTTGCCAAGATTGTGATTAAATCAATTATAAATCGTAGATGCGCAAAAAAATAATTGAAAACTACATGGCAAAATAAGAAATGGTTCACAATGAAGAGATATTATTACATTTTATACTAAAAAAGACTTAATGCTAAATTTATAACCTAATATATAAGAGAAATACTGTGTCCACAATATTTTCACAATACTTTTACAATAAATCCTAAATGGCAAGTTGTTACGGATTGTTATTGATTGGTAAAAAGTAATTTCAGTGATAAATTCAAAGTAGAACCAATAATAACTTACCATATATGCTTTGTTGTTAACGTAGCACTTCTCAGGTTACTAGGAAGCACGGACACTGATACAATACGGTGACACGAGCAAATTTTGAAAAATTATAACATGAAATAACTAGTACAACACCATTTTGACATGGGTACGACACGGATACGGCACCCTAAATGAAGTGTCCATGCTTCCTAATTAGGTTAACTTCAATAAATCACATTCAATGTTTTATCAATGTATGGATTTCAAAGAATTCATGTGATGCAAAAATAGTGCAACTAACTGAAGCCATATTCAAATTACCTGTAGGCAGATTTTATTTACTTTTTTTAATTTTGGGGGGGGGGGGGGGGGTAGGGCATATAGCATAGGCATAATGTTAGATGGACAAGATTCCTCAACTGAAGGTCCTATTCTGGCCTAAAAATAATAAAACTTCCTTTCTTCCCATGTGCAGAGTAAACTGTTAACATATGACACTTACACACACACACACACAAAAGAACAAGCACAGGGAAAACTTAAAAGGAATTTATAGTGTCTACCTAACTTTAAAATTATCAACCTTAGTTCGACATTAGGTTTTCCATTTTCTGGATTTATCAAACTTCAATCATGCGTTATAATAATATTGTATGGCCTTTTTAGCAGTTTTATAAATGTCATACATGTATATTTTCTTGAAAAGAATAACAAAGAGATATCAAAGCAAAAACTACCCAATATCATATAGAACTAATAGAAGTATAATGCTCCTGATAAATGGTTATAAACCCCTTCAATTAAACAAATATGTCCACCAGAAAAAACATGAAAGTCTAAAATGAGCAATAGAAGACAACAAGATGCATTGTAGGTTGAATAAAGATGAAAACTTTGGGAATGGCCATGATCTTCAGCATGAAAAGAGAAAAAGATATCAGTGAGAGCAAAAGCATTACAGATAGAGGTCAATATCTTCGATATTGATCAAAGCACCATTGAAAGCCATTAAGGACTTGCCAGGTGGGATCATTCGCTGGTTTGCAGTAATTTCATCCTTAACAAAATCATTGAGCTGCCAAACATTTACACAGTTTAATCAGGAAAACACATGGCTTGCGATATCTTTTCAGCAAATATTTTGTCCAACAAACAGCTACTTTCTATTTTACCTATCCAACCTGATAATCTGTGACAAAATATTTGCTGAAAAGATATTAGATTGGGAGGAAGCAAATGCAAATAAAATCTGGCTGTGAACTGTAAAGCATTTCGATTTTCAAATTGATTAAAAAAAAAATTCAACTACTATAGACAATGCAATTCATATATACTGGACTTTAAGACCTATCATGTTTATTTTTTAATTTGCTTGGTCGCTGTTGATATCCTAATTTTATGGCTTTGTATAATTGTATAATGGTTGAAACCATAGGCTTTTGTACTTGGGACAGATGTACTTTGTTACCAAAACGATCACTTAATAATTGTTTTATGCGGTCAGTCAACCACTTTAATTGCATGAGAAATGAAAGTTTTACTTTTGTGATCATCCATTGTGCCATTCCTTTTTTCCTTAGGAAATTGAGCGAGCTTGGTCTCCATTAATTGGAGAAGTTTGTCCAGTAGAAGAAAGCAAGTTCATCATATGCTCATCAATTCATCATATGCTCATCAATATCTATTACATGCTAACTGCTTACCTTTTTTGTGTAGTATGGCTGCTGCAAATGCTGCACGGATTAACCATGCAGATCCTGGACCCATTAACCGCCTGGTGTTGACACAGCAGCCCAACCATCGGTCCGAAGCTATTTGGAATGGGCAGGTAAAATGCAACACTAAATCTCTATGCAATATGTACATGCATTGAATTCATACAATGTACACGCTGCAGCTGTCAAATATTAATCCATGGATCTGTTTTGTGCAGGATCTAGGGACCCTTACCTGCCGCAGCCGTAGTTCAGAGTTCTCCAATCGAGAGCCAATGGTGGACGACCGAGTCGTTAACATCATTAAGGCTCTTGGTTTGGAGGGACTCCTCTGGATCCCAGGTAGAGAGATTGACCATGGGTTGATAACGGCCTTAGTGGAGAGATGGCGACCTGAGACGCACACCTTCCACATGCCACATGGTGAGGTCAGCATCACATTGCAGGATGTTGAGGTTCTTCTCGGGCTTCCTGTCGATGGTGAAGCTATAACAGGGAGCACGCAGAAAATTTGGATAGATGTGTGCCGGGACTTCCTTGGGTTTATACCTATAACTCAAGACCAACATAAGCAATTAGATGGGCAGAGGATTCTGATCAGTCGACTTTTGGAGCAAGTTGTTGGTCCATTGCCGGCTAATGCTGAAGAGGATGACTTGCATAAGTACACACGATGCTACATCCTAGCGCTATTGGGGGACACAATATTTGGGGACAAATCTGGCGATAGGGTGCATCTAATGTGGGTACAGCAGTTGGAAGATCTTCGCAACCCACGTATGTACAGTTGGGGAAGTGCTTGCCTTGCATGGTTGTATCGAGAATTATGCAAGGCAAGCGATAAGGGCACCAGTCAGATCGGTGGGTGCTTACTGTTGGTCCAGTTTTGGGCATGGGCCAGGTTCCCCTATTTGTGCCCGGCGGTTGAGCGTGGCCCGCCAGTGGGTGCTTACAGTCCTCCAGTGCGTGCTCCATTGGCCCTGAAGTAAGTCTTTCTTGAATCCCATCCCCACTTCCTTTATTTTGGACACACTACATTCTCTCTTCCAAAACCCACTCCACCTGGTTTTTAACACTTTGTTTATGTCACTTTGGCGAATTTTTTTTTTGGTGGACTGGGCAACTAATTGTTTTTTATAAAGGCAGTTTTGGGCAACCCTTGATGAATTGAAAAATGTTTGAAGAGTCCATTATTGCTGTGAAAATGTGCTTGGGTGTGAAAAAATAGTATTTTTAATATTGTTACGTGATAACGAATAACTTCTACAACTTTGTTTGAATTTCATAGGACATTGTATAAGAACATTGCACAATTGCCCTTGTAGGCATTGTTACAAATGTGGCCTAGGAATTATAAATGGTAGGAATGGCTAGCTTAAGTATATCCATTACCATGAATTTACAAAAAATAGTATAAACAAATTCCAATTACAAAATGAATTGAAATCATATCTTAGAAATATGATAGATGAATATGTATACCTAGGCCATGGCATAGAAACCAAGGGTAATGATGCTGCACGCCTTGCTGCCTCATGTGATCCCTCCACCAAAAGTTTTCCTCAAGTTCCTAGAAAACATTAGCTGATACACTTAATTTATTGCTTACTAACAAAAGAGCACGTGCATGATTGAGTTTACAAGCTAGTGTCTTGGTGTGTTACGTGTTTGTCAGTGTACATATATATGATAGAAGCCAAACCTTGAACATGGGAGCCAGCCACCATCCCCCAACAATTGATAGGAGCATTTGAAATATTCACAAGGCCAATGAGATAATGAAAGTGGCATGTATGTAAAAGATTTGATTAAAAAACAAACATATGGTTTTAGGTTCGTTCCACACTAGGTTGGTTCAAATCAAATCAAAATGTCTATAATTTTGTGATTGTTATGTGCCTTGTATGTGCTCTGTTTTTTATAAGGACTGTTGAAGTTCTAATGATATTATTAATTGAGTAAATATCAATAAGATTATCTTAGTTGTTATATGTGATTACATTTTAGATTTAATCATAACATTATCTTAGTACGAAAGTTGTAGAAATTGATCTATTGTTCTTGATTGTGCTAGGTGGTTGTGGGTCCCAAACAAGAAAAATAGGCCCGCCCACATCTTCAGGGACAGGTATCGCGAGCAACTAGCTTCAATGTTGCCAGGCCAGGTATGAAAATGCCTTGTTTTACATGTTTACGAACAATCTTATAGGTTTGGTAAATTTTGAAATATAAAGCCTAATGTGTTGTGTATTTGTTTTTTGGCTGTTGCAGGTGGTGTGGCAGCCATATGAAGCTGAGTTGGAGAACCTTCCACCGTGGTGTGTTGCAGGGAGGGCCGTGTGGACGGCAACGGTGCCACTTGTATGTTTCCACCTAATAGAGAAACATACACCGGATCGTGTCGTTCGTCAATTTGGGATGATCCAACAAATTCCCGGTGCAGTTGACACTGATACAGTCCTACATAAAATTGATTTGAGGGGGAAGGTCGGTGTTAATTGGATGCGGAGACATGCTGTGCATATAGTCCACTGGGGTAATCGCCATCAACGGCGTTTTGAAGTAGTGCTTGGTGAGATGCCTCCACAGCACGAGTACTTTGGCTGGTTCAACCGGGTAACTCGAAGGTTCATCGATAAGCCCGGTGCTAAATTGACTATGCTGGTAACTTCTTTATGTCTTCTACATCTTACCATACTTGTTAGCATGAAAGCACTGTTTATAGAACATGATATATGTTATTACATTGTCTGCTTAGCACTTGCTCTCCCTATAATTTGCAATAATTAGTACCAGCTCCAATTCAAAACCAAATTGTGTGTTGAAAGCTTCTCTTCATTCTAGGTAAATTGCAAAGCAAAGCATATGTCAATCCCAAAAAAGTTCATGCACAATTTGACCATTAATATGTGTGTGTGTGTGTGTGTGTGTGTAAACATTAATCTTGTAGGCAAAGATTCTACCACTTGAAGGTTGAGTGTAAGCATTACTTAAGTGTTGAGGACCAAACATTTTGTTTTAGATTTGGATGCATGAATAGGTCTGTTTAGGCAATTTTGTTTCAGTTTTATACTTGTGTTTAATTTTTTCTGATAGTTAGTTGCCTGCTGGTATCTGTTTTAAGTCCGTTTAATTCTGTTTTAAGGGTGTTTCTTTGGCTGTTTATGACAGTTAAGTTTGCTAGCTGTTTATGTGACTGTTTTACTGCTGTTTGTGTGGCTGTTTTACTGTTGTTTGTGTGGCTGTTTGGTGAGATTAGAAGCACTATGTCATGTACCTCTTAATTTTTTTTTTTGGTGTGGCTGTTTGAAAGGGAAGGGGAATTCGTCATGGTTTTTTCATCTAGATGATATTAGAGCTCTTCTTCTAAATTGTCCTACCATATATATGCACTCTACTCAGGTCCATGTTCTCTTCTTCTTCACATATCCGCTCAATTTTATATTTCTAACTCCTCAATGTCTCAGCCATATGCTTCTCAAGATAATACTTTAATTTGTTAATTGCATCTCATATATATATATATATATATATATACACCACACCCGTATCTTTACATGTTTGCAGCACACTTACTTGCTAGGCATGCTTGTAATCTTGATGACTGTGTAATATGGGTTGAGGACAGCCCTCCCATGATTGCTGATCAGATCTGTATGGATGTTGTTTCAATGGGTTTAGGCCTAGATTAATGAAGTTGCTCACGGATTGATTATCAAGAAAAAAAAAAAGATCAAATTAACCGCAATATCGCTTTGCTTTGATGATTCATTGTCTTCTTATTTTTTTTCCCAAAACTTTTCCCTTCCTTCAACGTTCTTGTGATGCTGGAGTGGAGTTCATTTTCACTCCAATTGCTTTCGTGGCAAAATTAAAAGTTTCCACTACCTCTCCAAAGCCTTCCTGTTGCAAGGCCTCTTTTCCTTTGGCTTATCTCTTTTTCAACTATTGCCAAAAAGATTGAGCTATTATAAATTCTGTGCTTTCTAGTGCTACCGTTCTTGTTTCTTCTTGAATAGCTTTATGAAACTGTTATATTACTAAATGATGAACTTGATTGCATAATTGACTGTAGTAAGTTTGGGATCACACAATTGTGTATGATCTGGTTCATTGTTTCTAAGTTGACTAGGAGTGAATGGAATAATGCTTTATAATATGTGATATGCTAGAGGAGCATTATCTTTAATAGAAATTGTGAAACTGGCTTATTTGATTTGCTTGATGCAATGTCTTGGTATGAGATTTGTGTATTTGTACCACTCAATAGGTTTTGTCTTTTAGTGCTGTGTGTAGAACTTTCGCAATTGGTTAAATGGTAATAGTTGCAACCTGAATTTTGGACCCTATTTTTGTTAACATCTGAAATTTGCAAGAGATAATTTGGTTCTTGGTATGTTATTTTGTTTTGTATGGTTGGGAAGTATGCTCATGAACATTTGGCTTCTTGTTTGGTTCAAGTGGTAGAGAAATTGTTAGATTCTAGACTTTAGAAGATGGTATCTAATTGAATGGGATTGGCATTGGTGCAACTGATGAAATTGGTACCATATGCTAAAAAATACACGATACAATTGCAAGGGTTGATACTAGCACTCTTAAAAGACCTTCCAAAATCAATTCATCAAGAATATACAATTACTTATCTACAAATAATCAGTATAAGATATCCTTCATCTGCTAATAGATTTATTCAATAACTAACCCAAACAGACGGCCAGAAAATAATTTGAAAGGAACCCCTGCAACTCGATGCAAGTTCAACATTTTTTTTATTATCAATTGGCATTGTTGATGATTTACACATTACTAATATATGTGGGTTTTCTATGTGCAGGTTTCACTTGTCAACCGTTTGTCGAAGCATCACCCAGTGGGCACGGAGGAGCAGGAGGACATTACTGATGTGCTGACTGCAGTGCATCATATTGACCGTGTACAACCTCCCATCCCTGAGGCCCCGAATGAGGAGGCAGCTACTCCTGCGGGCCCAAGCAGTACTGAGGGCCCAAGCACGAGCACAACTCTGACGGGCTGTCCCTCTCATTCGCCTGTTGCTACCCCTCAGGTTGTCCCTACTCCCGATTCCTCTCCATACACCCCACATGCATCTCCCAGCCTTACCATCCCTGCATTCACCTCACATGCATCCCCTAGCCTTACCATCCCTGCATTCACCTCACATCCATCCCCTAGGTTTCCATACACTCCACATGCATCCCCTAGCCTTACCATCCCTGCATTCACCTCACATCCATCCCCTAGGTTTACCATCCTTGCACTCACCTCACATCCATCCCCTACCCTGACCATCCCTTCATCCACCCCACATCCATCCCCTAGCCCCACCATCCCACATCCAGCTCCTTGCCCCACCATCCCTCCACCCACGCCACATCCTTGTCATGGGTCTGACATTCGTCCACCCCTCCCACAGTCATTTCCTGAGCTGTCACCCATTCCATCTTTTGACCTGGGTCTTCATCCAACCCCACCTGAGATGCAACAGGAGCCACCCTCCCACAGTACGTCTATTGCCCCTTCTTTACCCATCGACCCACCCCATATTCAGGCTGAGCAGGCTGTTGGGTTACCTGCAATGGCAGAAGGTCGGCCGAAACGCATTTCAAAGCCACCTCCTTGTGGGACATGGGGGCACAAACATGGACACAAGGCTGGGCCAGAGGCATCTGACGAAGAGCATGCAAGACCTCCTCCTCGTTATACGAGACAACCTAAGGTCCAAAAAAGGTAACTCCATTGATACCTTTTGCGAAGTTTATTTCAAAATTTATGAGCAACTAAAAAGCATTATTTGTTCTGCTGGTTAGTTCATTATATTCTCTGATCAAACATGTTTCCCTTTGATCAAGTGAACTAATATATCTTCAATTAATGTGTTGTGGGTCTGTGGGAAAAGACGTCATTGAAACATATCATTTATTCCATTTTGTTGTACAGGACAAAAACTTAGTTCCTTGATGAAATGCAGTTTCAAAATAACCTTTTATGACTTACGAATTGTCATTCTTTAAAATAGGTTTAAGTACAAACCACTCCACTAAATTTTGAAATCTATAACAAAGGATCTTAAAGTAATGTCGCTCTAACTCATTTTCACTTGTTACTTTCATGAAGATGATGATGCTACGAAAAGGCTGGAAGCAGCAACAAAATAAGCTTTCAGCACAATAAAAGCAGCAACAAAATAAAAGCCGCCACAAATTTGAAGTCATATAGTTACTTTCAGCACAATAAAAGCAGCAACAATTCAACTTTTCTAATGCCAATAAGCTTGGAGAGTCCAGATTTAGTTGATTTTGAAGTGGCTGGTAATGATTCTAACTTAGTCACCCACCACCCATCACCTCTCCATCAGATATTGGACTCATATTTTGATTATTTTCCTCCGTATATTTTTTCTTATTATATGTATTTGCATATATATCTATAATGTAACATAGAAAAACTCACTATACTATCAACAACCCACCACACTCACTCCAATGGAATAATAAAAAAACCAAAACAAAACAACTTTACTTCCTGTTTTCTTTGGTCTTTTCATTGTTCTCACCAACCCCATTTCCTCTTTGCTTTTGCTGTTTGTTCATTTTTGTTTATGTTTTTGCAAAAACAGAACACACCAAAAAAAAAAAAAAAAACCAAAAAAAAAAAGGGAAGCTTTTCTCTCATTGTTCATTCATGGAACGTGCAAGGCACTTAGCAAACCGTGCAATTCTGAAGCGCTTGGTGTCAGAAGCGAAGCAGTTTCGTCAAAATGAGACTTTGTTGCACACTGTCTCACCGGTTTCATACACACCCTCAAGGTACGTATCATCCTTGACCTCGTACATGTCCATGCGTAGAAGTACTAGATCAGATTTGTCACATAACAATGTTGGTCAAGCTTGATTCGCTTATTGATGCCCCTGTGCCTAAATCTATTATAATCCAATCGATGAAGTTTGATAAGTTTGATGAAGGGTTGACTGAGAATCAAATGATTGAGCACATGAAAAAACTAGCTTCAACAAATCAGGTTTTTAAGTCATATATTGGGATGGGATACTATAACACTTATGTTCCACCTGTGATTTTGAGGAACATAATGGAGAATCCAGCTTGGTACACTCAATACACACCTTACGAAGCTGAGATATCTCAAGGGCGTCTTGAATCTTTGTTAAATTTTCAAACTTTGATTACGGATCTTACTGGCCTCCCCATGTCAAATGCTTCATTGCTTGATGAAGGAACAGCCGCTGCTGAAGCAATGGCTATGTGTAATAATATTCAGAAGGGAAAGAAGAAAACTTTTGTAATTGCCAATAATTGTCACCCTATAACAATTGATATTTGTAAGACTAGAGCTGATGGTTTTGATCGTAAAGTAGTTACCGCAGATCTTAAGGATATCAAAATCACAGTTTGTTCCTCTTTATTTTTTTGTGCAGAGTTTGTGGAAGTTAAGAAATAGAGAAAGGAATTGGGCGCAGAGGTCTGCTGAGTTTCATAGAAACCCCTAAAGGAAGCAACGTTTCCTATGAGTGCTCTCCTTCTGGTCCTTGTATTTCCTGCCTTTATTCCAAAAAGGTTTGATTTTTTGGCTTTTTCAACAAATTTGAAATATTGGGTTTTCATTAATTATCGTAATTATTGATATATGTGGTGCATATTTGTTGGTTTTAATCAAATTTATGCTTATTTAAGGAACACACAGTTTAGAATTGTGTTAGATTTGATGAAATTTTGTTATATATCTGGGATTAATTAGGGTTTCGCTTATTGGATCTTTTGGCAAACTAAGAACAATTGGGAATTTTTTGAAGTGGTATTGTAGTGAAATGCCTAAGAATAATGGCACAGTTGGATTGGATACCCCTATGAAAATTCAACCACTTTCTGCTACTTCATTTTAAATGAAACGAAACATTTTTGCCATATACTTGCTTGGAACATTCTATTCTAGACCCACACTAGCGATGCAAGTCAAAGCTAGGATTGAAACATGGCTCTAAATACCAAATTTGATGTAGGACAAAACCAAAAAAATGCAAAAACAACACTGAAGAACAAAACACTAAAGGATATATAACCTAGAAGTTAGTACCTAGGCTTGCTTGGAGTTAGCACCGAGCAAGAGAGAACCTCCAAACTAGTGATGCAGGGAAAAACTAGGATCGAAACACGGCTCTAATAACAATTTTTTTTTTTGTAGGACAAAACCAAAATAATGCGACAACAACACAGAAGAACAAAACACTAAAGGATATATAACCTAGAAGTTGGTACCTAGGCTTGCTGGAAGTCGGCACCAAGCAAGAGAGAACCTCTAGGAAAATAAAAATACTAGTAAACCTATTTAATTACTAATACCTAAAATAAAATTCAATTTACTCCAATATTAAATAAGACAATTAAAATTAATATTTTCATGTGCTTCCTGCATCACACACTCCCAACTCTAGTAGGATTCGGGTTATATAGCAATTCACATGATGCAAATATTTATTTTCATCCTCACCCAAAAGTAGCCCTATGACCTTACTACCACTGCTACTAGGATGTGGAGGAGAGATGTACGGTATGTTTGTTACTGTGCTTTGGGTTCCCTCTATGGAGAATGATCTGTTTCTCAATGGCTTTATCTTGTTTCCAACTTAATATTACTACTTCAGAACTGATGTTACCTGGTAAGATGAAACTAAAGGATGCATTAAATAAGAAAACGGTAGATCATGCTCACAACAGTCAATATTACCCCAACTGCTTCCACATCAACCACCATTACTAATGGCAGCAACCACATATTTGTTCTCAATTTGTATAATATTAACAACGCACAACCTAGTGTTTCCAATGAAGACATCTAGGGTTCAAATCCCCTTTACCCATTGTAACTATCAAATTATTAAAAAAGAAAAAGAAAAAAGAGAGGCTCGACTCCTGTTATTTCCCATGTACAATTTTAAAGAGCCTTGTGGCTTATCTGACACTTCCTTTATTTGCAACGGAGACATCAAAGGTTCAAATCCCCCCTCCCCCACCCGTTGAACTATAAAAAAAAATTGTATAATGCATTGTATATTCGCCGCTCAGCACTCCACTTTCCTTGTATTTTGTATGGTGTCCACATGTTGCTCCTTTGATCTCTGTGAAATGCCTTGGCATTTATCTTCTATATTTATTTTTATGCAGACTGATGAGAAATATCGATGCAGTGAGACTGGCTATCGTATCCCTTTGAAATGTGTAGAAATCAAAGATAATTCAAAGAATGGAAATGGGAATGGGAAAGGGAAAAGTTCTCGGAACAGTCGATCTACTCTGGAAATCTCTCACAGCAATGAAATATTACTTGCAGAATCTCTTGATGCTGGAGAACTCACTACTTCAATGAAACAGAGAAGTTTACTGGAGGACCCATCAACACCAGAGAGTGGACCGCAAGCTTATATTACTTATAGAAGCTGTTTACCATCAGTTAATGAAGAGAAGATGTCAGTGCTTGAGTTTGAGGTACGTGTCATTATCTTTTGTCATCCCTTTTTTCTTGTAGTATTTTATTAGTTGATTAGTTCATATGCTTGATTACTTTTAACAAGAATAAAACCATATAATATAGGAAGTAGGGGATTTTTCTTTTGCTTTGAACTAAATGTAGACAGCTTAAAGGGTAGTGTCCTATTGGAATGTGACCAATTTGACGATGCTATGGGTCTATTTGGTTGTGGCCTACTAGTATCAATCTTTTGATTTCAAACGGAATGTGCACTTTATAATCCCATGCTCTTTTGTTTTATAGCCTTTTAGGCATTGAGTAATATTATGTTTCTTCACTTTGAACTTGTATGCATCGCAAGCATCTGAATTGCGATTCATGTTTTTATTATAGTCATGATTGTTTTGATCAAATAAGTTACTTAAGCAAAGAGTGTTGACAATCAAAAGGCAAACATAGAAAGACATGAAAGTTCTTACTTCTTGTGAGAAGTCATGTAAGGTCAGCATAATCTCTTGGATGAGATATCTAGGGCCTCTTGAATACCATAAGTTAACATTTTAAACGGCGCATTTCATGCGTTGGAGATCAATTACAAGCTCAGTTAACCTTATATGTGTTTTTACTTGCATTGTAAAAAAGGGAAGAACATGATTATTTGTGTGTTGACTTGTATTTTGTGTGCCACTCTGGACAGGGGATTGTGTTGTGTTTGTTGCTCATTAGCAGTTCAATTATATACTTCAGAAGAAAGCGGACCATTTCCATGACTACTTTTGGAGCAGGGAGGACCAACTCTAGGTTTTGATTCAGAAACCTGTGCGTATGAAGAGTTGCTCCGTTTGAAGTCAATTTGTAACACTAACTGAGTGATGTTAGGCTATTGATTTTAGAAAGAATCAAACCAAGTGTTCACTATATGCTGCCCACCTGTGATTTTGAGGAACATAATGGAGAATCCAGCTTGGTACACTCAATACACACCTTACGAAGCTGAGATATCTCAAGGGCGTCTTGAATCTTTGTTAAATTTTCAAACTTTGATTACGGATCTTACTGGCCTCCCCATGTCAAATGCTTCATTGCTTGATGAAGGAACAGCCGCTGCTGAAGCAATGGCTATGTGTAATAATATTCAGAAGGGAAAGAAGAAAACTTTTGTAATTGCCAATAATTGTCACCCTATAACAATTGATATTTGTAAGACTAGAGCTGATGGTTTTGATCGTAAAGTAGTTACCGCAGATCTTAAGGATATCAATTACAAATCTGGGGATATGTGTGGTGTTTTGGTTCAGTACCCGGGGACTGAGGGTGAGATTTTGGATTATGCGGAGTTCATTAAGAATGCTCATGGTCATGGGGTCAAGGTTGTGATGGCTTCGGATCTATTGCCATTGACATTGTTGAAGCCACCAGGTGAATTGGGGGCTGATATTGTTGTTGGTTCTGCTCAGAGGTTTGGGGTTCCTATGGGGTATGGAGGTCCTCATGCTGCGTTTTTTGCCATAAGATTTAGCCATTTTCTTTGACCAATTTGTTGAAGTTTTTAAAACAGTTTGTACGTTGAAAATCTCTTTATTAAAAAATACAAAATTATTTTAAGTCTTCCAATGGTGTGGGGTTCGGAGTAGGACTACTCTGTTTGCCTTTTTTGCACTCTTCTTTTCTTTTCCTCTCTTTTCTCTTTTTTCACTAAAAATCTGGTTAAGATTTTCTTGTTGAGCAAATTTTATAATTTCACCATTGCAGTGCATTTAGATTAGGTTTTTGTTAAATTTTCTATTCTATTTGTTAAAATTTATTTGCATATTATAAATTTTCTATTCTATTTGTTTTCTTTGCCCAAACTTTTTGGTTTTATGTTGTTTCTTCTTTGTATAAATAGGCAGGTTTACATTATTCTCTTAATGAATGGTTTCCAGGAAATGTTCAAAGATTTGGGTGAACTATTGTGTACCATCACTGGCTTGGACTCTTTTTCCTTGCAACCTAATGCTAGTGTGGCTGGAGAGTATGCTGGCTTGATGGTTATCCGGGCATATCATTTGGTACGGTAACATTGGCCAAATTTAAATAGTGTTTTCTTTCGATTGTAGTAAAGAAAGTAAGAGGCATTTGATGCTTTCTCCTTAAGGCTCATTTAGATGCAAAGATAAAGTAATCACCTCAACTTGAAGCCTAGAATCTTAGTATGATGATTTGTACGCTCCTAAAGTGCCTTGTGCACATGAATAATCCCTTTTCAACATCATAAGATAAATAGGCCTGAGTGATCACACTCCTGTATGGGGTTCTCATGTCACTCCTGAGTGATCACTCCTGTATGTAGCTCTTGTTTTGATAAGTTCCTCTTTGCAATATCTTATGGTGTTGTCTTTAGGCTGTATTTTCTTTCATATCTAATTGGTCTCTCTACATGGTGGATGCCTACATTGTTCATGTTTCAAACATAGAAGAAATGGCTTTTAAACTATTTCAAAACGTTTTTTCCACTTAATACTACTACATGAAAATATCAATGAAATAGAGATGTTCCAACTTCCAAGTGATCCATTGTAATGAAACATATAGCTTGCAGAAAAATTGCCTGTGGTAAGGAAGAAACTGACATATTGAGTTGAATTGTTGTTTTGATTTTTCTGTTTACTCAATCTGTATTTGGATAGTCATTGGTGGCAAGACAGAGACACATGCCAGTACAGTTTCTGCCAAGGAGGTAAATGCCACTACCGATAAGGTATTGGGTGCATTTGAGCTGAAGAACACTCATAACGTGAACACCATGACAACACCTACTAGTGTCCCTCAATCTTGTACAGTACCGCCTTCTGAAGGGTGGACACAGGTATAATCTGCAAATTAAGCTATTTAGTTCTTCAGATTCCTTCCCTCCCTTATTCGTCCAGTATATGCTTCATTTTGTCAAAAGTTTGAATTATTATGCTGTTTAAAGTCTACTGATTCATTGTCTAAAGCCTTTTCTGTATGCTGGAGTACATTTGCTAGTGATTCCAAATACTGATTCCAAACCCAAATTCCTCAATCTGCAGCTTTGTTTCAGCCGCCAGTTCTGGAGTTCTATAAATCGAGCTGACTACATGGCCTTGCGCTTGGGCTTCATCACTGTATGTGTGTGTGTGTGTTTTTTTTTTTTTTTTGGTTTAAATGGAATGTTTTATCCACTTATATCTTTTGATCGAAGATAAATATAAAATACTGTATGTTTATATATGCCAATAATTAATCCTTATCTGCATCATCCTTCACTTCGGTGGGCTATTGCCAAAAAATCAAGTAAACAATAGCACCTAAGAGGTTGGAGGACTGTAAATTGCGTTTATTATTATTTTTTTAGTAGTGGAAGATTGAGTTGACTTCATTGTCTGTGTTCTAACTTTGAATGGTATAAAATATCCTATTGCCACATTTGCATTTCTTTGGTTCTTATTTCCAAATTTATTTAATCTTCAATTCTTAAAATGCAAAGAGAATGTGGCAGTTCATGAGACCAAATTTTCTTAGCTGACTCTGTTGTTTTTGTTTTTTGTTTCTTCCTTTGTAGACTCATCAATTTCCTCTGACATATAATTTTCAAAATCACAAATTGATTTTCAGTCTTCATATGAGTACTAATATTTGAAGGAGTAACAATCTATGCGAGGTAATTCAGGCTCGTTTACATTCAAACTCATAAACAAGTAAAATGCAGAGTAGTTTCAAATTCCAAGCAGTTCCTCATTAGAGACACCGCCTGCAGATTGTGATACCATCACCCAAAGAAGCATGTGAAATTTGGACACGAGGATGAACTGCAATTAATTTGTTAAACTCAATCATTTTCTCCCTTATCTCTCTCTCGAATTCTGGAACCAATGCATCAGGAATCACAACTGATCCTCTTCGGAGTGTGTTATCATAGACAACTAGGCCACCCACCTTTAACAGGTTCATCAGCCTCTCATGGTAGTTCCAGCAATTAACCTTGGCAGCATCAACAAAAGCAAAGTCAAAACTCCCTTCGTTTTCATGCTGCAAAAAACGAAAGAGAAACTTTAAGACTTTACTGTGGTAGTAAACTGATGAGCTGAATAAAATTTAAAACTAGGGGAAATAGAGATAATAAGATCATATTGTGGCAATCAGGAAAGAATATTAATAATAAAAGGAAATATATCCTTACATTTTGCAGTAGCTGATCAAGAACTGGTAAAGCTTCCGACTCAATGAAATCAATTTTGTCTGCAATACCAGCTTTCTTGATAATCGGCAACCCAATCTCAAATGTCTCCCAATTTACATCTATGGCTGTAATCTACATTAATGTATGCCAAACCATAAGTAATTTTATAGGTAACTATAAGAAACTCACTAAAGATATCCATTGCAGACCTTGCCGACCTCAGGAATTGTAAGATCAGTGAGGAGAAGAGAGTATCCTGTGTAAACTCCAACCTCAATAGTCCTTTTTGCATCAACTAGCTTCAACAGCATGGCCATCAACTGACCTACATCTGGTGCAGTAGAGTAAAAAGACCTAAAAATGAAAAGCTAATTATCTTTCTAGAATCTGTTAGATAAAAAAATGCTTGAAACTCTCCACCAAGTCATTTTAAAGGCATAATCAAGAATGGGTGCAATAAACAACTTCACTAATTCTTTCAGTGCCAACTACTGAATCAGTAAGATGATTTACAATATGCACATCATTCTTTGTCTTATGCACCATTTCTTAAAGTGGGATATACTGCATAAATTAATTTGTTCCATTTCATTCCCATGGCCTTTTTTGGATGAACAAGTGACTTTATTCAAAACAAAGAAACATGCTTACAAGCAAAGTACACAGCTGCTAAGCTGCAAACACCCTACACTTGTACAAACTAGTTAAATTTAACTGCTACTACAATCAACTTTAGCTACCTTACTAACCTACTGCACAAACACCAAATTACTCTTCACTTTCTAGATCTTTTGATTCCCCATTTACACCTCACTTATAATATATTTTGTCATCTATAGAAAGGAGGATTCCCTCTTCACAACATAGGACTCTATTCAAGATTCAGTGGTTCCAACACCTCTTTTCTTGCCTAGGCACTGAGGTTCAAACCCCATCAGTCCCCTTCCTACTATTTACCTATAAAAAGAAAAAGGATTGAATACAATAGCTCCCTCTATTCTCCACATGAGCACTAACTTCCAATCTGATAGTATGAACTATACCATCCTCTGTTTCGACTTGGTCACTGAATTCTTGCATTTTTTTTAAGCTAGATGCAGCACATAGTTGCATTCCAAGCTAGCTTGAAAAGAACAACTCTTTTCTCCCCAATCAACTGTTTCAACTCTCCAAGTGGGAAGCAGCTCCTGCAGAAAATACAAGCCGTATCACCATTGTAACCCCATTGCTGCAGCCTATCCTGAATGACCAACCTACTTCTGTATGCTAACCAGCCAATAAAAGCATATCTAGGGACAACAATGGAGAACCATATTGACTTCTGGTCACTTGGATCAAATTTCATTCAATGTCTCTGCACATGTCAATTTTCCTGATTGGAATGGAATCCAAATGGCCTGGTCCCTCTCTTCTTAATCAGAGGAAGCTTGTTTTGAATTGATACTAGAGAATCCACCTGTGATTTCGAGGAACATAATGGAGAATCCAGCTTGGTACACTCAATACACACCTTACCAAGCTGAGATATCTCAAGGGCGTCTTGAATCTTTGTTAAATTTTCAAACTTTGATTATGGATCTTACTGGCTTAGTTGTTATTGCTGTTTGGGTCTAAAGCTTAGTTGTTATTGCTGTTTTATTACTTTTGTAATTAGTTTAATAGCGCTGCTTATATGGATATTTGAAAATCTTGTGAATCATTAAGTTTTTGACAATTATGAATTATGTAACTGCGGTCCAGCTCAATTTTTTTGCTGGGCGTAATTCTAGAATAGGTGTCTTAGCGTTGAAGGAGTTGGCTTTCTAGTTTGAATATCTGTCCTGTTTTATGTAGGCACTGCTTGCAAATATGGCTGCTATGTATGCTGTTTATCATGGACCTGAAGGCCTTAAATCCATCGCACAACGGGTTCATGGTCTTGCTGGGGCATTTTCACTTGGATTGAAGAAGCTTGGGATCGGGGAAGTTCAAGGCCTTCCCTTCTTTGACTCTGTGAAGGTTAAGGTTGCTGATGCACATGCAATTGCTGATGCTGCTTAGAAGAGTGAAATAAATTTGAGAATTGTAGACCAGAATACCGTAAGTGTGATTTTTTCAGCACACCAATTAGTTTTCTATAGGTCTATGTGATGAGATTAATTGGGTCATATGCATTTCAGATAACCGTTTCTTTTGATGAGACAACCACCTTGGAGGATGTTGATAAACTTCTCAAACTTTTTGCTAGTGGCAAGCCTGTGAGTCTCATTAGTTTTACATGGTGTTCTTTTTCCCCTTTTATTTTAAACGTATAACATAGTTTTCTCTATAGGAAACTCTATTACCCATGGGTTTGGTATATTTAAAATAAGCGAAATCTTGATGATTTGTCATTTTGGTCCCTTCATTTTTTTTTTTTTTGGGTCATTTTAGTCTGGAATGTTTGTGTTTGTTGTCAATGTTGGCCCTTCCATCCATCTCTATTAAGTACTAAAAAATTTTTTTGATTCTAACAGATAATAAAATTTGATTCTATTTATAACAAAAAGACAATGTAGACCCCATAGGTTTGATAAATTGTCATTAAAAAACTATTTATTTAGTAGTTAATGGAGTTTATGGATGGAAGGACTATTGCTGACAACAAAAAGACAATTCACCAAGTTTAAAGGGTGTAATTTTATTTTGCCTTTAAAATCTTACGCCAATTCAATTTTAAAACTCAATTACCAAATGTTTCAAGAAATGTAAAAAGAGAAGGTTCATTATGTATTTTAAATTGTTTTAAAAATTTACCTGGTCTTACACAATGTGTTTTCAGCACGTAACTTAAAATAATTTTTTATCTTTCATTTTTATTGTTCAGTTTCAATTTTATTTGTTGAAATATCTTAGTTTATATGTGCTTTTTTGCCACCAGTATTATACCAAGAGACACATTCTTAAGTGCAACAATGCACAATTGCGCACTCTCACATTTTTCTGCATCTATGCTCTCTTCTTCTTCTTCTTCTATGGATAAATAGATGTGTGTTTATTCTTTCACAATGCTGGATATTTATTTTTCAAATTTCTGATAAATCTGGACTATTGTCTTTGCACAAGGAAGGAGATGAGCAGCTATTATTGGCATGGGAGAGACGTTACAACAACTCGTGAATTAAATCCAAAGGTTCTACGTTTTAGCATTTGATAATTAGAAACAAGGAATTTTCACTACTTAGAATAAGGATTTTCATGGTAGATATTGAAGGTATTCAAGCTTTCTAGGAATTTTTCTTCACATTTGCTGTGAATGATGCTGATGATTAAAATCTGCAGTATGTGTGTGTGTTTGTCTGCATAAATATATAATGGAATAGCATTTTGTTCCTCAAATATGTAAATGAATGGAAGCAAGTATAAATTGCAGTATTTTCTTGCCATAAATCTAGAAGTCCTCAGATCATCACTTCACTTCAAAAACAATATGACATTGTATTAGTCTTATTTTGTCAAAAGCTGATGTTGAATGAACATTGTAGGCAAGAGGTGACCATCATCGCAATGTGTGCATTATACCTGTTTCAGCACATGGGACAAATCCTGCTAGTGCTGCCATGTGTGGAATGAAAATTGTCTCTGTTGGAACTGATGCGAAGGGAAACATCAACATTGAAGAATTAAGGAAGGCTGCTGAAGCTAATAGGGACAACCTCTCTGCTCTTATGGTAATTTTATTTTGCATCCTATGCTGGGAATTTGCATTTGTCATTTGACAAAAGTAAAGGAGATGGAGGTGGAGATGTAATTCAATATTGACAGTCTTCTAATTTTGGTTGACATGATAGGTCACATATCCTTCAACTCATGGAGTCTATGAAGAAGGTATTGATGAGATATGTAAGAAATGGAGGTCAAGTATACATGGATGGGGCTAACATGAATGCACAGGTCAGCTATTTGCCCCATCTTCCTTTGTTTCCTTCATATGTTAATTGTATTCATTGAGCACATAATCTAGTAAAATCAACTAATAACCGTTACCTTATAATCAAATGGTGTACTAAAATATATAGCTGTAGGGCTAGTTTGTGTGTGTGTTGGCTGATTGTTTGATTCTCTAATTTATATTCCCTGGGTTTAAGTAGATAATTTCTGGGTCATTTGACTTTTTGCTCTTTAAATACATATCTACATATTGTTGTAGTGGAAACTTTAGCTTCTATTAATGCATTTCATTTTTCCTGGCATTTCTTTTCAATTTAATTTCACATTAAATCTGAAAAACCTTTGGTCCTTATAGGTGGGACTGACCATCTTCTTTTTGTTATAGGCTCTTGTTGATATGGTGGAAAGTATTGCAGGGGCAATACTACTTGACACCAACCTTAATCTTAACGAAGTTTGGAGGATATATAAGCCCTTGTTGTCTCCAATTATGACCCCTGATAAGCTTGAACTGCATCCATTTCGAAAACTGAATGAATTATGTGCATCTCGTGGGTATTTTCTAAAAGAAAATTTTATAAAGAAGGGAGATATGGTGCATGCTGAGCTTAGTTTACAACTGAAAGATGTCCTTTTCATTGGAGAGGGATATGAGGGGGGAACAAAATTGCAAGAGGAGAAGCAGCTTGTCGCTTATTAAAGGAACTTGAGGTTTGTTGGTGCTTCTCTAAATACCTGCTCCTTAAGTATAGTAACTATTGTTTAACTTATTTACTAAGTCAGTTTATGTATAATATTTTAGAATCTCTTTTATTTAGATACAATTACATTTTGACAAAACTTAATTGCAATTCCTTGGGTGTTGTAATTTAGATTCCTCATTAAATTCAATGAGATTACCAAATGAACAATAAGTCATATAACTGAATTTTTTAAATAGAAAAATCATTCACTTGAATTTACTTGTTGTAGATAACACATTTGATCTTATATAGTAGGTCAATATAATCACATAGTTGAATTTCCATTAGATTTGAAGTTCCGTCGTACTGAAAAAATTTGTGCAATGGCTAAGTTCAGTGGGACTGAGTTTTCACTGTCTGAAACCGTGACCTTTTATCCAGATTTCTCAACTGGTAGTTGATATAATCTGCCAAGTTTCCAACACAATGTTTCTAGTATTGTTTTCCATTTTCATTGACATTGTTTTATCCATTCAAATTGGCTATTGCAGCTCAGACTGCGGACAAATTCAGCCACCTCAGCCATCACATCTGTTTTTGGGCAATGAAAAGAAGGGTATTAATCAGTATCCACACTTATTGGCAGATTATATGCTTTACCCATTGTATTGATTTTTAGAAACTGCTTAATGCAGAACAATCAAACTGTGAGCATTTGCCTTGTACACTAGCAGAAAACATCATGTAGTTGAAGAAGTGGTAGAGGTAATCAGAACGTACAATGCTGCATTTAAAGCATTTGAAGCATGAAGCATATTAGCCCTTGTGGTGAACTGAGTCAAACAGTTCAAGTAGCATAATTGTACGTGTTGATTAAGTTTCTTATATGCAGGAAATTTAGGAAGCTGCTGAGAAAGGAGAACTCAATGAACTTGTCGTAATTATCATTTTATCGCCTTCATATAGCATAATTGTAAGTATAATGTTTTGCAATATTATTGATTAAAATCCTTAGAAACTATCAATATTGGAGAGAGATAACACATTTAATGTGATTTATGGCAGGTTATCAGCAACTCGGAAAAGACACCCACCCCGGCAGCAAACATCAACAATTGGGTAGAAAAGTTAGCAAGAAGTTCATCCCATGGTTTTGTCATATGAGGGCAGGTTTTCAACTACTGCTTCAGCATCAGCAAAAGTCAACCCTACCTTTAATGATTCTCTGTCTACGAGATTCTTCTTGCTTCCTCAAATCTTCCATTTCTTTATATTTTTCCCTCGGGGTCCGAGGGGAAAATATAAAGAAATGGAAGAGTTGTGGACGCAAGGGAATCTCGTAGACAGAGAATCATTAAATGTAAAGAGTATCTTGCTGCTGCTGAAGTGGATCTTTAAAACCTGCCTCCATATTACATTATTCATTTTGGTATGTGTCAATTCTTTTTGTCCTACTTGACATGGGAACACTTTTCGGTAACCTTATTCATTTTGAGTGTTATCTTTTCAAGGAACCTATGTCGAGGGTATAAAAGAGGAAGTGGTTTTCTCTCCTGGACATGCACTTCCCTTCATTGCTGCTGGGGAAGGTACTTTTACCTCTTCCTGTTGCTATGTTCATTGATTTTTGTTTTATTTATTTTTTCAAACAATCTTTTGTATTACATCGGTGACCACTTAAGGTATTCATCACAATGTCTCAAGTGATGTTTGGCAATGGCAGAGTATCGTCATGTTGGATCAAATAATTTCAATCTGTTCAGTAGCCGAAGTCAGACCATATTTACACTGGTAAACATTCCATATGTAGATGAATGATATCTGTTGCTTTATCAGTATTGAATATTGATATAAACTCAATAGGACTAAGTTGCTATTACTGATAAATCTTTGACTTTGAGCTGTACTTTTTTTTATTGGTAAGTTACACTTATGTAGTGGGTTTTGAACCCATGGTCACACCCTCCACCTTATTATTTTAAAGGAACGTCTTGATTGAGCTAAAGTTCATTGTCGAAGTTAGTACTTCATATTATTATTTTGAAATGTTAAGGATTAGCTTCACACTCTCCCTTACGTGTGCACAATCACTGCCACATAGACATTCAATTCATATTTTCTGTTAAATAATCAGTATATATATATATATATATATTTATTTATTTATTTATTTATATTCCGGAAGGCATCCTGAGTACCTATTTGGACTTCGGAACTGAAAACCATTGTAGTGCTACTTTGTGAAGGTTGAGGTGGGGTCGTAATATGTAAAAGTTAGCATTTTCAATGGCTGATTTATGAATGTGATGTTATATGAAATAAAATTTCTATAAGCTGTGTTAATGGAAATTTCTGAGACTCAATGATTCAATGAATGTGGTATTATTTTTAGGAAATACCTAGTTTTGTTTTATGAAAGTACACATTGAAGTACTTTTTAAAAATTATTTATTTCATCATTGGTGCTATACTCTATCTTCAGAGTCAATTCTTTCTTGTCTTCTGTCTGTAACTCATCAATGCATTTGCAGATGATTGAAAGTAGTGCCCATGGTGATGAGTACGATGGAGTGATCTTCTCTCAACTTGTATGATAAAAGCATTTATTTATTGTTGTTTTTTCAAGAAGATAGAATGTTATTTTTAAGTACATGGTTGACTCATTGGTCTCTCTCTCTCTCTCTCTCTCTCTCTCTCTCTCTCTCTCACACAGAATTTGATTGATCTTGCCGGATCTGAGAGCTCAAAAACTGAAACGACTGGACTACGAAGAAAGGAAGGATCTTACATAAACATTGATGACTCAGTTCACCCTGCCTCCTGCCATGAATATTGGTAAGCAACTCTCACAATATGCAGTCTCTAATAACGGGCTTACAGAATCTTCATATGCTATCATTTCTTTCTTCTTTTTTAGGCTAAATGTATTATCATATGCTATCATTTCTTTTTGAACATTAAACATGCTACAAAATTAAATTAAATAATTTTGCAGGAACCATGACCCAAATGTTTGAGCTGGCTGAAGAAGAGTGTTCGGTTCTATTTCTATGGACATACTTGGTTGCGGCTCTTGCACTCACAGTTTGGTCAACAATGTACATGTGGATTTTGTCTTGAGTGTGCCTTGAACTCAGGTTGAACATGTCTGAAAACAGCAAACTATATAAGAAACTTGCTATATGGAGTAAAAACTAGAAGCCATTACAAAATATTCCATTAATTACATACATTACAATTTTATGTTTTTTTTTTTTTCCTGCTGCAAATGAAGTCAGCTGTTGATGTAAGTTATTGTCATTGGAGGAGTTTTTGGTAGATTTTAGTTATAAACTGAGAGTTGTTGTATGTATTTCATGTACTCGCGTGTAATAAGGTAATGCACACCAGATCTAGAGGATTCGAGCCTGGATGTAGGCCATCTATATGAAAGATTCTATGGTTCAGTCTATTCAGTCTGTTTCAGTCTATTCGGTCCGTTTCAGTCTATTCGGTCTGTTTCAGTCTATTCGGTCCGTTTAAGTCTATTCAGTCCATTTCATCAATTTCGGTCTACTTATTTCCACTTTGGTTCATTTGGATTTATCCAATCCATTTCGGTCCATTTAGATCTTTCTGGTCGAATTTGGTCCATTCGGTCTGTTTCAGTCTATTCGGTCCATTTGATCCATTTCGGTCTACTTATTTCCACTTTGGTTCATTTTGATTTATCCAATCCATTTCGGTCCATTTAGATCTTTCTGGTCCAATTTGGTCCATTCGGTCTGGTTCAGTCTATTCGGTCCATTTGATCCATTTCGGTCTACTTATTTCCACTTTGGTTCATTTTGATTTATCCAATCCATTTCGGTCCATGTAGATCTTTCTGGTCCAATTTGGTCCATTCGGTCTGTTTCAGTCTATTCGGTCTGTTTGATCCATTTCGGGCTACTTATTTCCACTTTGGTTCATTTGGAGTTATCCAATCCATTTCGGTCCGTTTAGATCTTTTTGGTCCAATTTGGTCCATTTCGGCTTATTTGATCCACTTGAGTCCATTTTCTTTGATTGTTAGATGTAATACTATTTTATTATAAATATAGTATATAATAATATAGTTTTATTCGATTGTATTGTATAATATATAATATGACATAAATAATTTGATGTTTACAATTATACATTTTAGATAATAAATTATACATTATTCTCTCTATCAAAATAATTACATATTCTCATGCATTACATGAATTTGTCACTACTTGTATTGAAGTCCACAATTCTACACTCCATTTCCAACAATTATTGCGCAAAACGCAAGGTGGGATGTCCCACATACACTAAGCAACTATATCATATTCTCATAATTTTTTTAATACCTTGAACATATGAAATGTGATCTTTAGAATATTTGCTTTTCTGCATCTTTTAGTAAGAATTTAACCCCTTCGGAATACATATAACTGACTAACGAAACCAACTCACACCTGAAAATGCTATATATCTCTTAAAGTGAGATTCGTACATGTATGTATTTTGAAATATTCCACTTATTTAAATTGAAGACACTGTAATTTCTAATATATTAGTAAGTTGTAACAGTAGAATTGCAGTGAAGGAGAATGAAAATCCTTGACCATAACAAATCACAATAGACAAAGATCATTTCCAAGGAACGCAGTTAAGCAAACTATCAAAGTCACAACTAAGAGTAATGGAGTACAAGGGGAATGAGAAAAAGTTCCCATTTCAAGAATTCCATCAGTCACTTTCTCAACAGAACTATTATACTATTCATCTTTACTTTCATCAGTCACTTCATCAAATTCAGAATCCTCATTTTGATTATCAATTTCATTAATATCATCATCATCACCATCAGATATCTCCGAAACAGTTGCCACGGGCTTCATCTTCTATGAAGGAGCAGCCCTTTTTCTCGGTTCTTTCTTCTTGGCTGACTATCAAAGTCACAACTAAGAGTAATGGACTACAAGGGGAATGAGAAAAAGTTCCCATTTCAATAATTCCATCAGTCACTTTCTCAACAGAACTACTACACTATTCATCTTGACTTTCATTAGTCACTTCATCAAATTCAGAATCCTCATTATGATTATCAATTTCATTAATATCATCATCATCACCATCAGATATCTCCGAAACAGTTGCCAAGGGCTTCATCTTCTATGAAGGAGCAGCCCTTTTTCTCGATTCTTTCTTCTTGGCTGACTATCAAAGTCACAACTAACAGTAATGGCATACAAGGGGAATGAGAAAAAGTTCCCATTTCAAGAATTCCATTAGTCACTTTCTCAACAGAACTACTACACTAGTCATCTTCACTTTCATCAGTCACTTCATCAAATTCAGAATCCTCATTATCATCATCAATTTCATTAATATCATCATCATCACCATCAAACATCTCCTAAACAGTTGCCACAGGCTTCATCTTCTATGAAGGAGCAGCCCTTTTTCTCGGTTCTTTCTTCTTGGCTGACTATCAAAGTCACAACTAAGAGTAATGGACTACAAGGGGAATGAGAAAAAGTTCCCATTTCAATAATTCCATCAGTCACTTTCTCAACAGAACTACTACACTATTCATCTTGACTTTCATCAGTCACTTCATCAAATTCAGAATCCTCATTATGATTATCAATTTCATTAATATCATCATCATCACCATCAGATATCTCCGAAACAGTTGCCAAGGGCTTCATCTTCTATGAAGGAGCAGCCCTTTTTCTCGGTTCTTTCTTCTTGGCTGACTATCAAAGTCACAACTAACAGTAATGGCGTACAAGGGGAATGAGAAAAAGTTCCCATTTCAAGAATTCCATTAGTCACTTTCTCAACAGAACTACTACACTAGTCATCTTCACTTTCATCAGTCACTTCATCAAATTCAGAATCCTCATTATCATCATCAATTTCATTAATATCATCATCATCACCATCAGACATCTCCTAAACAGTTGCCACGGGCTTCATCTTCTATGAAGGAGCAGCCCTTTTTCTCGGTTCTTTCTTCTTGGCTGACTATCAAAGTCACAACTAAGAGTAATGGACTACAAGGGGAATGAGAAAAAGTTCCCATTTCAATAATTCCATCAGTCACTTTCTCAACAGAACTACTACACTATTCATCTTGACTTTCATCAGTCACTTCATCAAATTCAGAATCCTCATTATGATTATCAATTTCATTAATATCATCATCATCACCATCAGATATCTCCGAAACAGTTGCCAAGGGCTTCATCTTCTACGAAGGAGCAGCCCTTTTTCTCGATTCTTTCTTCTTGGCTGACTATCAAAGTCACAACTAACAGTAATGGCGTACAAGGGGAATGAGAAAAAGTTCTCATTTCAAGAATTCCATCAGTCACTTTCTCAACAGAACTACTACACTAGTCATCTTCACTTTCATCAGTCACTTCATCAAATTCAGAATCCTCATTATCATCATCAATTTCATTAATATCATCATCATCACCATCAGACATCTCCTAAACAGTTGCCAAGGGCTTCGATATCTGTGTAGTAGCAACCCTTTTGCTAGGTTCTTCCTTGTTGGCTGACTATCAAAGTCACAACTAAGAGTAATGGACTACAATGTGGACCGAATTAGTCTGAAGTAGATAGAGTAAGGGCCAATGTGAACTGAATTGACCAAATTAAACAGAAGTTGATTAAGTAAGACAGAATGAGCCGAATTGGACCAAATTGGACTGAAGATGACAAAATGGACCAAATCGAACCAATATGGACTAAATAAGACTTTTGAATATTTATCTTTTTTATTGCATTTTGAGGGCTCATATTTGTAATTTCTAATGTCTATTTCAGGGGTTTATTTTGTTTGTTTGTTCTTTTTTTTTTTTTTTTTTTAACTTAAAAGTAAAGAGTTTAGCCCAAATTTAATAAAATTTCATACTTTTTAACTCAAAAATGAAGAGGGAAAGAAAAAAAGTATTTTTGCACTAAACATGAAAAGAAAACTAACAAAAATAATCAATTTAAGGCCCAATTAGTCTAAAATTGACTAAAAGAGGACCGAAATTGACTGAGTGGACCAAAATAGAACTAATTGGACCAAATTAAAATTATTTAATTTTTAGAGAAAACAAATTATCTTCAAAAACATTATAAATTATATTACAGTACAAAATAATAATTTATTCTCATATATCACGTGAATCTACAACTAGTGTTGAAAACAAAACTTGACAAAACACACGACTACATAAGAATTATATCAAACAAGGCAAGACACGGGTAAAGCAATTTCCTGACAAGTTTACAATCTATAGAGCAATGATTTATTAGGATTTTGGAAATGGCAAATGCATGTAGAAAAATATTAATACAATATCAAAGTCAAGTCATATCATGGGGTTGTGAATTGCTATTAACATCATCATCTTGTATGTTTTGGCCTAAGATAGCAATGTCACCACCTATTATTTTTTTTTTTGTTGTTGTCGGAAACTCAATATATTCAAGTTTTTGTTTTAATAAAATTTTGTAATGAACCCTGTAAACAAAATTCCTGGAGCCGCCACTGAATGTCACCACCTATTACAACATCCCGAACGAACACAGCATCAAAAATATTCCAAGCACTGACCAAAACCTCTCTGAATAATACCGAACCACTTTAAATTTGATGTATTTTGCCTGTATCCAAGTCAAACCCACGATGTATAACTCATCACACACCCAATATGCAAAAGACAAGAAACAGATAATAGAATAAAAGGTTCTATAAGTGGTTCACATGTAACAAATTTAAATTTCTAATAAACCTTATAGTACTTGATAGACCACCCACTTGCATTGCCCATCAAAGTGTGCTTCCATGACTCGTACTCAGGCATGGTATAAAATGATAATTGTGTCCCATTTTTGTGAGTTTCCTACAAAGATGATAAATGATTATTTTCCCTGAAGAAACAGTCCACTTATAGTGAAGTTGTGCTAATATTTGAAATAGTTAACTGAAAAGACCAACCTTCACAATAGGAGTGGTAAACTCAATTAAAGTATAAGCCTGGAACTTTTAACAGTGATGGCCAATAAGAAAGAATAAAATTGATCCTGTTGCCCTTTGATGTGGGAATCATCACGATCCTGTACAAGAAGTATAGTTACAATTTTATATTGGTTGAAGGCAATCCATGGGCCTTGTAGAGAGAATTGTAAGCATAAAACAAGAACAAAACAATAAGAGAATTTTAAGGCGCACCTGATCAGTCATTATCATCAAATGACCATATCTCAAAGATTTTACATTGGTGTATTCTTTATGCTGCTGAAGTCCAACAATTTGCTTTACGTACTGAATTTCTTTATTCTCAGTGAGCTGTTTAGCGATGGCCAGCGATAAACAACTAGATACAAGCATATGATACTAGTCAAATTCATGGGCATTATAGTTGCCCGCTTAGCACAGAAAAACATAACAAATACTAGCTATCATCACTTCGAAGAAGCCTCCTGTTGTTGAACTTGTCAAAGTAGTAGCTACTAATGTTGAAGCAATATCATTGCTAGCATTATAGGCAAAAGGTGCACAACGCAACAAATGTAACGAGTACAATGGATAGCAAATAGTTCAATTACAACAACATTCAGCGATAAACAAAATAATAACTATAAGTATGTCAATACAACATAGTCTACAATGCCATCTGGAAATCAAGTCTCCGCTCGCCTGACAAACATTAAAATACGGTCGTTAGTTTCCAAATGCGAAGAACAAAAACCAAATGAAATTGTTAGCATATTATATAAAAATAAGGAGGGCACTTGCCTAATTCATAGCAGTACCACTTGTTGAAGCCCCACGGGAAATGGGACAGCTTCTGCGGTTATGCCCCTCTTGATGACACAGTCCACATCGCTGCCTCGGTTGAATCTCCCTCAAGTCCGGATCTTCCCTCCGGCTTCCCCGTTCTCGCCGTACCCCATCCATTTCATTCCTTAATCTAGACTTCACAGGACGACCTTTGGCCCGCAATAGCTGTGGGTCAGGCACCCACCGTGCTCCGCGAACGTCCCTCCACAAGGACTCCGACTTGGGCACCACAAAATGATGTGAATATGTTTGGATCGCGTTGCTCAAACTGTAACATGGGTCAATATAGCTTGTCGCATCGCGGTACAAAGCTTTCAGAACTGTAATTGCATGTGAACAAGGGATCTTCAAGTTTTGCCATTTTCCACAGCCACATTTCATAGCAAATACGTGCACTTCATGACTGTGGTTTCCCCCTCCACCTCTATGGTCGTTGTACGGGGTAACCACTTGATATACACCAATTTCATGATTAAAATGCCTCAGAGTGTGTCCTACGGTTTTCTGCTCATTTTTGTTATAGATTTCCATTGCATAATCACTCCATAACTTACCTCTAGAGAGATCAGAAGAAATTTGTTTATTTCGATCGTGGAAATATGCAACAAGTTTGGCCCAAGTGAACTCAGCCATTGCAGCAATGGGCAAACCGCGGGCACCTTTAAGTACCCCGTTAAAGCACTCAGAGATATTGGTTGTCATTGCCCCGTAACGTCTTCCACCATCATGTGACTACGTCCATTTTTCCACATCCTCACTCATTAGATATGTGTATGGCATATAGCGTGCAACATGGCGATCAGTAGGGTCTACACCCCTCAGTAAATTAATCTCGGCCTCCTTAATGGTTTGCATTATGGACTCAAATTTAGCTGCATGAGTCGCATATCCAGCTTTCAGGGCCAATGCCTTTAGAATCGGGTCATCAAAGTGTGTGTTGAAATTGCTAGCAACATGTCGAAGGCAATATCGATGAAATACCCGTTCTGTTCCATCCTCACCTCTAGGCCACTCTCGAATGGCACATTTGATACCTTTATGTCGATCAGAAATAATGCAAATGCCCTGGTTAGGTATGACATGCTCTATCGAAGTCCTTAGACACTCTAAAAACCACCCCCAACTAGCCCCTGACTCTTTGTCCACAACAGTGAAGGCAAGAGGTAAAACCTTTTGGTTAGCATCGGTTGTCATTGCAATCATCAATACCCCTTTGTATTTACCATACAAATGAGTCCCATCAATACTGATCACCAGCCTGCAATATTGGAATGCAGCAATGCATGGAGCGAATGCCCAATATACATAGCGCAGTAACGCAATACCTTCGACTGGCCTAGGTATGGTGTGATAGTTGTACCGGGTACCCGAATCCTGATCCAAGTATGCCAATAACAACTTTCGCAACCTTTGGTAAGACTCCTCCCAATCCCCAAATATCTTAGCAATTGCCTTTTGTTTTGCGTCCCATACTTTATAGTAAGAAAGCTCATGATTATACTTAGTATGTATGATCTCCCAGAGCTCATCAATACGAGCAGTGTGCTTTTTTCGCAATTTTTCCACAATTTCTGATGCAACAAAATTAGAATCCATCATTCTACCGTCTCTATGCAAGCCAAAGGGTATACAAGTGTGTGGACCCACATAAGACGTGACCATCCACAGACCATTAAGTTTAGCCTTCATATATGCCCCAACGTACCACTTGCAATTGTCGTCAACACATGCAGCGCACAATTTAGTTGGGGTCGACCTTCGGATTCTAAAATTTCTATTATGAGTTGCTGCGTATATTGTCAATGCACGCTTCACCGCCTGTTTATTTGCAAAAGTCAATCCTTTACAAAAATTCATCCCATCTTCCCAAGTAGAAACAAATGGTATCTGAAGACGTGAAGGATCAACCATATTTTCCTAAGTATTTTCGTAGAATGACTCAGCAGGAGGTCTGTAAGTTGTGGTCGTATTTGTATCATGGTGGATGCCAATATCATCGTCTGCAACACCTTCATCGTGGTACTCCATATTTTCCTCTTCAAAATTCGGAACGACTTCATGGTCATCTACATCGATCTCAAAGTCGCCTCGCTCAACCATCTCTTCGAACTCATCTACACCATCACTATTTTCACCATCATTCACAGCAGGATTTTCGTATTCGTCTTCATCTTCCTCTTCTAAATGTGTTTCTTGAGGATGGAGGGTTTCACCAATATTGGCAACATTACCTTGAAATGGGAGCATATATCCGCCCACAACATGATCTTCATCTTCGTCTTCCTCCTCTAAATGTGTCTGTTGAGGATGGAGGGTTTCACCAGTATTGCCAACATGATCTTGAAATGGGAGCATATAACCTCCCATTGAAGAATTCATTGTATACCCTCCCATTGAAGAATCCATTGTATACCCACCCATTGTATACCCTCCCATTGTAGTGCATCCATCATCTAGGGTTGTAAATTGTAAAGACGTAGTTGTTTCTTGCACCACCTCATTATCAACTTCTGCACTTGCCTCCAAACTTACGTACAACTCAGCAGCATTTACTTGGGGCATTTTCTGTATCCTATTAAACATCATCTTTACATGTTTGTCTTCTTTGATCGCCATATACCCGTAATTTATCCGGTCATGAAGGACTTCTTGTGGGTAACGATAAATAATCTTGATATCATACCAAGCACGATTCAAATTCAATTCGCCCATGATTTTGCTCTTCAAATCATTCAATGTCTTCAACTTACGACGTACCATCATGTAGTAGCATTGGATACCAGGCCCTCTAAACGGGATTCCGTCAATCTCATCAGGATTATCAAGGGGTCCACCGAAGTATACATTTATATCAATATTCTTCAAAGATTGTGAACCTATTAAAGAGTCAAGTATAGTATGTTAGTGACATATTTCATCTCTTTCATTTAACATCAATTACAAAACTTTTTCTATCTACTCAAAATACAAAAATTACAACTTCTCACACCACAATTGCATACACTCACCCCACATCACATACAATTCTACTAGCGCAATCATTATCATTTCATACTCAAACAATGAAAAAACTAAAGACAAAACTCACCCCTATTACAAAATTTTAACTAAGCTCTAACAAAAATATAAATAAAAATATCAAACCAAACAACAAAAGTAATGAGGATGTGCAAATGAATGAGTGCAATTATGTAACATCATTATTCCATATATAATTTCAATTTTTAGGTATATTAGAGTCTAATTCTAATTGGGTCCAAGAAAAATACAACTCTAGCCTTCTCCATCAAATCTGCCCAAATGAACAAGTTAATGATTATTTAGTTGTTAAAGAAATGTAATTTTTTTTTTTACTTATTAGAAATAGGACATGAAAGTTGCATTATGTCCATTTTCCTTTGATCAACTTAATAATTATTTAAAATATATCATTATTACTAATATTTTTTACTTTATTTTTCACATAAAGTAAAATCTTATGATTATCAATTCGATTCTATGATTTACTCTATGAGGACCTCTTATAGGTCCTGTTTAGGATCTCAATTTTAATAACCTTGGTTTTACTTGTAAATTACAAATATCTACTAGAAACATATTCATATAGATAATGTTTAATAGATCATTTTTAGGATCTCAATTCTAATTTATTCATAATTTTTTTTTTAATTATAAATATCTACTACAAAGGTATTCATATAGCTATGAAAACATTTGAAAAAGATCCAAAAAAAAAAATTAATTGACCAATTAATTGAATCTTAGAGGGATATTTTTTTGTCTTTAAAGTATTAAAATGGATATTTGGATAAATTTTTTTTTAGTAACTTAGTAATAAACAAAACATATTATAACGTTTGACATAGCAAATATTATTTTTAATAATTTCATTGCTAGATTAGTTGTTATTATAACGTTTGACTAAAATAAACAAATAATTATACTATTTATAAAAAGTATTGAATTTTAGTTAAGTTAAAATATTTTTGTGTTAATGAAATAACATAAAGCAGAGAGGTTCATTAGACATTACCAAAAAAAAAAAAAAACCAATTATACATTTAAAGTGCTACATATATATATAGATATATATATATATATATATATTTAACTGGTTACTACGAACAAATATTTTTATTAGGAAATGTCATGACAAATTCAATACAAGCAAAACTTTCTAAAGCAGTTATACATACATTAAACAACCAACAAGAGAGTGAGGAGACCCTTACCTGACATGAGGATGTGCAAATGCACTACTGGATTGTATGAGAGTGAGAGGGAGAGAGGGAGACTACAATGATCAGTTTGTATGAGAGTTAAAAGGGAAGTATTGTTCTGCTCTGTAGAATGAGTATGAGAGTTGAGAGAGGAGTAATGCAGAGTAAGAAACGATGAGTTGAGAGAGAAGCAATTCCTGTTAGAGTTTTAGCCAAGTGACATAAAGAAGTCACGGGAGTCTTGGCAGAGAATAAAGTAACTCTGCCAAGCCTTGACAGAGAATATAAATTAATGAAATTTGTTCACGCCAGGCCAGACAAATATGTGCAGAAGACATGTTCACGCAAGGTGGTCAGTGACATGACCGGATGGGACTGGATGGGGGCATGTACATCTCGAGTTTCTGAGACTCGAGATCCACGTGGCATCCACATAGATCTCGAGTTTTTGAGACTCGAGATCTAGCTGGATGCCACGTGGCTGCCATGCAGATCTCGAGTCTCAGAAACTCGAGATCTGTGTGGATGCCACGTGGCATCAGCCCACGTCAAACCACGAAAACCGAGCGTCAAAGGGTCGAGGTATGAGCGCTGAATTCGAGTCTCTAAGACTCGAGGTGTTAGTAATTTATATTGTTTGCAAACTGGGTCAACTAACTAAATAGTTAGAGAAAAAAAAAATACTTACCTATTTCCTCCCCTACCGCTGAAGATCTGGATAGCAAACCGCGTGGACCGTGTGAGCATAAAATGCTCATTGAATGGAGCAAACCGGACCCTCAAGATAACAGCTGTAAATAGACAGATTGTCTTGTCGCCCCAGGATCAAAAAAGTTAGCCACCTTATTAATCATCCCTACAAGCCATTGTCGCTTGTAAGATAGGAAGTTTTTAATATTACTTCTTCTTTTTTTTCACCCAGAAATAGAGTATATACAAGAATATATTATTTTTATAAAAGATGAGAAAACTAACAAACTAAATATATATGTAGTTTTCTATTATATGAAAAAAAAAAAAATATATATATATATATATATATAGAGAGAGAGAGAGAGAGAGAGAGAGAGAGAGAGAGGTAAAAGTTTCTCTTCTATATCTCTATCATGGCTACCGCTGAAGATCTGGATAGCAAACCATGTGAGCATAAAATGCTCATTGAATGGAGCAAACCGGACCCTAAAGATAAAAGCTGTAAATAGACAGATTTTGATGATAAAAAGTATAAATATTAAATCACTTAAGTCAGCAATTAATTAATATTTAAACTATTGTATTTTATATAAGGATATTCCAACATAATATAAACAACAAACTTTAGTTCTTGTTTTCAATATCATTTGCGTCTCTTTATCAACAATATATATATATATATATATCATTTGCGTCTCATTTTCTTTATCCAATATGAAGTCTCCTAGCATTAATCTCAACTTTGCAATTTCTGCCTCTTTCTTTTGTTGTATGCTTTTGATGTTTGCTTCCACAGTGAATCCTGTGTTTGGTTTGAAAAGGTGCAACTTTCCAGCAATTTTTAACTTTGGTGACTCAAATTCTGATACCGGTGGATTGTCTGCTACGTCCCTTAAAACACCAACACCACCTTATGGGGAGACCTATTTTCACAAACCTGCCGGAAGGTTTTCGGATGGCCGGCTCATGATGGATTTCATGGGTATGTACCTTGTTTATTTTTAGCATATCTTACTCTTATAAACTAAGAATTTCGAAATTAGATTCTCATGATAGTCATAGCCACTGTTGTAGACTAGTTTTCATTATATGCACAAGTTAAGTAAGTGAGGTCGTTTAGTTATCAATGCAGTGTTGATAGAAATTAGAAAGTACTGCCTTTTTGTTCTGTTAAATATTGCACAAATAAAAAAAAACATAGTGCAAAGATTAAGTTTGCCCTTTGCACTACTAGTAAGCCCATGAAGATTCACGGACATTCATTTTCTCATAGATCATCCCGGTATATCCACATTGACATAATAGAAGAGTCGTGTTATTCTACAGAGAACTTTCTAGAGCACTCCGGAGTGGACAAAAATATCAGGATGCTGCATTTACACCAATAGGATAAATGAAGTACCAAAACCAAAGCTTCTCTATAATTTTGTGTCAAATCCAAACTCTTAAGTAACGTTCCATTTGTTTCACTTTATGCAAACATAAAATATTTTTAATGAAAAAAAAAAATTCACATATGGCAAAGCTGCGCTCTAGCCCCTTTATATGTTATTTTTGTCTTTCTCTCTCTCTCTCTCTCCCACATTTGAGCAAGAGATCTCTATCTTCTCACTTTCTCGATTCCCTTATACTATCTGAAATAGAGAAGAGAGAGGGGCAGAGAGCTTTATGCCTCTACCTTTCTCCCTTTCTTTGTTTCAATAATGACCCATGAGTTTCACAAACTCAGTGTGTGAAACTCGAGTTTGCAGTGTAATTCAAGTTCCAAAAATTCAAGTTTTCTTTAAAAAATAGCTTTCAAGTTTGCCATACTATTTTTTATGGAATTCGAGTTCCAAAAAAAATGATAGCTATTTTCCATAGAACTCGAGTTTGTGAAACTCAAATTCCACGGCAAACTCAAATTTCACAAACTTGAGTTTTAAAAAGGTAATAAATCCCTAATTATTTTGTAAATAATAATAGATTCATACATATTTTTCCAAATAGTAGTACTGGGCCATTTTGACCATCAACTGGGTCCAAAATTACAGTTTGGATAAAAAATTTCACCTATATTCCTGCAACTATTATAAGTAGGAAAAATTTTATATAAAAAAGTGGTTGTAGCCCTAAGGCTACAACCTTACTTAACATTATTTTATTGGAGGTGAATTTTGATAAATTCACTATTAGATTTCATTTTCTTCTTATATCCTCCATACTTACAAAATTTCTCAAAAATTAAAAATCAATAGCTATGTCACCAATAAATTATTTAAATTGCATGTTTTTGTAGTTTAAAATTATGCATAAAATATAATTTTATAGATCTTATAGTAAGTAATATCTGATTGACACAAAATTTTGATATGTGTATTAAAAATGTAAAGAACATGCAATTCAACAATTTAATTTTTGAAATATGTAATAATATTAATGATATTAAGTAAGGTTGTAGTCTTAAACTACAACCAATTTTGTAACTAAACTTTGTCCTTATAAGAATAGCAATAAATACATGAGATGGGACCCGATTATGTTAGTGGATTATTATTATTATTATTATTATTATTATTATTATTATTATTATTATTATTATTATTATTATTATAAATTGAATCTGGTTTAGCCACAAATGATAAAAAATAGATAATGGGTATAGTTAGTTAATAGTTGAGTTTTTGTGACAGTTTTTTAATACTCATTTGAATTTTATAATAATTTTCTTTTTATATTCTCCCAAACTTAAAGTCCTGCCTCCGCCCTTGATTGGATGAGAACTACTATGTGTTTTTGTTAAATATTTAACCAACTTTTAAAAGATACAATGTTGTAAAGCATTTATAACATTTTATTAATGATTTTATGGTAAAACAATATATATTAAGATTTGACGAAATTTTACAGTAAAATAAACTTGGTAAATGCTAAAAATATTTTCCATATAACATTTTATAGTGAAACAAATATATTAATGGTGCATAAGTAGCATTATATTTATAACATTATATATCCACACTATTTTAGCAGGGAAGAGCCTGTTGGTTCGGAAAGGCCTCGCCATTGGTCGGATGGGTCCTTTTTTTGTTTTGTAATCAAATAGTTACAATAATTAGAGAATGAGGGATTTGAAATTCAAATTATGGATGTCTCCATTAGAAAATTAATCATGAGTATTCTTAATAATAGATTTAATAAAAATTATAATTTAATAGTTATACCATACATGAAAGAATTTGATGGAAAAAAAAAAAAAACCAACAACAACAACAACTAATATAAGGTAAATCATACTGAATTTCCTTAACGTTTGGGGTTTTATCATGCAAAATTTACTAAATGTTTGGGGGGTCTTATTTTATATATACTATTTTTTAAAAAATTATTATTTTATATATACTGTTTGGGGGTTAAAAAATAATATTTTGAGTTGATTTTGAATGATATTTTAATTTGGAACATGTGTATTTTGATAACGAAATCATTGTCGGGAGTACACGATGTGTGTGTCTATAAATATATATATATATATATATATAGAGAGAGAGAGAGAGAGAGAGAGAGAGAGAGAGAGTTGGGTTCAAGTTACACCTAGTGTAACTCTAGGCAATGTTACACAACCCAATAAATTGTTATAGAATTCATATTTTGAAAATCCTACCATTGAATTACATATTTTATTTGTTCTTAACATTCATCCCAATTTTCATGTCAATTGAATTTTATTTACTATTCGATCCATAAACTAATATTTTATGCATTATTTTAAACTACGAAAATTTGAATTTAAATAATTAATTAATGACATGGCTATTAATCTTTGATTATCTTGAAATTTTGCAAGTATGGAGAATATACAAAAATAATATAATCTAACGGTAGATTTGTCAAAATTCGTATTTAATTAAAAAATATTGAGTAGTGTAATATTGCTTAGAGTTACACCAGGTGTAACTTGAACCCAACCCATATATATATATATATATATATATATATATTTCAGGGAGTAGGGAGTTGGGTAGTATTTATTTATTATTATTATTTTTTATTATGGGTAGTGTTTATTATTATTAATAAATTTAGAAGATGCTATAATATAATTTAGACGTAATAATTCAATGCAAGAATAGCTTGTTGGAGAAGGTAAGAAATAGGTCCAATGTCAAGTTGCTCTGGACCAGTCCAAATCCCTTGAAAAGTACACATTCAAGTAGAAGGATCCATGTCAACAAACTCATTGCCGGTTAGAATAGTATAAGAGCCAAGATTGTTTCCGAGGAGGGCCAAAAGTATGAAAAAGAAATTTGACCATCCAAAAAAAAGTATATATATCAAAATTCAAAAATATATTAATATAGAAAAATAAAATTAACATCTATTCAGTTTTAACAAAGTTTTAAAAAAAATACTTTTTTTAATAAATTCTATTAAATAATTTATGATCTATATATTGAAATGTTACTTGAATGTCTTTTAATTCGCAGTAATCACCTATGATTGATTCCATATTAAATGTTGCAACAATTTTTCTTTGAATATATAAAATTAAAGAATCCATTAGAAAATTATTCTTTATTTTGTAGTGAAGTTTAGTTTTGACTTTTAATATTATTCATGATTGAAAATGATTATTTCATAATTGTGATATAAATTGGAAAAGTAAATAAAATTATAGAGAAAGTTTAATTACTTAACATCTTTTTATTTGAGGTGAATTTTGACAAATCCACCATTGGATTACATCTTTTTCTTATATCTTCATGCTTGAAAATTTTCTAAAAAATTAAAAATCAATAGCTATGTCATCAATAAATTAATTGTTTACATTACAAGTTTTTGTAATTTAAAATTATGCATAAAATATAAGCTTATAGATCATATAGTAAAGAGCAAAACTTAAGTGCTGTTCCTTAGGTTCCTCTCTTAAAATTCTGCCATGTGGTTTTTTTTTTTTTTTTTTTCATGAATGGATGTGTATTTTTTAAATTAAGTAGTCACATGTTAGAATCTTAAGAGATGAACATAAGGAACAATATCTAAAACACTGTACATAAGTTTTGTCCATATAGTAAATAATATTTGATTGACACAAAATTTGACATGTGTATTAAATGCGTAAAGAATTTGCAATTTAATAGCTAAATTTTCAAAATATGTAGTAATATTTATTTTATTGAGTAAGGTTGTAGTCTTAGGTTATAACCAATTTTGTAACTAAATGTTATCCATAAAACTACAATCATTATCTAAAGGAAATAATATCAACCAGGAAAGTTGAAAATCATATTTAATACCATTTTAAGATCATACTTTAAATTATAGCTTTTAAGTAGAAAAAAAACAAGCAAACAAACAAAATTTTAACTTTAGGTCTCAAATATCAATTAAGCAAACCGTAATGCTAAACATATATAGTTTAAGTGGTTAATATTTTATTTTTAGATTTTGGTGGGTTCCAGTTAGCTCAACTGGTAAAGTCTCTGATGGTTGTATAAGAGATCTGGGGTTCAATCTCCGCCTACACCAAAAACTGATTGGTGTCTTAGTCTTATAATAAATAGCGCTCATTAGGAGCAGACGTCATAGGAGCAGACGTCAGAGCCATGGATGGTAGGTGTATGAGTTTTATTTCTTTGCAATTAAGAAGTTACTAGGAACTCATATTACTGTTTAGCCACTACTTGCTCCTTGATAGCGTTGGTCAGCCTTACACTCGCTGGCAAACCATAGCATTCGCGTTGGTCAGCCCGTTTTTTGTTAAGCCGACGAATTGGCGTTGTTTGGGTGGTCCCGCAATGGAGTTTCCCGAGAAGGTGGTCCCGTTAAGCAAGGAAATCAGTGGTTAGTGATAAAGTTCCGCCAGTAATTATTAATTGCTTAGAAAGAGAACAAATACATTTATCAGCTCATAATCTGTTTGCTTGTTCACACTTAGGCTAGGCACACACTAATTTGAAACATGGACTATGATGATATAGATTATGATGAAGGTTATAGCATGAGAGATATAGACAATAATTGGTCAGACAGTAACATGGATTATGAAATTGATTCTGATTCTGACAGTGATATGGATGACTATAATTATAATTATAATGCAAAAAATTGGAGTATGTTAAGAGGAGATACAATTAATCGACAGACTAATAGACACAATAATAGTTTCTTAGACATAATTAATAAAAAATTAGAAGCTATAGGAAATGATGAAAGATCTATGACATACACTAAAGTAGAAAGAAAAAATGATAGCTTTTTGGATCTCTATGAAAAAATGAAAATTTTAAATTCACCTTTAAAAGAAGAAAAAGAATTTGAACCCCATCATAGATCACCTTTAACAAAAGTTATGACAGATAATTGGCATAATAGGCAAAAGGATAATTTGATACCAATAAATATAATAAATGATAGAGAGGATGGCTTGATAGATATTTCTAAAGCAATTGACAGAGATGAACTAAAGAAAGAAGATAGTCGCAAAGAAATTATGAATGAAGAAAATACTGATAACATAAAAGATGGCCATGAACCAACACGTATAAAAGATGTAGGGAAAGTGTTAACTAAAGACAAGATAGAGCCAAAAGTAAATAGTAGTACCCTTAAAGAATCATTACGTAGGAAGATGGAAGTAGATGAAGAAATAGAACAAGATAGAGCCAAAGATGGAAAAATAGTCAACAAAGGGAGGAAAACTAATAATGAAAGAGAAGAAAATAGTAATAGTGTAGTAAAAGCAAACAATAGATGTAAAGTTGATAATACTAATAGTTTAAAAGAAAAAATTGATGAAAGACTAAAATTAATTGAGAAATCTATGATAGATAACAGTCTGGCAGAATTAAACAAAAAGATAAAAATTTTAAATTCACCATTAGATACAGACAGAAAGAAAGAAAAAGATATAGCAGTTTTAAATATTACTGAGGTATCAGATAATGAGAATATTGACAGACATAATAGACATGTTATTTGCCATAAATGCAAAAAAGAATGACATACTAAAAAACAATGTGCTAGACAGAATAAAATTGCTAAACAAATTAGTATGTTGGAATTTGAAAAGGACACACTAAATGAATTAATGACAATATTTAATATCAGTCAAGAAGAGATAGATCAAGTAAAGAAAAAGGAAGAACTAAAATCAACCAACCCATTTAAAGTTAATAAAAGAAAAAGAAAACAAAAAGACATAATAATGAAATTGATAGATAAATTACCTAATCAAGACAAAAAAGATTATTTACTAAGTTTGAAAGAATCTATAGATATACCTATTGCTTGTATTAGATGTAAGAAATATGGACACCATGTTACAGAATGTAGAAAACAAGAAAAAGCTAAAAAAGAAAAAGACAAGCAAGAAAAGATAAAAAAGAAAAAAGATGATGCAGAAGCAGTAAAACCTGTAACCATACAAGACTTATTGACAGAAGCAAAAATAAAACAAGAAATTAAAAATATTAAAGAAGATAATTTTGTAAATATAAATAAACAGAATTTTAAAGAAATAATGAACTTGAAAGAATTTCCTAGACCCATGATAGAAACCTCTTTAATAGAAAAAGATAACTGCAGAAGACATAATTTTTTAATAGAAAAAGATAACTGCAGTAGACAGAATTTCTTTAGTTTAATTAACAGAGTAATCTTTCAAAACTGGCATACAGAAATCACTTTAGTAATTAATAAAGGATTTTCTTTGACAGAAACTACTTTAATAGACTCAGGCACTGACATGAATTGTATAAGGAAAAAATTAATTCAGGCGGCTACTAGATTAATTAATCACAAATTACCCAATGAGATATGTGATCTTTCTTTAAATTATTTTATGGAAACAAAAAAGGAAATTAAGACTAATGTAGCTAACGTACCTTTTACTTCCATTCTAACATTTATCCCAAAAGAAATTAGTTTCCCCTATAAGATCACTATTCTACAGGATATTACTAAAAAAGGAACCTATAGAATTAAAAGAAGTTGGTCAATTTTAGATAAAGAATTATCACTTGCTCACCAGTTGACAGAAAAAGACAAACAAGACATGGAGACAGAGATTCGTCCAGAGACAGAGATTTGTTCTTATGCTCTCTTACATAGACACTAACATATAGTTCAAAAAATAGACCAACCACTTTATGAAAAAGAATCCAAGACAAAAGATAGAACTATACTTATAAGTCAATATGATTGGACTAAACAAACAGATAGTTTGACAGACGTACTAAATAAAATTATAAAAGATAGTATTCATGCACCCTTTGTAGTAAAAGTAATCTCAAACACTCATAATTTAATAAAAGAAGACTTGACAGACTTCCCTTCATTAATTATTAAAGAAAATATTAATTGTGATAATTTCTTGAGTAAACACAGATTTAACTTCTTGACAGACTTAATTAATAAGCCTCTTATAGACTTTCCCCAGACTAATTTAGTAATTAATAAAGGACTTTATGGAGAAAATGTATTCCCACAAAATAAGATATATACATACATGGATAGCACGGATAGAATCATAACAGATCTTGAAAATATTTTGGATGCTATTCACTTTGGCAGATTCCATCATGACTGCTCCAGTATTATTACTACTCAGCAAGGGCACAAAAGTGTACAGAAAAAAGTTTGTTTTACTATACATACTTTAAAATTTAAAAATGATTTTCTTATAAAATATTTTAAAGAAATTTTACAGAAAGCCACCAGTGAAAAGATCTTAAAAATATGTTTGAAAGAGACTTTGTATATAAATGTTCATTCTCAAAATATTTCAAGACATAATCCTTTTTCTCAACCCCATTTGCAGTCAAGACATAATCCTTTTCCCCAATCCCATTTGCAGACTAATATGAGTAACAAAACTTCTCAGGTAGACAAGAAAGGAAAGGGCAAGGCACTTGCAGTGCTCGAACATTTTCGAAAGCCTTCAGTAAGAATTATAGATGGGCAGGAAGGTGTCTCGATAGAGAAAATATCCCTTTAGGATACGTTGCAAGCAGAAGCAATGTATTCATGTGGTGAAAATAGTATAACTCTGCAGAAAGTGCTTCGCACTGATCTCATGTTTCAAGACGGAGAATTTACAGACCTTCCTCTTCATATTAAGTTACTTCTTGATAATTTACAGGCAGCTTTTACCCTTAAACAGAAAGACTTATTCCAAAAGACCCTTCAGGCTTTGGAATTACACCTTGTTAGCACTGGGGCATTTATTGAAGCTCTCGGTTGTCAACTCCCTGGCAAGGAGGATGGAGATTCAAACTCCACAAAGACAAAATCACAGTCTCTAAAAAGCTATCTTATGGGAACAAGCTTTTCAAAGCTACACCCTAAGATTCAGCAAAAAACGAGGCTTGCCATCAGAAATTTACTTCCTGAAATCCAACAGAAAATATTAACCCATGCAGCTTTAACCAGTTCTTATGACAGGTGGATGCATCTTTTTCATGTATTTGTTTCTACAGCATTTATCAGAACAGAAGACATGACAGGCGAAATATGGTTATCTCATAAAGCTACATGGTATGAGAGTTTTGGAGATGCAGATAGAGTTTATGAAAGAACAGGAGACAGATATGATCCCTACCCGGGATTACTTATCAATACAGAGACAGAAGATCTAGTAATTCGTGATCCTTTATGGTTATCTGAAATGCTGGAAGCAGGGTTTATTAGTAAATTAGCTATAACTTCTGCAGATCAGATTAGTTTATTCCCTAAAGTCATTAAAGAAGCGGCAGCACAGATTGGAGGACTTAATTATATGAAGATGGAAATCTGGAGTACACTTCCATTTTGGGACACTGGCTATTATATGGAATCTCAGCCAGCACATCTTTTGGTTCTTATTCATGATTGGGGCTTTATTCCTGGATACAACTGGTATTCAGGAGATACTTTCCTATCACTAGATGATCCAAGTGCTCTGGCTCAAGAATGGTCTAATTTCAAGTGTAACAAGATTTATGAAGTACAGAAAGATTTAGACAGAGATTTCCACTTATATGGCTACACCGACAGGATAGCTGTGTATGGTCCAAGACCTTCAGCAAGAAGGCTTATTGGGAGAAGAAGGATTGTTAAAGACCCCAGATTGATGACAGCCAAGGATCGTGTTCCTGTTTTCATTCTGATTTCGTATTGTGCTTTATGCAATGATTATGGGGTGCCCCATGAGCATGAGCAGTATGAAGATAACACTGATCCGATAGATTATGATAACTATGCAGATACAGATTGAGAAGACAGACAAAAGAGTTTTCCCAGACAGACAAAAATGACAGATCACTATTCACTATTCACCAGACACATGACAGATCACTATTCACCAAGACAGATCACAATTCACTAGCATGCCTCCTGACAGATAGACAAATTTTACTATGCGCAAAAGTACTTCGGAAAAAGACAAGACAGATATTTTAAGTTATTGTTCTACCGACAGATTAACCTGAGTTCACTTTACTTAACTCAGGTTACTTTTAGAAGCTTACCATGGTTCACTTCATCTATAAAAGGACAGACTCCGAAGACAGAAGACAGGTCCAGTTCTAAGGTCCAATTTTCAGGTCCAACTTGAAGGTCCAAAATATCAGAGAAAGTTTTAGAAAGCCTTTTAGAAAGCCTTTGTAATAGCCTTCCCTCTCAGAAAGACTTTTGTAACTTCCTTTTTTGTAATCTTGTAACCTTTCTTCTCAGACAGTTTACTTTGTAATCTTGTAACTCTTCAGACAGTCTTTTATTTTCAAGCTTGTATCAAAGACAGTTTGTTTTCAAGTTTAATCAAAGACAGAAGTATTTTCAAGTAAGATTTTATCAGTTTCAGTTTTCATATTCCATACTCTGTTTTAACTTATTTTTGAATATATCTGTTTTGCTATTTTCTTCTTTATCATCTATTTTATCATTGTTTATGCTTTTATATTACTGCTGTGCTCTCTCCTGGGTAGTTAATGGTAATTACATATTTTATTTGTTCTTAACATTCATCCCAATTTTCATGTCAATTGAATTTTATTTACTATTCGATCCATAAACTAATATTTTATGCATTATTTTAAACTACGAAAATTTGAATTTAAATCATTAATTAATGACATGGCTATTAATCTTTGATTATCTTGAAATTTTGCAAGTATGGAGAATATACAAAAATAATATAATCTAACGGTAGATTTGTCAAAATTCGTATTTAATTAAAAAATATTGAGTGGTGTAATATTGCTTAGAGTTACACCAGGTGTAACTTGAACCCAACCCATATATATATATATATATATATTTCAGGGAGTAGGGAGTTGGGTAGTATTTATTTATTATTATTATTTTTTATTATGGGTAGTGTTTATTATTATTAATAAATTTAGAAGATGCTATAATATAATTTAGACGTAATAATTCAATGCAAGAATAGCTTGTTGGAGAAGGTAAGAAATAGGTCCAATGTCAAGTTGATCTGGACCAGTCCAAATCCCTTGAAAAGTACACATTCAAGTGGAAGGATCCATGTCAACAAACTCATTGCCGGTTAGAATAGTATAAGAGCCAAGATTGTTTCCGAGGAGGGCCAAAAGTATGAAAAAGAAATTTGACCATCCAAAAAAAAAGTATATATATCAAAATTCAAAAATATATTAATATAGAAAAATAAAATTAACATCTATTCAGTTTTAACAAAGTTTAAAAAAAAAATACTTTTTTTAATAAATTCTATTAAATAATTTATGATCTATATATTGAAATGTTACTTGAATGTCTTTTAATTCGCAGTAATCACCTATGATTGATTCCATATTAAATGTTGCAACAATTTTTCTTTGAATATATAAAATTAAAGAATCCATTAGAAAATTATTCTTTATTTTGTAGTGAAGTTTAGTTTTGACTTTTAATATTATTCATGATTGAAAATGATTATTTCATAATTGTGATATAAATTGGAAAAGTAAATAAAATTATAGAGAAAGTTTAATTACTTAACATCTTTTTATTTGAGGTGAATTTTGACAAATCCACCATTGGATTACATCTTTTTCTTATATCTTCATGCTTGAAAATTTTCTAAAAAATTAAAAATCAATAGCTATGTCATCAATAAATTAATTGTTTACATTACAAGTTTTTGTAATTTAAAATTATGCATAAAATATAAGCTTATAGATCATATAGTAAAGAGCAAAACTTAAGTGCTGTTCCTTAGGTTCCTCTCTTAAAATTCTGCCATGTGGTTTTTTTTTTTTTTTTTTTTTCATGAATGGAAGTGTATTTTTTAAATTAAGTAGTCACATGTTAGAATCTTAAGAGATGAACATAAGGAACAATATCTAAAACAATGTACATAAGTTTTGTCCATATAGTAAATAATATTTGATTGACACAAAATTTGACATATGTATTAAATGCGTAAAGAATTTGCAATTTAATAGCTAAATTTTCAAAATATGTAGTAATATTTATTTTATTGAGTAAGGTTGTCGTCTTAGGTTATAACCAATTTTGTAACTAAATGTTATCCATAAAACTACAATCATTATCTAAAGGAAATAATATCAACCAGGAAAGTTGAAAATCATATTTAATACCATTTTAAGATCATACTTTAAATTATAGCTTTTAAGTAGAAAAAAAACAAGCAAACAAACAAAATTTTAACTTTAGGTCTCAAATATCAATTAAGCAAACCGTAATGCTAAACATATATAGTTTAAGTGGTTAATATTTTATTTTTAGATTTTGGTGGGTTCCAGTTAGCTCAACTGGTAAAGTCTCTGATGGTTGTATAAGAGATCTGGGGTTCAATCTCCGCCTACACCAAAAACTGATTGGTGTCTTAGTCTTATAATAAATAGCGCTCATTAGGAGCAGACGTCATAGGATGAAATTCTCTCCAAAAAAAAAAAAAAAAAAAGATTTTGTGTGTGTGTGTCTTCCGTGTCGTGTCGGCGTGTGTGTATTAAATTCCAGGTTTACAAATAGCTCTGTCCCCGACCTAGAGCCTAGAGGCTCCAACAGCAATAGACAGAAAATTTCACCAATAGGACAGAGGAACAACAAAAGTCAAAGGTGACATAAGAGGAGAGAGCTGAATTGGCAGATGCTCCCAAATAGTCAAAGATGAAGGAGAGAGATGTGTAAAGGCATCAAATTAAGGAATATTGAGGAGTGAAATTGGACACTAGTTTAAAGTTTGCATTTTTTTTTTTTTGTAAGAAAAGAAAAGAGGGATAATTATATCCAAGTTTTTTGCCTTCACAATTCTTCTTTCTTTACGTGTGTGTGTGTGTGTGAGAAAAAAATTTGAGATTCAAATCATAAATATAAATATTATAAAAAATAATATTACCATTAAGTTATCATTTAAACTACAATCCTAATTATTTAATTTACAAGATGTTACTTAAGCCCCAATCCCAATGATCCATTAGTAGTAAAGGACTTTTTTTTCCCCCAATTTTTAAGAACATCCATCTGAAAAACTTATGTTCTTGTTAAAAAAAAAAAAACCTCAAAAACTGATGTTGTAAATTGGAGAGACCAACCACTACATATATCTATTTTTATATTCTACAACAAAAAAAAAAAAAAAACTATTTTTATAATGAGATTTACTATTTAAGTATTTATGTTATAAAAACTAAACAAGCAATCCTGATCAAATTAATGTAATTGGTTACTCTAATCAGGTAATGTGGTAGGCCGCAAGCAGAAAGTGCAATGAAAACTCCCCCTTTCTCTTTTCTAAACTTAGACTCAGGATAGGTTTAGCAGAATTTTCTTGTTCTAAATTATAAAGATTCAATCACTTGAACATAGGAAGAGACACTTCAGCTTCGTTTCTTTGCATACAACTCGACTGTTTTCTAATATATATATATACACAAACCCAAGTAATGTGGAATTTTTTTATCAATATGATATATTGAGAAGTATTAGCAGTTTTTCCTTTAATTTTTTTTTTTTTTTTTTTCCTCTCGTGTGTCGGTAATGAGAAGGTTGATTAGCTAAAGTGGTAGATTTCTCATTTGAGTAAGAAAAAAGAAAAAATTGCCTCACAGCTAGACCAAAAAGTAAAAGAACTAAATAATGTCTTCGTCCAAAACGGAAACTCTCTCCATCGAGGAGTTGGGCTGGGTTGTGTAACTATTGTTCTTCTCCTCTAATATTTTTTTTTATATAATTTTTAAAAAAAATAGTTACAAGATGTTGCTAACCTTGCAATTTAAACTCTTTCCTTTTTAAACTCTTAAACATTCTTGGCTAACTTCTTTATAATTAGTGTGCACTTGATGATTTAATTTCCACCATCTTATTTATTTGAGAAATGATATGTCTACAACATTTCTACAACATTTTTACAACAAATCCTAAGTGGCATGTTGTTATTGGTTGTTATTATTTGGGCAAAAGAGTAATCTTAGTGTTAATTTCAAATTTGAACCAATAATAACTAACCACCTGTGATTTGTTGTAAAAATATTGTAGAAATGTTGTAGACGTAGCATCTCTCTATTTATTTTATAATGTAAAAATATAATAACACTAAAAAAATGGATATTTTAAAAAGTTGTACGTTATTTTTTAAAAATAAAATAAACACATCCAAAGGCCGGCAATTAGATTAATTAGGGTTAAGGAAATTTTTTTTTTTAGTAATCATCCTTGCCATCACTTGGCAGTTGCTAGTTGGTAAAATCTAGGGGACTAACCGTATATTCAGGTCTAAATTAAATAAATAAATCTAAACACAAAAGCAAATTTCATAACATTTCTATAATTGTTAATTGATATGTAATAATAGACAATATTTTTTTGCATAAATTGATGTGAATGTTCACCTATGTTGCTCAATAAGTTGTGGAAAAGATGGTGAAATTTACTGTCAGCAGCATTGTCAAGATTAATTTAATAATTTCCACTATAAGCGCAATGCTGAATTATCAATTGTTTACTTTAATCACATTGTATGGTTACAGCGAAGAGTCTTGGTCTCCCATATCTGAGCGCTTACCTTGATTCCTTGGGGACCAACTTCACACACGGTGCAAATTTTGCTACATATGCATCCACAATCAGACTACCAACCAGTATTATACCTGCTGGTACATATAGTCCCATCTACCTCGATGTCGAATACTCAGAATTCGTACAGTTCAAGTTCAGATCACAAGTGCTAAGGCAAAAAGGTAAAATGGGTCAATGGGTAAACACTTCACTTGTTCTTAATATTGGGTACTGTAGTTCTTGAGAATTGAGGGTGCTTATAACAAACATCTGCATCACCAAATGCATTTTTGCTTTATATTGGGCCTTTGATTTTCTTGTAGGAGGTATATATGCATATTTATTGCCCAAGGGGTATTATTTTCCAAAAGCTTTATACACATTCGATATTGGTCAGAATGATCTTGCTGAGGGGTTCTTGGGTAACATGACTATAGAGGAAGTCAGTGCTTCTATCCCTGATATAGTAAACAAGTTCTCCATTAATGTTAAGGTAATTAAATATTTACTACGATTTGTCATTGAAAATGGGCTGCCTTGTTGGCCTTGGCCTACTACTTCAAGAAGAAACGTACAATTGTTAAACCAATTAGTAAAAAAGAAAAAAGAGAGACAGTAAAAACAGGCGAATAAAGTTTGTTTTCTTTTAATGCTAATCAAGTGAAAGTTATGATGTAGAATATATATAACTTGGGAGCTAGATCGTTTTGGATCCACAACACGGGACCAATTGGCTGCCTTCCCCTTATTTTGGCAACTTTTCTATTAGCTCAAAGGGATAGCTATGGTTGCGCAAAGCCTTATAATGATGTAGCTCAATATTTCAACCACAAGTTGAAGGAGGCCATAGTTCAACTCAGGAAGGATCTTCCTTTAGCTGCAATCACATATGTGGACATCTACTCTGTCAAGTACTCTCTATATAGTAAACCAAAGGAATATGGAAAGACTTAATGATATTATATAACCAGAAAAGTACTAATAATGAATAATGATCGACCTTATAAACTGAGATGCTTATTAATATTTATCATTTTTTTAACATTTGTATCAAATGAATTATGCTTAAGTGACAAAATTTTTTAGAAATGAAACAAAATTTCAAGTTTATAATTTGTTTGGTTGAAAATATCAGGATTTGAGCTTCCCCTCATTGCTTGTTGTGGCTATGGTGGCATATACAATTATAGCAGCAGTATTGACTGTGGAACAACAACAATCACAGTCGATGGAAGCCAAATATTTGTCGGTTCATGTGAACGCCCCTCAGTTAGAGTAAATTGGGATGGAATTCACTATACAGAGGCTGCTAACAAGTTCGTTTTCGACAAAATTTCAAACGGAGCCTTTTCAGATCCACCAATACCCTTGAAAATGGCTTGTCACAAAATTTAGATTTATAGGCACAGCCGCACAGGCAACTATATATAAATCAAAATAACCTTGAACTGCAGATTATTATGTACTCTTTAATTACATCTCCCTTATTGATATTGGTTTAATTCTGAAACAGCCTACTTTGTACTGAAAATAGTCCTATTATATAAACTAGAATGAATAAATTATCATATTTAAACGAACTTTGGACATTTTTTTTCTTCATTAAGATTGTATAATTAAATAAATAGCCAGAACAACGCTCTCATTGCAGAGCAAAAATTAAAGTTTGTTATATTTCATTTGAGGTTATCAATAATGTTGTCGATAGAAACCATTCTGAGAAAAATAAAGGAAACCGTAGGGCAAGAAAACCCATTTAACGTGGTTCGATCATAAAGATCCTACGTTCACAGAGCTCTTTCAGTCTTTTTTTTCTCTATTTCACTTTCTTTTGTGTTGTGTTAGAGAGGATCCTTTATATTCATGGTTTTCACAAACAACATCCCTACATATATTTAATCCGCATTTATGCATGTATCCTTTGCTTCTTTGTGTGTTTGAATTTGTTGATTACACGGTGATTTGGTTGGTGTAATTTCCATGTTGGGTTGGTCTTCAACTCTTCCTGATTTGGTTGGTGAGCTTGCCATATAGAGTTCGTCTTCATCAACACTTCCCTCAAGTTGGGGTGGATATTCATGATACCCAACTTGCCATGCGATTCCTAGTCCAAAACCATTAAAAGAGTAAGTGAGAAATTGACTTCTAAAGTGCCCACTAGACATAATTAAAGTGATGAAATCTTTGAGTCTCACATATAAAATAAATTGGTCATTTTATGAGTTTATACACTTGTGTAGGTGCAATATTTTTTATTCTAGAATTGTGTTTGTTAGTGTTGCATCTTTTATGAAATGGTGCAAGCATGTCTATAAATAGTGATTCTCTCATTTCATTTAGAGAGAGAAAGAGACGTTTTTTTCGTTGTGAACTTATATTTTTGTGCTTGACATCTAAGAGTAAATAGTGTGAGCATCTAAATATTGTTGTGCTTGATTAGATTTGCACTTATCATTCTGCATTCATCTGGTCTATGAGTATATTTAATTATTCTTAATTATTTATTTATTTTACATACATTTTTTGCTTGTTGTTTTGTTTACAAATTCACAAGAGTAAATTATTATGCACAATATATCCAACAATCACTTTATCATCGACTATTGTTCCTCAAAAAAAAAAAAAAAACTTTATTATTGACTATTAACAACTTGTTACCTCGACATTTGTAAAATATTTTGTAGTTCTATAGCCACACCATGTGCCATAATTTGATGATATGGTGTGAGTGTTAGATAATCACTTTTATATGACTTTTTCTCTATCACCCACAAACTCACAGTCCATCAACTAAAACTTGTATAAAAAGTTACGATACAAAAAATTTGTATATAAACTTAATTTTGTGACTTGAGTCATTAAATCACTATAACTTCTAAACCTTAACTGGGGCAAGCCAGGGATTTCATTTGTTGATTCCGTGCAAGAAATTTCCACAGATCAATAAACGTATTCTCAACTGTCACATTTTGTAAGTTGGAACCCCACACGGAAGTCCCTTTTCTTTTAGTTTGAAATTGAATATTTATGGGCTGCAAATAATGTCACATTTCTTCCCCACATGGAAATCCCTTTTCTTTTACTAATGAAAGTTTCTCTATAGCAATAGGAAGGGGATTTTCTAGTGCTCAGTAGAATTTGTGTCCCTTCAGTACGAAGGTGTTGGTCAGTTTCCTTGGAATAACAAGTTTATTCCTCGGCTAAGGGGTGTTTTCTCTTTCTAGGGATTGGGAAACAGGAGTTGGTGCTGTCACAAAAAACCACTAATCTATGGAGGACCTGACACAGAATTGGAGTCGACTCACTCTGTCTGACAGGGAAGGCCCTGGATGTAATCTGACAAAGGATGACAGTTCTATGGATTTTACAATAGCTGCAAAATTTCTAACTACAAGAGCTCTGAATGTCGAGGTTATTGCAAGAACTTTCAACCCCTTGTGGAGGGCTTGTAATGGCTTCAAGATTCAGAATTTGGGATATCACATTATCCTTTTTATTTTTTATAACAAAGCAGATGTCGATCAAATTCTTTCGAGTGAACCATGGAGTTTTGATAAGCACCTAGTCGTCATGAAACTATATGAGAAGGATTTGGCCATTGAGGAACTATCTTTTAATTAAACAAGTTTTTGGGTACAATGGCAAGGCATCCCAATCCGATATCTGACAATGGAGGCTGTGGTGAAGATCAGCTCTGTAATTGGGGAAATACTTCTACCAATTAATCCAAAGGAGACTGATGGCGGAAATTTCATACGTCTGAAGGTCACTATTGATCTTTCTCTCCTTTTATGTCGAGGGCGGCTCATATCCTTAGAGAATGGGAAACAAATTTGAGTAAGTTTCAAATCGACTCCCAAATTTATGCTACTAGTGTGGTCATCTCACCCACGACAACAAGGATTGCTAAATTTGGATTGAGAGTGAAGGTACGATCAATTCAAAAGATTGACAGTTTAGACCAAGTCTACATGCACCAAGCCTTTGTTCCATCATGAAAGTTTGGTCTGTTTGTGTCAGGGTTTTACATAGCACAAAAAAAAAAAAAAAAAAAAAAAAAAAAAAAAAAAAAAAAAAAAAAAAACACGAAGGATGCAATTCACAATTTGCCATGGAATTTGATATTCCAGACCTCCCACTGATGAAAACCAGAGTTTAGGTGTCTCAAGGAGTTTGAAGAGATGAAGAAGCAAACGTTACAAAAAACTTGGCAAGTCACAAATTAGCTAGTAACGCCAAAATCCTATGAATTCGCATGAAGAAAAGTTACTTGAGGGTATGAAAGCTGATAAGTGCGTTATCAATAATGTATCCAAATCCAGAGACATTCTTGATAACCCTCAAAAGGAATTTGAATCAAAATTAAATGGGATTGATGCCGAGCTAGCAAAATTCGATAATGAGAAAACTGATCAAGGACAAAACCAAAAACCATCACCCTGTGTTTATAAGAATTTAAACACATCGTAGTTAATAAGTGAGTCACGTGATCAAAATGTGACAACTAGGGTTTTGGCCTCTTCTCCTAAACATTGTATCCTACCAACCTAGACTAGCAGAACTTGCCTGGCAAGCTCAGCCTAAGGCCACAATTCTAATCACATCTCCTGAAAAAAAAGAGAAACACCATCAGTGGTGATTGATGGTGAAATACCTTTCAAGAGGCGGCAAGCTATTCAAGGTGTTATAGATGAATTTTTCAAAATGGTGGAGACTACATGCCAACCCTGCTAACATTAACGAACTGCATCAGTTGGAATTGCCGTGGTTTAGGCCAATCACGTGCAATTCTGGAAGTCACATAGTTGGTCCAAAAATATTCTCTGTCGATTATTTTTCTAATGGAACCAAGGTCGAAGGAAAGCTTTTTGAAGAAACTATGCCCGAAATTACACCTTGAAAACATGTTCATTGTCCCTTGGACCAACATAGGGGGGGGGGGGGGGGTGGTTTCGCTCTTTATTGGAGGAATGGTATTGATCTCAATGCTATGTGCTCTTCCCCAACCTACATTGATGCAGTAGTTAACCCAAGAGTGGATGACGCCTGGTGGTTAACTTGTTTCTATGGAAATTCGGTAATGGCTAACCAGGAACACTCTTAGGCGCTACTAAAACATTTATGTCTCAAGATGGATCTTCCTTGGCTATGTGTGGGAGATTTTAATGAAATTGTTAAAGCTAAAGAAAAAATGGGAGGGGTAATTAGAAGAGAACACAAATGAGGGAGTTTAGAGAAGCTTTGGATTTCTGCAATTTTCGAGATTTGGGTTTTGTGGGTTCACCTTTCACCTGGTGCAACAATCACTTTGAGGCAGGTGTAACATGGATCCGGCTTGATAAAGGAGTGGCTACACCTTCGTGGTCTCAAATGTTTCCCACAGTTCAAGTTCATCATGTGGCCAGAACATTATCTGATCATTGCCCTCTATGGTTAAGCTCAGACGATGAGAATGCTAGATTTTACAAACGAAATCGACCCTTTCGTTTTGAAGCTGTTTCATTGAAGGATGAAAGGTGTGAAGGAGTAATTAAACATGCTTGGGATGGCCAAAACTCAGGTGAAAAGATGCAAAGGGCAATGTCAAAAATTGATGCTTGTTGCACTAGTCTTCGGAGTTGGAGTAGATTATCCTTTGGAAACATTTGTCAAACTCTAGCTCAAAAAAAGAAACAACTAGCCAAAGAAGAACCATTGTCAATGGGAGGGCTTAATCATGATCAAGTAAAGATCCTCAAAGAAGAAGTCTATGATCTTATGGTCAAGGAGGATTGCATGTGGCGTCAATGGTCGCAGGTTGATTGGTTAAAGAGGGGTGATATGAACACTAACTATTTACACAGTCGTGCAACTCAACGAAACAAGAGAAATTTCATCTCAAAGCTAGTTTTGGAGGATGGTGCAGGTTTGGTGGATGAGAACTTGATTGGGGCAACCATGGTTGATTATTTCAAGAAAATTTTCACTTTAGCAAGTCCATCATAGTTTGAGCTGATTCTCCAAGGTATTGAATCGAAAGTCACAGCTCTTATGGATACAGAATTGACCCAAGAGTTTATACCTTGGGAGGTGGAAAAAACATTGAAACAAATGAAAGTATTATCAGCCCCGGGGCTTGACGATATGTCTCCAATCTTTTATAAATCTTGCTGGAAGTTTATTGGACAAGATGTGATTGGTGCCTCCCTCTTAGTCCTTAATTCAAGGTCAATGCCTTAAAATTTGAATTATACTTTCATATCTCTCATTCCCAAGGTTAAATCGCCAGAAACAGCCAAAGATTTTCGACCCATAAGTCTTTGTAATGTCCTATACAAGATCATATCCAAGACCACAACAAACCGCCTAAAAAAGCTCCTACCAAAATTAGTTTCAGAATCCCCAAGCGCCTTCATGTCTGATAGGTTGATTTCAAATAATATTCTTGTAGCTTTCAAAACACTTCTTCACCTAAAAAATAAGAGGAAGGGGAAATCGGGGTTTATGGCTCTAAAACTAGATATGAGCAAAACTTATGATAGAGTGTAATGAATTTCTATTGAAAATTTTATGGAGAAATTGGGATTTACAGGCAGTTGGACTTCTCTTATTAGCTCTTTTATGCGCTCGATATCATTCTCAGTTTTGGTTTCTATGATAAGGCTATGATGTCAACACTTTTCACATCACCAAAATTTGTTAGAGTTAGCTAAAATTGCTAATAAAGCAAACCACGAGGAGGGTAAATCTCTCATAAAATAAACTACAAGAGAGGTAAGTATCACAAAATAAACCACATGGGAGTTCCATGTTTTATAGGTATACCACAGAAGTGGTATGTGTAATTTACCCATACGTGTCTTTGCGAACAACAAGGAACCACTAGCCCAGCTTGTTTGGCCACCATAATTAGCTAACAAGCACTCTTCACAATAAAATTTTCATTTTCTCGTTGCACTACATATAAACAATCCCTAAGTCTTCTTCAGCTCAAAGGGATGTTCTTTATGACTTCTGCTTCATGTGGTAAAAGCATTAGTGAATAAAATATGATTGCCAACTTGGCCTAAGGGTTCGTTTGGTTGTGATAAAAACAGGGAGGATAGAAAATGGGAGAGAGAAAATATAAGAGAAAGGGTTTTTGGGTTGTTTGGTCGAGGTGGAAAATTGGAGAGATTTTGGTAGGGCTCAAGTATTTTCTCTCCTAACACACAAAAATGCTTTATCTCATATTTGAAGAGAAAACTTAGATGATTTTATTGCAACCGAATCAATTACTTTTTGCCCCTATATTGTAACGTAAAAGTGCATCTCTCTTTGATTTTTTTTTTTTCTTGTTTTTTCCTTCTCTTTGACCTTTTCTTTCTTTGTTGGTTTGTTCTTTTCCTTCTCTCTCTCTCTCTCTCTCTCTCTCTCTCTCTCTCTCTCTCTCTCTCTCTCTCTCTCATATATTTTGGCACCAGCAATCTATAGTTTGATCTTCAAACATGGTCATAAATCTTGCCACATGCAATAATGAACTTGATGGCACTAACATAAATACCATCCTGAAGGAAAAAATAGTAGCGAGCCAAGAAAAAATGACTGCATTGGTCACCGATCAGATGGCTTTTGTGCAACAAACACCTAATGATACAGTGAGTCATGGTTTTCAGTGCTTCCCATGACTTGAAACTCATGCAAGCATATGAGAATTTAGTCAATTTTATATTGGTTTCTGGTGGATCTGAAGATTTCAAAAGCATCATGGATGTAATTAAAGCGGCATCGCGTAAAGCTTAGTAACATTTTGTGGTTTCTATCCAGAAAACTACCGATAGGGAATATGTGACCATTGCAAAGGGCAAAAGGAACCTTACGAATTTATGATGGTAGGCGATGTTATCGATCATACAATCCTCTTAATACGTGTTAGCTACATTCGGTAGTTAAGGAGTACCAACACATTTTTAAAAAATAAGTGATGATGCCTAAAATCTCACCAATAAGTTGCATGATGCTTGTACGCTCGAAACGACACCTGCACAACAAAAAGGAAATGACCTAACAGAGAGCACCGGTGTGGTGCCGGCCAAATACCCTCCGAAGGTCAAGTTAGAACTTCTTTCAACTCTAGAGTGCTAGAGAGGGTAAATTATGCGTACCTTGATTTGTGAGGGTATTGGGGTTTTTATAGTAGTTGAGGATTGACCTTTTTCCTTGTCTCACCAGTGAGTTTCACGATACTTGTACGCTCGAAACGACACCTGCATAACAAAAAGGAGATGACCTAACAGAGAGCACCGGTGTGGTGCCGGCCAAATACCCTCCGAAGGTCAAGTTAGAACTTTTTTCAACTCTAGAGTGCTAGAGAGGGTAAATTATGCGTACCTTGATTTGTGAGGGTATTGGGGTTTTTATAGTAGTCAAGAATTGACCTTTTTCCTTAGAGCAGAAGTCTTTTCCTTATAGGAATCCTCATAAGCGTAGATTGCGGGATCCTTTCCTTATAGGACTCTGATACTGGGCGTGGAATACAAGCAACTTCCCATGCGTGGTGGCCAAGTCTTAACTTTCACAGAACCGTCAGCCTTGAAATCGTCAGCTTGCTTTCTCCCCTTCAGCCAAGTTGGCGTCAGCTTCTTGCTATACGAGTAGTCAAGGAGCTTCGAATTACCGTCGGCTAGACCTGGAGCCTTCAGCTTACTAGTTTATCTTGCTCCCGTCAGCATAACTCCGTCAGTTGCCCGTGATTGACCCGTCAGCCAAAGCTGGAGCTGACGGGTTAAGCTCATGACACTTGCTATAATAATTCTTCCATGTCAGTTGCCCCCTACTCCATATCTCCGTCGGCTGTACCTAACAGGTTATGGAGTTTTCATTCGTCACTACCTGCCACTTTGATCAAGAGAGAGAAAAATAATTACTGCTGACACTTCAGTATTAAATGCTAGGACAGGTAGCGTGCTCAGATTGGCTCCGTGTTTGAATGCGGGCGTCGCTTCATCTTCCGTGCGTTTTACTTATATATATATGTGGCCCCCCTTTCCCCATTTTCACTATTTCATTCACTTGATTCCTAGAGAACACATCCGTCGCCCACATTCCGTCAGTTCTACCAACGTTCCTGTCGTCACTTTTTCAACCGTTACTCTCGAAAAACTTGTAAGTTTCCCTTTTTTTCTCGCACGCTTTCAATTTCTTTTTTTCTTTTTTTTTTTAAAGTGAGGTCGTCATCCTAGGTGCTTAGTTTACACCCGTCACTTGTAGGTAGATGTCGAGTGACGCGTCGAGTGATCAGTCGTCGGTCCGCGAAGGAGCGGGCTATGACGAGGTGTTTGGTTCAAGCTCAAGTGGTGAGTCTGCGAGTTCCTCCTGGTCGTCAGAGAGGGAGACGTCAGCCCATGTTCCCGTCGAAGAAATAGGGAGTCAGGGAAACGGCGGCCAGGAGGAGGAAGTAGGCGAGGAGAGTGAAGTTGAATTAGGAGAGGGGAATAGTGACGGGGATGAAGGCGATAAGGAGTCTAGTGAAGGGGGTTCTGAAGGTTCTGAAGGTAGTCGTCCCTTTATCCTTCCCAAGGACTGGGCTGTGAATAAATTCCTTCCAAAGATGATGCTTAAAATTTTCAACGAATTACGTACCCGTTTCCAAATCCCTGACCATATTCCTATCCCTCTACCTATGGAGGGTGAAAAGTGTTATACGGGAAGAACTGCAGACGTTGGCATGTATGATGCCATGTTTGCTGCCAGGTTGAGACTGCCTCTGACGGCTTTACACCGTCAGCTGGCTGATTTCCTTGGTATATCAATCAGTCAGATTGTTCCAAACTCGTGGAGAATTTTTATTAGTGCTGAGGTACTGTGGGGTCGTCTAAGCGGAGGTCACCGTCAGCTTTCCTTGGATGAATTTTTCTACTGCTACAGACCTCGGCACCTTTCTTCTTCAAAGGGGATGTATCACTTTGCCGTCAGGGAGAAGGAGTTGAGGCTGGTGTTTGAAATGCCAGATTCCAATAGAGCCTGGAAGAGTAGGTTCTTTTTTGTCGAGGGGACGGACTGGGTGTGCCGTCAGGACGAGTGGGAAACGATCCCCTTTGGTTGTTTTGACAATACTTGGAGGTTTGTTAGGGAGTCAGATTTTAGCCGTCACCTTTTATCCTCGTCAGTTTGCCACATTTCAATTTACCTTTGAAAAGATACTAATGTAGCTAAGTTATTTTTTCAGCTTTCGCTCGTCCATCAATAATTGACGAGCAAGAGGATTTCATCCGTCGAGTTTTGGAGATACCCATAGAAGAGCGATCGTGCCGGGACTTGATTACCCTCGACACTCTTTATACGTACTGTGGGGGTCCCGAACCAACGCCTGAGGCTCGTAGGTTGGAAGAGTTTGCCCGTCACCGTGAGTCTTGACCTATCTGTCAGTCTTTGCACTTCTAGTCGTCGGCTTTCCTTACGTTTGTTTGTTTTTTTTATTGCAGAAATGGATGTTGCTAAGGAACGGATCAGGGCCGCCGCTGCCCGTCAGAAGGAGGAGAAGAAGGCGAAGGGAGAGGCGACGCCTACGCCTGCCCCCCAGACCGTCGCCAAGGGCTCCCAGAAGAGGAAATCTGACGGAGTGGTCATTCGTCCGTCGAAAAGACCAACCGTTACTCCCGTGAAGTCGCCCCCCACGTCGGGCCATGGAGCTGGGAAAGGTGTTATAACCTCTTCTGGTCCCGTCCTGCAGGGACCCCAAAGCTTGCTGATGCACAAGGATTCTGCCGTCGAGGCCATCGGAGCACTCATAAGGCCGACGGATATGGATCCTTGTGCTCAGCTAGGGACGGAAGAGCTGGGGTCGTCGGCTCTATTCGACCTCTCACGGGTAAGCCGTCAGTTTTACCTTTTTCTTTTTGACTGACGTACCTAACCTTTTTCTTCTTGATAGCTGACGGTTATGTCTTTTTCTAGGCTTTGGTCCGTGTGAAGGCGCTGCAGGAACGGTGCGTGGCTAAGGAGGGGGTCGTCTCGCGTGTTAACAAGCATAACGCCAACATGCGAGACCAGCAGGCTCAGTACAAGCAGGCGGTACGTACACTTAACCAGGAGTTGAAAGAGGTGAAGGAGGAGCTGGAAAAGGCGAAGCGTCAGCGGGTTGAAATAGAAGGAAAGCTGATGGTTCTTTATGATCAGTTGGAGACGGTAGGGGCTAACGCCGTTGAGAAATTCAAGGCGTTAGATTCCTTTATCGATTCTTATGGCAACTATTATGGCACGGGATTCGATGACTGTCTTAAATAGGTGGCGTCAGCTTTTCCTGAGTTGGACCTATCTGGGATTACCATAGATAACGCTCAGCCCATGACGCTTGCGACTGATGCCGTCACTCCTGGTGTTGACGACTCGGTTGATTCTCCCCCTCCTGGAGATAGCGGGGTTGTCTTGGCCCAACCTGCTGCGAACCTTCCGACGACTGCCGCGACTCCCCCTGTGGTGCTTCTTGACGGAGAGGACCCTGCCGCCAAATAGAAAGAATTTTTGAAGTGACGTTTTTTATTTTTGTTTATCATCATTTTTTTTTTTATCTATGTGGAAAACAATCTTATTAAGTGCCCCTTTGGGTACCATTGTGTAATATTTTGACAGCTTCTTAAATGCCTTCTCTTAGGCTTGGATTTGTTTATAACGCCGTCGCTTTCTATTACCTGCGTGTAGCTAATTTTGCTTGGTTTATTTAACTTGTATGTTTTGAAACCAAGATTGTGGGCCCTCTTATTTTAGTTGTACCGTTAGCTTCACTAAACCGTCGGTCAGTTTTAATGAATCCGTCAGTTTTTTGATGATTTTGCTTTAATGATTGTAGAAAGTTTTGGCAAAATCCCATCATCTCGTGACGAGGTTATCTGCCTTATGGTTGTCTGTTTGCGGACTGATGGATTTGGCCTTTTTTAGATCGTTAGTCTATTTATTGGTCCGTGCATTCCGTTAGTACTTAGTCCGTTAATTTTGGTTGCCTTGTCCATTTCGTGGACCCAGCCATTTTTATACCGTCGGCTTAGTTGGTTTAATTTTTTGGTCATTTAGACCGTCAGCCTCTCGCCCATTTTTGGACTTGGCCATTTTTAGCCCGCCAGCTTTTTTGCTCGTCCATTTTTGGACCGTTAGCTTTTTGGCTTGTCCATTTTTGGACCGTCAGCTTTTTTGGCTTGTCCAACTTTGGACCGTCAGCTTTTTGGCTTGTCCAATTTTGGAATTGGTTATTTTTAGACCGTCGGCTATTTTAGCTTAATCCAGTTTGTAGATTTGGTCATTTAGACCGTCAGCCTCTCGTCCATGTTTGGACTTGGCCATTTTTAGACCGTCGGCTATTTTGGCTTAATCCAGTTTGTGGATTTGGTCATTTAGACCGTCAGCCTTTCGTCCGTTTTCGGACTTGGCCATTTTTAGACCGTCGGCTGTTTTGCTCGTCCATTTTTGGACCGTCAGCTTTTTCGACTTGTCCAATTTTGGACTTGGTTATTTTTGACCTCATGTTTGTAAGTAGACTTTTGTTGTCCTGAGTAAACTCTCATCGTTATGCATTAATATAAAAGGTAGTCTAGAAACAAAATCTGCCCATTTTGGGCTTATTGTAGCAAAAACATAAGTAGGAAAGAACTGGCCTTTAGGCTTATTGTAACAAATGCTTAAAAAGGTAATTGAAAAGCCTTATTCCAAAAAGAAAGATGTTGCTGCTCCTACTGGTAGTACTTTCGTAAGTGTTCCGCATTCCATGGATGTGGTAGCTTTCGTCCGTCCAATGTCTCTAGATGGTAGGTGCCCTTCCTTTGCCATGCCGTAACTCGGTAGGGTCCTTCCCAATTCAGGCCGAGCTTTCCTTGGGTGGGGTCTCTTGCTGCACCCATAACCTTTCTTAGAACGAGGTCTCCCTCCTTGAAGTTTCTGTGTCTGACTCGGGAGTTGTAATTCTTGGCCATGCAATCCTGGTATCGCACAAGCCTTTGTTCTGCTGCCATTCTGACTTCGTCCACCAGATCAAGCTGCAGACGTATGGCTTCGTCATTCCTCTCTTTGTCATGGTTGTGCACCCTGTAGCTTGTGAGGCCGACTTCGGCTGGGATGACCGCTTCGTTCCCGTACGTTAATCGGAATGGTGTCTCTCTTGTTGGTGTCCTTACTATTGTCCTATAGGCCCATAGTATGCTTGGCAACTCTTCAGCCCATATGCCCTTTGCCCCCTCGAGCCGGGTCTTGATGATTTTAAGCAAGGACCGGTTTGTAACTTCGACCTGCCCATTGGCTTGGGGGTGGGCGGGGGAGGAGTAGTGGTTCCGTATCCCTAACTGCGAGCAGAAGTCCCTGAAGGAGTCGTTGTCGAATTGCTTCCCGTTGTTCGAGACTAAGATTCTTGGAATGCCAAACCTGCATATGATGCATCGCCAGACGAAGCTCCGTACGTTTTTTTTCTGTGATGGTGGCCAATGCTTCAGCTTCTACCCACTTCGTGAAGTAGTCAATACCGACAACTAGAAACTTCAGTTGTCGTATTGCCGTAGGGAACGGCCCCATAATGTCCAACCCTCACTAAGCGAACAGCCATAGTGCCGTCATTGGGGTTAGTTCCTCGGGTGGTTGCCTGATGATGTTGCTAAACCTTTGGCATTTGTCGCAAGCCTTCACATAAGCCTCGGCATCCTTCTGCATTGTTGGCCAAAAGTACCAAGTTCGTACTAACTTGTGTACTAGCGACCTTGATCCTGAGTGGTTTCCACAGATTCCTTCGTGCACTTCTCTCATGACGTAATCCGCTTCTTCAGGACCTAAGCATCGTAGGTAGGGGCGGGAGAAACCTCTTTTGTATAAAACATCTCTGATCAGCACGAATCTTGCCGCTTGAACCTTCAGTTTCCTCGCTGCCTCCTTATCATTTGGTAATATGCCGTTTTTCAAAAAGGAGGTTAATGGTGTGGTCCAATCGTTCTGGGGATCGAGCTCCTGTACGTTGACCGCACTGATGAGTGGAGAGAGCTGCGTGAAGGAGAGTGTACTACTAATGGCGACCATGTATTCGGCGGAGGCGGCTTTGGCTAAGCGGTCAGCTTGCTCGTTTTCCCCCCGGGGGATCTGTATAATTTTGACCTTCAGCTTGTTCATCCTCCTCCCAGCTTGTTCATCCTCCTCCTTGCTTGTTCCAGATACTTCTTCATTCTTTCGCCTTTGCATTCATACTCCCCGCTTATCTGGTTAACTATGATTTGGGAGTCACAGTAAACGATCACTTTCTCGGCTCCTGCTGCTTTCACGAGGTCGAGCCCTGCTATCAGAGCTCCGTACTCTGCCTCGTTGTTGGTAGTGGGGAATGCGAGGTGGACCATACACTCTACCGTGTCTCCTTCGGGTGACTGTAGTACGATGCCGGCTCCGCCGGCCTGTCTGTTGGAGGATCCATCCATATGTATGCTCCACTGCGGGGATTCCTCTACCCCCTCATCCTCGCCATTCGTGAATTTTGCTATGAAATCTGCCACGGCCTGTCCCTTGATAGCGGTGCGCGGGCGATATTGGATGTCATATTCGCTCAATTCTATGGCCCAAAGTGTCAAGCGCCCGGCAGCATCTGGGTTGCTCATTGGCCGTTGCAAAGGTTTGTCGGTTAAGACAATAATTGTGTGAGCTTAAAAGTACGGCTTCAGTTTGCGTGCCGCTGTAACTAGCGCGAAAGCAAGTTTCTCCATGGGTGGATGTCTTTCTTCAGCCCCGCGTAACGCCCGGCTGGTGTAATACACGGGTTTCTGTATTTTCCCTTCTTCTCTGATCAAGGCAGCGCTGACTGCGGCCGAAGAGACAGCGAGATAGAGAAAGAGTTCTTCTCCTGGCTGTGAGGGACTCAGCAGTGGTGGGGAAGAGAGGTAAGCTTTCAATTCTTCAAACGTTCGCTGGCATTCATCGGTCCACTCGAAAGACCTTTTTAATGTGCGGAAGAAGGGTAAGCACTTGTCTGTTGCTCTGGAGACAAACCTGTTTAGCGCTGCTATCTTGCCGTTGAGGCTTTGTACTTCCTTCACATTTTTTTGTGGTGCCATCTCCATTATAGCCCGGATCTTGTCCAGATTGGCCTCGATGCCTCTCTGGGACACCATGAATCCTAAGAATTTTCTTGCCGTCACCCCAAAGGCACATTTTCCCGGATTAAGCTTCATGTTGTAAGAGTGAAGGGTGTCGAATGTTTCCCTGAGGTCTTCTAAATGATCTTCTTCCCTTCGACATTTAACCAACATGTCGTCGACATATACCTGGTCGTTTCTCCCGATCTGCTGTGCGAACATCTTGTTCATAAGCCTTTGGTAAGTTGCACCCGCATTTTTTAAACCAAACGGCATTACCTTGTAGCAGAATAGGCCTTGGCTGGTAACAAAGGACGTTTTTTCCTGATCATCATCGTGCATCTTGATTTGGTTGTAACCGGAGAAAGCGTCCATGAAGCTTAACAGCTGGTGCTGAGCCGTAGAGTCTACCAGAGTGTCGACTCTCGGGAGGGGGTAGCTGTCTTTAGGACACGCTTTATTTAGATCGGTGAAGTCTACACACATCCTCCATTTCCCGGAAGCTTTCTTGACCATTACTACGTTTGCTAGCCAGTCGGGGTAGTATACTTCTCTAATGAAATTTGCCTCTCGTAGCTTGCGGACTTCTTCGGCTATGGCTTGATCTTGTTCCGGGGCGAAGACCCGCTTCTTCTGTCGGATGGGCGGAAAGGATGGTGATACATTCAGCCTATGTACCATGACGGAAGGATCTATTCCTGGCATATCCTCGTGACTCCAGGCGAATACGTCCCGATTCTCCTTGAGGAATGCCGCAAGCGTTCGCCGAGTGGCGGGACTCGCGAGGGTCCCAATCCTTGTTGTCTGGTCAGGTACGGAGTCGTCCAGAGGTATCTCCTCAAGCCTCTCGGCCGGCTCCGTTGCGCTCCGGTGCTCTTCTATGTTCATGGTTTGGAGGTGATCGTCCATTTCCATCATGGCCACATAGCACTCTCGTGCGGTAACCTGGTTTCCACGTAGTTCTCCGACTCCGTATTCTGTTGGGAACTTAATCATTAAATGATAAGTTGAAGTTGCCGCCTTCCATGCGTTGAGGGTGGGCCGCCCTAGGATGGCATTATAGGCGGACGAATGGTCAACCACGAGGAACGTTACATCCTTCGTGATTTGTTGGGGGTAGTCGCCTGCTGTCACAGCCAATGTGACCGCGCCTAACGGAAACACCTTTGCACCCCCAAAACCAACAAGTGGGGCGTTCGTTGGGACTTGTTGTTCCTTGCTGATTTTCATCTGCTGGTACGCCGGGTAGTATAAGATGTCTGCCGAGCTGCCATTGTCAACCAATACCCGATACAAGTTGTAGTCCCCAACCTGTAGGTTGACAACAAGCGCATCGTCGTGTGGATAGTGGATACGTCGCGCGTCTTCTTCTGAGAACTCGATCATGGGGCTTTCCCTTTGGGCTACGTTTCGCACTAGACCCGCCACTTGGACGTTTTGGACCATTCGGAGGTACGTCTTTCGAGCCCTTTTTGACGGTCTGGTAGCCATCCCTCCTACGATCATTCGTATATCACCAATGGGAGGCCTGGGACGATCATGGTCTCGCCGGAGAGGTTGCTCCTGAGGTGCTGGGTCTGCTCTTTCTTTGCTTACAAATTTCTGTAACTTCCCTTGCCTTATAAGAGCCTCGATTTGTTGCTTCAAGTCGTAGCAGTCGGCTGTGTCATGACCGTGATCTCGGTGAAAGCGGCAGTACTTGTCTCTGGAACGCTTATTAGGATCCCCCTTCAGTTTTCCAGGGAAGGTCAGAGCCCCTTCGTCCTTAATCTGCATTAGGACTTGATCTATTGGGGTGGTCAACGGGGTGAAGCTCGTGAATCTCCCTCCCGGAGGCTTAAATCGTCTTTCATCTCTTCGATCCCCCGTTCTGGGTCTTTTTCTCGCTTGGTCTGATCGGGTGTCTTCCTGCCTCTCCCTTTTTCTTGGCTTCTCTTCTCGGGCCTGCAATGCATCCTCAGCATTCATATACTTGGTAGCCCTGTAGAGTACTTCTGACATGGTCTTCGGGTCATTTTTGTATAGAGAGAACAAAAATTTGCCTTTTCGTAACCCGTTCGTGAATGCTGCTACAAGTATTTTATCGTCGGCCTCGTCGACCGATAGCGCTTCCTTATTAAAGCGCGTTAAGTAGGATCGCAACGTCTCGTCTTCTCTTTGCTTGATACTCATCAGGCACGCCGTGGACTTCTTATACCTGTGTCCCCCAATGAAGTGTGTAGTGAATTGGGCGCTTAGCTCCTTGAAGGTGCTGATAGAGTTGGGCGTCAGCCGGCTGAACCATACCCTTGCGGGGCCTTTGAGCGTTGTGGGAAAGGCCCTGCACATAATCTCATCTGCTACCCCCTGAAGATGCATCAGGGTTTTGAAAGTTTCCAAGTGGTCCAGAGGGTCCTTCACCCCGTCATAGCTATCTATGTTTGGCATGCGAAACTTGTGGGGTAAGGGGAAGGAGTTCACGGCCACAGTGAAGGGCGAGTCGGTACGGTTGACTAGATCGTCAAGATCACTAAAGACTCTCCCCTTGAGGGCGTTCATCACGACCTCCATCTGTTCCCTCATTGCTTGCATCTCGGCGGCAATGTGTGGTGGAGTCACATCCATGAGGGATGGCATGCTTACGTGCTGCCTTTCCGGCCTGCTTGGGGCGCAGCTGCCCTCAGGTCTTTCCTAGTTCCCCCTTGGAGCGCTAATTTCTTCCTGATCTTCTGGTTGGTCATTTTGTGCTGCATCCTTCTGGTGTAGCTGTTCTTCCAAGTCGAGGTTCTATTTGGTGAGACGCTCCACGGCGGCACTGAGAGTCCGAACTTGTCTCTCGAGGGCAGTCGTGGGTGGTTCCTCTCCTTGAACGTCATTAGTAGTTGCCATTAAGCGAGTGAGTACCATGCAACCCTTTAGTCCGGGAAACGATAATGCGACTTAATTGCTTCGTGTTTCCCACAGACGGCGCCAACTGATGATGCCGAAAATCTCACCAGTGAGTTGCACGATGCTTGTACGCTCGAAACGACACCTGCACAACAAAAAGGAGATGACCTAACAGAGAGCACCGGTGTGGTGCCGGCCAAATACCCTCCGAATGTCAAGTTAGAACTTCTTTCAACTCTAGAGTGCTAGAGAGGGTAAATTATGCGTACCTTGATTTGTGAGAGTATTGGGGTTTTTATAGTAGTTGAGGATTGACCTTTTTCCTTGGAGCAGAAGTCTTTTCCTTATAGGAATCCTCATAAGCGTAGATTGCGGGATCCTTTCCTTATAGGACTCTGATACTGGGCGTGGAATACAAGCAACTTTCCATGCGTGGTGGCCAAGTCTTAACTTTCACAGAACTGTCGGCCTTGAAACCGTCAGCTTGCTTTCTCCCCTTCAGCCAAATTGGCGTCAGTTTCTTGCTATACGAGTAGTCAAGGAGCTTCGAATTACCGTCGGCTAGACCTGGAGCCTTCAGCTTACCAGTTTATCTTGCTTCCGTCAGCATAACTCCGTCAGTTGCCCGTGATTGACCCGTCAGCCAAAGCTGGAGTTGACGGGTTAAGCTCATGATACTTGCTATAATAATTCTTCCATATCAATAAGTTACCAAAATGTTTTTTTTTTAATAATTAAATGGAGTTCTAAACAAGTTAAAACTATTTGGCAAGACAATGATTTACAAAATATTGCAAATGATATTTATTATAGGGTAAAATGCACTAAGACCCCCCAAAAATCGCTGTTGTTACAATAAGACCCTCTTTAACTTTTTTTTTTTTTTTTTTTTCTGTCAATTTAGTGCATAAATTTTAATATGGTATCAAATGAAATCTTTCTATTGAAATTCGGTCAAATCATTAATAAAAAAGTGACATGGCGGCCTAAGAGTCTTACTGTAATAAAGCATAAAAGTTAATGCGGTCTTAGTGCATTACTATTTACTTATAATATTACCATTTTTACTTTTTTTATGTGCAGATGTTGAAGGTTAAAAGTTCATAGCAGTGAACAAGACATTTGAAGGCACAAACCGGGTCGGGCTAGCCTGGCCCATTTTTACTTGGCCCAAGGGTACAATAGGCTGGGTATAATGGGCTATTAACTAATTAACGGGCCGGGTCGGGTTGGGTCGAAAGAGAAAACCTCAGCCCATGACCCTGCCCATGAGCAATGCCCATTTTGTCTTTAATGGGCTACGTTACTAAGTTGGGCCTAATGGGCTATCCATGAGATTATGTTAGCATATTGTTTTATTATTTTTAGAAATAAATAATCAATTTTTAATAAGGAAATAATCAATCTAGTTTTTTTAAAAAGAAATGATCAAAGACTTTAATACTTAATTATAATTTTTTTTATTGTCAAATCTATTTAATTTTTTTTAAATAAGGCTTCAAATAGTTTTTTATTTTTATCTTTAATAAAAAAAATCAAATGGTTAATTCAAATTTGCTAGACTACTAGAAAAATATATATTTAGTAAACTAAGTTTAGCACAATTACTTTAAGTATCTTAGTGATTGGGAGAGTTTTCTTAAGAAATTCTATTACAATATCTCAAAATCAATTCTTCATACACTTCCTATATATTTTTGTTAAAAATTTTAAGTTATTAGACTGGGCAACGGGTTGGGCCAACAGGCTGGGCTACTGGGCTAGCCCACTGGGTGCCCATGGGCATAAAAACTAGCCCACGGCCTAACCCACTGGGCTAGTGGGCTACCCATGGGCCTTAATTACAACGGGCTGGGCTGCCGGGTTTTTGGGTCGGCCCATGGGCCATGAGCTATTTGATGACCCTTAGCACAAATGGACCAAAAGGAGGCCAAGTTGTGGCACTTAAATTAAACTCTAAGTCTCTAACCTTTCAAAATTTTATTGTTGTGGTACTAACTTTGTTTGTTTAAGTAAAAATATGGCGAAACTACAATATTGGTATCTCAAGTTTATTTTGTGCGTGCAATTAGTTCCTCAAGTTTCAAAGAAGCACAATTAGTCCTTCAAAATTTAAAACTGAATTATATTAGTCTTTTTACTAACTGATGTTAGTACTGTTATTTATGTGGCTAACAGAATAATAACTTGACATTTATTTTTAATGATATGGTATTTTTTTATTAAAAAAATTACAAAATAAATTTATACATAAGAAATTCACAAACCAATACCAAATTAAAACCATTATTGCTACTGATTCACAATCCCACTAACAGTGGCGGCTCTAGAATTATTTTCTAATGAGTGTAATGAGAAACATAAATTATATAAAATCTAAAACAAAAATGAAGTTGAATATATTGGCATTTAAAAAAAAAAAACCCCAAATGCAAGAAGTTTTATGATTACCTTCTTTGAGGTTTCATCTTTTGAAATTGTTACATGATATCTTCATTATTAATGCTAACAGTTACATTTTTTTTCAATATACATAGCCAAACAATTATTCATCCACTTATCTCTCATTTGATTGATTGATTTCAAATTTTTTAAGATCTAAATGAGCTTTTTATAAGGTTTAAGAATTAAGATTAACAAATTTATACTTTTGTTGGTCAGCATTTAAAAAAAAAAAAATTAGATCAAATTAGTTTGTTATTGGACTTTTTTGTGTGTTTAAGAAGGCAAGATATTGTTAAGAGCATCAAATTCAAACTTATTTCAATTGTGTTTAACAAAATTTTAGAATTAGGGTATTCAAATTTTTATTTAAGGGATCAAAAAAAAGTTTACATTATAATATATTTTTTTTTTGGGCTAGTTCGAGTGTTCATTTGAACCCCTGAGCTTAATTTGGTGTCACCCATGCCAACGGTTCTAAAAAGAAAAAGGAAAAAAAAAAGGTGGGAGTCTTATTCTGATTCCCAGTTCCTTTTCATTAATTTCCATTGATTTCCAAGGCACCTTGCTCAGAATCAAACCGGCACCGATCGTAGCTTCATTTTCAAGCAGAGGATTAAATGGTTTGGACCTGAATATTCTCAAACCCGACAGGATTGCGCCTGGTGAGAACATAGTAGCCGGGTGGATCAACACAATTGGCCCGACTGGATTAGACTCCAATACTCGAAGGACTAAGTTCAATATACACTCTGGTGCTTCAATGGCTTGTCCTCATGTAAGTGGCGTGGCGAACTTGCTTATGGAATACACACGGTCTGAGTGCAACCCGCTATCATAACCTGGATAAACTAGTTATTGAAAATTCAAATAATCGACAAAGCAACAAAATAGCTAGACAATGAATAAATTCGTTTATAATAAACCAAAATTCCTAATTCACAACGTTGAATTTGAAATACCTACCAAGCTCGCAAGTCTTCTTGAAAAATACTTAGCCAAACAAATACAAGCAAAATTGTGCATCTTTTTATTAAAATAAAAATAAATAACCCCCACAAATTGTTTTCTTTGATCAGGCGGCACCCAAGTTACCCTTGAGAATTGCAATCGGTGATTATAGCTTTCTAATGTCCCATATAGAAACATCAAACAGTAATCTAGATGACCAGCCACTGTAGCAACAGTCTAGAAACATCAAACAGTAAGTCAATCTTGTCATCGGCGAATGGTTAGGGCATGGGTCTCCACTGGCGGCTGGTCAATCCCCTTCTCTCTTATGGGTGGGTTTGTGAATTTTTTTTTTTTTTGAACCGTGGGTTTGTGAATTAGTGGCAATACTGGTATTTTTTTTTTTTTTTTTTTTTTTGATAGGGAATACTGAGAAAATTTTATTACTAAGGCGAGAATAAGTACATAGCATCCTGAAATACGATAGATTCCAAGAAAGGTGGACATTCCTCTATCCAAGTTACAAAAGTATCATTTCCCTTAGCATGTTGTGCTAGAAAATGTGCTGCCTTGTTTGCGTTCCTTTTCACATGTTGTATCTGAGATTGTCTAAAGTCTTGGAGTCTCTGAGTTATGCCTTGAATGACGTCTGTGATAGAGACTTGAGGAGTAGTGGTGCCACAGAGAGCGTCAGACACCACTTTTGAGTCTGTCTCAAAAACCACGTCCCTAATGCCCATGTCCCATGCAAAAGCAGTTGCCACGTCCATTGCTTTAGCCTCTGCCTCTAACGGACCCAAAGGCAAACGCAGGTGTTGACTCAACGCGGCAATCACTGATCCCTCATGATCACGAATGATAACACCAATACCAACAGTTTGAAGGTTCGAGAAAACTGCGGCATCCGTGTTGACTTTGTACCACGGGAGGGATGGAGGAACCCAGCGGGCATCCGTTTGGTCCTTGAAGCTTGGGCGTGCAAGGTGGGCGAGCTGGAAATCTTCAAGCATAGAGCGAGCCTTGTAGATCATCTCTTGGCTGGTTTGTCGTGGGGACCCAAGTCGTGTCTTGTTGCGATTGTACCACATGCACCAGGTGATGGTGATGATAAGTTCTATCAACTTCAATTCCATGTGCTGCACAAATAGAAGGTACCAGAGAAAATCAACAAATTCACCGTGATGTACTCCGTTTGTGTCGAAAGCTATCCCTGTTGCTATCCATACTTCACGTGCCTTAAGGCAATCCCAGAACAGGTGTCCACTTGTTTCAGCAGTTAATCCGCAAGCCTCACACGTGGCATTATCAAGGACTCCTCGGCGGCAGAGATTATTCTTCGTGGGAAGAATGTCTCGGCATGCTCTCCAGGTAAAGGTCTTCAATTTATTCGGTATAGCAAGGTTCCAGATTGTTCGCCAGAATTGTCTCTTTGCATCATTATTTGAAACCTCCCCCATGGTAGCAGATGGTGATATTGCCCAGGCCACCTTGTAGGCACTATTCACCGTGAAGTTGCCTTTGGGTGTGTAAGCCCAAATAATGCGATCATTGGCTCGTCGATGGCTTCTTGGCATGCTTAGGATTGCTCTGGCTTCATCAGGAAGAAAAACTTGTTTGATCAAGGTAACATTCCATTCACCCGTGTCTTCATCAATAAGCTCAGAAACAGTGGACTCTAGAGGTAGCGTATTTGGCTGTGAGATAGTGGAGAAAGTAGATGGTTTTGGGATCCATCTATCTTTCCAGATTCGCACAGTAGTGCCATCGCCCACCTGCCATCGGTGACCTGCATGGATGATGTGTTTCGCTGCCATGATGCTTCTCCACGCATAGGAGGGTTGCCGGCCAAGTTCTGCATGGAGAAAATCACAGTCAGGGAAATAACGGGCTTTGAGAACACGGTGTACCAGAGAATGAGTGTTGGTTTGTAAACGCCAGCCTTGCTTTGACAGAAGTGCCAAGTTGAAGGTTTTAAGATCTCGAAAGCCAAGTCCACCATCTTTTTTAGGCGTACACATTTTTTCCCAACTCAACCAGGCCATCTTTTGTCTGCCACCAGATTGGCCCCACCAGAAGTTACGGACCATACTAGTTAACTCATCACATAGAGTATCTGGTAGTTTGAAGACACTCATGGTATAAGTAGGAATGCCTTGAGCCACGGCTTTAATGAGAATTTCTTTTCCTGCTTGGGAGAGCAGCCTCTCCTTCCACCCAGAGAGTTTATTGGCTAGCCTTTCTTTTAAAGCACGAAAAGTGTTCTTCTTGGACCTACCAATCAGAGAGGGCAGTCCCAAGTAAGTTTCGTGCTGTCGAATGACTTCTGCACCAAAGCGGTGTTGGATGGATTCCCGCATCTCCTGTGGAGTGTTATGGCTAAAGAATAAGGAGGTTTTCTCTCTATTGAGTTGTTGACCAGAAGCACGTTCATAAGTGTCCAAAATTTGTTCCAGGCTATTGCAATAAGCATTTGTGGCTTGGCAGAACATGATGCTGTCATCTGCGAAAAAAAGATGTGATATGCGAGGGCCTTGTGGACAGGCAGCCACCCCATGTAGTTCGCCTCTGCTTGTGGCTTGACGGAGGAGGGCTGATAATCCTTCTGCACAAAATAAGAAAAGAAAAGGAGATATGGGGTCACCTTGCCTCAAGCCCCTCGTAGGGGTGATGTGGCCTCTAGGTTTCCCATTAATTCTGATCGAATATGTGACAGAAGTAACACAAAGCATCATAGTGTCCACCCATTTGGCAGAGAATCCCATTTTCAGCATGATATCCTTTAAGCACCCCCATTCTACTCTATCAAAAGCCTTGCTCATATCAAGTTTTAGAGCCATTTCCCCTTGTTGTCCACGTCGTTTGTAGTTCAAGTAGTGCATAGTTTCAAAAGCAATCAACACATTATCAGTAATTAAGCGAGAAGACATGAATGCACTTTGATTTTCACATATGATATCTGGAAGAAGGCTCTTTAGTCTATTTGCTAGAACTTTTGAAGCTAGTCTAGAAATGACATTACTCAAGCTAATGGGTCTATATTGAGTTACCTTTGTAGGGTTCTTCACTTTTGGTATGAGCACAATGTGAGTCTCGTTAAATTTTGGAGGAATAACACCAGAATTTAAAAAAGCCAGTACGGCATTGGTGACACATTCACCTGAAAGAGACCAAAAATGCTGATAGAATAGTGGGGGCATGCCATCTGGACCTGGTGATTTTTTTGGATGCATCTGCTTCAAGGCTCGGTGAATTTCATCAGCTTGGAAAGGCTGGCAGAGATAATTATTCATGGGTTCAGTAACAACTGGCTGAATGGCTTCAACTACTGCAGTCGTGTCTGTGGGGCCATTTGTACGAAAAATGGAAGTAAAGTAATCCAATATAACTCGTTCCATGGCCAGATCATCCTCTTGCCACACCCCATTTTCATCAGTGATTCCCAGGATTGAGTTTTTCTCCTGACGGTTAGAAGCCTTTTGGTGAAAAAATGACGTATTTCGATCACCATCAGTTATCCACAGGTGCCTGGATCTTTGGTGCCACATTGTGTTTTCTGTATCAAGCTAACAATTAAGAGCCTTGCGTACTTCTTGGATTCGCTCAGAATTGTGTTGTGGGTTCTGTTCCAAGGATTGCAAATTTTTTTCATGTCGTTCAATCTGCCGTTTCACATGACCAAACTCCGTTTTGTTCCAAGCAGATAGTCGGCTTTGACAGCTATCTAGGCAGTTGGTGATTTGGGATCCCTCTAACTTGTATAGGCCTTCCATCCAGGCTTCTTCAACAACCTCAGCACAACGTGGGTCACGAAGCCACATTGCTTCGAAGCGAAAAGGTGGAGAGTATCGTGGTTTACGTGGTCTCAAAGTTGGCCAGCGGACGGCGAGCATGGAGTGATCAGAAGTGGACATTGGGACATGGTGCACCACGGTTTTTGGGAAGTGTCGCTTCCATGTAGCAGTGGCAAAGGCTCGGTCAAGGCGAATGTGAATACGCCCCTCTGTAAGGTGATTTCGTGACCATGTGAATGGAGAGCCCCTGTGGCCTAAATCGAAGAAGCCACAGTGTGAGATGGTAGTGCGGAAGCGATCCATTTGTCTGGCCGGCCTCAAATTCCCACCTGCCTTCTCAGCATGACTGATTATCTCATTAAAATCACCGAGGCATAGCCACGGTAATGTGCTGGAACAGCTGAGCGATTCAAGCAAGGTCCATGTCTCCTCGCGTTTACTTGTGTCAGGGTGGCCATAGAAACCAGTGAGTCTCCATTTCAGACCTGTGTCAGCACAAATAATATGGGCATCAATAAACCACCGAGAAAAATTCTGAACATGTACCTGGGTGTTTGGTTTCCACAAGAGTGCTAAGCCACCGCTCAATCCATTGCTAGAGACCACTAAGCCTTGGTTGTAGTCCCAATTTTGTTTCATGTTGTTAAGTTGCTCAGTGGACAGTTTAGTCTCCATTAAGAAGACACAAATGGGAGCTTCTCTATTCCATGCTCTTTTAAGAGCATTAACTGTTCGGAAGTTCCCAAGCCCCCGACAGTTCCAACTTAGGATACTCATTGTGCCCGGCGGTGCTGCCAAGCAGCCACCGCCGATCCCAGATTGTCTGCCATGAGTTTACCCAAGGTCTTTGCTTCCATGTCCAAGAGTTTCTGCTTCTTTTCAATGGACGTGTCTTTATGCATGTCTTCTGCATGTGTTTTACATTTAGGCCCAAGAGTGTGGTCATTTGAATCACGAGTGTCCATTACTTGTCTAGGTGGGCCCTGTCTGCGCCAAGTTCCTTGCAAAAGTCTAGTGTTTTCTTCTAAGGTGGAGTTGGTGGGGCTGGTGGGTAATGGGTGTGGGCCCGAGGAGATAGGGACAGGTGTAGAACGGGACGTGTCAGGGGAAGGTAAAATATCTGGGTTCTTCTTGGCGGGTGTTGGATGTGGGCCTGAGGAGATAGAGACAAGTGCAGGACGGGGTGTGTCAGGAGGAGGGGAAGATAAAGTTTCTGGGTTCTTCTTTGGTGGGGTGGATGATTTTGGGAGGGTGGGAGTTAATGTGTGTATGATGTCCTTAGATAGGATGGTTGACATAGTAGAGCCCAAAAAGGTATGGTTTTGAGTGTCCGTGATTTTAGTGCTTGCCAGCTGTGTGGGTGAAGTTTGTTTATTTGAATTTGGAAAGAAATTTAAATCATCGTCAATGGCCGTGATGTGTGCATGGAAAAGATTCGGGTCCGATAAAATTTCCGTGTTTGTCGGCATTGTATCAGGGATAGTGGAATGTATCGCGGTTGTGGCGGAATTTGTGGCAAGGGAAGGTTTAGGCGTTGGGTGCATGGATGTTGGGGTCGGAGGTGACGGCCGGGTAGAAGGTGATGGTGTGGGTCAAGGAGGCCGTGGTGGTGCTGAAGGAGTGGCAGCTTTTGTATGGACCACTTGTGGTTGTTGCACGTTCGTCACTGTAGCTCTCAGCCATGGGCCATACTGCTGTGTTTCTTTGTGAAGAGTGTCGCCGTTTTCAGCCCAGAGCTTGCAATCTCGTTCATCATGGTTCAGTAGACCACACCAATAACAAAAGATAGGCATACGCTCATATTGGAACGAGATCCAGTGCGGTTTGCCACCACCCACGTCCACATAGCGCCCTCGACAGAGTGGTTGATCGATTCGGATGTTAACCCGAACCCGAAGGTAGCGTCCATGACATTCCCCAGCCGGCGAGGCGTCCACCTGTTCTACTTTGCCTATAGTGCTCCCTATAGCGTGAGCATTTGCTCTATTCATTCGGTTAAGGGGAAGGTTGTGGATTTGTATCCAAAAAGAAGCAGTATCAAAACTTGCATCGTCCACGGATTCAGTCGCTTTTGGCTTGTAGAGACCGATTAAATATTTGTCAAAGGACCACGGCCCCTGAGATAGGATCTTTTGCATGTCCGCTTCATCCATGAACAGTAACAGTACTGTATTTGTTGTGAGATCCCGAACTCCAAAATCCTGTACAAATCTCCACATACTCTTTAGAGTTCGTGACAGGGCTTCAATGTTGATGCGGCGCTTTGTAAAGAGTTTCGCCACGAGGGTTGTGCTGTTGTCTTCTACTTCAGATGTTAAAGAGATGGTTTGACACTCTTTGGTTTGCAGAGAGAGGCGGGCGCATTGACCAGCGAGGTCATCCATTGTGGAAAGGGGTGGAAAGTGGGGACAAAGGGTAGATGAGGACAAGACGAAGGATTTCCACCAGTTGTGGGGAAAAAGAGCCTATATAAGGCACTGGGGTTTCATCGTCGCATGCTTCCAGTGGAGAGCAGACGAGAGAAAAAAAAACTAACTGACATAGTCATACTGGTATTAATTTGGTATTGATTTGTGAATTTCTTACATGTAAATTTATTTTGTAATTTTTAATAAAAAATGTCACATCATAAAAAAAGTTAAGTTATTGTTCTTTTTGCTACATAAGTAACACCACTAACGCAATTAGTAAAATGACTAATGCAACTAAATTTTAAAACTTGAGGGACTAATTGTGCTTCCTTGAAACTTGAGGGACTAATTGCACACATAGAGTAAATTTGAGGGACTAACATTGTAGTTTCGCTTTTTTTTTTCAAGAAAATGAGTAATTTTCTAAAAAGTATTTGCTATAAAACTATTTCATTTTCCTATATTTGGTAATTACCTTAAATAAGTTGAAAAAATAAAGTTGTTTTCCAAAAAAACTTTAATGGAAAACAATATCTAAAAATAAGCCATATTTTTTCTGTTGATTAAAGATAATTTTCCTTTGATTTATTTTTTATTATACTATCAAACACTAGAAAACACGAAAAATTATCTTTACAGAAAGTTTTCTATCGAAACAAATAGAGCTTAAGGGTTATTGGTATAAATTACACCTATACGTGCAGTACTCATCAATTCTAGCGATAATGCCAAATAAATGGCACTGTTGATTATATATATATATATATATATATATAATGAAATAATTTGACTTTTGACCTCTTAATATTGGGTTATTTAAATTTTGGAGGCTTTTAAACTCTCTTTATATTTAAAACCTCTATTAGAACTTGTCAGATCTTATTTCCTTTAAATGGTAAAATAGATAATTCCATACTTTTATGTACAAATACAACATAAATGACAAAATTTAGTTACAAACTTGGTTAACTTCCACTCAAAATATTAACATTGTTATATATTTTGAAAATCTAATTGTTGAATTGTGTGTTTTTTTTATATTCTTAACACGCATATCAAATTTCGTGTCAATTAAATGTTATTTACTATTCGATTAATAAACTTATTGCTAATGCATAGTTTTAGACTAAAACTTGAAATTTAAACATTTGATTAATGACTTAGATATTAATCTTTAATCTTCTAAAAATTTTGCAAGCATGGGAATATTAGAAGAAAATATAGTCCAATGATGGATTTCTTAAAACTCACATCTCTTTTTTTCTTTTTCTTTTTCTTTTTCTTTTTTAAGAAGACTTAAAACTCACATCTAATAAAAGATATTGGCTACAACCAGTGGCGGAGCTAGGAATTTAGGTCAGGGGGGGCAAAATTAAAAGACAAGATTGAAAGTAAAAAATTAATCGATATTAATAACAAAATAAGTAAACAACTATATGATAGCATAATTGTTATACAGAATCTAACATAAAATGTAAAATTTAATTTATTTTTTTACATCTAGCTTATTTTACTCAATTGCCCTTAGCGATTTTTTATATTTTGAAACCGCTGTATGATTTCTTCACACTCAATAGTCTTGAATATATATTTATCAATATATGTGATTAAGCAATCGTTCATCACTGATCTCCTATTCGATTACGTAATTGATTTTTAATTATGTTCATTACTGAAAAAGCTTTTTCAACAGTAGCTATTGCAACTGGTAAGATCAATGCCAAAGTCACTAATGAGTAAACCAATGGATATGAAACATTCTTTTTCATTTCTACCATCTTTTTAGCAAGTTATCCAATTCTTTTAACGGCTGAAAACTCTTCAGTGGACTGCATGTCATGGATGTATGTCTCAAGTTAGCTATCTAAGAAAGAAACTTGACACGTAAAAAAATTCTACAAGTGGCTTTGTCTAGTTCATCAAGTTTACTAAGTGGGATCTATTAATTTTATATATAAAATTGTACTAGGAGTAGAAGTCTACTACTACTAGAAAAGTTAGAAAAGTAACATAAATTCACTTAATTTGGATTTTTTTTTTTTTTTGGTAGGAGAAGGGGGGGGGTCAAAACATTTGAAACTTCAGGGGGGGGAGGTGCCCCCCCTCGCCCCCCCCTCCCTCCGCCCCTGGCTACAACAAAATTTGTAGCTAAACTTTGTCTCAATATAAATGGTTACTCATAATTACCATAATTAATCTTTAAAAATCAGAATTATTAAATTTCATATTTAAACTAAAAATAAAAGAGAGAGAAAATTTATTTTATTAAAGTGAAACTTGACAATTTTATCTTCTAGCTCACTAAAATTCAATCCCCCAAAATGGTGACAAAATTAAGAAGGGGGGGGGGGGGTGTTTGGGGGGGGTGGGGAGGAGAAGGGGGCCGTTTCAATCCTCTGCATCTTCCATTTTAAGTTACACTTTTGGCTTTATTATTTTTACCTCAATCTTGGTTTTTATTTTTCTTATAAGATATTTAAAAAAAAAAAAATATATATATATATATATATATATATCTACTAGAGATATGAGAGAAAATGTATACAATTTACATTTTTTTCACTCTCATTTTTATTTTTAACCAAATAAAAGAGTTTTTTTACACTCCACTTTTACACCCTTCTAATCAAACAAAATGAGGGAAAACTAAGTTTATGTTTGGTAATAGTTTTTGTTTTCTATTTTCAAAATTTTGTTTTTGGGAATATAAAGAAAAAACAATTTTCTTTTATTTTTAAAATAAAAAAAAAATGTTTGGTTAGTTGAAATTAAAAAGATAGTTTTTTGAAAAAAAAGAAGAAGAAGAAAATACTAAAATATGTTGTTACTAGGATTTGAACTCTAATGTTATCTCATTAAATGAGATAAATTCATTAAATTAAATGTATGTTTTCATTGACTTTTGAAAATTAGAAACTGAAAACAGCCTTTTGCATGTTTTCGATTTCTTTCACAAATTGAGTTTTGAGAATAGTTTTTGTTTTCTATCCATTTTAGGTTGCCAAACAAATTTTTAGTCTCAAAAAATAGAAATTTTTTTTTTGAAGTAGAAAAATAAGGGAAAAAAACAGTTACCAAACATACTCTAAATTTTTTTTTTCTATTCTCTTACTTTTTCATCTATAACCAAATGGGCCCTTAATTAAACTATGTATAAAGAAAGTTATTATAAGTTTTAGGGGTCAATAGCCAAAAGTCTTGTATTTCAATTGGTATATCTTAGTGTTGCAATATAAACATCCAATGTTCAAATGTTTTCACTATCAGAGCATGCGCATCAATGAGTGCATAATAGAAAAAATTTGCTCAAAAACTATCCACATTATTCCATCTAGAACACTATATATTTACATTTTTGTTACAGTAACTATATATACACGACTACTGTAAGTTTGTATAATTTCTTAATATTTTTTCTCTCACCTCTCCTATCATATTCTCTCTCTCTTCCCTAAATCTATTCCTTCTATATCTCCTCTTGATTCATAGCAACATGCTCAGCAAATTCATCAAATCCATCCTAAATCTAGATCCCAAATTCATTAAACACATATATAAATCCATATGAATCATCAAATCCATATTGCGAAGAAGAAAAAGCAGCAACGAAAAAGAAGAAGCAGAGCAACGATTATGACTAAGACAGAGGTGAGAGGCCAAAGATGTTTGGGATGAGAGGAGAGAGTGACTAAATGAAAATAATAATAAAAAAGAATAAAATAATTATTTAAATAAAATTTAGTATATAATAGTTAATTTGATGTAATGCTTTTTGAGAAGTGATTGTATAAAATAAGAAAAATAAATCTTTATGTTAAAATAGACAAATTTTTTTTACACAAACTAATACAAATGTTCTTACTTATTGAGTTATCAAAAATCTCAAAGGCCTATAATTTTAGAGAAAACAATAGTTTTAAGAAAAAAAAATCATAATTATTGACATAATTTATTGTAATAAATTCAAAATAAAAATAGAAGTACGAAGTATAAACTACGAAAGTAATAATCATAAATAATATATAAAAAAAAAAAAAAACAGTAAAAGTAATAATTCCCCCCATTTAAGGAAATGTAACGGTTCTGAAGAGGATTCCCGAAGGGACTGTTCACTGTTGTCTCTGCGCCTTTATAAAACTTTATTTACTCTTTGAAAGCCCATTCCATCACCAATTCCCACGCACTCACTCAAAGCCCGTTGCCTCTAATTCCGATGCACCACTCTCGCACAACGCGCGTACAAATAACGCGCCTCCCTGCAACGCGCACAATCTTAAAATTTTAAAAAATTGAAACTATCATAAAAAGGGCTGTCCTCACATCTCCGATCAGTGCTAACACGCGCTTCCTCGGCGCGTGACAGATATTCTGATTCTCCTTAAAAAATAAAATAATCTCAAAGGGGCTCCTCAGCTGAGTCCTCGAGTGTGACTCTGTAGTCTCTATTTCTCACCTTCGCTCGCTCTCTCAAAAATCAAAAAATACCAAAATTTCCTCTTTACTGGTGCCCTAATGTCACTGCACAACAAAAACCCTTTTCAGAAACTCTCACTCTCTCCCTAATATGCTGGTAAACTTTTTTTGCTTCCAAAATATTTCACATTTTTAAAGGCTTTTTTTTTTTTTTTTTCAATTTCTTTCACACAATAAATGTAAGGTTTTCTAATTTTTTTTTTTTTTTTTTCACAAATGCTTCCAAATTTTTTTATTTTGAAAATGCGTGTGTTTGTTTCTGTGCAATTTGGTTCTTTCTAGGTTCTCCTTGCATCTTTAGCTGTTTTTGATTTTTTTTTGTTTGAAAATGTTTGTGTTTGTTTCCATACAATCCGTCTTGTTTGGTCCTTTTCCAGGTTTTCTTGCTGACTTCATTTCTGTTTCTGTTTGGTTGCTGAGAAAATACACCCAAAAAACACAAATTTGTTACACTTGTTGTTTCTAAAGCTTCATTGTGTGTGTGTGTGTGTGTGTGTGTGTGTCTCTCTCTCTCTCTCTCTCTCTCTCTCTGGGTTTCAGGGTAATTTTTTTTTCTTTTTTTTTTTCTTTTTTTGTGGTTAAAACGTTTGTGTTTATTTCCGTACGATCATGTTGTTTGGTTGCTGAGAAAATGTTCCAAAAGTAAACAAAATTGTTACTCTAGTTTTCGTTATTTTTCACAAGAATGTATTACGCTTGTTGTTTTTAAGTTTAATATATCTTTTTCTCTTCGTGGGTTTTAGGGTAATTTTCAGGTGGTGGTGGCTTGAGATCAAACTTGGAGAGGATTTGGGTTTGGTAAGAATATTCTTAATTTGATATAGTTCTTTTGCCATGTTACTCTTTTTAAGTGTGTGTTTGTGTGAATAATCTTCCAAAAGCGATGTTGATTAATTTATTACCCCAATTTAAGTGCTTTTTGCACCTTTGGAATTGTGATTTTATGAATTACGTACCCACATTAAGCTAATTTTTTAGTTCATTTCTTTTATGGTGAGGTTTAGAAGCTGTGATAAAGATCAACCATCATCTTTTTTATTTTTTTTTTGGCTAAAATATTGTTTTCGTTCCTGAAGTTTGAATGAATTTTGTTTTTTGTCCTTTAAAAGGTCTGTTTCTCATCCTTAAACTATTGAAAATGTTTCACTCTTTGTCTTAAAACTTTAAAAAGTATATTTTTGTTGTTGCTATTTTCGCCCCTAAATTATTGAAAAAGGCTCTTTACAAAGTTTAGGGACGAAAAAGAAAACTTTATGCCAACTTTAGGGACAAAAAAAATATTGTAACCTTTTATTTATTTATAAGTTTTATAATTCAATTGTTTTAAAAGTTGGGGAGGGGACAATCGAGCCTTGGTTCTTCCCATACAGGAGACCAAGTAATGCCACAGAGGTACAAGGCTCTTGGCTGATAATAGCAATCATCACGGATCAAATGCCGTAGGTTTCAGATGTATTGTATCTATTAAAAAAGAAGAAGTAGGTCAATTTTGATTTAGTTTTGGAGATTGGGTGTGCTATTTCCACTTAAAGAGAAGCCAAATTGGAGAGAGTTGTGTTGTCAGTTGAAGGTTTGAGGTAAAGAAGTATTGTATGTTATGGATTGTGTTTCAAGTATTTATTTCTAATTCAAAATATGAAATTACTAGTGTTTTCTTCTTTTCTTTAGTTAGCTATGCAACTGATTTCTAGTGAATTAAGAGGGAGTTTTTTAGTTGCTGTGGAGTATGAAAGTGATGAAAGGTCATGAATACAGAAAGACTTTGAAGTGATACGAAATTCATATTTATCAAGTTCGGAATAATCAAATCTCTCTGTAGCGTGGTGGTTTCCTTAAAAGCATTGGGAAATGACAAGTGCACCATGCACATGCAGCATTTATTTGCTGAGAACAAATTGAGAAATACATATTGATGTTTGGTTTTTGTTACCTTGGAAAGCCATTGCAAAACAAACTAAGAAATATAAATTAATATTTCATTAAGTGAAACTGGCACGCTTGGCAATGGTAAACAATTCTAGTTTATGTAAAGACAGACCCCAATCAACTATAAATTGATATTTGGTGTTTTCCAACTTGAAAAGATATTTTTCCTGAGTTGATATCTGGTGATTGATCCCATTTTAAGAATGTTATCTTGACGCTTTTTTGATAAGTAAGAATGTTATCTTTGACTGGAATATGTAGAATGAAAAAATAAGATGATTTTTAATAAATACCATTTTTTGGGTCTTGACATGTCTCAAGGATGATACATTTTAGGGTCAATATTAAATCTACTTCTCTAAAGGGGCAAAATATACCATCTTTTCTTTCAGTTGGTACTCTTTCCCTTTTTGTGTGCGTGTTGTATTCTGTTTTCTCTATGGTTATTTCCTTGTTTCACTTTCAGTATCTTGACAAGTGTTTAAAACAGAGTTTCTGTTTTCTTCTCCACTATAGCAATTTAATTTTACTTTTACCAATAACCCAAAAAAAAAACTTTTGAAAATTTTTTTGGACTTCTTTTTAGGATGCTTTTTCCCCCTCCCCATACTCATATACTTTGGAAAATTTAGGTGTATTTGGCATTTGTCTATCTCTGGTATAATAGCTGGTGGATGATCATCAATGGCACCAAATCCAAAAGTTGCAGCGGCCTTTCGTGCTATGAAGGATATTGGAGTTAAAGAAGATAAAGTTAAACCAGTATTAAAAAAACTTCTAAAATTGTATGATAAAAACTGGCAACTTATTGAAGAAGAAAATTATAGAGTTCTTGCAGATGCTGTATTTGAAGAGGATGAAAATGAGGTACAAATCTCACTTAGAATTTAGTTGGATCTCTTTTAACCTTATTTTTCTCTCTCTCACACGTATGCTTATCTAACATTGATCCTATCAATCAGGCTGTGGAGAAGAGGAAGATATGTAACAATGCTGATGTATGTAACTCATTTTTATTCCTTGCAATGATGTTGTATATTTTGGGTTGTCTACTCATTTTTTTGCTCATATTTGCTAACATGCCTACTTTCCTTTAACAGGAGGATGATTTGGAGGAAGAAACTCAGGTGCATGATGAACCTGAGCGTCCTCTAAAGAGGTTGCGCTTAAGAAGCCAAAGTCAGGTTTCACCTCCAGTGAATGCCAGCAACCATAGTGCGGGTACAAGTTCATTAAAAAGGCCTAAAGTGGAGGAGGATGAACTACCCAAAACTTGTTTGCAGCAGCAGCCTCAACCAATCTCGCCCCGTCAACCAATCTCACCTCATCATCAGCCAATCTCACCCCGTCAACCAATCTCACCTCATCATCAACCAATCTCACCCCATCGTGGTATTATTAACAAGGGCAAGCAACCTCTCATACCTCAAGTTGCTTCTCTAGGGAAAAGACCTATGTCTGAGAGAGCATCTCATGCTGTGCGCATTAAGGAGCCAACTGTCGAGCCAGGCATTGTTCTTTTGCCCAAGCAGAAGGTTCCTGATAGTCATGCATTGATAACGCCAAAAGATGAGCCCTTTACTGATGATACATATAATAATGATGTGTCACGCTATGAGGTTCCTATTGCAGTGATCCATCCAGGTGCATCTCCATTCCCCTGGATGAATATTTCTTGTTTTTTTCTTGCCATTTTTTTAGAATGAGTATGACATCTCAGTGGCAATGTTTTTAACTGTGGGCATATATAATGACATTGTGTCTTATCTTATGCATCCCTATAGATAGTTGGAAACTGGAGCTGTAAATTTGATGACATTATAGATTGGTGTTATATACTTAATGGCTTAGTTGCATTACGGCGAGCCTACAATGAGTAGCCTCAAATTGAATGCTTTGATTCCACTGCAGCAATTTCCATAGATGTGTGGCTAATGTGATTAGACACATCAACTCATTAATGCAGTAAATTTGTACAAGCTATATATGCAAATTTTCTAGCCATATCTTGAGTGTGCATTTATATAAGCTTATAAGCTTTCTTAAAGCCTCAATATTTTGCCTAGCTACAACTGCACTTTTACACTGTTTATTTTTTAAGCCAAATAAGCCAATGAACAATTTAGCTATGCCAAACGGACTTGCCAAAGTTATTGAAAAAGTGGGGAAAATGGGATAGTTCTATATATATATATATATATTTTTTTTTTTTTTTCAAATTACCATAGTTAAGACTTAACAGAGGCAGCTGCATATGTCATTTGTGTTAGTTAATTTTGATGCATATATGCATGCTCTTTTCTCTTTCTTTGGTTGTTGTTGTTGTTGTTCCCTTCCCCTTAGGCTAACATAGCTTAATGTGTATTGAATCTTATGATACATTTTAGTGTTTGGACTATTTTAAACTTGAATGTATCCATTATTTGTATCATGTTTTTCTTTCTAGTGTCTATATGTTCAATTGTTCTTTGAACATAAGGAGATTGGATTTACTATTACAATAAGCTATGGCTCAACTGGCACTTCTTTCACCTATAATAGTGGTATGGGGGGTGAGATTGTGGGTTCAAGACCCATAAAAAAATTGTTTAGCTCAAATGGCACCTCCTCCTCTTATAAGAGCAAGGTGGAGTGTGAGATAAGAGTTATGGATACAAAGCCACTGGGTTTAATTACTATTTACTTAATACCTTGGTTGAGTTGCACTCATATCTCAACTTGAGGTTCTTAGCAAGGTTTTGATCTTCCCATAATGAGTTTCTACTTGGTTTATATAAATAGTTTTTATGATTATATGTATCTGTTTGTGTATTTAATTGATAGTAGGCTCCGCTCTCATCATCCACAGTTTTGAACATATTATTTAGTAGGTTCCACTTCCTGAAAATTTTGTTTTACAAAATCAGAGGGCTTAGCCTGCTGATATTGATTTGTGACAACTCTGGGCGACTTCTTCCGAAGTTTGGCTTATAGTTTTTTTGGGTCTGTATATGTGTGAATTTGATTGACATAACATGAATAAGGCGTGAAGTTTATTACAGAATAAAACACAACTTTACCTAAGAAGATAGTGACAGAAAACTTCACCCCCTCTGCCCCTTTCCCATGTTCTGCATGATTTATTTTTCTCCTTTTGTTCCTGGGTCTTCATTAAACCCCTCATGAGTGGTCTATATTGGTGACATCTCATTTCTGAAAAAGATACTTGAGTTGATGGGACCTTACTTTAAGTTGTTCATAATTTCTTATTATCCCTTATGTTTTGTTGCAACCTTCGCTATTTTATTGTTACATTTCAAAAATTAAATTCGAGAAGCTTTATGTTATTTTTGATTCAATACTGCTACCTTATTTTTTTCCATTATTATTGTTCACTCTTCTCCATTAAGATAGTTTTCTATCCTGTAGATTTGGGCTACACAAGCTTCTACAACTAGAATTAGAGAAGCCTGCCATTATTGATTTGTGACAATACTGAGCCACTTCTACCAAAGTTTGGTTTTTAGTGTTTTTTGGTCTGTATGTGTGAATTTGTTTGACATATCATGAATTAGGCATGAAGTTTGATACAGAATCAAACACATGATTCCAGCCTCAGAAGATAGTGATAGCAAAATCCACCCTCCCCTTCCCATGTTTCTGCGTGATCTATTTTTCTCCTTTTGTTCCTAAGGCCTTCATTAAAAACCCCTTATGAGTGGTCTATATTGATGACATCTCATTACTGAAAAAGGAAATTAAGTTTATGGGATCTGACTTTAAGCTGTTCATCATTTCTTATTAAAATTTTATGTTTTGTGGCAACTTTTGCCATTTTATTGTTGCATTTAAAATAAATAAATAAAATTGATGGCAAGCTTTTTGTCATTTTTTATTCAGTTTACAAACTTATATTTAGTGGTCTATATTGATGACATCTCATTACTGAAAAAGGAAATTAAGTTTATGGGATCTGACTTTAAGCTGTTCATCATTTCTTATTAAAATTTTATGTTTTGTGGCAACTTTTGCTATTTTATTGTTGCATTTAAAATAAATAAATAAAATTGATGGCAAGCTTTTTGTCATTTTTTATTCAGTATACAAACTTATATTTCTCAATTATTGTTGGTCAACCTTCTCTATTTGGATAGTTTATTACCCTGTAGGTCTGGGCCACTTGAGCTTCTACAACTAAGTTAATCTGATTTGATTAATGGGCTTTACATTTGGTGGTGACAATGATTTTTGGACAAACATGCATGCGTGCTTTCATTCTATGTATAAAAAGTGACAATATTGGTCTAGTTAGGTAATCAAAGTGATGCTGCAACCATAGCATGCATGGTTAGAGAATAAATATCCCATTTGGAAGCTTATGATTAAGTGAAACCTAAAAATAAGTGCCTATGTAGCTAATTGGATTATGAGTATTTTATTTTATGTTTTTTTGGTTATTCTAGAGCCAAGGGTATTTTAGTAATTTTGAAATTATTATCTGTGGGCCATGGTTGTGGGCCTTGGATTTTATTTATTAATATAGTTTTTGGGTCTTTATGTGTGGGCTTTAGTTAGTGGTCTAAGTAGAAATCTTGGTGCTATTAGGAGATGTTAAGATTTAGGGGGCTATATGAGTGTCTTATTGTATTCAAATAAGAAGTTGAGCAATAAAGCATGGTGTTTTGAGTATTAAGACACGTAGGACTTCTTTTATTTTTTCTCCTTTTTTCTTCTATTCTTGATGTACTGTTCATGTGCACTATTCACATGTACTGTTCATGTTCTCTATACACACATACTGTTTACAGACGATGTAGGAATTCAATTTTTCAGTTTCTGCTTACTTTTGTTTAACCCTAAATTACATATTTGCTTTTCCCTATGAAACCCTTCTTTAAGTAGTTATTAACCCTAGATCCACAAATCCCCTTTAACCTTAACCCAACACAAGCACACTAGACAAATTCTTCTTAGATTTATCATGCTTTGGTTTGCTTCTAATGGTTGGATCAATAATAATCTGGGTAATATGAACCGTGAATGAGACATGTAAATGGCTGCTAAGCATTGAAATAAAAGGCTTGGTGCTGTTCAATGAATTCTGTTGGATATTAAAAGTGCAATTCATACTCTTCTAACAGGTTGTTTTTCTTACAGATCCATCGAGCAAGGTAGGTGCTTCAGTTGGGAATGATACAGTTGAAAAACAAGGTGGTCCAGGAATTCCAGCATCCCAATGCTTAAATGAAGGAAATTCTAGCGTCCCAGGTAAGGTGGGTTCTTCAGTTGATGGTATTCTAGCTTCATCCAGTGAGAGGGAAAACAACCGCAAGCTTTCAACCGTCCCGGAGGAATCTCCTGCTAATTTGGAGATTGGCTCCTCGCCCACAGGAGAGGTAAAAATTTCTCTGAGCTGCAACTCCCCTCTTGGAAGACCAGATTTCCATTTGCCTAGTCGAGATGAGGTTATAAAACTGATGGAGGATAAATGTTTGCGGACATATAAAATCATTGACCCAAATTTTTCTGTCGTGAATCTGTTGAACGATATGTGTGCGTGCTTCTTGCAATTGGCAACTGATTCCACTGATGAATCGCAGGAAGGATCACTAAATATAATTCCGACTCTGGATGTATTGAAGAAATCTTCTGTGCGGGATTCTTTGGGGATTGGAGGCAATGAACAAAGTTTGTGCACTCCATCCTGTACTCCAAATGGATCAGCCAATGTTCAATGCTCTGCTGCAGTGTCTCCCCCAAGAGTTCCATCATCTTTGAATGGACCTGGTAGTGACATACAAGCCAGTAAGAAGATTAATGTGAATGGTGGTGCTGAAAGTGAACGTGAAAAGGAATCTGAAAACCATGAATTAAAAAATTCGTGTAGTTTGGTGGTTGTCCCACAATTTCAAATAACTCCTAGTGATGTAAGGTCTATCTATGATGCTAATGACCTAACAAAAGGAGAAGAAAGGGTCAAAATTTCATGGGTCAATGAAAGCAACAATGACTGTCTACCAGCCTTTATGTATATACCTCAAAACCTTGTTTTCGAGAATGCTCATGTCAACTTTACACTCTCTCATATCAGGGATGAGGATTGTTGTTTGGCTTGTTTGGGTGATTGCCTTTCCTTATCCACACCTTGTTCCTGTGCAAATGAAACTGGAGGCCAGTTTGCATACACAAAAGAAGGCCTTCTTAGGGAAGAATTCTTGGAAGAGTGCATCTCCATGACTCGTGAGCCGCAAAGACAACAGCACTTGTATTGTAGAGAATGCCCAATTCGAAGACTCAGGAATGATGACTGTTTAGAACCATGCAAAGGTCACTTAAGGAGGAAATTTATCAATGAATGCTGGAGCAAATGCGGCTGCAGTAGAAACTGTGGAAATCGAGTGGTTCAGCGTGGCATTACATGCAAGTTGCAGGTGGGGAATTGTGGCTTAGTTTTTCCACTAGAATTTGAAGTTGCATTGTTAATTTTCTATGCTAATGTAATAATCATTTGTATTTGTATGATCTTTGTGAAGATATTTGTATCTCATTATTCTTAATCTTTGCTCTTGGAATGCCCTATAATTGCTCATGGAATACCACCTAGTTCTTTCATATGCAGCTTCCATGATTATTTCTTTCTGTATTTCAGGTGTTTTGCACTCCTGAAGGTAAAGGGTGGGGTCTCCGAACGCTAGAGGACCTTCCAAAAGGTGCATTTGTGTGTGAGTATGTCGGAGAAATACTAACCAACACTGAGTTGTTCGAGAGGAACACACAGAGTAAAAAAAGTGGGAAACATACCTACTCAGTGCTATTAGATGCAGACTGGGGTTCAGGGGTTCTAAAGAATGAAGAAGCTCTCTGTTTGGATGCAACATATTTTGGCAATGTTGCTAGATTCATTAACCATAGGTATATGCTTAAACCTCAACCACACCGTGGCCTCTCTCTATCTATTTGTCTATTTCTGTTTATTTTTTTGTTAATACTAAACTTTACATACTTCATTTAATTAGTTCAGTGAAGGTGCTGCTATGAATGTACCCATGAATTTGGTACCTGGCTTGTCTGTGCTTGTTTTGAAATATTAAATTAGAATCCTTATTTATTATTTTTGTGGTACTTTATTATTCACAATCAGAAAAGATGCAGTAGAAAAGCTCCCTTCTCCCATCAAAAGAGCATGAATATTGAATTTTTTTAAAAAATGAATTAGAATTCCTCAAATTCTTATTTCCTTGCACCAAGATATTGTCAGAACTTTCTGTAGATAAAATGCAATATGTGTATATATATATATATATATATCTGTGTGTGTGTGTGTGGTGGTCAGCACCCAATGATAATTTATATTAATATAACAGATATTATAGTGTGGCATAATAAAAGCATGCTGTTCTGATGCTCTGGTAACACAGAAGAGGACTTGGCTGTCCCCTGGAAAATTGAGTGGACCTGAGAGTTTTTAAGGGTGTCTCCCGAGTTCTCGGAATTAAGAAGACTATTTGACCATGACATGGAGCTGACAGTTGAAGATTTACATCTGAAAATGGCTCCATTTGAACCATCACAGGAAGCATAGTAGCTTAAAATGCTCCTTCCTCCCTTGGCATCATAGTGAAATTTTGTGCAGTAGACACATTAATGATTAATGGATTGCAGAATTTTTTTTTTGATTGAATGATGTACGAACCAATATAAGACAGCATATGAGAAGACTGCACACTATCCTGTCCACTTTGTGTGTGTGTGTGTGAGTGTGAGTCAACTATCTTGTCTACTTCATTAAAATAAATTAATATTTATCCTTTCTAGAGCTGTTAACTTGTTGGCAAGGGTGGTTACTAATTCAGCATATAGAAATTTGGAGGGTGGTTCCCCACTTTTTTATGAGGTGTCTTTGGACAGAAGGGAATGCTCGCTGCTTTGAGGGGGATGTGAGAGGACTATTCTGGATCTGAAACTGTTTTCCAAATCTTTGTATGAGTGGATGCTAGCTATAGGCGAATCTTCCTTTTCCACTCTTAAATTTTCTTGATCATTGTACTTTAAGAACTTTATTTTAATGTACAAATAGTATACTCCATGTACTTGGCTATAAGTTTTTATTTAATAAACTTTGTTACTTATCATAAATAAATAAATACTGTTACTTACCAGAAAATATTCTTATTTATACAAAAAAAAAAAAAAAAAAAAGAATTCATGCTATCTTTTTGAAAATGATGGTGGCAAATTGTGGCTTGTTCCTTTACTAGCTAGACAAATGTTTTACCAGGTTATAAAAATTTATTTTCAGAATATCTGATCATTTTGTTCTCCATTTCACTAGGTGTTGGGATGCAAACTTGATTGAGATCCCTGTTAAAGTGGAGACCCCGGATCTTACCTACTACCATGTATGGAATCTTTGAAACTTTTACTTGCATCTAATGTGATGCCCTTGCTTGGTGATAGGAGACTCAATTTTGTATTGTAGCAATTCTAAGGGAGTATTATTCCTTGTGTAGCTTGCTTTCTTTACAACAAGAATGGTTGCTGCATTGGAAGAGCTCACTTGGGTGAGTAGGTTTTTGATCATTACAATATTGCTCATGGTCTACATGATATGCTTTTACTTATTAAAAAATATAACACGACTTGGACTAGATTTTTATAGCCCATGCTCTTTTATATTGCCACTAAATGAAGGACATTGGCATAGTATTTCAGTTTTAAGAGCTAATGGTTGAAACAAAATTATGTTTCATGCATGTACGAGATGTGTCATAGCACTTACATTGCCATTAAATGGACATCGACATAGTATCTCGGTTTTAAGAGCTCATGATTGAAACAAAATTACGTTTAATGTCTGGTATGAGATGTGTTTTTTCATGTTCCTCTTACTGTTTGGGTTTAGGTTAGAAAAGCAACCTATGTCTACCAGCCTTGGACTTTTTATGTTTTGGTGCATGTGCTTGCATACATTAGTTTGACATTCAGTCATGCAACATGTTCCTGGTTCTCTTTGGATATGTAGATTCAGTGGTATTGTTCTATCTGGTGATTTGAACTAATTTCATACTAGTATAAATAATAAACCAACCTTGAGCTTATCTTATGTATGCAATAAATCCATGGGTAATCCTTATTTGCCCTCTATTAAGTTGCTATACATGATGTGTCTGCAGGATTATAGCATTTACCTTGACGACGATGGTCAATCTGTCAAGGCATTCCAATGCCTATGTGGTAGCAAGCACTGCATTAACATGAAGCGTCCAATTAGTAAGTATATTTCATCAATTTTCTGATACACGCTGTTTGTTTATCCTTCTTTTTGGAAACATCTACTTATTGACCGTTGTTTTTTTCTTGTTAATGATTTCACACACTTGTAGTAGCTTTAGTTCATTGCTTGTGATTCTAAGATACTTTGTATGTTTCTGCAATGTTATTATATGCAATGCTGCCTTTTAGTTTTCTTAAGCGTTTGCTAGGATTTACAATGAAGTATTGGATGTTAAGCCTCAGAAATAACCTAGCCAAAACAATAAAGTTAGTTTAGGTGATTCGCTAAATAACATTTGTGTTGATTGGGATCTTGGTTGAGAATCACCGATTAAAAAATAAAAAAGGATCTTGGTTGAGAGTCAGTACTCCTCAACATATATATGCGTTTATTATGTAATTATTATTGGATAGGAAACTTTAATGTGGAAGCTATGGTTTTAATCAGAGAGAGAATGGTGAACCTGGTTTGCTCTTGTGCAGTGCTATTCTTTCTTTATTTTAACTCTCTCTCTCTCTCTCTCATGATGGTTCTAAGTTTGTTTTTTTTTAAGGAAATATAACCATTTTATTTTTGGATTGCAAAGGGTGAAGAGGGCTTGTATTTTCTTGTGAAATGCATGTGTGTATTCTGAATATAAATTCTACCATAGATACTGTCGGCACATTATGGTTTTGGCCCTTATAGAGTATTCTTATAAGTAGCTTACTCATCTGGAAAATGTGCTTGGTGGTCTTTTGGCTTCAACGTTCAGTGTTGTTTTTTCCCTTTACTTTTTCAGCTCCTTTCATCCATTTTCTTATAAATTTCCCTTTACTATTCCCGTGCAATGCATGGGTTCATAAAACAAACCTGAATGTGACATCATTAGTAGTCCACCAGCGACCACGCGATACTGTTTGATTGAGCTTGGAGATTGTGGGCAACAGTTCTTTGATCTCATGGGAGTTGGTTTTGGCATGCTCAAATTGATTTGGAACTTTGAAGGGTCATTTGGTATCAAAGCCCATACATGTAGGCTTGTGTGTAATTGAGGAGTTGTATTCCTAGTCTGCATGTCCAAACAGCCAAAGCCACATCCAAGCAGGTCCTGGTTGGCCCAAATTAGCGTAAGACAGCCCAGGTCCTTGATTCAATTATTTGCCGAAACTTTATTTTAGTGAACCATAGTAATATTAGAGACAACCCACATTTGATGGTCCCATATATTTCTTCTAATTGGTTACATGCAACGGACTAATTCTTTGAACAAATAGGTTTATCAGATAATAAGAAGGTTGGGTTTGCCGCAATGAAGCTCATAGGTACAGCTAAAAATACAGGTACAGAATTAAGAATCTTCTACAACTGGACAAGTCTACCAAAAAAGATTGGCAAAAAATGAAAGGGAAACTTAAAAGATATATATCTATCCCAATCCTATCAAGAGAAATATCTACCCTAATCTCATTTGGATGAATTTCTAGATTGAATAAACAATCTATGGGAAGGGAGACAAACAGTTAGTAGCACAATTTAAAGAAGACTATTGCTTTTGTAGATTCTAGTTCCAATTCTTAGTCTGCCATGAAGCAAACCTTAGAAAATATAGCAAAAAGCCTTTCAAGACTTGTCTGCATGGTTTGAACAAATTAATACCCAACTCGCATCATTGGAATTGCTGAGAATGACCAATAGAGACGAAGGCGAAACTTCCCACAAGAGAGACAATAATGTTAAGCCACCAAAAGATAGTGATAGGAGGTGCACATGTTGTGAAAAAATGAGTTTGATCGACCCTCCTTGGTGCATAAAGTGGAAAAAAATTGATACAATCATGTTTTTTGTGAATCAAGATAAGATCATTGTTTTGCAATGTTGATTCACTAATTGATTTTATTATTTTGAATGAATTTAATGATATGGTGGAACAGAAAGCTTCTTTGTTCTTAATGCTGCCAAAAGTGTTTCAAGAGTTGTTATCCTTCAGCGCTTCAACACTCGAGAACAAATTTTAAGAAAACTAGGAGAGAATGATGCTGGAAGCTCAAAGACAGTTTTACTTCAATACATTTTTATATAACCTTAGATGTCAATTGAATTTTTATTGGTGTAGTGAATTTTAAAAAGGTCTTATTAGTTAATAAAGTTATTAGTATTTGTTATATTCCCAAGAGTCAAGGGTATTTTTATAATTCAATAACTGAGCTTTCCTAAGTCAATTAGAATTAGGGTTTAGTTCTAATTATCTATAGAAGCACCCTATTGTACTCCAATGGGAGATAGTTAAACAGTTTGCTTCAGTGATAAATTTTATTGTAGTTCTTCTTTGATAGCTTGGTACTGATTATTAGGTTTGTTTTTTCTTGTTTGGTGTCGATCCAAAGCAATTCTCAAGGCTTCATCATCTTTAAAAAAATTCTCAATTTTTGCAGTTTGGTCTTTTTGGAAGGAGAGAGACTTCAGAATTGGAAGTTATCACTTATATATTACACCCTTATATATTTTGTAAAGGAGAGACTACCAAATAGACATCAGAAATTAGGTTATTTATAACTGTTTCACATGTCATTGTTGATAATGGGAGCATCATAGCTGGGAGATTGATTCCAAAGTTGCCTTTGGTTGGCAGTTACCAGTAAGACATTGACTAGACTTCAGATTTTGGAAGTTTGTACTTATATATTACATGCTTATATATTCTAAGGAGAGACTGCCAAATAAACGTCAGATAAAACTAAGTTAGTTATAAGTGTTCCACGTGTCATTGTTGATAATGGGAGCAACATAGCAGGGAGATTAATTCCAAAGTTGCCTTTGGTTGGTAGTCATTGACCAAGAAAAAATGAATGTTGCAGAATAGAGTTATTTGAGACAATCACTTATTACTCAAAATTTTCTTTTCCTCTGCCCTTTAGCCAGATTTTAAATGGATTTTAGTTTTGTTAATCTGCCAAGCTCTATGCAGGCTAGTGTATGAATTGGTGTAAATTGTCTCTGATGTCAAAGGTTTCATTCTCCAAAAATTCTCCCTTTTGCAGTATGCTCTTATTACATGGGGAGAACCAGGAGTGCCATAGGGTATCATAGCTCATGATTTAAATTTGGTATTGTTGGTGCTCTCCCAAAACTTAGGCAACTCTTTGTCATACTAAACATTAACGCATGGACCTGCTTATCGTGTTATAATGCAAGTTATTAATTAGCAGGTAATTTTTTAATTAGGAAATTGCATGCACACCCAATCTGTTTTTGAGTCCATGGCATCTCTCCATTTTGTTATTATGGAAGGAGGAAGTGCCATTTAGTTAGTGCTCATTGAATTGCAAAATTGAAATAAATGACGTTACTATTTTATAAAAAATTTCTTATATCGGGAGTATTTATGTGCTCTCAAGGATGGGCACCAAATAGGGTTTTGGGCTTTCTTGACAATGTGGAAGATTAGTTGGGATCCATATGATCATTATTTGTGTATTTTTTAAGAATGTGATATTATTTAATAATAATAAATAGAGTATGAAACACTATATAGAGTTATAATAAGTGCAATAAGGAAAGCTTTCAAAAAAATTTAAATTGTTTTATCAAGCATGGCCAATATATGCTTTGATTCATGATTATCCTTGTTACCGTTGCTACTGCTGTTGCTAATGATCATGTTCACATCTTCACACAGGAACTAGATCTGCATCAATTGCAAGATGAACAGTGGGGATGCTCTATCTGCTATCTTTTTTTGTTGTAGAAGAATAATGATGAAGCAGATTTTAGTGAACTGAATTGCTCCCCTCTGACTATGCTGTCTAGTGGCTGAGTATCAGGGTGCTGGTTAACCTCATTTTGTTGAACATGGGGGTTAAATGTAAAGCCTTAAATTTAACCCAACTGTTTTGTAGATAGAGGTGGTCCAGGGTTGTCAACCATCTAGGCAAACAATCTTGCTGCTAGTGCTAACTCTCAGGCTATTGCACTGCTGAAACGATAGGGCTTTATAATTTTTGTGTGGTTGCTGCGTTGGATGGGTTAGAAATATTTAGGATTTGTTCCATGATCCCCTTGTATAGTGTGATGCAAAATATGGAAAGGGGGGGGGGAAATCTTGCATTGTTGCCTGCGTTCGTTTCATTATGCTCTAGCCTTTGACATGATGTTTGATTTTTGCCAATCTCTAAAGCTGATTTCAGTGGCTGATATTTTAGATTTACGTTTTTCCTTACCACAAAAGGACTATACGTGTCCTATATTACAAAATGGGCATCTACTAAATTTACCACTTACAGATAAATGTCTATATTACAAAAAGACTTATCTAAATTTTTTACTGTACATTTTCCTGGAAATAGCTATCTTAACTGGCTGTTCTGAAGAACCAAAGTGTTCTCTAACTTCAATGGCTGTTCCGAAGAACCAAAGTGTTCTCTAAATTCAAAGAGGTGGTGCAACACGTTATAGATGAGGAGCATAATTTGGATCTCTTTGCATTGGTGTGCTGGACTATTTGGTATGGAAGGAACCAAATTAGGCTCAAGCATTCAGTTTATCCGATTTCTCAAATGCTACTGCAAGCTTCTCAAGCTCTCCAAGACTTCCTTCATGCTCTCCCTTCTCCTGCTCAGCCATCAGTAACTTCTCCTAGGGTCAGATGGATCCCTCCACTGGCTTCCGCATTAAAAATAAATTTTGATGGTGCTCTGTACAAGGACACTAATACGGCAGGTCTGGGGGTGGTCTTTTGTGATCATCGGGGGCTGGTTCTGGCCGAAAATGTTAGCCTCGCCCCATCCTCAGATGATGTCGAAGCAATGGCTGCTGCCAAAGCTATATCTTTTGCCTTTGAGTCAGGACTGTCATCAATTATCGGAGAGGGAGATTCCGAATTTATCATCAAAGCTTTGAGCAGTGAAGATGAGTCGTTTACTACCTTTGGACACTTAATTTCTACTGCAAAATTGTCTATCGGTGCCTTTTGTTCTCTCTTTCTCATACTAGCCATTAGGCAATTCTATAGCTCATAACTTAGCAAAACATTTGAGACATGTTGGTGGTTTTTTGGTGTGAATGGAGGATGTTCCTTCACATCTTGCTGATATACTTTTAGCCAATTTTGGTTGATTTTTTTCTAATAAAAGTTTGTGGTTTTTCTTAAAAAGCTTAGGAACAAAGCTACGAAGTATATAAACCTTTTGATACAAAAATAAGTCCTAGATTAATTGATTGGAAGGGTCTCAAAACAATGGCTCTTAAATGATCTAACATAAAAGATCGAAGTAGAGATCCAAGCCATGTAGCCCTTTAAGCTTCAGGAAAAAAAAAAAATTAATAATAATAATCTGTACTTTTTTGGATAATAGGGTTCATAAATGGATAAATGATTTTCCTCATCAATAAGACGAATGGAAAAAATTTGCAAGATAGAGTTTTTTAATCTCAAGAAATATCATTAAACAAGAAGATGAAGCTGAAAGCAGTAGTTCTACAAAAGAACCTATTTGCTATTGCTATGAAAAATGTACAAATTCCTATAATCATATATTATTGGGAAACCACACAAAATGTGCCATTACTATTATGTTGTTACCTTGATGTGCCTTATCCATCGTTGATTGTTTTGGAGCAACTTTGTCTACTCCTTAGAATCACAAACATCGGCGACATGTATAAAAAATGCTATTCTTTTCTTCTTTTAATTATAGAGTAATTTTAGGAATACTATAAATTTTGTTATAAAACCCTTAAAAACTGATGCTTTATTAATCATATAAAAGCAGTCTCTATTTATTATGTTGTTGAAGTCCACTTATCATATTTATTGTCAATTTGTAGTAGATTCAGCATTTTCCTTTATTATGTTAGTAACTTAGTATTACACACAAAAGCAAGACAACAGCACTTAGATCTGAAGTACCAGCAATATCCAGTGGAATAGGGAATGAAGGTTAACATCCCCATTAATTGTGACCAATCAGACAATCTGGCAGAGAAGTAGCACTGCCGCGAAGGAGAAACTTTAGACAAGCTACGTTGACAATGCTACTATATGCAAAAGAGGATATGCTTTATTAAAATTTTATGGTTTTGAGTTTTTTTGACACGTACAAAAATGGGGGGTTTGAAAAATGAAGGCTACATAGCTGTTGTAGTATGATTTTACGATGGAAAGAATGAAGGTGATACAAGAAATTACGTATAACTGAATACCGACAACATTATAATGAACTCTGTCCGAACTCAGAACTAGCTTCTATGAAACTTGAACCTATGTATACTTACTGAACCTGTACATATTTACTCTCTGTCGATGACAATGATTCTCTGTTATGAGGCCTGGAGAGGGCCTCATGCTCACAACCTGAAGGCATGACAGGTTGAATGCTGCCTGGATTCAGAGGAAAAAGTGTTTTGTAGTAACCATCCATAATTGCTGTAAAGTTGCAAGTAGCTGCAACCTTAGGAATCTGACAGGAAATAGAAATGCACCACTTAGCATACGGCAGAATTAAGTCATTAGATTCTACGAGGTAACATACTTTAAACAAATTTTTGGTAGCTTGTATAAACAATGAACTCTTTGACTTAAAAAAAACAAACGCCCGCTCTCAAAAAAAAAAAAAAAAAAAAAAAAAAAAAAAAAAAAAAAAAAAAAACGCCCCCACTTCATGCATGCAAAAACAAGATGTGCCAGGCTTAGTGAGCAATCTAAGCAACACAAAGTTACAAACCAGATCATAAATAACAATTGATGTATATTAGCAGATATATATGTAAAAAGAATGCTGTTTACAAGCAAATGACAACTTACGTCTGCAACAAAAGGGATAATGCATGATTTAGTAAAGCATGAATGCCCCTACTGTGTTAATTTCTACTTGCTTTGTCCATCGTTGATACTGAAAGTAGATTGCCATTTTTAGATGGTATGTTAAAGAAATTTTTTACTACAGTCTATAACTATATTGACATGAAATGTTTCACAACTATTAAGGTGGCATGTTATGGTTGGCGCATAATAAAAACGATGTCAACGATGAGTACATGCAAAAGTGATACTGTATTTGTACTAATCACAACGTGCTGCTTTAATAAATTGTGTTCCTAACATTTATTCTTTCACCATATCAACTCATAGTTTCCAGTAATTGTTATTCCAGTTTCCAAAGCACAAAGAATCCCCATTCGTCACCAACTTCTAAGCGCGCACACGCACAAAGTTTTTAAAGGAACATTCACATTTTTTACCCATCACAGTACCCAATTAGTCCAAGGATTCCATACCATCGAACCACAACAGAGTACAATAGCTCTCATTAGCAATATCAACTAACAAGCAAGCAGGCACTGAGAAAAAGTGAAGAGTACCTGGTAAAGGTCACGCATATAGGCATGAAGATTAGAATACTCAAGTAGCTTCTTCTTGGTGCACTTGAAGAGAACGTTATACACAAGATCGAACCGAATCAAAGTGGTAAACAGGCATATATCTGCAAGGGTGAGTGTACCTCCACATAAGTAGCGAGACCTACCCAAGTGATCATCTAACATGTCCAATGTACTGAATAGTTCACTCACTGCTGTATCATATGCCCCTTGACTTTGAGCAAATCCACATCTGCCAAATGCAATACCAATATCATGGCATTCATATACAAGAGCACTTAAACGTCTCATAAGATTCATTCTATTCCTACCACTTTTTTGATCAATAGGATAGGAATTCAACATATGGGGTTGTTCCATGATGATTACAAAAACAAAAAGAACTAGTTGAGCTCACTGGACATATTCCTAGTACCCATTATGTGTCAGTGGCATGCAAGAAGTTCAAAGAATAATCAGAACACAATATTTTTACACAATTCACAATTATTGAAGTGGTGGACTGTGAGTAGCGGAAAAAAGAGTGATGGGTACATCATACATGTAAAAGGCAATATTAAATTACAAATAAAACCAACATGACCCAAATAATCTAGGATGAATAAAAAAAATTACCTATATACTCCATTGTTAACATTTGGATAAATTACACGATTCCACTCCTCGATCCTTCCCTTCAATTCCAATGGTGAGAGGTCCAAACCCGGATTATTTGCCAACCCATTTAATCCAGAATTGAACAATTCAATAATATCATAACTCTCATTGCACACCACTTCTTTATTCTGCACATCCCAAAGCATTGGCACTGTGGTCCTTCCATTGTACCCACCTCTCCTAAGCCCATAAACCTCTCTCAAATTTTTGCACCCATTTGCACTATCCTTACCCGGGATAAGGATATCCTTGTCCAGGCCAGGGATTGAACTAGACTTAAATTCCCAGGAGCCGTCTTGGCCTGGAGAGGCTATTGAGACAGGAATGGTTTCTTCGAGGCCTTTAAGGTTTCGGACTATGAGGGTCCTGTGGGCCCATGGGCAAGGTAGGCCCACGTAGAGGTGAAGGTTTTGGCGGGAAAAATGGGTAGTTGCCACGTGGCGAAATTTGGAGGCGGGTCTAGAGTAACTGCCGGAGGGATCGGAGGGGGCGAGCTGGGCCATCATGAGCTGCCACGTGGAGTGCCATGCTGTACGAACGGTGGAGATTAAGAAGCCAGGAGGGAGTGATGGGCCCCAGAGGAGTTTTGGGAGGGAGGTGAGAAGGGAAGAAGGGTTTGGGGGTTTTGGGGTTTGGCTGTTGTTGTTGTTGTTGTTGAGGGACATCCTAGGGCTGACGTGGCGTGGGGTTGTGTGTGTTGGTGGAATAATGGGGAGGTGGGAGATGAGGAGCAAAGAGTTGGGCATGTTTTGAAATTTGATGGATTGATATGATATGGGACTTGTTGGGGGGTTCTTCTTCACTTTTACTGCTTTGTCACCTTGGTTGCAGTGGACTAGTGGAGTGACTAGTGTTTGTTTGGTTGATGACTTGCTGCAACATACTGGAAAAGAAAACAGTGGCAGTGAGTGAGAATTTTTGGTTATTCTCATTTCTAGACAGCACCTTATATATTTTATTTTCTTAATGTAAAATAAAAATAAAATAATAAAAAAATTTCTTAGATGTGGCCATTTTTACAATGGTTGAATCAAAATTGTGAATGGTTAAGATTAAATCAAAATGAAATACTTTCCTTACTTTATCCGACCCTATTAGCTTAGGAGTCCCTGGAAAGGTATAGATAGTCTTGTGGCTCGGTTTCGTAAACTCTTCTAAAATACTCACAGGAGTGTCGGCATGATCAATCACATTTAGAAAACCAATGGTTGGTGGTGATTCTTGAAAATTAAATAAGTAAAAAGACTCACTCACACGCACATTATCCTAGTGTCACAAATGCACACATGTCACCAAGATAAAACTCGTAAAGGAATTAGGGGCAAGTGGGTCTTGCATCGAAGAGATCAAAATCCAATGTACATAGCATTTTTGTAATATTTAACATTTTTATTACCTCTCTCTCTCTCTCTCTCTCTCTCTCTCTCTCTCTCTCTCTCTCATTAGGTTGCAATGCTTGGACAAGTAAGTTGCAATGACCAAACCGCTGCAACATTGTGAAGCGCCGCAATAACATAGGCTTGACTTGTTGGAGCATCGCGACTTGTGCATCAATCTTGAGAACTATCATGCCTCATGCCACCGTTCTCTCTCTCTCTCTCTCTCTCTCTCTCTCTCTCTCTCTCTCTCTCTCTCTCTCTCTCTCTCTCTCTCTCTCTCTCTCTCTCTCTCTCTCTCTCTGAAAAGCCTCTCAATTGGATATGTTTTTCGTCCTTGATGTTTGATTTGGAGTATTAGGTTGTTCTGGTTAATTTAGTGTTATTTAAAAAAAAAAAAAAAAAGCAATTGTGGGTTATGGATATGTAGAAAACAAACATTAAAAAATATTATTAAACAAGTTTTAAAGGCTGGAAAATACTAAAAAACGTTTTTGATAACAATTTCTCAAGACACTTACAAAACAAAATGCAAAACTGAAAGCATATACCAAATAGACTCTTTAACTTTCTGTTGCTAAAGGATTTGTACCAAAAGGAGGGAATGAAATGAACAAAATAATTTTAAAATATTTATTCAATTTTCTTGTTTGAGAGTTTTAATTAAGAGAATTGAAAACTCATTCCCTTATTTAAGAGTTTAAGTGAGAGAAAATTAAATGAGTAAAGGGAATACTCATTTCTCACATTTTCCTTTAAAAGCTCAAATTTCCATTCTCTTCAAAATTGGGAGGAATGGAAGGGAATGAATTAAGTTTAATGAATTTTTCATTAGGAGGAATGGAAGGGAATGAATTAAGTTCAATGAATTTTTCATTAAAACTCCTAAAAGACTCCCATACATTCAGCATTTTAGCTTTTAATTTTAAAACGGGAATATAACTATAATAGTAATATTGTTATTAAATAATTTCATTCCATTCATTCTAAATAATTCTTAAATAAGGTTATTTACATTCCATTTCTTTATTTTAAAAAATTAAAACAAGATTAATTTTATTCAATTAATTTATTTTCCATTACTTTACATAACTCAAATACATTCCATTCCTTTACAAAATTCTAAGTAAAGACTAAGTTTTGCTAATTTTCATAAATAAATAAATGGTACTACATTTTTTTTTTTTGAGAAGCAAACTGAATCGGATTTTGTTAATACGTAAAATTAGCCAACTTCGGCTAGAAGTACAGGTAAAATGTGGGAGGGAACCTCCTCCATCCAAATCACTAAGCTGCTCACATGTCTAGCATGTCAAGCAAGACTATGAGCTACAGAATTCCCTTTTCTATTAATATGAGAAAATCTGGCAGTAGGAAAAGAGTTTGCGTGTATTTTAATCTCCTCAATGAGATTACCATAGGAAGCTAGAGACTGCTCCTCCGCTAGAATAGCTTTGGTGATGATCTCCGAGTCTCCCTCAAGTATTATGGAATTAAGGTTAAGATCCCTTGCAAGCAATATGGCTCTTCTTGCAGCTGCTGCTTCCACGTCTGCCACTGTCTGAGGGAGAGGAATTTTTTCTGACAAAGATGCAAGCACCTTACCCAAATTGTCACGTATTACAGCCCCCAAACCTGCACAGTTGGATTCCCGAAACACAGCACCATCATAGTTTATCTTCATGAAAGGGGCTCGTGGAGGGGACCAGGTCGCAGCTATGTGCACCGAAGCCATTTGGATCGTTGGCTTCACTGGTTGTACCCGGTTGTAGTCAAGCAGCTGTTGTCGAGCACAAGCCACGATGTTGCCGAGCAGAGTAGCAGAAAGACCCAATCTAACTTGGTTTCTCCGATGCCACAGCTGCCAAATAGTCATGGTAAACAAATCCAAGTCGAGACCAGCCTCTTCCATATGCAGTATGAGCTTTTGAATGTCATCCCAATGTGCTCTGTTTCTAAAGTTCCAAACCGTATCATCATCCCAGACCTCGTTCAAACACGGACACATCCACAAAGCATGAACCACGTCCTCTGAATATGATTTGCACTGATCACACACATCTTCTTGTAGCACCTGCCGTTTAAGTAAGTTTGTTTTGACAGGAATGACATTTTTTGCAGCCTTCCACTTAAAGTTTCGGACTTTTGGTGGTACCGAGAGCCTCCAAATAAGCTTCCATAACTTCTGTGATGGTTCAGGATTAGTGTTTGGAGTGTCCAAATCGGCTTTTTCCTTTGACAGTAGATAATAGCCTGATTTAACCGTGTAAGTATCGGATTGTGTATGAGGCCATATCAATCTATCTCTAGTTGCGATATCACCAAGTGTAATGCCCTGTATCAGTTGGACCTCCTCCGGCTTAAACAAAGCTTTTAACAAATCCCCATCCCATTTTCGAGTTTGGGCATTAATCAAGGAGCTTACCTTCACTTCTGGAAAATTAATTCCCATTGGATTGCTGACCCTTGGTGTGGGAATAGATGGTAGCCAGGCATCACCCCAAATGCTAATATCCTTCCCATTACCCACCCTCCATCGCCCTCCTTTTTTCAACACCTCCCTTCCCTTCAAGATGCTACGCCAAGCATATGACCCTTTGGCTGAAACAAGTGCTTCCAAAATAGAGCAATTGGGAAAAAACTTTGCTTTGAAAACTCGATAGAAGAGTGAGTTTTCATTGTGAAGAAGCCGCCAAGCTTGTTTTGCTAGGAGAGCATCGTTAAACATAGCCAAGTTTTTGAAACCCATGCCCCCCTCCCTTTTCGATTTACACATGGTGCTCCACTTCACCCAATGGATCTTCTGTCTATCTCCTCTTTGACCCTACCAATATTTTCTAATAAGTCCCTTAATTTCTTCACATAATCCCATCGGTAGTTTGAAACAAGTCATAGTATATGTGGAGATGGCTTGAACAACGGCATTAATGAGGATTTCCCGTCTAGCTTGAGAGAGCAATTTTTCCCCCCACCCTTGGAGCTTTTTCCACACTCTCTCCTTGATATATTCAAAGCTTGCTTTTTTCCTTCTCCCAATCAAAGAGGGCAACCCCAAATACTTTTCATAGCTTCGGATTTCAGGAACTCCCAAGGCATTCTTGATGTATTGCTTTCTTACTGAAGTGGTGGACTTGCTAAAGAAAATGGTGGTTTTGCTTTTATTTATGTGCTGCCCCGAATATTTGCTCTAGGTGTCCAGAATTTCTAAGACTTTGTCGCATTCTTGAGGAGTAGATCTGCAAAATAACAAGCTATCATCTGCAAAGAAAAGATGGGTTAGTTTTGGGCCTTCTTTGCAAAGTGAGTAGCCATGTAATTCTCCTTTGTTAGCTACTTGTGAAATGAGACCATGCAGCCCCTCAATACACAACAAAAATAGGAAAGGAGAGAGGGGATCTCCTTGCCTAATTCCTCGGGTTGGCTTAATCATGCCTTTGGGCTCGCCATTCAACAATATAGAGTAGGAGACTGTTTTTACTCCCACCATCATCAGCTGGATCCACCTTTCTGTATAACCCATCCGTCTCATAACAGCTTCCAAGAAAGACCATTCCACTCTATCATACACCTTACTCATGTCTAACTTCACTGCCATGTATCCCTCTTTTTTTGATTTATGTTTCTGCATGCTGTGTAGACTCTCAAAGGCCGCCAAAATATTATCAGAGATAAGGCGACTCTTTGTAAAGGCACTTTGATGTTCTGTTATGAGAGTTGGCAATATTTTCTTCAACCTATTTGCTAATACTTTTGAAAAAATCTTATACAGTACGTTACAAAGGCTTATAGGTCTAAAATCAGAAATTAATTCCGGATTTTTTACTTTCGAAATTAAAGAAATAAATGTATGGTTCAAATGACATGGGAGCATAGCTGTATTAAGGAATTGTAAGACAATGGTTGTTACCTCATCACCAACCAATGGCCAAAAGTGTTGGAAAAAAATTGGGGGCATTCCATCCGGTCCTGGCGCCTTTAAAGGAGCCATTTGCTTTACAGCTTCATGAACTTCCCAAGCCTTGAAATTTGCTGATACATTCTCATTCATTTGTGCACTAATCCGAGTTTCAATTGTCAGCAAAACTTCTTCAGGAAACATGGGGTTTGTTGAGGTGAAAAGATCTTTGTAATAGTTGATAATGATGTCTGCCACCTCTTCATTATTTTCACTCCATTGCCCATTTGGTCTTCTCAGCTTATGTATGTAATTTTTCCGGTACCTATTGGTTGCGTTGCTATGAAAAAACCATGTGTTTCGATCTCCATTTTCTGCCCATTGAGTTTTGGAACGTTGTAACCACATTCGGTTTGCCCTATCCAAGAGGGTTTCTATCTCCTTTTTCAATTCCCTTACCCGAGTGTTCAGCCCCAACTCCATTGCTCTCCTTTTGGCCTCAGCTAATTCTCTTCTCTTTTTTTCCAGCTCGTTCCTGACATTACCAAACTTTTCACGGCTCCACTTAGTGAGTTCGACCCCACACTTTTCAATTTTTCCCATGATCCGATTGGTGAAAAAATTAGATTCATTAGACAGCCACACGGCTTCAACCGTATCAAAGCAACCTTTATCAGACAGCCACATCTCCTCGAACTTGAAAACTTTCTTTTTTCAAGCCACCTTCAAATCTGTGAGAGTGATCAAAAGTGGACGGTGATCAGAAGAATCCGAATGGAGATGGTGAACTCGTGCTCCTGTAAATCTTGTTAACCACTCATAATTGGCTAGTCCCCGATCTAGCCTTTCCCATATCGAGTGTCCTGCTGCATAGTGCTTGCTCCATGTAAATTGGGATCCTACAAAGCCAAGATTAAGAAACCCACATTCATCAACAACATCTCGAAAGAGCTGCATTTGGGATTATGCTCTCATACTTCCTCCAAGCTTCTCATTACTCCTCAGAATCTCATTAAAATCCCCTACACAAAGCCAAGGGAGGTTAAAACGGGAGTTTAATTGTCTTAACTTTGCCCAAGCTTCATGCCTCAAGTGTTACCGGCTCCCCATAAAAACCTGTAAATCTCCATGCATCCTCCTTTCCTTTGTTGATAATTGCGTCAATATGGTTTTTGGAGAAAGTTTCCACTGTGACATCAATTGAATTTTTCCAAAACAATGCTAGACCTCCTCCCCTATTTTCCCGTGGAATAACAAACACCTGATCAAATTCCAATTTACTTTTAATATCTTTTAGCCTTGCTTCATCTGACCATGTCTCGGCTAAAAACATGATAGAGGGATCTTTTGCCCGGACTAAAACACCAAGCTCCTTCTTTGTACGTAGGTTCCCAAGCCCATGACAGTTCCACACTAGGCAACTCATTGCTCCTGGCGGGGCTAAGTCTCAGCCTCCACCATTTGAGTAAAAAAATCGGATTCATTCCTCAAAACCTGTTTCTTGCTGCAAGGTAAGTTGGAATGATCATCAACGGTTGAGAAGTGTCATTTGCATGGACCTGAGTACACTGTCTGCATTGTTTGCTGCGTGAGGTTTCCTCTGCTCAGCCTAGTCCACGTGCCTGGGTTTTTTGTTTTCCTAGCAACTTCAGACTCCTCACGTGACTTAGAGTTTTGGTTGAGTGCAAAAGCATTAGGGTTTGTGGGAGCCGCCTCTTTTCCTTGAATGCTGTTATTGGAATGAACTGGATCATTAATTGGATTAATTCCAATTGGTGCCGTTGAGAATAATGGGCACTTATTATCAGATTTTTTGGGATCATTATTCCCTGAAATATCTGATTTTAATTGACCCGGGTTTTGTGGAGAATTAATAGGGTCTTGGATATTAATTCCCACGTATCCGTTTTCTGAATAATGAGGAGCAATAATGTTAATGGTTTTTCCCCTTGAATGCGCATTAACTCCTTTGTCTGATGTTTCCAAATTCTGCATCATCGTTGGCTCCTCCCTGTCACGTGAAGCAGCATTAATTTCTCCTCCTTCCTCCGGTCTGGCTTTTGTTGGCTGCTGTTTTTGGGCTGTGCGTTTCTGACTGTAGAAACCCGGGACTGCCACCACACTTCGTTTTGACGAGAAGAAAGGTGGGGCACGTATAGATGGTCCAAACTGTTTTTGTGTTTCGTCTAAACTTCCCTCGCTATCCAGCCAGATCTCACAATCACGATCCGAGTGATCCATTCTACCACACCAATAGCAAATATTGGGAAGGCGCTCGTATTTGAAGGTTACCCAGGAGTTTTTGCCATTCTCCATAGACACCACCCTACCACGACAAAGGGGTAGGGACAAATCCATCTCCACTCGTCATAAAATTATCCCCCTCCATTTCAGCTGGATCATTTAAGTGAATCACTTGCCCCACAACGTCACAGATTTTTTCGGCCGCCTTTATATTCATGAACTTGTAGGGTAGTCCATGCACCTAACCCAGAATCGGGTCTTCTCAAATTTTATTTCTTCCAAGGTCGTACTCTTATCATATTTTTGCATGATTACCAAATGTTTAACAAAGCACCATGGCTCAGCATTGAGGACTTTCTCCACTTCAGTTTCGTTTTCAAAAATGAACAGGATCACATGATTCCCCAAATTTTTAATCTTGAAACCACTTCTTGAGCGCCACAATGGATTGAAAGTTTTTGCAATGGCCTCAATGTTGAGGGTCCTCTTGGTAAGAAACTTAGCTGCAATGATATGTTCTTTCGAGCTGAATTCCTCTTCCAGTTGACATCCTGGTCCTTCTCTCTCCGATAGTGACAATTTCTTCCAATTCTGTGCTAATTCCTCCATTATCTAAAATTATTCTAGGCAATAGAAAGTTTAAGAAAGAAAAAGTGTTTCCCAATTCCCTTGAAGAAAACCCAACTAGCCACTGCACTAACACTGTTAGTGCGTGGAGAACAAAGAGCCTTCGTAGAAGGTACGGCTATTCTACTGCCTAAGAAGAGTTTGGGGAACTTTCTTAGTTACAGAGAAACTAAAATTCATAAGTAAAACTTTTTCAGGAGTATGACTACCTAGGTGCTAAGCTTAACTTCATTTCAAATTGCGTCATGTTAAAATTTTAAGAATTCCTTAAATGGTCCTACATAAGTGTACGTTTGAGAATAGTTTTTTGCTGAAAGTACTATAGATAAAATCATTAAAGCTGAAAAAAATAAAAATAGCAAATTACAACTTACCCACTTGTGGTTTGATCGAAATTTAAGTTGTATACTTGTGGTTTGAAATTTGACATTATACCGACTTGAGATTTGACCGAAATTTACATTACCCACTTGTGGTTTAAAATTCCATGATGCAAGCATTTTGCTAGATTATTTTTGATATTGTATTTTTATGTTTTTTGAGGAGAGAGACATAAAAGTGAATAAAAATGACATATTTAGCAATATTTTTAATAGAAATGAATTATAGAACTCTAATTGAGCTAATCTCATGTGCATAAAATGCCAAATTTCAAACTGCAAATAAACAACTTAAATTTCAACTAAAAGGTAGGTTGTAATTTGTCCAAAACAAAATTAGAAGACTCACATAGATATAGGACCGATAAAAAAAGGGAGAGCAAGCTGATTTATTATTAAGATCTAAACACACAAAAGTTTGTGCGGATCTTTTCATTTAAAAAAAAAAAAAAAAAAAGTGTGTGGTTTTTAAGTAGAACAGGATAGAACACATATCCAAACACCCCCGCTTAGCTAACCCAAACCCTAGTAGCCGTCAGACTCCCCTCTCCCATATATATAATCAACTTGTTCTCCCAAAACACACACACACGAAAGGAGACACAGGCGATCAACCATGTCGAAGCGAGGTAACAGTCATCTCACTCTTCTCATATCTGATTTTCCATCACTTTCTCACCAACCAAACACCGTTCCCTTACTCCCTATCTAAAACCCATATGAAAAATCAATGCAGGTAGGGGAGGATCGGCTGGGAACAAGTTCAGGATGTCACTGGGTCTTCCCGTGGCAGCAACTGTGAACTGCGCAGACAACACGGGTGCTAAGAATCTCTACATCATATCCGTCAAAGGGATCAAAGGCAGGCTCAATCGCTTGCCTTCAGCTTGCGTCGGTGACATGGTCATGGCCACTGTCAAGAAAGGCAAGCCTGATTTGCGTAAGAAGGTTCTTCCTGCTGTCATTGTTCGCCAGCGCAAACCTTGGCGCCGAAAGGACGGTGTTTTCATGTACTTCGAAGGTATTAATGAAATCATGTTTGGTTTTTGTTTTTGTTTTTTTTTTTTTTCACAGATACCCAATTGGTCAAATCAGTTTTTGGTGTAGGCGAGGTTTGAACCCGGGTTTCTTATTTGACAATAGGAGAGTTTACAAGTTGAACTAACTGGAAACCATGATTGGTTTTTATTGTTGTTGCTTCTAGGTTTGTTAAAATGAGTGGCCAAATAAATTGTTGGTCATTTGTTGTTTGTTGGAAGCATAAATTGATAGTTATGTGCCAGTATTTAACAGCATGATGTTCGTCTCTTTGCATTGTGTTACCTGTCTTCTGGTAAATCTGATTTCTTAGTGAAGGTCTCTACGGCCTTGATTTTGGAGTGTTTATTTATTTTTATCTTCGTCCACTTTGTGAGATCTAGACTTTATGAATTCCACATTAGGTGTTCAGATATTGTTGCAATCTGGGGAAATAAAGTAATTCTAAATTCTATAGAGCTTCATTTGGCCCATTATCTACAAATGGAGGTTTAACAATAAGTCTAGGGACGCTCCCAGTTTCACACCCAACTATGTGTCATGTGTCAAGTTGTGAAGCAGGGTTTGAAATTGTGTCCGTTTCATTGTTGTTAAGGTAAATAAAATAGAGCTAGGCCAATTACCATAGGTTGATTGGCAATCTTGATAAGTAGATCGATTACAAAAAAAAAAAAAAAAGGATGTTCCAACAACTGTATGGCTTGAGTTGGTTTCGAAACATGTATTCCTGATGCTGGATTCAATGGTTAGCGATTGTATGAATCAGGTTTCAGTGCTACATTTTTTAATGTGGCCCTCCATTTCTGTATTGCCAAGCCAGGGCAATTTAAACTGTTGCCTGGAAAACTTGATTAGGATCATAATGGGTTATTAATCTACTAATATTGATCTATGTTGGGCTAGGTTTTGTTGGTTGCTATTGTCGATTACTGTTAGAAAGGCCTTTGCTATGGACATTTCTTTTTTACTTCAGTTCATACATACTAAATCCATATTTGTGTACTTTATACACACATGAACCTTCAGTTACTGAGTTTTAGTTTGCTGTTCTTACAGATAATGCTGGTGTCATTGTGAACCCCAAGGGAGAAATGAAAGGTATTACCATCTCTGATATGTGATTATATAACATGTATTCTGAAGTGCTGTATGCAAACCATTAAATTATTCATTCAATATTTCAGAAACGTAAGAATCATACAGTTTTTTGTCACTTCTTGTAGTTCTAGTTTTTGTTGACATTTTATGGAGCAATTGGTTATAATATGAATTGGTGGTTGTGGTTATTGTAGGTTCTGCTATCACCGGTCCAATTGGGAAAGAATGTGCTGATCTGTGGCCAAGAATTGCCAGTGCTGCCAATGCTATTGTCTAAAAGTGAATTCTGTGCTCTTGGTGGTTGTAGGATTCTAATTTGGTATTCGGGAGTTTTGCCTAGCTTATATAATCATTTCCTTGTTTTTAGGACACATGTGATGAGATAGTTTGTCTTTTCTCATAATGAGAGCTGTTAGTGTTATTGCACTATTCTATTTATGCAAATTTTTCATGGTGGTGCTAATTTAATTATATCATTATATCTTTTGTTAAGCAAGTTGCGAATACCATATTCTTTTGATTGTGCTGGACAGAAGCCTCTGTTTTTGCCTTATGCTTTGACTAACTAAGCTGCGAATGGCTTCAGTTGTATGAATGTGGTTAAGGAAGGTCATTCAGAGTGTCTTCAGGACCCGATTTATATTCTCATCAACATGGCCAATTGTGGCGCAGATTTGTTTTATAGGCTGTGGTTGGTTTCGTAAAATATTTTCCGGAAAATAGCCTATTTTTCAGAAATACTATTTTCCGGAAAGGAAAATATTTTTAAGTGTTTTGTTGTATAATGAAAATTGTTGTGGAAAATATTTTCATGTGTTTGATTCTATTCTGAAAATGATATTTTCCTACTCATTTTTCACATTTTCTCAGCTATTTTCTCAACATCCAATTAAATTTTATTACAAAAAATTTCAAAATCACAGCAAACTCCGGCGATCAAAACAGAAACAAAACCAAAGAAAAAAAAATCAAATCCGGTTAGATCGTGGGTTCTGGGTTCGCGAGTTGCACTGGCGATCGACGAGTCGTGGGTTTGCGAGTCATGGGTTTTGGGTTTTTGAGTCGTAGGTTCGCGAGTCGCACCGGCAATCGACAATTGACAATCGACTGGGGTGGCGATCGACGATGGGTTCATGGCGATCTGGGCTCTCTCTTTGCGTGGCAATCGGATCGGGATGTGGATCGGAGGCACGGTGAGCTCTGGGTTTCTCGGTCTGGATGTGGATCGAACGCACCGTTGAGTGGTGGAACGGAGTTTCTCGGCAAGGTGAGCTCTGGATTTCTCGGCGTGGAGCTCTGGTCTCTTCTTCCTCGGATGGTCGTGGTCTCTTCTTTCTTTTTCTCTGGCTCTCTCTCTTTTGTGCGTGACCCGAAAATGGTTTGAAGTGAAAATTTTCACTTCAAACCATTTTCGGGTCAAAGGAGTAAATTTCGGTCAACAGAAGCATATTTTTTGAAAAATTTTATTTTCCTTATCTTCCAAATAGTGGGGTCAGGTGGTAAATGATTTCCTGAAATCATTTAGCACCAAAACAAACACAACCATAGTCTCATAATGCACCTTGACCTATTTTATTCCTTTTAATGCATAAAGTTTGGAAGAGTTGCATGGATGTTCTCTCAATTCGAATCTAGATTCGAAGTCTCTTCCCTCCTTGGACAAAGGAGGGGGGCATTACATAAAAATTGTTAATGGAAATGGTTTGTAATTGTCAGTTAAATTGTAATGAATTTCCAAACCATCTTCGTCAATCGTTTGTGGTGGAATTGTTGATAAAACTTTTGAGTGTTTCACAGAAAATTGTTAGATATTCTAGAAGTACCATGATGTGATATAATCAATTTCTCATTCTATGCGAAGCTGTTCTTCGCGCACTAAGAGCATTAGCATTGGAGATTGCTAACGCCAAATGTAAGGGATATTTGGCATTTCAACACCCAAAATGTATTGCATCAGGAAATGCTATTGCTAAGTATTGCAATTTTTTGTTGCAATAGTGTTACAGTGCAATTCTAAGATAAAATTGCACTGTAGCACAATTCTAAAAAAAAAAACTAATAATTTATTGTGATGGTGATTGGGAGGAGATAGTATATCATGTTTCGAGTGTATATGCCATCTCTCTCACAGTAGCTGGATCCCATACAGTTATGAGACTCAACTGCTATGAGAGAGATGACATATACACCCGAAACATAATATAGATTTTCGATTGGGATAAAGAAATAATAACTGATGGTGATTGGGGGAAATATTATTTTATTATGTAGATATATTATTTTAATGAGTAGAATAGGAAAATAAAAGATTGAGATGCTGGAAGTATTGTATAATGGGATGGTATAATTGATAAAGTAACTTTTTGGGATGGTAAAATAGAATAGAGTAGCATTTCCTGATGCTTATGCTTTAATAGCATTCACATCAAGAATGCTAAAAAGCCAATTTAACAACCAATAAACAAAAATATTTACTACATTAGAGCTCCCAATGCTAGAGATGACAACTCATTGTAGCTAAATGTTGCAATAAAATAATACTAATTTAGACCCACTCGTGTGTGCTTCCTTTCTTTTATGCCAATTCATCTTCTCTCTCATTCTCTATATTATGTTCTCCCTCTCTCTGTAAAATGATGGTGGTTGATGGTGGGTGGGTTTGGTTTGTGATGGATCGGTGGTGGTAAGGATCCATTTGATGGGTTTTTATGGTGGATTGGAGGTGGTTGGGTATGAAATATTATGGGTTTTTTTTTTTTTTTTTTTTTTTTTTTTGGTGTGATTTGGTTTTGGGTTTGCTTTTGTTTATGATTTTTGTGGTTGGAAGTTAAGGTTATGGGTGGCAGTGGCAGTGGCAAATGGGTGTGGGCGGTGGTGGCTGTGGTAGTGGGTACAAGTTTGAGTTTGTGATTTGGTTGTGACTTGATTTTGGGTTTGTGATTTGGTTTTGGTTTTGGGTTTGGGTTTGTTTGTGATTTTGGAGGTTGGGGGTTGAGGTTGTGGGTGGTGGTAGTTGTGGTAGTGGGTGTGGTTGGTGACAGTGGATGTGGGCAGTGGTAATGGGTTGGGTTTTGTAGAGAGTTTGGGAGAAAGAGAGAGGAAGAGATGAGATTAAGAATAAAAAAGATTTAAAAAATAATAAAGAAATAATATTTTAATGAAGTGGTAAAAAATATAAAACCTTTAATGCCAGGTATATTATAAGAGATTAAATTCTATAAGGACGTGGTGTAAAACCCATGTTTTATCCCTCCAATACCAATATGCCACATCATCTTATCATATATTTAAGAATAAACACAATCACACATAATCAATTCATATACCCATATATAAATCCAACCAAATTGAGAATTTATTAAGATGTTATTAGGTGGGATATAATGTATTTAATTTTAAATAAAATGTTGGCATGGCAATCACTTATTGGAAAGTATAAAACATAAGTGTTACACCCCATCCTTATATAATTTAATTTCATATTATAAATTAGAGTGTTAAAATAAATAAAGTAGTGTTTTGAGTTGCTAAAAACTATATTTTTTTAGCATTCTTGATATGAATGCTTTAAGCGGTTCAATTGTTGTCATTGATTTATGTGCAAGTTTATGTGAAACTCAAGTTTCAATCATTGATTTTTCGTTTTTCTTAAGTTCATTATTGCCCTAAATAATTGATATGGAGTTTTGAATTGAAATTTTTTTTCATAAATTTGAAATTTTTATCAACAAAATTAAATTGAAACAAATTTTCATAAATTTGAAATTTTAATTAACAAAATAAAAATTTGTAACTATAAAATTTGGGTATTTTTATATAATTTAAAAAAAATTTTGAACATGGCCATTCTCATTGTATGTACAAGGGCTTATAATTATAGCCAAATCCAAAAATTATTTGTCTTTTTTCAAGGACAAAATTTAGGTGCAATACTTAGGTGGTGTTCTTTAGATTTTTCTTTTTAAGATTTTGTCATGTGGATTTTTTCTCATGGAATGAAAGTGTATCTTTTAGTTAAGTAGCCACGTGACTGAATCTTAATATGGGAATCTAAAACATAGCAAGTAAAGTACTGTATCTAAGTTTTGTCATTTTTTCAAACACCTCAGTAATCTCCTATGGGTAAACAAGGACCATATATAAGTAATTAGTGGCTTCACGTAAGGCTATTGAAGGAAGATTGTTTTAGTTGAGAAAGGAGAATAAGTGATTTGGGAGAATAAAATCAGATACCCTTTTTCTTTTTGGGTTGGAAAATGATGTTAGAAGCTATGTTGTTTAAACCTTAAAGAGTTTAGAGATGGTAAAAATTTTTCGTTTTGCTCCACTCAGCACATTATTTTTTAGCCCTAAAGGTCTGTTTGGATGGAGGAGTGGAAAATTAGTGGGAGGATAAAAAATATTTAGTTTTCCCTCATGTGTGTTTGGTTGGAGGGATGAAAAAGTGGGAAGATGGAAAACTCTTTTGTTTGGTTGAAAAAGAAAGTAAGAGGATAGAAAATTTAGTTTATATAAATTGACTATTATACTCTTGTTACATAATAGATAAGAAATATATTTATTTGTACTTATTAAATAATATTATGAAAATATTGTGGTAACATTTCTCAAGATTTTTTTTTTCTTTATATCATTTGTCCTTTCTCGGCCTTCTTCTTATCCATACGTTTTTCTTATTTTTCTCATCCACACGTTGTCCTTATATCTCTACCCCCCTTCTTTTATTTGCTTTGTCTTCCTCATTCAAGAATGTTCCAGCTTCTAGCACTAATAGGTGCAGCTCTCATTCTCTAGCGCTCTCTTTCTGGTTTTTTTTTTTTTTTAAAAAAAAACTTGATTCCAGAGGGCATTTGTGTAAAAATGTCATAAGTCCACTTTTCTCCCCAAAATTTTCCTCCCAAATTGGGAGGATGAGATTTGTGGGCTCGAGAGAGAAAATTTTCTCCCGAGTTTTCCATCCTCAATGTTTTCCTTCTTTTGCCCACTTTTCCTTTCTATGTTTTCCACTCTCCCTAAAATCACCCTAACCAACACACATTGTAAAGAGGAGATAGGTTGAGACGAGATTTGTGCGACCCGACTCGCCTCTTTTGGCCTTGTTATGAATGTGTGTGTGTATATATATATATATATATCCTATTTATTATTAATTTTTTTAAATGCGTATTATATTATCATATTCTAAACATTTTTTTTTAATAAAAACTTTCTTATCACCACTTCTCCCTTATTTCTATCTCATTGTTGACAAAATCACCTAATAGGAATGACAAAATACCTCCATACTATGCCTCACCCTGATTTGCTTTGCTTGAGATTTCTTTGTCCTAAAAATGGGATGGGGCATGAATGGAACACCCATGATTCAATTCCTACATGATCTTATTATTCCTATTTAACGTTATTTATTATCAAATCTTAAATGAAGGAGTAAGTCGATTCTCTTTGTTAAAGTTAGAGACAAAAATGATGAAAACTAAATGTCAACTAATTTGACAATTGAAATAAGAATAAAGAGATTAAATTGAATTTTAGCAAAAAAAAGAAAGAAAAGAAACTATTGATATTCATGAGACTTTTAATTAAGATAAAAATAAGCAACAATGCTACAATCATGGTAAACTTCGCAATTTTTCTCCACAACTTATCAAGTAAAATATTACCATTGACACACCACCTTAAAAAATGTTGTAAAATTTGTTGTGAGATTTAATTATGAACAAAGATTAGTTACAAAACTAGTTATAGTCTAAGACTATAATCTTATTTTATAAAATTAACATTATTATATATTTTGAAAATTTAACTGTTGAATTGTATGTTTTTTACGTTCTTAATATACATATCAAATTTTGTGTCAATCGGATATTATTTATTATATGATCTATAAAATTATGTTTTATACATAATTTTAAACTATAAAAATTGTAATTTAAACAATTTATTAATGACATAGCTTTTGACCTTTAATTTTTTTGCAAACATAAAATATATAAAAAGAATATGTAATCTAATAGTGAATTTATCAAAATTTAACTCTAATTAAAAGATATTGACTAAAGTTGTAACATGACTATAGCCAATTTTATAGCTTATTTATTTTTGAGATGAATTTGCCGTGAGATTAGGATTGGTTTGGTACATAAATTTATACAAGTTTTTTAATTTTTAAATAATATTATATGTATTTTTACACATTTTTTTTTGCAAACATGAAATATATAAGAAGAAGACGTAATCTAATAGTGAATTTATCAAAATTTAACTTTAATTAAAAGATATTGACTAAAGTTGTAACATGACTATAACCAATTTTATAGCTTATTTATTTTTGAGATGAATTTACTGTAAGATTAGGACCCGTTTGGCACATAAATTTATATATATTTTTTTAATTTTTAAACAATATTATATATATTTTTACACATTTTCTACTTACACATATTTCTATAAAATTTGTACGCACGTACCAAACGGGCCTAGATTTTTGGAAAATTAGTCTTTTTTTTGGGTGAGCGGGAAAACCAGGAGTGCCACCAAAGACACTAATGAATTTCCTGTCTATTATGAATTCTCTCTTTTACTTGAAAATAAATTCTCTTTCTTGACTACTTTGCTTTACTTTCCAAGGGAGTTTTCTTTCACGGTGAAAGTGATTTCCCGGTCGCCAAAGAAAAAGATGGGGTGGGTGCACCCTGATATAAGCTTGGAGGAAATGGTGAAACTGACAAAAGGGTTTGTAGATATACTGATTCTAGCATCTGGGTATCAGTCTTCTGGTCGTATTGCCCACTGGGACGCCCAAAACATCAAGAAAATCTTCCACTGGGGCCTCTTCTTCGAAAATGTCAGTAACTTTCCTCTCTCTAATTGTGTGTGTGGTTGGGGTTTATCCGTTTATGTTAATTGGATTATTGGTTTCATGGGATATTATTAAGATTCTCTTAAGCATTGAGATTTTGATGATTATGCATATGTTTGTTGTTTTGAAATGATTTTGTTCCTAGCACATATTAATTTCGTAGGAAAATGTAGTCCACATCATTTTTGTTCTTTTGTTGAGCCAATTTCTATGGTTCTACATAATGATTGTTGTCCAATTTTTCAAAATTTAACTTTTGGCAAGATGTTAACTGACTCCTTATTTTATTTTAGATTTGTATCTGTGCTGTTCTATGGATTTTCCACAAGTCCTTTGAAGATAAAAAAAAAAAAAAAAGGGATACCCTTTTACTTGTGACTTTCTCCAAGAAAGTTTGCACCAAAGATTTCAATCAGTTGATGATAATTGATTTAGTATTCAGAAGTCTCATCTGTATATCATGCCTCTTTTGATTTTTGAAACACTTTTTGTTTTGTTAATGGGATACCTTAATCGATTGCTGTTTTTTTAGGGTACATTTTGTTTTTTGTGTTGGTCATGGGGTTGAATGCTGTTTTTCACTAACAAATGTGTTCGCATTTGTTATCTCTTCGCAATTGAACTTTATATTTGGTTTTGCTTTTTATACAAGGATATGAGTCAGTTCTTTGTTTTTATCTGGCTTTGCATAAATTTTTTTTCCTACAAATAATGTCTAGGTGTTCTTAACAATCCAAAAAAAAAAAAAAAACATGTCTAGGTGTTTAGCCGTTTGAGTGGCTTAGATGCTTACCAAGACTCGGTGGAGGAACTTGATGCAGCTCTATCTGAAATGACTTCTGATGCGTCTTTCCCTCAGGTTGTGGATAGTGTTTTATTTATGTACCTTGATTTTAAAATTAATTATTACTTCTAACAAATTCTATGTGATTGCTTTGTTATATAAGGGTCTTGCACATTTATCATCTGCTACTCTTGCTAAGGCGCGTGGATATGTATTAGAACATCTTATCCATACTTTACCTTTGAGGGTTGCACATCTCAGAGAGTTTCTGACTGCAATTATTGAGATGGAGCTTGATGAGCTATCAGAAACGGAGCATGATTGCCTAAACGCATATCTGAAGAAATTGACTCTGCAGAATAGCTCGCTTATTTCAGTTCCAGATAAGAAGGATTTTTTGAAGGATTCAGTTATTTCATCTCAGGACATTGCTCCAATTAAGAAGAATGAAAAAAGCATTGGTGATGATCTTACAAAGTATGCTCTGCAAGAGATTTTGAAGAGGAAGTGTGCAGTGTCTTGCATATCAGCAGTTGAGACAGGCTTAGATATTATTTTGAACACCATCAGACATAACAGTGAGTCTGACAATAAGTTACTCAAAGAACAACTAAAGCATGAAAAGGCTTCAACGTAAGTTGTATCTTTGCTGTTTATAACTAAGGAATGAAAAAGCTCCAACGTAGTAAACATTTTGTTGTTGTTGTTGCTATGAAGTCTATAATACGTCATAAAATTTTATACGGTTCAGGTCCCTAGTTACTTATTAAATCAATGTGATTATTACAACTGTCAATTTATTAGACAAAAAGTCAATTTTCTGTTCTGCATCAAATAAATTCTTAAATAACCACTTTAAAGATGGATTTTGCTTTGCTGTATCTTCAGGATTTATGATTGGAATTTAATATGTTGGGAGTTGATCTGGTTGTAACGAATGTTTACTTATGGATTGGATCTTGGTTTAGCAGGGCAAAACCCTATGTATAATCAGAAATTTCTGGACTGAGTCATTAACAAATAGATGTTCAGATATAACTACTGTTGCATTTGCTAGTCATGGACATATTGAATGTAGACCATGCTTATTCTCATTAATATCACTGAATGTTGGCTATGGGTACTATTTTCTAGGCATAAAAGGTGATAAAATCTACACTTCTACTGTTGCCACCATCATCTGTCCTGAGAAATTAAATTTCAGTGTTTAGTTGTTTCATGGTTTTTGCATCATAAGACCTAGTTTTCCTCAATGATAGACACTAATAGCACAGTTGATGCTGAACGCAGAGATGTTATATGTTTGTTTCCATTATATTTTCCATTTTCTGAGAATGCTAATACCCTTGATTCACTTGGGAGCTCATTGACCTGCCATTTTAGCAGTTTTGACTCAGAGTTGTGTTTATATTCATTTTTGAGAAAAAACCAATAACTACTGAATATAACCGGACATGATGACATATAGTGCAACCTTAATATGGCATTATTCTTTTAGACAAAGGCTTAGAGACTGAATCACTACTACAAAAAAATTGGCTCTTTCAGTTCCGATGATTAGTATAATGGTCAATTCTATTTCAGACTAATGTGAGTTTTATTTTATTTTTCTGGTGTGCTAACCAACTTGTCTACTGGTATGCAGTTTGTTGAATTTTTCGTGAAAATTGAACTCGAATGAGGATAAATTTTAGGATTTATTGTTGCTTGGCCTGAATGAATGTATTTGGCCTTTTTCTCCCCAGGAACGTAGAACTATTACTGGATTTTATCACATGGAATCACTGGAAATCAAGAAATCTCTCATATTTTCTTGATAAGAGAACTGTTAGATTAGTCTCAGGTGCCAGCTTGATATTTTCTGCTCCTAAGATTCAGTGGATACAAGTTTTTCAGGGACTGAATATTTCAGCCAAAAGCAGTGATAATGATTTTAGTGAAACAATTGTAAGTCGGTTAATTTCAAGAAATAAATTACAGTAACATATTTGCCATAGTTTAATGAATATTTGTTAAAAGGTTTATTTTTTGTCTTTATATTGTTTGCAACTTTGCATGATTTATTTTTTATTTTTTTTTATTTTTTTATAGGTAATAAAAATATCTTATTAAAAAAGAATTGAAAATTCAACAAAGAATCTAAGGGGTACACGGGTCTTTTTCAACAAAGAATCTAAGGGGTACACGGGTCACATGCCCTTAGTTCAAATAAAATTACACAAACAAATTTATAAAGTAATGGAGGGTAGAAGGTCTATTTGGCTCTACAGATGTCCAGTGAACAAGTGAAGTTACAAATTGCAAGTGAATCTTAGGGGTAGAGGCTACTTTTGTCTTAAAAAATTCTCCTATTATGCTCCCTCCAATCAAACCTCATTAAACCTCTTGGAACCGCATTCCATAGTCCATACCCTATGTCTGAATGATTTTGGTTGCTGTCACCATCCTTGTAACATTTCTTACACTATCATAGGCACGACCCAACTTACTCCAAAAGATTGTAAGATGAAGTTCCATAACCCCATTGCCAGAGACCAATGTCACAACAAATGATCTATAGTTTCTTCACTATTTTCACACTACTCATTTATTCTCCAACATCATACCACTTTTCACTAATTTATCTATAGTAAGTACTTTCCCCCATGTCACAGCCCATGCAAAAAAAAGCAACCATACTTGGGATTTTAACCTGCCCAATAGCTTTGCAGGGGAAATCCAAGTAGCCTATTTCTCAACACCTTGTAAAAGACTTGACACTAAAGCATCTGTCGACTCCTTACCTAGGCTCCAAAGCATTCTATCCTCCTCATCTGTATGAATCCATATTGAGTGAAAATGCCCAAGCACAAGCACATGAACATATATGCATGCTTGATATGTAGACGCACCAGAAAGCACAATGGACTTCTCAATATATTGCATGGCTGAGGAAGGAAAGAATCTAGAAATGATTCTAAAATTGCTAATCATCGACACCAATGAGCTCTAGCTCAAATGGTATCTCCTCTCCTTGTAAAAGTAAGGTGCAGGGCGAGGTTATGGGTTTAAAACCCACTGGGTATGTTTGTAACTTACCAATATAAAACAAAAAAGAAAAAAAAAATGAAGTATGGGTAATTGTGGCGCTTGTCTTTTGAGGTTCCTATACCTCTACAAGTCTCATTTTTGCTTGCACAATCATATTTCAATTTATTACTAGCAGTCATGTAAAATCACTCACAGATGCATCTAGGTACAATTGGCCCCTAGGTTGGCTTTTAAGGCTACACAATTAGGTAACTTAGGGTGCATGTGTTTTGAGCTTCCTATAAGACATGAAAAAATTACCATTCTACAGGTTTTCATCCTTTATGTATTAGTGATCAAAGTAGTCAGCTACAGTACAAACTATCTCCATTTAGGTTTATTAGGAATGAAAACATTAAATTCTCTGTCTCTGTCTCTGTCTCTCTCACCTTTATGTTTGATGCTAATCTATAATGCTGTGATGGATTCTGTGATCTATGAGTTAGTAGAGAGAGCAAAAGTGTTTAAACTTTAAATGCTAAGTGCTTACCTTACTATTAGAAAAGTATGGAACCTATTTTTGAAGTGTTGCTCCTGACCTAAGTTATGGGAATCAAGCCATGTCTTGAAGTTTTATGTTTTAATTTCAGTACATTGGAATGGAAAACATTTTTGTTTGACATAATTACATAATAAACTCCAAAGTTTACATTAGTTTCAAATAAAATCCTGAAATTTTAAATGCATCTATGTTTACCCTGTAGTTTTAAAATTCTTTCAATTTAGACCCTTAGCAAGTCTTTGTCTTTGTTAACTAGAAGGGGGAAAAAAACCCAGGTAATACTTAAGACGTATTTGGGCAATACAAATTTTTCATGTGAATGTTAAGCTGTGTTTTGATGTCAGAAAAACCGCGAATTGATAGATCTCTGTTATACTATGTGTATTTGTTAGGATCTTTTACGCAAGAGTACATTGATTTATGATCTTTTTTTTGTGTCAAAGGACACCTATGATCTACATGGAAGTAATTTTAGTCCTAAATAGGGCCCTGAGTATTTTCTGGGTTTCTTTTACTTTTAGTTACTACAACTAAGGGTTCAAAATGTAATATTTTTGAAACTATGGGGTAAAACATTGTTGTAATTGAAAATTTAGAATTAATTCTGCAGCTAAGGTCAATCTGTGGGGTTTTTCATCTATGTAACCCTTGCTTAAGACCTTTCTCTTAGATATGAACTGAGTTTGATTAATTAAATTCTTTTTTTGGTTCCTTGTGCTGCTACTCTGCTTGGCCAAGCTTAATTTTGGTCATATATGGTTTTATGTGAACAGTTTTTTTCAAGACTTATTAAATGGATTGAACCTTCAAGAGTATATTTTTTAGAAAGTGATTTCCTTATTATATGTATACATGTTTTTTTTTTTGAACCAGGAGCTCTTGTTACTTGGATGCATTGCAAGCAGATGGAATTGTCTAATTGAACATTTCATGCATGTTTCGTATTATTCCCTTGCTATCTCAGAGCAATATCTTGAGTTGTGCAATTTAGTTTTTGGAAGATCTCAAAGTCTTAATTCTACAGATGAAACAATGATTTCAAAGGTAATTGTTATACTTAAATCTTAAGTCTGAAAATTGAAATTGAAAATAATAAAGCACATGCCTGTGTAGTCTGCTGATTCTTATTGAAAGTGTTTCCAGGAATGTATTTGCGTTTTTTGATAAATCTAATTTTGTTGTGGCATTTTACATTTACTACTACCTTCAGTTCATTTTATTTATAAGAGGCCTTCCATATGAAGGATGGGCCTTACTTGGCATATTCTTCCAACTTCTCTCAACTTTAAGGTTGATCTGAGAAAATATGCTGAACAAGACTGATGAATCCTTTCATTTCTCAGCTAATTTTCCAATCATTAGATACCTTTTCTGCTATTAAATCTTATGATGTTCAAGAATATGAGAGGAATTTTTTGGATTCAATGTTACAGATTCATTAGCTTATCTGTTACTTTAAGATTGATTAATTTTAGTTTGGATATTGTTGACACTTTCACTTCACTGCCTAAGGCAGAAATTTATCATCATAAGGTATTAGGTAGAGCTAAGAAGCACTGACATGCTGGGGACACTTTTGCATGTGTGTCTTCAATGTGTTGGGAGGAAAAAGCATATATATATATATATATATATATTAAATTCCTATTATTTTAGATATGTTTTTAAATATGTATATGTCATTTAATTTTAAAAAAAATTCCTATGATTTTAAAGATTTTGATAGTTGTTATTTATTTTGAAACTTAAAATAATCATAAAATATGCTTAAAAATAAATAAAATATACCAAAAGATATTAGGGTAAATTTCATTAACATACCCTGAGGTTTGGGCTAATGCCAATAGGTTCAAGACATTTCAAAACTGATTAATTTGGTTTCTAAACCCAACTTGGTCCCTAAGACAGTTGAGAAAAATGACTAACGGGTCTAACAATGTTTAGGGATTGAGTTGGTTTTAGAGACCAAATTGGTTAGTTTTGAAATGTCTTGGATTTGGTTGGCATTAGCCCAAACCTTAGGGCATGTTAATGGAATTTACCCTATTTATTAATTGTCATATCCCCACTATGTTGTGGCTTAATTTTTCAAGAATTGGTATGTTACGTCCCATGTCATGTCATGTCCATGTCGCTTCTTAGTTCTCAGAGATAGAGTGGTTTCGAAGAAATTTTTATATTCACATGCATGGTTCACGTGTATTATTTATAGGCACTGTTCACAGATGGTAGAGAAATTGAAATTCTGCTTCTTAGCCTTTTTTTACTCTAAATCAAATATTTTCTCTTACCTATTGAAACCTTAAACCTCATGTACTTTTCCCATCAAATAGCCATAAAAAACTCATCAAACACTAGCCAATTTTAAGCCCTAAATCCTAGATCCATGAATTCTCCTAAACGTTAACCTACCTGAGGTTTTGGTGGCTAATGTTGGAGGCCTGCATGGCTGAATCCTTGCTTATGGCAGGTGTCACAGTCACCTCAGGTGAATATTGTGCTGCATCTGCAATTGCAAAGATTTTATATGATCCTCACTATGCATCAACTTATTCAAAAAATGAAAAAGAAAAAAAAAAGTCTATGCCTGAAGAAATATGTATACCACCATACCAAATATTACAACCATCAAGATTTTTTCTTTGACGTAGCATACTCGTTTCAAGGGATGTCCCTTTTTCTTTCTTCTTTTGTGTTGTGTATGTGTATGCTCATGTCATTTGGATATAAACAATATTTATTGGCTATATTTTGGTTATTTTATTTGACCGTGAAAATTGTTCCATTTTAAAAAATAGCCTGCGAGTCGCGTCTTTCTTTCCTACTAGATTAATGTAATATCTCAAATTGTGTTGATTTTTTGGACAGTGATGGTGTTATTGGCTGTGTACTAGGTTAATTTGGATTGTGATTAAGTGCTTTTTGGGATATAGTATAGGTGTGGCTGACGCATTTGTTGGGTCATAATAATTAAACTCTTTAACAGTTGAAAGTTATTTGAGGGAAATGTTGGCATTTCTAAATGCAGATCATCATGATTTGCATCCTGCACTAATTTCAATATGAAATCATTTGAGTCAATTTGTACCTTGTTCTTCTCTTCTTGCTAGTCAATGCTGTAATCATCCAGCTCCAAGGTCAACTTTTTTCTTTGCATATGTTTACTCTTATTGTTTTAGCAGTCCAAAAAGGGCCACTGTTTGACTGTTTATTGTTGATTTTGGTGTTTTAAACCAGGAAAGTAGCATTCTTGAATATCTGACTGGAGTGCTGGGTGGTCAACTACATCAACTATGGAAATTATCCCCTGCCCTTGCAGCTGCTGCAATTCCATCCTGGTATTCCAATTATTGTTCTTTGCAATTAATGCATGAAAGATGAAATTTTTATCAGTTCATTTTATTTTCACAGGGATTGGATTGAAACGAGATAGATTTCAAACAAGTATGGAGGTGCATTAAAATAATTTTTACTAAGGACCTAATGTTTAATGCATGGTTAATCACAATTTCAATCCAAAAGTTTTGGTTGCATTTGTAATGTGCACCCAAAACTATAAAATTTTACATAAAGCATCTGAACGTGAGATTAGTTTGCATTTTTCACCTCATTGTCCAAATAAATGTCTAAATTAACAGATGAGTGCGTTGTTATCCATCTTAAACTAAAAAAATTCTACAATCAACATGTTGGTCACTGATATGTTACATTAGACACTAATTTAGATGGTGGATGAACCTTGGAAATTAATTGAAAATTAGGATGTTGATTGCAAAAACATTTTAAAGTGTACATTGTAAGTGCCCTCATATTTTAGGGGAAATAGGCGGGTGGGGTCAGTTTCCCATAGGTTTACTGGCTAGAGGCGAGTCCAAAGGGCTCTTCTTTAGAAAGGTTCCCTATGTTATAAAAAAAAAAAAAAAGTTTAGGGGACATAGTTGCAATTGATTGTTGAGTAATTGTAGTGGCATCTCCATATTTGACTTGTTCAGTTTCCATGGAATTTAGATACCTTTTTCAAAATCAGCTTTGGAAACTTATGTTAAAACATTATATTTTTTTTTTCAGTTGACTCTTTTTTTTTTTTTGCATAATATGATGGCAAAACTTTGCAGGTCACCATTTTTAAGGTTGTATTTGAGCGAAATTGAGACTCAATACAAAGGAAATTTTTCAGTGACAAGGTTTTGTATTTGTTTCTTTTCTCTCATAATGTGTTTACACATATTTGATACTTGTGAAACAATACTTCCGTTTACAAATCAGAAATTTGCATTTATTCTGTTATGTAGATGCTGCAATTGTTCTAAAGATACGGAGGAACACAAGGACTGTGAGTATGCTCAATCAATAACACCCACCTTTTCTTTTTTCCATCGCTTCTGTGTGGTACATACAGAGAAATCTGGGCATCCTCTGTAGATTTATCTTAGGATTCGTTTGGTTGGAGGAGTGGAAAAGTAGAAGGATGAAAAATTATGGGAGGATGGAAAAGTGGGAGGATGGAAAATATTTAATTTTCTCTTGTGTGTGTTTGATTGGAGGGATGGAAAAGTGGAAGGATGGAAAACTTTTTTGTTTGGTTGAAAAGAAAAGTGAGAGGATAGAAAAAGTAGTTTATATAAATTGACTATTATACTCTTGTTATATAATAGGTAAAAAAATATATTTATTTGTACTCATTAAATAATATAAAATTTACCAACAATTATATTTTTCAATAAGAATTGTTACGTTTATAACATTTTTCACAATACTTTCACAACAAAATTTATGTGAAAGTTGTTACTAGGTATAATTTGAACTCACCACTGAAATTATTTTTTTACTCACCAATATTAACCAATAACAATCTATTATTTAAAATTTATTGTAAAAATATTGTAATAACATTTCTCAATTAGGATTTTTTTATACTTTATATTATTTCTCTTTTCTCCCTTTTCATTTCATCCATACGTTTTTGTTTTTTTTTTTTTTCTACGCTATCTCCTCCACACGTTGTTATCTTTATCCCCATCCCCCTTCTTTTTCTTTTTCTTTTTCTTTTTCTCCACACACGTTCCAGGCTTCCAGCAAATCATCCATCACTCTCATTCTCTCTTTCTTTTCTCCAGCTTGCTCTGTGTGTGTGTTTTTTTTTTTTTCCTCCATACCCGTTGGCAAAGGAGGACTTGGGTGCTCGGCTCATAGTCATGTGGGCTTTGTAATTGGATTCTTGATGGCTCCTTTTTCTCCCTCATTCAAGAAGTTCTTTCTCTCTTTTTTTTTTCTACAGCTCTCGGTCTCAATTTTTTTTTACTTGATTCCAGAACAGCCTTTGTGGTTGTGAGGAGGGTAAGTGGAGAGGGCATTTGTGTAATTTCACGGTAGGGGTAGTTTTCTCTCCACAGTTTTCCTCCTGATTTGGGAGGAAAAAAATTGGCGGGCCCAGGAGGAAAATTTTCTCCTGGTTTTCCATCCTCTCTGATTTTCTTTGCTTCCCAAACAGTAGAAAACACACCATTTTCCACCTATTGTTTTCCATCCTCCCTATAATCCCTCCAACCAAACATAGTGTTAGTGCTATAGAACAATGAGATTTGATACCAACATTTCATGCAGGACAAAACCAAAACTGATGCAATACAGGAATTGAATAGCATAAATAAGGAAAAATAACATAGGAATTAGCACCTAGGCTTGCTTGGAATTGGCACCAAACAAGGGAAAACAAAACATAGTTTAGGGTTGGCTGAAATCAGCATCAGACTATTGGAAAAGTTTCAATGGAAATTTTATTGAACAAGAAAATTATAAACTTTCTCCATTTGAGTACAATAGTGTGCTTACTTAGACTACTATGACTTAACTCTAATTCTAACTGACTTAGGAAATCCCAATTGCTGAATTACAAATATAACCTCTGCTTTAGGAAATAAAATAAAATACTAATAACCTAATTTACTAAAATGACCTAACATAAAATCCAATTGACTTCTAAATTAAATATAACTATTTTAATATAAATATGCCATTGTGCTTCATGCATCACTTAATTTAGGATTCTGTGATTAGTATCTATAAATTGAACACCTCAGCATGTGATTTAATGCAAGGACATTGTGAAATAATCAGTAGATTTATCTTAATATCGGTAGGCTATTCAGTATTCACACATATATTTTTTGGACATACACACATATATATGGCCATTGACATTGTGATAAATATAACAAGTAGACTCGATGAGATACTTTGTGTTCATGGACACTTTTTCCAATTGATACATGGACACTTCTGTTGTTTGATAGTTACTTTGCCTGCACATCTTTTGCATACGTATATGAAAATTAAGTTTGAAATTGAGTCACAATATTGTAACCTTTAATAACATTGTTCTCATTCTGCCGTGTACTTGAACCAGTTGAACCTTGCCCAGTGAACTAGTGGAAGTTGTCTGAATAGACTTTGGATGCTGGCTCATGTGCACATGCAGAGAAAATAATGCATCTCTAATATTTTTGTACTCATTATTATTCCCATAAGTTTTCTATTCACTACACCATATGCTTTGGTGGTATAATTTATAAAAAGGTTGTAGCTAGTGTACAATACTTCTATTTTTGTGGGGTCTGGAAGAGGTGATTGGTAGGCAGCTTTACCCCCAATTGTTTTTGGAGAGGCTGATACCTGACTCAAATCCATGACTAGTGGCTTTTGGTGTAAGACACTTGTCATCGCACTAAGGTCCGACCTTTTTTGGTAGTATAATTTGTAAATGACTATATTCCATGTTCAAGTTTCAGATCGAAAAGCATAATTTATTGCTAAAAATATACAAGAAATTAAATTTCATTTCTTCTCAGGTGAACTTGCTGAGAGAATTTGGTGCCTCTACATCTTTCATGTACTGGGCCCTCATCTAAAGCATGATGCCAGTAGTGCTTGATAGTTGGCTAGATTATTGTAAGAACCTGTATTTTGTTTTTGAGTAATCTTTCTTGGGCCTTTTTGCTAATATTTTTTAATGCAAATTATTTGCAGTGCTCAAAATGTGGAGATGAGGTGACTTTCCTTTGGAGGATACAGATCAACAAAAGGAAGAAAAAAAAAAAAAAAACTTAAAATTGCATAATAAAGCTCCCCCATGCAATCTAAATGCAATGCGTAGGAAGGGATGTGTTTCTGGTATGTCTAACTTGTTTAAATATCATGAATATGAATAGCTTACTAAACTTTTTATTTGTGTTTTATTTCAATCTCATGTTGAAAGCGTTTTGATAAATATTTGCTTGTGTGGTTTGAATTCTGTATGCTAAATTTAATTTATGCTTCACTGATTCTAATTTTGTTACTTCCCTCATATTTATTCCATGTGCAGTAGTGATTTGCCTCTGTGTGTTTGGTAGGTAAAAAGGATTTTGTGTTGAATTACTATCTACGCTCTGTTTGTTTCACTAGAAAACTTTCTATAAAGATAGTTTTTCACATTTTTCAGTGTTTGGTAACATAAAAAAAAATTAGTCAACAAAAAACTATTTTTAGTCAACGGAAAACTCTTATAAAAATAAGGCTTATTTTTTATAGGTTTTTTTCCCAAAAAAAAAAAATTAGAAAACAATCTCTCTCTCGTGCGACGCATAACTCCTATAAATATTATATTCTTCTAATTCAGGAAACAATATTTTCTTTTGCTCATTTAGCCTTGTTCACAATAAACTCTCTCACTTCTTCTCTTCTCTTTGTTTTTTTTCTCTCTTCTCACACCCTCACTATCACCTTCTTTGGCCTCTTCTCTTCCCATAGATTTCTCTCTCTATCTGCCTCTCTTCTCTTTTTTCTCCCTATTTCTTCTCCCCTCTATAACACTGTTCTCTAATAAGGTTTTTTTTTTTTTTTTTTTTTTCTCCTCACAAATCGGTCAATAGTTTTATAACAATTTTTAGTATTTATCAAACTATTTGTACTGGATTAGTTTGTCGGTAAAACTATTTGGCCTATATGACATTTTGAACTATTTAAAATAGAACTTATGGGTATAATGATTATTTTGAATTATGAGAAGTATGGTTAATATATATATATATATATATATATATATATATATATTATGTACGTTACTGTTCCTATACATGAACAAGATGAGTATTTGAGATCATAAAATTTGACAACTAATTTTGATTGTATCCATTGTTAAAATTTTAGTTTGAAAACCAAATTCATTATTGGTTTTTTATTTATTATATATTTATATTGATTACATTAGGTGGGTTTACACAATACACATATTACACGTGTTTTAAATTATATAAGAAATGTTATAAAAATTGTGGATACCAAACACTATAATACGTTCTCAAGTCCATTTTTAAGGTTGTTACCAAACACCAGAAAATGAGATATTTTTCCATAAAATACTTTCTAGAAAATGAACAATTTTCTAGAAAACGTTAATACTGAACTATGAAGCATGGGTGCGTTTTGAGACTTGGGTGCGGGTGCAGGACTCGGCAATTTTTGAAAAAGGTGGGTGGGGTGCGGTGATTAAAAAATTATTAAAAATATTTTTATTTATATTTTCTATATATTTTTACTATTAAAATATTCTTAAAAAACACATTACTATGCTTGATTCACAAAACAAAGAAAAAAGAAGGTAAGAAACACAAAACAAAAAAGAAAATACAAAAGAAGCAACAAATATTCAGAATAAAATTAAGGAATGACAGATTTAGGATTTTTGGGCCTCATTCAAAGCCAATTTCAGCTGTTCTGGCATGATTCAAGGCCGATTTCGGTCTGTTTTGGCCACTGGCCAATACGACCTGATTTGGCCGATATGGCTTGATTTTGGCCGAATTTGCCTGGTTTGGCACCAATTGAAGCTGAGTCAGCGCGAATCGAGCTGAGTCCGCGCGTCCTTGAAAAAAAAAAAAAAAGCTCAGACGCGGCACCGACACGCGGGCAGCCGCGTCCTGCATCGGGCCACGTCGGATTCCGGTGCGGCACCCTCCCAGCCGCGTCCGTGCTTCATAGATGCTGAAACAAACAGAGCGTTAGAGGAGGGTCGTGTTTGTCTGTTGTGCACGGATGTGTGAAAAATCAATTCTATTTTATGCCTAACATTTTTTGTTCTGTATCTACTATCCTTAGATTAGATCTGTACATATTTCTTATTAATTTTTTTTTATTCATTTTAATGCATCAGTTATCACTCTCTTCCCACGTTTTTCCTTTTACTTTGCATATTTTGTGGGCCTTCCTTATAAAAAAAGCATGACCAAACTTTCCATGCAAAAAGCCATAAAGTTGAAAAAAACTGATGTGTTTAAGCAGGCTGTTTCGCAGGTAATTTAGATATGGACGGTGTGATGATTTACGTATGGAAGACCTCATCCTATTGCTTTTTCTTTAGTGACTCTTCTGGGGAAAGTTTACCATATCTTTGAGTAAAATAGAAGAAAAGATCACAAAAAACAAACAGTGCCAACTTTTTTTAAGGCTATCTATTCAAAAAAGTGCTCAATCACCACTACTGATGCTACATCACTAAAGCCAAGTCTTCAACACTCTCTCTCTAAGCTGGGGCCGTTTCTGACTGGGGAAAAGCTAAGATGGATGGATGGATAGATGATGATAAAGGGTCCTTTCTCTAATGGAATGGTGACATGTATGATGCAAGCTTGCTAATAAAAGTTGACAGTTACAAGTTGGAAGTGAAATCTTTATGTTTTCTCTGGAGTATAAGACTCTGGGTGCTTCACTACCTCTAGTTCTAGCAATATAAGCCCTCATTGAAATTGGTGGGAATTTGGAGCTAAAATGAAAATATCAACCATGTGTAGCTTCAGGAGAATGCAGTTCTGGAAGTTGAGGAAGAGAATTGCAGGTGCTGGGTCTGGATTCACACTTTTGAGTGGCAAAAGAAGAGCACCATTGGATTGTTGCCATGGATCATATGTGTTGAGGCAGTTGGTTTGGAAGTTCAAGTCACAGTGGAAGCAAGCTTTCAATCAGCAAAGGAGCAGCGCACAGTACAGCTATGATCTTCACAGCTATTCTCTGAACTTTGATGATGGTTCGCCTCATGGTTTCAGATGACTCTTCTTTTTCCCTTTTAAATAAGTAATAGCTTACTTGCCCACAACAAGCAATAAACTGTTCCAAGTTTTTTTTTAAATTGTTTCAGGGGCCATTTGAGGCATATACTGTACACAATGTTTGATTGAAGATATTGGAATAATATGTGAATAAATGAATTCTTAAAGTTATGCAAGTTTGTTATCATGGCAGATTGTTAAACACCAACCTGTATCTTTTATAGCACCAGGTAAATTCTTTCATAAATTTTGAAGCACTTTAATTTATTCATGGAATTTTTCTTTATTTCTTCTTTGTTTTAAAGAAGGCAAAGAAAAAAAAAACACAGGATTTATTGACAGTTTTCAAAATTTGCCCAATGTAGTTATCTTCTTTGAAATGGGTGCATACTTTCTTTCTTAAGTTCTCAATTTATTTTATTTCCAATTGTCATTTTATTTTTCCGATCACAAATTATTTGCAACTTCGTTGGCAAGAATGTCTTATAAATAGTAACAAAAAGTGTAGGGTCTAAACAAAATTAAAGTCTTTGTCCTATTTTAAAAGAACTCTTCTGCACTTCTAAGCCACAGCTTTGTAATAAACATCCTAAATTCTTTCCCAAGTGACAAAATTTCGTCAGTGCTGAATTGTGAATAAAATTTCGAAATTGCAAATTCTATTACTACACAGAGCGAAAGAGAGCATAGTGTCACTCCTATGAAGGTTGAATTTAGTGTCAAGTTTCTGATATTCCCTTTAAGATACCTTACCTATTTGTTGGCTGGGTCCTTACCCATTTGTTGGCTGGGTTATCCATATGCGTGTTCTTTTTATTAAAAGAGATCAATCTTCCTTTCTCTTTTTTCTTTTTTAGGGGGATGGAAAAAGAGATTATCCATAAGAGAAAGAACAATCTTTCTTCATCCTCAATGTTAAAAAAAAAAAAAAGAGAGTATCTTATATTTCTTATTATGCGACATGGACCAAATGGATCATGGAACAAATCGTTGAAATCGCATAGACTAATGGACTCTTGAAGGAAGATTTCTCAGTCCATCTGATTGAGATTTCTAATAAGAGACTTTGGATTGTTTTTGTAATAAATTTAAATATTCACATCATTAGGCTGGAATGGAAGTCGCTTTTATTTTTTGTTAGGTAAGTCCGGCGTTTCTTGAAAAATCTAGATTTTCTTATATACTAGATTTTATTAATTTGAACATTCTCATTTTTTTTTTGGTTATAATAAGTTTATTTTTTTTTTCTCTCTCAAAAACTATAGTTTAACAAAAAAAAAAAATGATTCTTGCGATTTTAGATTATTCCTAGGAATAATATTTCTCAAGGATTAAAGCTAACATTTTCGGTCATGATTTTTTTGGGTTGGTGTGGTTGTTAATCTTCTCTCTTACAAAAGAAGAGAAGAATAAATAAAAGAAAAAACAGATATCATTCAATTCGAGATGAGTTTCATGGTTGGCATCTCTACTCCTACTAGTGTCTTTTCTTTTTGGGGTCCTCCACGATCCATAGGCATATCTTTCTTTTTTTGATGAATCATAGGCATATCTTTATTGTCGACCAAATGATGACTGCAATAATGCAACCCACTAGTAAATCCTGTGGATTTGAAATTGACCCAAAACCATATTCATATCTGACTCCTAATGTGACAAAAATATCCCTCTTTAGGGAAGTTCATAAATGACAGTGGAAAAACTTGTACCAGTGTATGTAGAAGCCTTGACCTCCTTGACCTAACTATGTAGAATTATGTATAACCCAAACCAAAAAAAAAAAAAAATTTAGTTTAACTTAGAAGAAAAAGCAAGATTTTTTTTTTGTTTGATTCAGATCTCTTCGTGTATTTGATTATTTTCTCATGTTATTACAAGAAGATATTATTCGGAAGTGGCCCTAAGATGGGGCAAAAGATTATGAATTTATTATCTCATGAATATTATAAGGTATTAGGAACTATTTAAATATCTGTTGGGGTTGTATTTGTTTTTTTTTATAATATATAATTTAGGCTTTTAAATATTGATGCTGGACTCTTCTCAACAGCTAGAGTGACTGTTCATCCATGGCATGATTCTTCATTTTTGGGTCCCCTCTCTCTATGGGACAATTCGCCAATCCTTAAACCTTTGCTTGTAATTGATGCATGGCTTGTATCAGTTTCCATTATGGGCCAAAATCAACGTTGAGGGCCCTCCTTTGCTTGTAATCCTTAAACCTTTGCTTGTTATTACATTTAGTGTTGAGGGACCTCCACGTGAAGCCCACAGTGACTCCTTAAACCGAACAGCTTATAGTGAGGGACCTTTGCTTTTATTTTTTGGCATGCTATTGCTAATAACTTGATAAGAACTCCCGAATCTACGCACAATTTCCCGACTTGTTAACATACGCAATTCTCAATGATCGAAAAAAAAAAGTAGTGAATTTAAGAAAATAGAAGCGAGTAAAAAGTATCTATCATTTACAATCACACACATTAACATTTTGTGAAATTGAATATGTAATTGAGTGACATTCTTGCGTGTTAGTTACACAACTTACACTTTCCACCAGAAAAAATTTGAAAAACAAAACAAAAGAGTCGCCCAAGTGTGGAGACCGTACAAAGATGACAATATGAGTTTGCCTTTTGTCATGGCACATAAAAAGTATAAAACAAAACAAAAATTAGACATAAGCACATGGGTAACAAGACAGCAATTACGAGTTGTGAAGCATGAATTTGCCTTTTGTCTACTAGTCCATTATGTATTTCATTTAATAAATTAGTTTACTACAACTCCAATGCAATCAATTACCCGTGATTTTCGAAAACAGGCAATGACACCATGTCTCACTCTTGATCTGACCCTTTATCATGAACCATCACTCACTCTCCAAATAGTTGCATCAATTTTTTGCCTCTGCCTTGTTTTGTGAGAATGCAAATGGGAAAACTCCTAGGATTCCTGCTACTCTCCTCAACCCTCTTCATTGGCTTAGTGGCTGCAGATTGGAACATTTTGAACCAAAAAAGAAAAAATGGGGCTAGATCTAACTTGAAGAATTACTGTGAGAGTTGGAGGATCAATGTTGAGCTAAATAACATAAGGGGATTTGAAGTTGTACCCCAAGAATGTGTGGAGTACATCCAGAAATATATGACATCTTCACAATATAAAGCTGACTCTCAGAGGGCAGTTGAAGAGGTCACACTCTACCTAACCAGTTGTTGCAGTTTGAATGGTGATGGTAAAGATGCATGGATTTTTGATGTTGATGATACTCTTTTGTCTACGGTACCTTACTTCAAGAAACATGGTTTCGGGTAAGTCCAAACTCATCTCATATGATTATTGTAATGGTACATTTTGATAGATCATATGGGAAACTTTTATGATTATTGTGTTTTTAATTAGGACTCTCCAAGTAAGTGCATTGACAAATTAAGGTCTGTTAATTTCAAATCTAGAAAGTGTCAGATCAGACAGTTTACATTAAATACAAATGCGTTTCTAATAAATTGTGTAATTTCTTACTTTAAATAGATATGGTATTCTAAGAAATTGTACCCCTTTTTTATGCACGGCTATTATCTTGGCTCTGTTTTCTAAAGTGAGGATGAAATGAGTCTAAGCAATGTGCTACATAAAAAAATTCACAATTTTTTTTTTTTTTTTAACAATTGTTGAGGTAAAAGATTATGATTTATGTATGATAAAGTGGTGTTACACTAATTAAAATCTATTACCTCAATAAATAGTGAAAAAAGTAGTGAAATTTATTATGTTTGAACAAATTTTCTGTGCTGTTTTGGTTCAATGTTGAGAATTTTATTTTTTATTTTGTATTTGTTTCATTTGTGAGGAATGATCCCCCCTAATTTAGGGTTGCATATTTATTTGACTGACTTGAACAAAATTGGGCCTCATTTTAATTTTCTAATTAAGGTCAGTTCAAAAGTGTTAGACTAAAGTGTTCAAATAAATTCATTTCACAATTTGTTGAAGTAAAAACTTGCCACCTAAGCCAGTTGTGAATGCTCTTTTTACTAATTGCGAATACAATTGTATGTTTTAGTTTTTTAATAGACTAATTGATTTGGTGTTATAAAACTCAAATCAGGGGAAAGAAGTTGAATGCAACCTCTTTGGAAGCATGGATGAGAGAGAGTAAGGCACCAGCTCTTGAGCACACACTCAACCTCTTCCATGAGATCAAAGACAGAGGGCTTAAGATCTTTTTGATTTCTTCAAGGAAGGAAACACTGAGGTCTTTCACGGTTGATAACCTCATCAAGGTTGGGTACCATGGATGGACAAGTCTTATGCTAAGGTATGTTCATCCTCTACAATGTTTGTAATCTCTTCTTAAATTTTCTCTCCCCTTCGTTGCTTCCACATGAACTCAGCCATGGCTCTAAAATGAACAATATAATTAACACACATTTTGTACATGATTTTTTTTTTTCCTGTTTAATAATGCTTTACTGAACCAAATTTTATGAAAACTAAAAAAGTTTTCCGTATCAAGAAGATGTTAAGAGATTCACAGTGTTAGTCACATATAACCTAAATCATAATTGTTCTGAAATGAGGGCAATATTTTACACTGATATATAACTGTATGCTACATTATTTTATTAAAGAAATTTTCCATTGAATATTAATCCATTATAAGAAAAAAAAAAAAAAAGAAGGCTGGTCGACATCTTTAATAAATATTATCAACTAAAGATTAAAAAAAATATTTGCCATTAATTTTTTTTTTTTAATTCAATAGTTATAACAATAGAGAAAGGAAGATCTGGACTCGGAATATCTCAATTGGAAACATGAGAAAGTATCAATTGAGTTATAATTCTCTCGATAACTTTTTTTCCATTCTACCTTAAGAAGGAAGGAAAAAAAAAGGGTTAGAATAAAATTAGTCCATAAAAGCCAGATTGTATCCTAAAAAAGTATATCTACCAACTATAAATACAGGGGTCTTGAAGATGAAGTACTGGAAGTGCAAAGATACAAATCAAAAGCAAGGCAACATTTGATTAATGAAGGGTACCACATATGGGGAATTATCGGAGACCAGTGGAGCAGTTTTGAGGGGCCTCCGAGTGCAAAAAGAACATTCAAACTACCCAATTCCATTTACTATCTAGCGTAGAAGTCTCAAGCTCATCATGTTCATTCAAGTGCAAGCTATTGTTGTTCTTCTAGATTGCCTCTTATAGAATAAATTCCTTTACCCCATCCTGCACCTTCCTCTTTATTCAAGGCTATGAATATATATGAAACATTTACTTTGGTAATGCAATGTTGTGGATGTTGTGGCTCCAACTAAAGGTTTAAAATTTGACAATGAACATCTTTTGAACAACAAATGATAGTCATGCTTTTTCTTAGTCTAATTTTCTCTGATTTCTAATGAATCACAAACGTCCGATCATAAAAAGGGTCAAATTTCATTGTAAAAACTTATTAACGAAGGCATGAGAGCATAGCATTGAAAGTCATTGTAGTTACTCTTGTTGCTAAAAGGTCTTTTGCGACCATGCCTTAACAAATATTCAATTAACGAGGCAATGATCCTGGGGATCTAACATGATATCTACAGGTGGGGTTGGGTTGTGTTAGTTGAGATCATTGCCTCGTTAATTGATCCATGCACAAATTTAAACCTAACTCAATTTGATCCATGCACAAATTTAATGCAATACATGAAAAGTTAATTTTGCAGTGCTTGTGATTAATTTTTTAATGAAAAATTTAGTTTAACATAAAATTTTATTAATAGAAGAAAGTATTTTAAAATTCACTTCACGAAAAGTAGGTAGCACATGATTAAGTTTTAATAAAAGATTTAGTTTAGAATAAGATTCAATAAAAGAAAATATTTTAGAATGAAAAATGATAAAATTATTATAAATTTTATTACATAAAACTTATAAACTGATATGATAATAAATATGTTTGGTGAGTTTTAACCACCTATTAAATGTAGAGTCCAATTAAGGAGTGTCGAATAAGTTTGGTGAGTTTTAGGCAATCATCAACTTTTTTTAGAGAGTTGCACAACATTCAGTTCAATGAATATTTGTTAATTTGCTTTTGTTACTTTCCAATACAGTGAAACTCGCTTTTTCCTTAATGAGTGCAATCGAGCACCCATTAACATGTTTCATAAATGAATGTTTGATTTTTCTTTTAGTTTTTTTTTTTTTTGGAGATTGATGTAAGCTTTAAACTATATAGTATGTATATTATTTTGTTTTTTGTTTTTCTTTTAGTTCAATGGATATTTGTTAATTTACTTTTGTTATTTTCCAATACAGTGAGACTTGATTTTTTTTATTTTTAACGAGTGCAATTGAGCACCCGTTAACATAAATGAATGTTTGATTTTTCTTTTAGTTTATTTTTGAAGATTGATAATTGTAAGCTATGGAATATTTATACTATTTCGTCATCATATTGTTCTTCTCTCTTCTGTGACGCAAGAAGAAAGAAAAAACCCAAACATCCTAAAAACAACATAACAACCCCAATCTTTACCCACAAATAAAGAAATGAAACGTACCATTGAGAAAATCTTGTTCTTGATGCCTTCTTGGAGATTGATTTAGGTGTTTTAGTCCCTTCTTTATAATAGTTGTTCTTATCACATCAATTTCACCGTTTCTAGAGATGTATGCTACTACAAGATCATCTTCAACTCAAAATAAAAGGTAGGAAATAATGTAATTAAAAACTGGTTACAAAAATGGATCAGATTTGAAAAAAGAAAAAGAAAGAAAAGAAGAAGCTGTCATCATCGTCATTAGTGGACCACCAACATTGCGTTCTCCTAAAGAACGAGCCCAATGAATAAATATAACTCATAATGCCCGCTAAAAAAAAAAAGAGAGAAACTATTTCAAAAATAGTAAACAAAATTTTCCTGGATTTTCTTCGCATCAAAGAATTACCAATGTGCTACAGCGGATTTTGTGTTATACTTATCACCATTATTGTATTTATCTACTTGCTAAAACCACAATTTTTTTTTAGTGGGGTCCACAACCTTTTATAAAAATTCAAAATAACTCACACGAGAAAGTGGTAATTCATTTGTACCCATTGATCAAAGTTTGAATTAGAAAATTCTATTTATTTTTAGATAAACTGCAAACTTCTATATTTAATTATTCATAGACTAGGCACAGGTGCACAACATTGGCTTGATACATTTCAAGCATAATACTATGACTTTAATCGAAACTTTTTATTTTTTATTTTCATATTTAAACTTAGGATTGAGGACTTAAAATTAAACCAACCAAATATATGTGACTGTCCATGCCTTAAAGAAACCCCAATAATTAGTAGAAATTCCTTACATTTTATATATTCTCCAATCCCACAAGCACAATTAGTGGTTAAATACACTGACATAGAGAGAAGGACCAAAAGCAAAAGCGAGAAAACCAAGTGGCTATTTCGAGAGTAGGCCGGGTCGGCTAGGCCCAATGTTAACGTGTTTTGTTTGTCTAGTCATTTTCTTGCAAGTGAACTTGCTTTATCCCCTACCACCATAATATTACAGTTAGATTGAATAATTTTGTTTAATATATCTAATTATGATTGTTCTTAATTACACCTGTGTATTTGCAGGAACTATGAATGAATATTTTATAATAAGTTGTTGATTATTAAAATAAATTTATCCATTGATGAACAAATGCTTAAAGAGTTAGTGTTTAAAGAGAATCACGTGAAACATGCTTTTATAAATAGGAGAATTCATTTGGAAAAAAAAAAAAGTCTAATTCATACTCCACATGATATTAGGATCTCGATCTCCATTTAAAATGAATTCATTTCATAGTTCAAATTAATATTAAAAATCTTAAGCTATATGAAATACCAAGTCATTTAAAATTTAAAATTATGTCTTTCAAATTGAAGAAATAAAATCTTAACACTGTAAAAATAGACTCTTAAAATGGAAGTAATCATGTTCCCTCTACATGACACTCTGGAATCGAAGAAATAAAGTGTTAATCGTGAAATAGATTCTTAAAATGGAAATAATCATGTTCCCTTTATGTGACAATATCAAATCGAAGTAATAAAATATTAACCATTAAACCTTACTTCCCACCGACTGCCAGCTCATTGAAGTGGAACTCCGTCATGTGTTGCAATCGGCTACCGATCATTTCCAAACTCGTTGTAGTTTGAGATATTTTGGGTAATTCTCATCTATTTATTTTTGGGACAAAGTTCATGTAACGAACTTCAATCTTAAAAACCCAAATAAAAAAGAAAAAAGGAAAGAGGGGAAGGGCTAATCGGATTGAACCTAATCCTATCATAATGGAAGTTCAAGATATGATGCAATTTGGAAAGAAAATTTATTCGGACTTGACCTAGCCAATTGTCTAGCCAGATGAGAGTGTGGTTTTGTCATATGAAAAGTCGGTTTCTATGCAACTTTAGATTGTAGACGTTGTTCTCTAATCCAACATATACATGCATCAATTCGTGTGGGTATATACCATATATGGCGTCCTACATGATTCCAAAGCTATTGCCATCTCCTTTTAGAGGAATCAGAATCGAAATCTATTTTACCCTTTAAAAAAATATTTCAATGGCCATACTGTTCCGAAAGTCAGTTGAGATTGTCATAAAAGAATCCGAGGTTTTAGGATAACTCTTTTACATTGTTGATGTGCTAAGAGCATTCTCATCAGGTATGCCAAATGCCAAATATTTGGCATATTTGGCATTTGGCACAAGTCAGTTGAGATTGTCATAAAAGAATTTGAGGTTTTAGGATAACTCTTTCACATTGTTGATGTGTTAGAGCATTCTTATCAGGTGTGCCAAATGCCAAATATTTGGCATATTTGGCATTTGGCACACCAAACGCCTATATGCCATAATATTTAGTACATATGAACAGTATCATTCCATCTTTAAAACGATATGGACAAATATGCTAAAAAATATTAGTTTTTTTTTTTTTAATTTCTTTTCTCTCTCTTCATTTATGACTTTCTTTCTTCTCTCTCTTTCTTTATCTTCTTTCTTTCTCTGCCTCTCACTCTCACTTCTCTTCATTTTTTTCTTCTTCTTCTTTCTTCTCCAGAACCTCCACCTCTCCCTTTTTCTTTCTTTTTTCTATCACTCTCTCTCTCTCTCTCTCTCTCTCTCTCTCTCTCTCTCTCTCTCTCTCCCCCTTTCTGCCTTTTTTTTTTTTCCTTTGCCTAAGCTGTTGCCATTGAGATCGGCCGTGCCGTGGAGTTCAGCCTCACCGTGGAGTTCAACCTCACTGATGAGGCCGTCGCCGTGGAGATCTCTTATTTTGATCTCCCTCTGTTTCTTTGTGTGTGTGTGTGTGTGTGTGTGTGTGGATTCCATGTGATTGTGATTATGGGTGAGTTGGTTCTTTTTCAAGCTCTTTTTTCTCATTTCTCTCTGTATATTGGGTTGTACAGATGGAGTTGATTCATCTCTTCATTTTTTAAATTTATTTTTGGGATTGTTTTGTGTTGATTTTAGGGATTTTTTTTTAAGTAATATTGGGTGGTGGTAGTGGCTGGTGGATTTTTGTTGGTGGTGGCGGGTTGTACCTGTGGGTGGTGGTGGCGGGCTGTGCTTAGGTATGTTGGCGGCAGACTGTGCTATGTATGGTGGTGGGTTTGTTACTGGTTGTGTTTGTGTATGGAGTTGGATTTTATTTTGTATTTGTTATATTGATGGTTTTTTTTTAATGTTTTTTTAATATTTTTATATATTATTTTAATGTTTAGAATCAAAGAATAGAACATGTGATGAATGGTGTATTATAAAATAATGTGGTAAAATAATAAAGTAGGCTTTTGGTGTGTCAAAATGACATTTTTTATAGAAGAGCTAATGGTAATGCTCTTAGGTTATATATGTACACACAAATTTCGTAATGATAAATCACATCGCGAAATAGAGTTATAAATAATCAATTTATATTGATTTATATGAAAGTGAGCACAATTCTTTGTATGACTCTTTATAATGAAAGAATACAATAAACTCTTCTGATTCGATTTCCACAGTACATTTCGATCCAAAGGACTATGAAACTTCATCTTGAATCATGCTTTGATGTCTCCAAATTGGATGTGTGATTGGATGTATTTGATTTGAGGTCGATGAGCTATTTGCTTGATCTTGAACTACAAATGGAAGTTGAAGGAAAATCCTTACTTTGATTTGAAGAAGTAAGAATGAACCTTGATTTTGAAGGAGCAAGAGTGCACTTATTGGACTTAGAGGTGACTCTCTATTTTGACAGAATGTTAGTAGGATTTTCTCTATAATTTTTTGTAATTTTTCTCATATGAGAGAGCCTCTATTTATAGGCGACTCAATGGTTTTAATTTTAAATTTTCTCTAAGCATTTATTGAGAGTTAATTACAAATTTTGATTTTGAAGGGGCAAGAGTTCTCTTTTTGGACTTAGAGGCGACTCTCTATTTTGGCGGAGTGTCAGTAGAGTTTTCTCTCTAAGTTTCTGTCATTTTTCTTATTTGAGAAACCTCTATTTAAAGGAGACTCAATGGTCTTTAATTAGGAATTTTCTCTTAACATTATTAAGAGCTAATTACAAATTTTGAATTTAATTTTGGTCTTACATTCAATAAGAACATTCCATATGCGTCTTTTCTTCCGACCACATGACTTTCTTTATTTGAAGTTGCCACGTGGCTTGGAAACATGTAATTTTATGTGAGATGTGGTAATTCAAAGATTTGGCATGTGACTTGATTTCATTTGCTGATTGTGCATTGTTAAGGCATTATTATTGAACTTTTTGTAAAGAAAGAAAATTTCTGACCTATTACAAGCTGCCACATCATATCATTGAGTTCACACGGTATCATCAATTACAAAGTGCTACATACTACTAGTGGGTTCCATTGCCAATATTTAGAGACCAACATAAATTTGCCAAATATCACTAAAACAAAAGCATAAAAAACATGCAAAAGCCAATCACATATTGACACATGTTGGCAATGACACAAGTAAGCCAATTGAGTGTTGACTTGTGCCATCTTGAAAGTTAAGACATTTTGACCAATCAAATGATGCTGTGTGTCTTGGAGAAAAAGTCTTAAAACTCCTCCATTCAAATTGTGACATATGACATCAATCAAATTCCACCATGTGTCGTAGCCAAATTAGTAATGCTCTTAAGGGCTCTTTGAGGGGTACATGCCCGGTCTCCTTACTCGAGTTCAATCGATGAGCAGGATAAGGGGATAGTATATGAGGGCACCTTACTCCATATGATGCTCCAAGGCCATGGCAGAGTGGGGCCATGGTGGGTAGAGTTGGTTTTGATGATGGGCAGTAGTAGGTGGTGCCAACCTTATTTGGTGGTGCATGGCAATGGTGGCTTGTTGGCTGGTTGCTTGTGTATGGTCTTGGTGGCTTGTGTATAAGGTAGCGTTAGGCTGCTATGATGATTAGATGTTGTGTGCAAAGCATTAGGTTAGTGGGTGCTGGCTAATGCATGGACAGATGCTAGCGGGTTGATGACAGTTACTTGGTGTGCTGTATATGGACATGTTGTGTGGGTTGTATTGTTGATGGGGGAAGACTTAGGCATGGGCCAAGCCTTTTAAAACATGGGAAACATGTTGTGTGGGTTGCATTGTGATGGGCAAAAGCCCTATGATTTTCTAAGATATGGGCTGTGAATGTGCTGTATGTGTAAGAGTAATTATTGGGTAGTTACCAAGCAGTTTCTAGTTTTCTTGATGATTTGACCTGTTGTGTAGGGGGTTGAAAACGTGAAGAGTAGACCAAGACAGCATCGGTTGAAGGTGTCCTAAGTTAGACCACAAGTGGCAAAATGTCTAAGACTCAGCCAGTTACAAGGCAATAACTACCATAATAGTTATTTCTGTGTATATGACCCTAAGGCTATTGAGGGTGTCAACAGCTGCGTGTATTTTTCCTTAGAAAAAATTATGTGTATTTCTCTAGGCTTGTAAAGGGTTTCCTTTGTATTTGAGATTGAGTAATAAAAGTTGGGAGTGGATTCCTTGTAAACATAATGTGTGTTGTGTTTGTGTGTGTGAGTCCCTATATATTCTGTTCTAAGTGTTCCTGCAGTGTGTGTGTGTGTGGTGTTGGCTGAGACTAAGTTAGGGACTTAGGGCCATCACAGACAGAAAATTGAGTGAAAAAAATTTAACCCTATGACAATTTATGGCCCTAAGTCCCTGACTGATGTGAATATAGCTTGCTGGTAAAGGAGGCATTTTATTTGTTAGATCTAGAATAATTATAGGTTGTGCATTGATTCATTTATCCTCATATTGATCAATATTTATACTGGGTTTGCTAGCATTTAAGTTTAATTAAAAGGCGAAAAGCACATTTTCGTCCTTATATTTTTAGGCGACTTCTATTTTGGTCCCTAAATTTTATTTTTACCGTTTTTAGTCCATATTTAGAAAAACGTCATCTATTTTAGTCCTTTTTGTCAGTGCCCTAACGGAAAATCCTAGGTGGCAGACGGAATTGTTAAAATAATAATAAAAAATTTTATTTTGCTATTAAAAAATGCCACGTCAGCATTTAAATTAAAAAAAGTAATTTATTAATTTTAACTAAATAAAAAAATATTAAAAAACAGAATTAAAAACCAAAAATCAAATGAATTGAGATTTAAGTGTGTATTGAACAAGAATAACAAGAACACAAACTCAAATCTTAGAACACAAACCCAGGAAAAAAAAAAAAAAAACACCAAAACTGAAATTTCGTTTTCTTTTGCTTTTCTCAGGAACCAAACAACCGCGAAGGATCATTTCTATCTAAGTTTAGGTGAAACCTTTCTATTGTCCAAATAAACAAAAACAACAGAAAAAATTCAAAAAGAGGAAAACTCCAAAATTTATTTTCTTTTGCTGAACCCGACCAAGATCTTTTAGAATCAAAGAATCCCCAACAACAAACCGCTTATCATCATCATCCAAACCTGACAAAATCAACAATCAATAACTTAAATTTACTAAATTGAACAAATAATTCTAAAATCACAAAAAAAAAAAAAAAACCATAACAATTCATTAAATATAATAAACCAAACAGATCCAAAACTCAGATCTGAGTTTTGAAAGACAAGGACCCATCAACGACGTCGTCAAAGGCACCCAAAGAAAGCAGATCTGAATCAGACCAGACTCGTCGACTCCGGCTCCGGCACCACGAGACATGAAGAGTTGCTGTTGGAGCATGATGGCAGCAGCGGCAGCTGCGGTGGAGGACTTAGTAGCGCTGAAAATCTGGTGGTTACGGAGCTTGGAAGTGAGGGCGGAAGAGATCTCTGGGCTTGAGGTCCCACGGGGTTTTTGGGATGAGGTCAGAAGTCATCGTGGGTGTTGTTGGGGTCGAAGTGTGAGTTCTGGAGGTGTTGAATCTGAGAGTTTTGGATCTGTTGTGGCTGTTGTTCATGATGAAATTTCAGTTTTTTTTTTTTTTTTCTCTGGGTTTGTGTTCTAAGGTTTAAGTTAGTGTTCTTGTTATTCTTGTTCAATACACACTTAAATCTCAATTCATTTAAGTTTTGGTTTTTAATTCTGTTTTTAATATTTTTTTTAGTTAGTTAAAATTAATAAATTAATTTTTTTAATTTAAATGCTGACGTGGCATTTTTTAATAGCAAAATAAATTTTTTTTATTATTATTTTAATAGTTCCGTCTGCCACCTAGGATTTTCCGTTAGGGCACTGACGGAAAGGACTAAAATAGATGGCGTTTTTCTAAATAGGGACTAAAAACGGTAAAAATAAAATTTAGGGACCAAAATAGAAGTCGCCTAAAAATGTAGGAACGAAAATGTGCTTTTCGCCTAATTAAAAATGTGAACTCTTTGTGTAGTTTGTATGATCAAATATTCAAGCCCGACAAGTTGCTTCCAAATGCTGATTTTCACTTGTTCAAAGTTGGAATTGAACCCAAATGGGATAATCCTGAGTGTGCCACTAGAGGAAAGTGGTTCATCACTAGTAGCAAAAAGGCCAACCTTAATACCATTTGGCTTGAAACTGCAAAAATCTCACTTGAACATAATATTTTAATAAAATCAGAATAGCATTAAGGTTTGATTTTGGAATCGGATGGGCTTGTTCTTGGCATGTAAATTCTTTTTTATTTTTTTTAATATTTTAATAAAAAAGTGTTACATCAGTTAAAAAGATGCTATGTCATTGTTCCGATAGCTACATAGACAATAACACTAATAGAAATAAACAGAAGGACTAACCGCGCTATTTTTTTAAACATAAAAGACCAATAATGCCCACTTGAAACTTGAGAGACTAATTGCATTTATGAGGTAAAGTTTAGTGACCAATAGTATAGTCTTGCCCTCCATTAAAAAGCCCAATACTTTCTTTTAAAAAGCCTTTAGAGGGTATTTTCTCATAAAACCATTTTTCCAAATAAAATGGGCCTTTTCTCAAAAATGGTTTTGAAATGGTGCTTGACCTATGGCTTAAATTAATTAAGCCCATGGCCTATCAATAAGCCAACAAGCCCATGGATGATATAAAATGTTTGAATGATTTAAGATGATCATTGATGAGGTAAAGTTTAGAGACCAATAGTATAGTTTTGCCTTTCATTAAAAAGCCCAATACTTTCTTTTAAAAAGCATTTAGAGGGTATTTTCTCATAAAACCATTTTTCCAAATAAAATGGGCCTTTTCTCAAAAATGGTTTTGAAATGGTGCTTGACCTATGGCTTAAATTAATTAAGCCCATGGCCTATCAATAAGCCAACAAGCCCATGGATGATATAAAATGTTTAAATGATTTAAGATGATCATTGATCACCATAGTTTAGATGACTTGATTTATCAGGCAGGTTAGGTGCCTAACACATTCCTAATTCTGTAATTTAGCCTCAGAACTTTGATTAAGGGTTAATAGATTAGACTTATCCTTATAATTTTCTCATTTTAGATAGTGAGTTGTAACTAGAAATCAAAGCATTGTATTTTGTTTTAAATTATATTTAGGACCAAATCAATGTAATTTTTAGTTATTTTCAAGAGATGTACACTTTTCAATTCATCAATAAAGGTGATGTATCTTTTCAATTTAGTTTCTTATTTTCTCTATTAAAATAAGTGGTGACTTCATAGTAACACTCTTGATCTAGGAGGGAAAATAACAACAGTAAGATCCTCTCCACTATTTCTTAAGAGGCAACCAAAATGGCTTTTGCCCCATTTGCGTTGGGGCTTGAGGGGCGCAGTCTCTCACATACTTACAACCCTTTCCTTTTATGTTTGGAATAAGAAATTTTATTTCTATTTTATGAGAGTGTGATGTTGTTCAATTTTGTAATGAAAATTGTAGTGTAGCTAAGGTTGTCGTTCCATTGAGAAAAGGAAAACAAGAACACGTTATAGCACTAATAATATATAGAAAAATATGATTGAAACTTAGGAAAAGAAAATTTGGTAAAATTAAACAATTAAAATCACTAGGGCATTAGGGTTTGTCCACCAATATTGTTAAGCATCTACTTCCAATCCAATTTAGTACACAATTGGGTAAGTAAACACATAAATTATGTGATTGGAAGATTTAGAAATAAGCTTTATTAATAAAACTCTCTTTGGTTGATAATATTCATCAATTGGTCCAACAATTTAGTCTAGAAAATAATAATTTTGTTAGAAAACCCAAGAACATTGCATACCCTAGAGACAATACTGTGGCGAAAGTTGTGGCAAAAGTAATATCTAACAAGATTACCACGTTTTGCTAGAGAGAATATAAAACCCTATTCTAACAACAAGAAGATTCAAGGATAGACTTATGAAGAATTAGAAATTAAACATCAATCTAATAAAACAATTATAAAAAGAGTGCAATTGTGTTCACTAATTAAAACGTGAAAAACATGCTTGGATTAAATAGTGTACAACTTACAACATTGGGGATTCACCCCTAACCTTAGCTTAGGTTCTTAAGCTTTCATAGAAAATAAAAACTCTAAAAAAATGATGAAAAATAAGGTTTCCAGTTGCCAAAAACATGGTTATCCGTGTATTCCTTTAATATTTATAATATTCAAAACCCTAAAATGCATGCTCCCCAAAAAGGAAAATATAAAATGTCAATTCACGTATTTCAACAGTGTGTCAACTTCTAGATCTATTTTGGCCTTGAAAATAGCAGATTTATCATCGAGTCCTATTTTTGTAACTGCAAGAATCAAGTCAATTTGATATCGGGGTAAAAAGATATGACCAAAATGCCAAAACTGGTCAGAATATTTTCATGTCAAGATGTTTTCCATCTTTGGCTCAAACGAATTTCACATATTCATCCTAAAAAATAGTTGCATATTATTTCATATATTTTTATTGAAACCCACAAATAACATACATGTTAAAAAAATTAACACCATACATTTAAAGGATTTTTTATTTTTTTATTTTTTTATTTTTTTTTTTATAAAAAAATGTTTTACTTTTCCCATAGTTTTTATCTCATTATCAAATAAATTTTATTGTCATGTATTTTTCTTTCCTTTACATTAAGAGCGATACTATAAATATTTTAATAATAAAATTTTATATATCGTAGTATTTTTTTTAAAATAATATATATTATAGTTAAAAGAGATTTTAATAAAGCAAAGGCATAGTCTCAAATTTTATATAATAATATTTCAATTGTTATATAAATTGTGGGGATAAAAATCCAAATTCATATATTGGGCCTTGGGTCCTATTTGAGGATGTGAGTCCGAGAAGGAGTAAATGATTGGAGAAGACCCCGGAGTGGAGAATCACGTAAGGAGATGGTAAAAGAATATAGTCCGAGGAGCGTATCCTTCTCGGATATGAGGAATATTAGTCAAGCAAATACTTGGGTGGTTTGGGTAACCTTCTAGGGAGTTCTAATGATAAGGATAAACTTCAGGCATGTATGAAGATGATAAGAATAGAGAAATATCTAAGGGAAAAGCTGCTACCACCGCATTAATTGCATTGCAGCAACTTTCTGACCGCATTTATGTGGAGAAGACTCCTGAACAGTGCAGCTACAACTGCCATCACTCATGAAGAACCAAAGAAGATACCTGATGAGACATATACTCAAGTGAATGCTTAGATGAAGAACAAGTGTATGATCAAGATAGTCTGAAAGAAAACTATATAAATATAAAAGACCTTTCATGAGAAGGGGATTGAAAGAAGAGAGGAAGAGAAGAAGAAGGAAAATATACTGTAACTCTAAGAATTGTATTAACCTTTCAGACAATAATTTATTTCCTCGGACATCAGTTTATTCAAGTTTTAAGTGTGTTTTTGTACTTGTTCATCTTTTAAAATCTTGATTAACTGTTATTTAGTTCACAAACAGCCTAGTTCTTTCATCCATTCTCTAAAAATTCATTGCATTGGGCTTATTGGGCTCACATTCCATATCTTTTGGGCTTGGGTTATAAATCTTGACCTTACATAAATAATGTTAATATATTGAAATATTTGTGTGGACCTTTTATGTAATATTATTCACCCAAATAATATAAATAAAATTTTATTTATTTATTTTTAATATAGATAGTTTCAACTTATGGGCATTTGCTCTTGATGAACCCAATCAATTTTTAGTGTAGGCAGAGATTGAACCCAACCTATGGTGTCCGCTCTTTTATTATTAGACTAAGAAGCCCATCGATTTTTAGTGTAGGCAGAGATTTAATCCCAAATCTTTTTTGAGACCGTATTAGTTGAGTTAACTAGAACTCACTACTGCCTATTAATTTATAATGATTGTAAGTAGAAACAACAATTGTTTTTTCTTGATTATGCTTACATTTTTTTTAATTTTTTTACTTCTACCAAATATTTAAAACAACAATACTTTTGAGTTTCCATGCGTCAGAATAATAATAATAATAATACTAATTTATAGAAAAAAAAAATCTTTTAGAAAGAGAGTGAACACACAAGCTTATTATTGATTATGCTAAAAATCAACTTGTGCCTTGACTGGACAATGAACGACAATTATTTTGGATTAAACATTATAACTTGAAATTCTGTGTCTACGTGAAGGGCCTTGGAAAGTCCACAATGTCACATCTTGACATGTGTCCAGCCAAAATTCCCATGGACCATGTTTATTGTGTGAGAAACAAAGACCCAAAAAAAGGTTAAGATTGCTCCAAAAAAAAAAAAAGAAAAGAAAAAAGAAAAAGGAAAAAAGGCCAAGAAGAGAAAAATGCACTGTACAATTTGACCCCTCAGTGCCCTCATTAGCTTTATAAGCAAATGAGAGAACATTTTTCTCTTCATATGGTGCAAACAGCAACTCCTAAGCCCCACTTGCACCCCATCAGATATTTCCATCGCCCACCAATCACAAACCTCCAAATGTGGGACCTACACCAGCACTATTCATGGCGCTATTCACACGCGCTGTAATGGCGCGTGGTCCATCCACTGTTCCCTTATATGGTAGAGGCGACTGTCCAATAGGCCCCAAAGAGACAGACAGAAAGAGGGAGAGAGGGAGAGAGAGAGAGAGAGAGAGAGCTAAGCGCACTCATCACCGTTCACTTCTTCCTTTCGAGCACACCGGTGACAGAACTTAAAAACACCCGCCTGTCACTACAGCACTATCTCCATCGTGCTCAGCAAAAAATTTCATCATTTTCGATTCGATTCTGAGACTTTCGCTATCAATCTTTCCGAGCTATCTATGAATTTTTAGGTATGAATTCGATATACCCATTTGATCATTTTGTTCAAATTATGCATTTTTTGGGCCTAAATTTGAATTTTATGTTGGTGGGTGCTGTATAATTTGGGATACCCATTTGGAGTTTATTTCCAGTTTGGTATGTATATATATATATATATATATATATATATTTCAATCTGTGGGGTGCAAACTGAATTGGGTTCTCTCTCTTTAGTCTTTTCCGTGGATATTTGATGTTGTTTTGGTTTTTTGATACATGTAATGGCGTATTAGCTCTATAATTTTGATGCATATGCATTGGTTTGTTATGTGGGGATTGATTTGCATGTAGTGTCTATTTTTTTTTTTGTTGTGAATTTCAGGTTTTTGGTGGAATTTGGTGTATTGGTGATATTTGATTCTTGGAGCCAGCTACCACTTATTTTGTTGGTTTTTCTTTTGGTTGGTTGACGTATCTGTGGTAGCTTATGATAGAGCTAAGGGTGGCCCTGCTAAAAGTAAGTGGTGAAAGCTTTTGTGAATGATTAAGTTGAGGGATTGGCTGGATAAGGTGGACTGTTTGACTAGATGTTATGTTTGGCCAACTTGATATTTGTGAATTGGGGTGGGGTGGCTAACCTGAATAGTGCTTTACCTATATATATATATATAAAGACTGGCTAGTGCTTTAATGATGATCTATAATATGAAGTTTTGGTCGTATATGTTTAGGAAGTGTGATATCATATCATTATCTTTTGCTCATGGATTAGTGTTAGTGAATAGGATGTAATAGCATGTTACAGCTTTACTAGGATTGCCAGTCTTGAGATTTTTATGAGAACCATTTCATGTAAAGCCAGCTTTAATGGCTTTGCTTGGTGTTATATACAAAGCTGATTCTGGAAATGGCATTGGTAGTATACTGTTGCAGCACTAGAATCATTGATACAGTACCTCATTCAATACAAGGAAATCACTTCATTTTTTTCCCCTTTTAGATAATCCAAATGAATCAATAGGTGTAACTTATACTTCAAGGATCAATGGAGCAGTCCTAAGTATTCTTTGTTCAGGAAAAGGTGGTATTGTCCCCGAGATAGGTATTAGTTAGTGCAGACATTGATTTTGTGGCAGAATTAGCACTTTGCTAGACTTGCCAAATAAGGTAGCTGCTGTTCTCTACAATTTTCCATCAAGAAGTTTTTTAATGACAATTCCTATTTTTCCTCTATTTTCTTATTTGTAGGTCTTGGGAGATTTGAGTAAGATGATAATGATTATTGAATATATAGTGCTGTGATGGTTGTTTGATGCATTGTCATGATTGTTCTAATTTTCTCATCTGGGTTTTACTGTTTTAACAGTGGTTAAATCCTCCATGGTTGATGTACAGTATTATGACAGTTGACCTTTATTCTTGTCGCATTATGTGCAAGGTACATTTATTAAAGAAATCAGGAAAATATTTTGAACTTCAATTTGTTCAATGCGTTATATTAATTTATTCCCACCTGTTTCTCACCATATTGGGGTGATTCTTTTGCTTTTTCTCCAAGAAATGGAGGATTTCTTGGATAAGCTTCCTTGTGATAAATGTTCGAGACTAATGATGAAGGTAAATGTTACCTACTAGGTGGAAGAAGATTTTATTTGACTATTTTGCATTTTTCAAGGCCTAAGGACTTGGTGAATATAAAATGTGATCCTTCATTGGAGTAAGCAAAACTGATTGTGGCAAGGCTAAGGCAACTCCATATGGATTATTTATTTATACCCTAGATATCATAGTTTGGCATGCTTGGGTTCCTTCTATCAGGGCATGGTTGATTTGGGATTAGTGTCTTATTAAATGTCCTGCATCCTGAGCTTTTCATTAGGCTATTATCTGTTTGAGAAAAGCTTGAATGCAACCTTCATTACTCTCATTCCAAAAAACTGTTGTTGTAGAAGTTAGGGACTTTTGGCCTATTAGTCTTGTTGGGGGTTTATAAAATAATTGCTAAAGTTTTGGCTACTTAACTACGCATGGTCATGAGAGATATAAGTTCAGCTTCAAGAATGCTTTTGTTCGAAATGGGCAGATTCTCGACCCTGTACTTAGTGCTAATGAATGCCTTGATAGTAGATTGAAGACTGGTCTACCAGGGTTACTTTGTAAACTAGATATAGAGAAGGCTTTCGACCATGTAAATTGGGGCTTTCTTCTAAATTTGCTAGAGCATACTGGTTTCTCTAATAAGTGGAGGAGATGGATTTTCTTTTGTCTATTTATTGTTCGTTTTTCTATTCTTATTAATGGTTCTCCATGTGGTTTTTTTCGAGAGCTCCAGAGGTTGAGACAAGGCGATCCTTTGTTATTTGTTTTGGTCATGGAAGCTCTTGGAAGAATGTTGGATAAAGCTGTCTATGAAGGCCGCATGTTAGGTTTTCGTGTGGGTGATTTAGAGGGAAGATCTTTGGTAGTGTCTCATCACCTTTTTGTTGATGACACTCTAATTTTTTGTGATGATGACCTTGATCAGATTCTGATTCTCTGTATGGTGCTTATTTGGTTTGAGACCGTTTCTGGTCTAAAAATAAATCTGGGTAAGTCAGAATTGGTACATGTGGGAGTGGTTCATAGTATTGAGTTATTGTTGAATGTTCTTGGTTGTAAGCAAGCTAATCTCCTAATGAAATATTTGGTTCTTCTTTTGGGTGCAAAATTCTAGGATAAGACAATATGGAACTTGATTCTAGAGAAGGTGGAAAGGAGATTAGCGGGATGGAAACATTCGTACCTATCCAAGGGAGGTAGAGTGAATTTAATTAAAAGTAATCTATCAAATTTACCAACTTATTTTCTATTTATTTCCTATCCTTGCTTTTGTGGCTAACCGAATTTCAAAACTTCAATGGAATTTCTTATGGGTGGTCTAGGGGATGAACCCTAGAGGTGAAATATGGATGTGTATGGGGTGGTTGGTGTACTGGTTCAGTTTCTAGTCCTTATGGTGTTGGCTTATGGAAAAATATTATCCGGGGATGGCCTTCTTTCTCTTGTTATATTCTATATGAAATTGGTGATGGTTGAGGGTGAAATTTTGGCGAGACTGATGGTGTGGGTAGACACCTCTTGCTATTAGTTATCTAGAATTATTTAGAATTTGCCAAGATAAGGAGACAGGTGTGGTTGAGCTTATGAAGTTCACTAATATGGTCCTTCATTGCGATGTAAGTTTCTATAGGGTTGCTAATGATTGAGAATTGGAGGCTGTGTCGAGTTTCATGGATACCATATATGTTTTTTTTCTGTAAGGGGGATTGGGGAGGATGAAATAGGCTCGAAACTAGATAGAAATAAGGGGTTTATTGTTAGTGCTTATTATTGTCTTTTGGTGGGCTCTAATGATTTTAGTTTCCCTTGGGAAAACTTATGGAAGCAGAAGATCTGTTCTCAAGTGGCTTTCTTTGTCTGGAATGTTGCTTTGGGGAAATGTCTGATGATTGACAATTTAAGAAAAAGGAAGTTTTGGATTTTGGATTGGTGTTATTTGTGCAAGTGTAATGGTGAATCGGTTGACCTTTTTTTACTTCATTGTCCAGTGGATTTCTGGTCTATGGTTTTGGGTTTATTTGGAGTAAGTTGGGTTATGCCAATCAATTGTGGGGCTCCTTGCTTGCAGGTAAGGTTGGTTTGGTCGTCATTGAAATGGTCATATATGGATGCTTGTTCCCCAATGTTTGATGTGGTGTTTTTGGAGGGAAATAAATAGTAGGTGTTTTGAAGATAATAAGAGATTCATATCAGACCTCAAGTTAATTTTCTTTTGAACCTTATTGTATTGGTTGTCTGCTTTACGAAACCAATCATTTTCTTCTTTTCTTGATTTATGTAATTTTTGTACTTGATTTGTTAGCCCCTTTACACTCCCTATGTACTAGGGCATCCCTTTTTTTATATCAATAAATTTTATTACTTAACAAAAAATATATGAAGGATCATCAAGCATGCTTGGTGAAGTGACTAAAGTCTGTCCTAGAATATTCCTGAGTGCCAGAATCTGATCTAGAGTTTAAACTTCAAACCAAACACATTTGTTCATGTGAGATGATGGGGTGTATGATAATTAATTTTCTTTGTACTCATAGTTTCATGGGAGCTGATCTCATATATATTGTTTATGTACGTATCTCTGTATATTTTTATGTATATACATATGTATATTGTTTATATTTGTATCTCTGTATATTTTTATGTATGTACATATGTATTTATATAATCTTGGGATTGTATGTGAATTATGTGATTGTGCCTTATTTAGGTTTCATGGAAAGCTTCTCATCTTCTTCTCCACCAAGAAATACTTGTTACAGCATGCTTCCATTTGGTTAGAAGTTTACATTAATGTTGTACTTCTGTTTGCAGATGTAAAACTTGATGTCATTTTCGTTGGTGTGGATATCAAGAACAAGCAACCAGGGTGGTTTCTGTAGCTTTTCAGTTGGTGAGTATTAATAGCGTAATAGGGTGGACAACCCATACTAAGTTAATAGTGTAAAAGTTAATCTATCTAATATAATATATAAAAGTTGAAGCTTAGAGAAAGTGTAGCCCTAGCATTCTTAGATTTGCTCATAGTATGGCACATGACTAGGCTAATAATACACCATTGTGCTAGCTTAATTAATAATACAGTTGTTTTATATAATAAATACTAACACCAAACTAAAAGAAAATCATATATGTATTAATTGTAATATTCCACTACCAACATAATCTAAAACAAAGTTTAACAAAAAAACAACAGAAAATAATATCTACTATGACTTATATAAATTAAAAAAAAAAAAAAGAGACCTGAAAATCAGAAGAGACTAAAACCCAATAAACAACCCATACCGAAGGAAATTTTGTTAGAAATTCCATGTGAAATCACTACAAATTGTGGTAAACCACCCAAATTGGAGATATATCCAAGTGTCAAATTTATTAATAGGTGTCTATAATTTTATAGAATTCAAAAGCATCTTACATTTTTAATTGATTTCATGGAATTTTACACCCTTAACAACTGAAAAATATGTAAGGTGCTTGTTTTGAGTTTGATTCACATTTTAGGGCTAGCATTTTTTTGCAAATACACATCAACAAATTCAACAATAGAGAAAAGAAACAACTTTAATTGTATATGACGTATTATAGAAATGGACTATACTGATTCAAATTATGTATATAAACAATTGATAGTCACTGTGAAAGTTCAACAACAGTATTCAGATTTTGTGAACAAGAGACGATAACATGTATGTTTTGTTTATAGAGTTTGCAAGTGAATAAAGCATGAAAAGAGAGATGGGTCTTCATTCTTGTAATCAATACTTATTTGCAATTTATATTGTTAATTTGTACTAGGTACAATTTATGCTGTTATAAAACTAAAGAAATTTACAATTCAGTTCAGTAAAATATATGAAAACTTGATTAATGAAATTAACTAATCTTTTTCTACATTTTTTTATATATAAAAAGTAATTACAATGAAAATTCAATTAAATATAACCAAATTTTTGCCTGTAAAAGAAAAATAAATAAATGTACCGAAGCAAAGTGTGGTTATAAGCTAGTTGATTTAATAACTGACACACTCTTTCTTTTCTGATTTAAGGAAAAAAATGGAGGCACGCCCTGCCTTATCCTTTCAAAGGCCAGGTGCAAAGCAGCTTAGCAGCATGGGGATGTCTGGAGCACTGTCTACATCTTTACCAGTACTTCCAACCCCTTTGGAAGAAACATATCCCAAATTACCGGACTCTCAACAGGTTTCCATGGAAAGAGAACTTGTAACAAGGCCTCTCAACCATGCGAGTCATTTATCCTCCAACAGTAGCGTAGTTGGTCACATGTTTTCATCATCCTCAGGATTTTCAACAGATCTTCATTACTCATCTATTTCACCCCATGAAAAGCATTCAAGACACAGTCCTTTTATTTCTCAGTCATCAACTAATGCGGCATCTTTGCCAATGACACATTCTTCGGGATCTCTCCAATCTACAGCATCACATTATGCCAAAGAAAACAGTGCTTCCTGGCAAACTGATTCACTTTCAAGTTTTCTTGATTTTCCTGTAAATACCCCTATCGAGAATAGTCAGGTAGAAATCAGTAGTTGTAATGCTGCACTAGCATCCGAGGAATTTACTAAATGGGCTGACCAGCTAATCGCCGATGACGATGCTTTAGCTTCTAATTGGAATGAGCTTCTTGGTGACACCAGTGTTACAGATTTGGAACCAAAGGTTCGGTCCTTGTAAGATGTCGTGATTAATATTTGTCCATTAGTACAAATGGGTAGCTTTTAGCATGATTAATTATGAAACATTTTGGGTTTGTTTCTTTAGATGGTATTCCCGGTGTCCAAATCATCTCCAAATTTTCAAGCACACCAGTCCCAAGTTCCTCTGCAGCTTCCTGCTACTTCTGGAGAAATTCGTGCTGTTGCTAACCCCACTTCCTTGGCAAATAGTGCCCCAGCCAAGCCACGCATGCGTTGGACACCAGAACTTCATGAATCCTTTGTGGAGGCTGTCAATCTCCTTGGGGGTAGTGAACGTATGTAACTCTCATGCACTAACTGTGGTCTTTGCCTTAAAGTATGAAAGTTTCTCATCAATTTATTTATTGCTCATTTTACAGGTGCTACTCCAAAGGGTGTGCTGAAGCTCATGAAAGTTGAAGGGTTGACTATCTATCATGTGAAAAGCCATTTGCAGGTATTTATGCTTGACTTCTTTTAACTTTAGATTAGCTTTCTACTGAAATACTGTGTGAGCATGCATTTGCGTGTGTTTTTACTTTTAACTGGAGATCTTGCTCCATGAACTGCAGAAATATAGGACAGCCAGATACAGGCCAGAGTCGTCAGAAGGTATATAATAAGTACCCGTGTGTCTGTGTGTGTGAGTGCGTATGTGTGGCATGCGTGTGTACAGGCACACTATGCATGTATCTGTTCTGTTTTTGGATATATTTGTTCTGCCTTCTTTACTCGCTCTATCAAATCCTTTCTGTTTGAATGTTTTCCTTTGCTGGGAAGAACAGGGGTGAGATGATAACTTCAATATATTAGCTCCTTTCTGATTGAATGTTTTCTTTTGCTGGGAAGAAGGTGGCTGGGATGTTTAAGTACGCATTTTGGCCTCCCAATTAACTCTCAATCAAATTTCATCTCTTTCTTTTATAAGTGTAAGGTGGAGCATGAGGTCTTGGTTTCAAGACCTACTGAGTGCATGTATGCCTTACCAGTAATACTAGTTGTAAAACAAAGTATTCATTTTGCCCTCTGTTTATGTTTTCATGGAAATTTAAGATTCTAAAAGGTAGGAAATGTTTTAGGAAGAGGCTTTTTAAAAACTTTTTTTACCTGAATGTCTGTTTTATGTCATTGGTGCTTCTGCATGTTGTGAAAGAAAAGACAGACAGAAAGTAGTGTAATTTTTGACAGAATTGGTCACCCCAAATATGCAATAGGCCTTATTTTTTAACATCTGGAGAATTATAAATTTGTAATTAGCATTTTGGCAGAATATTGTGTACTTTAGCTCTAGATGGTGTGGGCTTAAGTACCATTCCCAAAATCTTATGTCATTCTCTTTGTAGTTTGTTATGCTCAGTTACCATCAAATGAACAAGTCTTACTCATTTCTCAACTCAACCCAACTAATTCTTAAATCCCAATTGAATAGGGTTAGTCTCTTAATTGTTTCCCACTCACGTTGAAATGTTTCTCACTCCTTTTTTTTTTTTTTTTTGGTGTGGGAGTAACACATATTGACTTCTGTCAATGAAGGCACTATCTTTGATTAAAACAAGCAACTATAAATATCTTCTTACTAATCCTTTCTGGCTTTGTTGGTTTTCCCTAGCTTTGGCTTATGCTAGTTTATTGCAGATGTTTTTGGCACAGAGATGATGACTTGTTTTACTATTTACATATTAGATGTAAAGGATTTAATATAATGGCTTGTTAAATTGCAGGATCATCAGAGAAAAAATTGACTCCAATTGAAGAAATGTCTCTTGACTTGAAAACGTAAGTCAATTTATTAAAACCTGGAAATTCTATTTTATCATTTGGTATGTTACCTTTATTCTTGGGCTTGGAGTATTGCATAATCTAGTCTAAGTTTGAGAAATTTATTGCAACATCTAAGTACACCTTGGATTGCTTTATACTTTTTTATAGGATTTTTTAAGTAAGTAATAAAAACTTCTTTTAGATAGGGTTTATTAATTATTATTATTATTAAGTAATAAAAACTTCTATTAAAAGATAACATAATGTGTACCTCCTTTTTTTTTTAGGAAATGGTGAAATTCAAAATATTTTAGGCTGCAAACCTTTAAGACATCTAAGGCTCTGCTAATAGTAAACATTGACCTAGAACCCTAAGATGATGGATCTAGAAATTGACAATGATCAAATGTAGTTATACTGTTCATATTACTTATGAAAAGTATTTATTTAAAAAGCACAAAAAAGGAGGGTGCAACTGTAGTAAATGGGAACTATACAAAAGAGCCAAAAAGAAAGAAAAAACAAGAAAAGACAAGGTACAAGAGTTTTATAGAGATTTAAGAAGAATTTCAATTGTACTGAAAAATGTCCTTTCCCTCAAAAGTGTGCCTAGTTGTTTCTCTCCAAAGAGTCCACATTAAGCACAAGGGGATTGATCTTCAAATTTCTTCACTAGTATGCTTTCCAAAATACCCCTTCCAACATGATCAATGATGCACTACTGAACCCGGCATCACCCAACTTTCCCCAGAGGCTAAGCCCTACTGTCCACTTCTCTAGAACCATTGAACAATACAACACCAATCCATCAGAACTATGTCATGTCTCCATAAATTATCAGTTAGAATTTTCTCCAAAGCTGTGATCCAAGTGAAGAATGCAATCCCCAGGCAGAGCTTTTTCCCTCCATATGCTTCTCGAAGGTCATTCCTTGATCACAACACCTTGTAATAGCCTTTGACCCGAAAACCCTTTGTTTTTGAAGGAAGCCACACCATTCTATCTACTCCATCCTGACTGAGTCTGATAGAATATAAATCCTTCAAGAAATTATCCAATGATTCAACTTTCCAATCTTGAATTACTCTTAGGAATGAAAGATACCAATGAATACTTTCATTAGCCCTCTCCATGTAATCTATCACTCTTGTTGCATGTCTGTCTGTCTCTAGCAATCAGAGGTAGTTTTTATACCGATTCATGTTATGCTTTAAGTTGTGTCATCAATAAGTTTTCATAAATTTTCTTCAGTAATTCTACTTTTTGGTGAGGGTAAGATTGCATGTTCAATTGCACTAGCCAGCTGTGTCACTTTTTCAGACTGAAGTCAGCCATAGCTGAACTTGCTTGTAACTTCTACTGCAAGTTTAGCCCCTTGAACGTGTTCTGAGCAGTCACTATTGGCAATCATTCATGATTGTTCTCTCCTTCCAATTAACCTTAAAATAGTTGGTTGATCAAACTATGTAAACGAGCGAAACTGCCTTACAAAAAAGGATTTAAAAAATCCACAAAAAGTGGCTTTGTGAGCCAGACAGATGGGTATGGGCTACCCTGATGGGTTAAGATCTGTAAAATTATTATGCTCAATTTATTTTGATCTCTGAACTATGTTCTGTTTGGATAACAGGGGTATTGAGATTACTGAAGCTCTGCGAATGCAGATGGAAGTTCAGAAAAGGCTGCATGAACAGCTTGAGGTATGAAATATTTCCTCAGAAAAGGATTTCCTTTTCAATTTATATTGGAAATCTGTTTCCTGTTTAGGTCAGCTTTACTTTGCCTTTGCAGCCATCTATGGCAGTGTGAAAAAAGTGACATGGTACGAGAGATCTTCTTATGCCCCTGTTTAGCACTTTTGGCATTGCTCAACATGGGTTGGAGCATGTGACCTAATATAAAATATATATATATATATATATATATTTTCTTTTATCTAAGTGGTCTCTTTTCTACTAAATTATACAGGAATTGCACCTCATTGTTGTTTTCTAATATACTTAATTCCTGGTTTTCTGTATCTGTCATTTGTGGTGTAATATTATATCTCTAACTTCTGAGCAGATTCAGAGAAATCTACAATTGCGAGTAGAAGAACAAAGAAGGTATCTGGGGTTAGGGTTGACACTAGGTAATCTGTGTATCAGGGGGTATATTAGATTGCTGGGACGGTTGGCACTGGGAAATACTAATTTAACTGACCTGGGAAAAGTTGCTGCTGCATTGTTTGTTTAGAAATTAGGTCTCTTTGCAACATTTAGTTTGCAATTTTACTGGCCACTGCCATAATTTTGGTTGCTGGATTGCTTTTGCTCATTGAATTAAGGATGAAAGCATAAGGTGTTCTTGTGAACATTCATAACTACAAATATTTCAGGTTGTGCTGAGCATGTGCGGACATATGTATCACAGCTGTAGTCCCCTCCCCCACCTTTTATTATTATTATTATTTTTTTTTTCTTCCTTACATTGCTGGTTTGCTGTATCTGTAGTTTCTGGTTTAATATTGATATGTCTAACTCCTGAGCAGATTCAAAGGAATCTACAATTGCGAATAGAAGAACAAGGACGGTGTCTCCAAAAGATGTTTGAGAAGCAATGCAAGTCTGGTGTTGACAAGCTGAAGACATCAGCAACCACTTTGGAGAACCCCTCAACTCCATCATTGGATACAGACCAAGAGTCCCCTGCCAAAAGTGAACTGGATGCCTCTCAGGTAGACCATGGTAAAACAGGAACTGATCCAGTCAATGCCAACACTGCATTGGAAGAAAGTTCACAGGAGCTGGGTGGAAAGCATAAGGTATCCGAAGCCAACAATCCAGAGAACTCCGAGCCAGATGCTTGTGAGTCTAGTTCCCAACCCTCAAAGCGTCCAAGAACAGATGAGTAAATTACATTGTCTGCCAAATCTGCATTGGACTGACAAGGCCATAGTGATTATTGGAAGATTTCATTGTTTGAGTGAGAGACATAGCTGACCAATGGATAGAGCTTTGGACTGGGATCTCTTGTCTTTCTATTATCATATATTCTCAAGGATGATTAGCGTTTGAAGTTAAGTTTTGATCATAATGTTCTTCAACCTTCTTAATTGCACTCTTTGAGTTAAGCGAGGATGAGGATGCATAAAGAATTGTTGAGAGAACCCCTGCTAATTATGCCTGCATAGGACTCTATTTGTAGTAAAAAGACATTATCCTTAGTTTTAAGCTCTCAACAATCATGTTACTGCCAAACAATATATATCTCATAATTTATACCACAATGCTCGGTGACGTGTTCATTTTGACCAGTCAATCATTCAAGGCTTTCTTATTTTCAGAAGATGTAGTGTTTGCTTAATCAACATAAGATGTGGGTTCAGATATGCAAGCATGGATGCCATACAAACCATTTAGTCTATAAGCAGGTGGTTGTGTAATTAGGGAGGACAAATCGACTAAATTGGTTAAGGTACCAGCCACTGTAAAGATAGAAAATGATTGACCAACCTATTTCATCATACAATATATGTAGCTTTTAAGAGACATTTGTTAGTGTTGAACAAGTTTAGAGGGTGTAAATTATTATTATTATTATTTTTGGGTTGAGAAAAAGAGGGTGTCAGGCTTCTCATTGACTCATTGGCATTTCACTATCATGATAAAAAACCGCATTAGTAAAAAATGTGGAAAATGTGGAATGTTTGCACTCAGTACAAATCTAATGAAAAAGACACGAATATTTAAAGTGGTTTCCAAATGGAGAACTGGTGCCTCACATGAGTGACGTGAATTGAGATGCTTAATGCATTAATGTAAAAAGAAAGAAAGATGCATTATGGTCTCTGAAACATGGTAGTTCTGTCTGGTCTCATACTGGAATGGATGGAATCCAGTGGTTATGGTGAAAAAGATGAGTTTGTATAAATTACTAAAATCCAGTGGTTATGGATTGGTGCTAGGGATATTAGAAATTTGAGTAATGCTATAGACACAAATTATTTTACAACATTTTTACAAAATATCGATGTGATCAACCTTTTATTGGTTTTCATCTAGGTCCATTATTAATATCACATTTTCATTTACCAATAATCAAAAGAACATATTAGCAATTTATAAAATTTTTTGTAAAATAATTTGTATTTCTAGCATTATTCTAGAAATTTTAGTACATAGAACTTACAAATTGACATGTCATCAATTCAAACATTCATTTATTACGTGGTTGAAGCTTACAAATTATATTTATTACCACATCAGTTTTTAAGTTTCTTGAAGTGAAATTTGTAGTACTTTTACCATTTTCTACTTTTAGAGTTTGGTTGAGATGTAATCTAAAATTAGATCTCATGAAGATATTGGATTAGTGGGTTTGACCCCGTAATATACTCTTTTTTATGCCTATGTTTTTATACCTTCGAATCATGTGTATATGTAGTATATATGGTCATAAATATTATCAATTTTTTGATGTGTCAATGTCTCACATTTTGGTTTTTTAAAACTGGTCATAACTTGTAGAAAGAAAGATTTATTTTATTTTCTCAAACAAAACATTGTACGTATGAAATATGATCTAAATATTGTTTACAGGATACTTGGTATACTCAATTAATATCAATGGAATAAATTTGATAGTCTTGGACCTCTCTAACATTTTTAGGCTGTCAAAGGAAAAAAAGAAAATGCTTAAATTTCCAGTGGATGGCTTGCCTCCATTTGAAATATGAGTGTGCTAATCCCAACTCCACGACCTGATTGCTCTACACTAGAGTCTGCAAAAATGCTTTAATAGATTTGTGAGATTGGAAGCGGAATCAGTAGGCCTAAGCTGTTTCAGCGAATGAAAGTGCTTTCCTTCAAGGGAATAAGATTGGGTGCCTTGCTAAGTTGAAGCACTTTCCTACTGGAAGGAACTTGTTGATAATTAGTTGCTCTACACTACAGTAATAAGAAGCACTCTTAGTTGAATTTCCTCCCAATATATGACACCATATATAATAGCTTTTGGAGGAGGATATCATTATAAAATGGACTCTTCCATGTGGCTTTGAATATACTCTCACCCATCAAATCAACGCTGTGAGCATATCAGCTTCCATGGTTTAATCTTCACCTCCTTGTTCGAAGGACAGTTATTTGCCCCAGTGTAAATGTTATATAGGGCTCCAAAAAAATAAAATGAAATAGAGCGCTCTAATGAAAATTGGAGATTATTTTGGTCACCCAAACGTACACAAAAATGAAGTTTTGTTATGGTTTTCATGGTTGTTGATAGGTTCTTGTCCCATGATGTTAATGTTTCTCTTTCTTTCTTCTTTGCTTTTAATTTCAGTTCTTGTCAAGATGCATATATTCTTTTTAATTTTAAAAAGAAACCTTTTGGAAATATCAAATTTGGGTGGAGTATATTGTTACTAGCAAACTTCTGGATTGGTTCAGATAAGGTGAGTTCAGATTCGACTTCTTTGAATATATGTCAAATTGGGAACGAGTTAGAATTGAAATGGGTTGCAAAACTTATAACTGTTGCTCTTGTCATTGATTGGCAGTCGGGTCAAATCTAGTATAACTTGTATTTTTTTTTTTCACATACAAAAAATTTAAATAAGCAATAAAAAATAGAGCATATATTTTGTTGTCTTTTGTTTAATACAAACTAGTCGCAGACCCACACGATGCGTGAGAATAGATAAATATTTTTTAATTGTGATATAATGTATAATTTGTTCTCCTAAATTTATTGAAGATAATTTGTTCTCTTTAAAAATTAAACAATTTTTAAAATTATTTTCCATCTGTCTATCTCTACAAATAAATCATTATATTGTTTTTGGGTTTATTTGATTGATATTTATCCATTTTTTAGGTGGTTTGTACTCTTCTAATTGTATTATGGTGTGTTATGTTTTCCCAATTTTTTTTTTTATTTACAACTAAAATTTTTAAACTTAAAATATATTATTCAAATTTCTCATTCTCTTAAAGGATATTATCATGATAATTAAAACTCATCATAAAAAATACACTTGATATTACTCAAATAACCGATAGACACATTCAAATACATAGCCAAGATTATGTTTTGATATAAATTCAAATTCTCACTTCAAAATGACTAAGTAATAATTCAAACAAAAATTAAATAAAAAATATAAGAGGGAGAGAGAGGACTTATGAAAGGGAACTCAATTTAATTCAATTGGTCTTTTTCATATTTTATCCAAATTCAATTTCTTCAAATAGCCAAGCAAACATCTTCTTGGATTTTCTCAAATCCAATTGGTATTCGTGGATTTTAAGGCAAAGTCTTCTAGCAAAGGCATCCCAAAATAATATCTAAATTTGTTACAATTCATAACCAAAAAAAGAGTAGCATATCTTGTACTAAGTTATGCATCTATATATATTCATCTTACAACTAATATGTACATACAACAAAATAGATTTATGCTACGTATATATAAAAGGAATACTTTATCCATAATGGTGAATACATCTTCAATTTACTCAAAAATTGAATATACGTTTCTATCTAAGACACAACTTTTTAAACATTGGTTAATGATCACATAAACTATAGTAGCCAAACCTCACTGCAATTCTTTTACTATATTCTTCACCATGGGTTTGAGATTTTTTTGGTTGGTTTATGGGAACCAATATTGTTGGCACTTGAGATCTTTGATGGCACATCACTAACAAAATTAATCGGGAAAACCTGCAGAATATGGGGGAAAAAAACTCACTTTAGAGAGACTTCTCAAATTTGCATAAATAGGCTAGAGTAATTGCAAATACACACACACACACAACAACAACAACAACAAATACATACATACATACATACATATATATATATATATAATACTAATTGGTTGACAATTGAACGGTTTTTATAGTTGCTTAATTGGGGAGAAGGAGAGTCATAAAATTGAAGGGAGTTTGAACTATTATTAGATTGGGTTTGATGGAATAATAAATGGAAAGTTTCAAAGTTAGGGAAATGTTAATTATGAGAGAGAGAGAGAGAGAGAGAGAGAGAGGTGGTTGAATAGAAAATGGAAATAGATTTAATTTTTTCTTATGGTCAATTCTATTCTCATAACGATTTTTAGCGGTTTTTATGTAATAAATATGACTAAAATAAAATAAACAAGTAATTGAGGCTTCTTGCTACAGTTTAATTTGTTTGGGCAAATTTTCTTTCTTTTTGTTGGAAAAGTTAAGGAATAAATAAATAAATAAACATATATATATATATATATATATATATAAGAAAAATAAGGTATGAGTAGAAACAAACACATAAATTATGGGTGCTTTGGATGAAAAAATAATCTCCATAGTCAATGCTTAATGCAACGATATTTCGAAGGTTGATTAGGGATTGACAGATTTAGCTGCTAAGCGAGTGTATGAGACCGATGAGGTGAATGAATTGTGCACGGTGTTGATGAAGGGAGATTAGCCTTCACCAGATTTAGATAAAAAAGCAAATTGAGAAGGGTGAAGAGGTGAAGAAAGTGAGAATTTAGAGAATGAAATATTCCAAAGTCTAAACTTGTGAAACAAACAAACCAAAATAAGAAAATGAGATTTTATTTATTTATTTATTTTTTGCATAAGGAACATGTCGACTCAACTTGACCAGCCCTATTCTCAGGTCGGGTTCGAGTTAAATAGTTTTTTTACGAGTCTAAAAAAATACTTCCATAAACTTTTTAATCCTCCAATTTTTGGCAGTTTAACGCCTAGGTCTAATTTCACAAGATCTACACACTCTTCCTTAGATGCAAAAGCAAACACTTTGCTTTATTGAAAATGTAACTACAAGTATCTCAAAAATTATACTTTGCTTTATTGAAAATGTAACTACAAGTATCTCAAAAATTATATATGATGAGTGTGAACTCGTCAGTAATTTGTTCGACGGACGAAGGTGATCTTTCAGCTCCTGAGGATGAACACCGGTGTGGTGCCTGCCACAGCGCCTCCGATGCCAAAGTTAGTAAGAGCACTTTCGAATAACAATGAGCAAGATAACTGGAAATAATAATCGAAAACAGAGCTCTGAGATTTCTCTATCCGTATGTACCTGTTCCTTAGCGATGTAGGTGGCTTTATATGCCTTCTCTTGGCTTCTAGCCGTTGGGCAGTTATGGAGGCTCTTAATGCTCTTTTGGTAACGCCTGAGTCTCTTTAATGGGCCGTTGTTATTACAACGGGTCGTACAGCTGTTTTTGTAACTGCTTCCCCTGTATTTAATGGTCTGGGTGTATTCGTCAGTGGAGCGTGTGCCAGTCTCCATCTCCTGATCTCGTCCGTACCAATTGTAGTCGTCAGTGTCTCAGTGGACTTCGTCAGTATCGTCAATATATATATATATATATATATATATATATTCTCTGTTGGAAACATGACAAGATAGTTATAAAATTTTTAGCATTTTTTATTTCTATAAATACATGGTATTTGAACCAAAATCATCTATTTTATAACTAATGTAAATATATATATCAATTCATACTGTATTTTTTTCATATTATTTGCGGAATCATTTTTTTTTTGTTTTTTTTTTTTTTTTCAAGTTGAAGCTAGGCCGTCCCTCAAAAAAACAAAAAGAAAAAAAAAAGTTGAAGCTAGGCCATAATGTGAAATATATATATATATATATATATATATATCAATTCATACTGTATTTTTTTCATATTATTTACGGAATCATTTTTTGTTTTTTCAAGTTGAAGCTAGGCCGTCCCTCACCAAAAAAAAAAAAAAAAAAAAAAAGGTTGAAGCTAGGCCATAATGTGAAATGGGGTTGGTGACACATGCAAGGTGTGCATATATATAAAATAGCATACAGTTGTTGGTTTGTGTCGGAAGAAGTTAGCTTAGCGTCAGCCTTAAACGCCTTTGAATCCAAGCTAGCTATGCTGCGTATACATATTTGACACCGCAAGCAAACCAAACTATCCCCTCCCACCTATCGCTCGCTAACGTCTCTAATACTCAAACAAACGACTTCCCAACTCACAGTTGGTAGAGCAACGCTATTTTCGAACTCAACAGTACTTGCACCCAATAGCTTTTATAATACCTCCTTCCCCTTCTCTCTTCTCACTCGCTCACATTACTCTCTTTCCTTTTGCTTGCCATGGCCTCCTACACCATGGCTGGTGGTTTAGTTACTGGTTCTAACACCAGAAATGAAGTCAATGACGAGGTATCTCATTCCTTTATCTCTTCTAAAACTCTCTTTTGTGTTAAAGTTACTCTTAAAAAGTTTAATCTGTTAGGAAACAGTGTAACAATTCACTTTTATATGGCAGCAACGGCCACCAACTCGTCAGTCTGTGTCAAAAGTTTGTCGAGTTTGTGGTGACGAGATTGGATACAAGGAAGATGGTACGTTGTTTGTGGCGTGTCATGTGTGTGGATTCCCGGTTTGTCGTCCTTGCTATGACTATGAAAGAAGTGAAGGGAACCAGTGCTGTCCTCAGTGCAACACTCGCTATAAGCGTCAAAAGGGTTAGCTTATCATGCTCTAATTTAGTCTCGTTTTTATATAAACATCATGTTTTTAATGAGAATGGGACTCATTACATAATGTTTTCTGGTTTTCTCTCTCCAGGATGTCCTAGAGTTGCTGGAGACGAGGAAAACTTTGATGCAGATGATTCTGATGATGAATTTCAGATTAAGAGTCGCCCTGATGACTCGGATAAGCAACATGCCATTAACCATTCGGTAATTTCATATAAATTTCAAGCTATATACCATTTCACATTGTGGGATAAATAAGATTTATAGTTGTCTTTGAAATAGAGAGCCTATAAGTTGGGCCAATGTGATGATCTGTAGCTATTTTCCATGCTGCAGAAGATAGGCCAAAAGCTGGTGTTTTCCCCTTTAATATTTAAAACCTTTCAATACATCAATTATCTATTTAAACTGGTAATACATAGGTAAAGTTACTTGGATTCCTCAATTGAATTCAACAAATAAAGAAAAAATAATTTTATTCTTTTCAAGAACAATTAAAATCAATCACGCAGTTTATTGGTTAATACAACAATATTATTGAATTCAATCGGGAAACCAAACTACAATATTGTACCTAAATTTTACCTTTAACTATAACACAATGAAAAAAGAAAACAAAAAAGTAATATTGGCTAACAAATTATATATGCGGGCTTTTATGGCTCAAAAACCAAGTTTCTTTCTCTTTAAAATAGATCTCAAAGATAAAAAAATGTGCTAAAATTAAGTCATTTATGGTCCATTTTTATCATACATCCAAAAATAAGAGTGAACTCAAACGGTAGGGAAGGACTCCTAAGGTCAAAGTGATGAATTTTGCAGGAAAATGGGGACTATAATCATCCGCAGTGGCATCCTACGGGTTCGTTCGCCGGAAGTGGTAGGTGATCTTTCAACATGTTTCAGTTTTTCATTTTCAAGGGATTAATTTGTTTCTTCTATTTATTGATTGATCTATGTTTTTTGGATGGGGGATAGTTACTGGAAAGGATTTTGAAGGTGATAGGGAGGCCTACACTAGCGCAGAATGGAAAGAGAGAGTAGAGAAGTGGAAAGTTAGGCAAGAAAAGAAAGGTCTAGTAAGCAAAGATGATGGAAATAATGATCAAGGAGATGATGATGAGTATCTGTAAGTGGCTTATGTTTTCACCTCAATTTTGTTGGCCTTCAATTCTAAGACACCATGTCTTAAAAATATGCTAGCCATTCCATTTTTCTAACCTCTCCAATCATGCTATGCACACAATAACCTGCTAAATCATTTTTGAACAACTAACACAATGTTTTCCTTTGCCTTGAAGAAAAAATTATTGTTATTTAAGTTGGTTTACCCTCCACAGCAATTTCTACTCATCCCACAATGAAATGCTTATTTTACAAAAAATATTATTGAGAAATTTTATATTTTGAAGTATGATGCTATGGTTACTATAAATTTTATTGTATAAACTTGAAAAAATTAATGTGTCAACTTTTGAACATATTACTCAAAGGTAATTCATGGATCTTTTTATTATGTTGTTGGTGTGACACCTATCACATTTATTACCAACAAGTTTTCAAGCATTTTGTGGTAAAATTGGAAGTACCTCTAATGTTTTTCTGTTTGGAACTATGCACCAACTTAAACACTTTCGTTTATCAACAAGAACTTGAAACACTTTCCTTTTACAGTTTGGCTGAAGCCAGGCAACCATTGTGGCGAAAAATTCCAGTCTCCTCAAGCAAAATCAATCCATATCGCATAGTCATTGTCATCCGGCTTGTGGTTCTTGCTTTTTTTCTCCGCTTTCGAATTTTAACTCCAGCATATGATGCTTATCCCTTATGGCTCATCTCAGTAATTTGCGAGGTATGGTTTGCCTTCTCTTGGATACTTGATCAATTCCCTAAATGGTTCCCCATCACCCGGGAAACATACTTAGACCGCCTGTCCTTGAGGTTTGAGCGTGAGGGAGAACCAAACAAATTAGCCCCAGTTGATTTCTATGTCAGTACTGTTGACCCCCTCAAGGAACCACCAATCATAACAGCAAACACAGTTCTTTCCATCTTGGCTGTCGATTACCCTGTCGATAAAGTGAGCTGCTATGTATCAGATGATGGTGCATCCATGCTACTTTTCGATTCACTAGCAGAAACTGCTGAGTTTGCAAGAAGATGGGTTCCATTTTGCAAGAAGTATAGCATTGAGCCCAGGGCCCCTGAGTTCTACTTCAGTCAGAAGATTGACTACTTGAAAGATAAGGTTCTGCCCACTTTTGTAAAGGATCGCAGAGCCATGAAAGTAAGTAAACAGATCAAAAACAAATATTTCTCTGTATAAAATTTTTTCAGCAGTTCCCAAACAACCAAATGAGGCCTAAGTGAATGCTTGTGATGTATTGCAGAGAGAGTATGAAGAGTTCAAAGTAAGGATTAATGCATTGGTGTCAAAGGCTACAAAGAAACCAGAAGAAGGATGGGTGATGCAGGATGGTACCCCATGGCCTGGGAACAACACTCGTGATCATCCCGGCATGCTTCAGGTTTTCCACCCTCCCTACTCTGGTTTTATCAGATGAACTATATGTTATCATATGCGACTCTTTGAGTCCTAATTAACTTTTAGCTTCTGTCTGGATTTTGGGTTGAGTTGCTGTTAAAAATGCTACTTTCTTTGCAGGTATATCTTGGAAGTGAGGGTGCACTAGACGTGGAAGGTAAGGAGTTACCACGGCTAGTGTATGTTTCACGTGAGAAACGTCCTGGCTATCAACACCACAAGAAAGCTGGTGCCATGAATGCTCTGGTGAGTATATCTTGAAATTCAAACAATTTTAAACTGAGTCCAATTGGGATAACTACTAATTTTTATAACTTGGCTCCCCAAAAATTATCAATAGGTTCGAGTTTCTGCAGTGCTTACCAACGCACCTTTCATGTTGAATCTGGATTGTGATCACTACATCAACAATAGCAAGGCTGTAAGGGAAGCCATGTGCTTCTTGATGGATCCCCAACTGGGAAAGAAACTATGTTATGTCCAGTTTCCTCAAAGATTCGATGGTATTGATCGTCATGATAGATATGCCAATCGCAATATTGTGTTCTTCGATGTAAGTAATACAAAATTATAAAGATTTTGTCATCTCAAAATTGATTATCATTACTAATCTGCATCAAAATTTGTGCAAATGACTCAAGACTAATGCTTTCAATGTTATTTGGTTACAGATCAACATGAAAGGCCTAGATGGCATTCAAGGCCCGGTATATGTTGGCACTGGATGTGTCTTCAACAGGCAGGCATTGTACGGCTATGATCCTCCAGCATCTGAGAAGCGGCCAAAGATGACATGTGACTGCTTGCCTTCATGGTGCTGCTGCTGTTGTTCTGGTTCAAGGAAGAAGTCAAAGAAGAAAGGTGAAAGAAGCCTGCTTGGGGGACTATACACCAAGAAGAAGAAAATGGGAGGAAAGAGCTATGTGAGGAAAGGGTCTGGATCTATGTTTGATCTTGAAGAGATTGAAGAAGGGCTTGAAGGCTATGACGAGTTGGAGAAATCATCACTCATGTCTCAAAAGAACTTTGAGAAAAGGTTTGGACAATCACCAGTTTTTATTGCTTCCACTCTTATGGAAAATGGTGGCCTTCCTGAAGGGACTAATCAAGCATCACTTGTTAAGGAGGCCATTCATGTTATCAGTTGTGGGTATGAAGAGAAAACTGAATGGGGCAAAGAGGTGAGTAGCTCCTAAATTCCCTATATTTGGATTCAAAGGTTCATAATAAATTTAACTCCCCTCAATTTACCCTTTCTATTTTTAACCACCCAAATATACCAGAGAAGTGTCAAAAGAATTTGGACAATTTTCTAGAATTTCAGCATTATGGTATTTGGTTTAACAAATAGTAAGGTTGGTAAACCAGAAATTTGAAATTAATTGCATGATTAAAAAGAACTATATGACTTGTAATATTGATTACACACAATGACGAATTTTCCTATTACAGATTGGGTGGATATATGGTTCGGTTACAGAAGATATTTTGACAGGCTTCAAAATGCACTGCAGAGGATGGAAATCAGTGTACTGCATGCCAAAGAGACCTGCATTCAAGGGATCAGCTCCAATAAATCTATCAGATCGTTTACACCAAGTTCTTCGATGGGCTCTTGGCTCTGTTGAAATTTTCCTTAGTCGCCATTGCCCACTATGGTATGCTTATGGAGGAAAGTTGAAATGGCTAGAAAGGCTGGCTTACACTAACACCATTGTTTACCCATTCACTTCCATTCCTCTACTTGCATACTGCACCATTCCAGCTGTCTGTCTTCTTACTGGAAAATTCATCATTCCCACGGTAAGCATGCTAAAATTTGTTTCAGCAATGACAATTATGAAGGAATGATTTCTAGGCATTTTGAGCATAATAAGCAATATGCTAATCAATCACCTTGATCCATAAAAAACTGCTTGGCCTTTAATTTTTTTGTGGACAATGTTAGAAGAAATATTCGAATGGGTGAATCTAGAGATTGAAGAAAAGTATCTTCTACCGATTAAATATGCTGTTAGTTAAACTGGAACACTTAAATAGGCCTTTGGAATTTATTCCCCCATATTGGATGTCATTAAAAAATGTTGCACACTAACATATACCAATTCTGATGCAAAATATTTTAGCCACAGAAGCTCTCTAATCAGATTCTTATTATTTGATCTGCAGCTGACCAATCTTGCTAGCGTATGGTTCTTGGCTCTTTTCCTGTCCATCATTTTCACCGGTGTGCTTGAGCTCAGATGGAGCGGCGTTAGCATTGAGGACTGGTGGCGTAACGAGCAATTCTGGGTGATTGGTGGAGTGTCAGCTCACCTTTTTGCTGTATTCCAAGGCCTCCTCAAGGTCCTTGCTGGAGTTGACACCAACTTCACCGTGACATCAAAGCAAGCTGATGATGATGATTTTGGGGAGCTCTACCTCTTCAAGTGGACCACCCTTCTAATCATACCAACCACTCTTATAATCATTAACATGGTGGGAGTCGTGGCTGGAATTTCAGATGCTATTAACAATGGCTATGGCTCATGGGGTCCATTATTTGGGAAGCTATTTTTTGCCTTCTGGGTCATTGTTCATCTTTATCCTTTCCTCAAAGGTTTGATGGGAAGGCAAAACAGGACTCCTACCATAGTAGTCCTTTGGTCCGTACTTCTTGCATCAATTTTCTCACTGGTTTGGGTTCGAATTGATCCTTTCCTGCCTAAGCAAACCGGCCCTATCCTTAAACAATGTGGGGTGGATTGCTAAACAGTCTTTTGGTCACCTTCGCCTTCAATCGTTCTTATTATAGGTTTCTGGCTTTATGAGACCTTTCGATTGCTTGTTTGTTCAAATATTCATATGCTTCCAAGCATAGTGTGATGTGTATAGTCATGAGAGAGAGAGAGAGAGAGAGAGAGAGAGAGAGAGATTTTGATGCTAAATGCCAAAGGGGGGGCTACTTGCAATATGTACAATTGAAAACTATATACGAAACACTGAGATATTACATATATATTCTAGCGTTACTTTTGTGCATTGCATCTAGCAATGTATTCTGGTTATAAACTACCTCCCTTATATATATATATATATATATATAGGACATAACTTAGGTATAATACTTATTTAACATGTTTCTAGGATTTTTTTAATTCAAATAACATGTTCACAATGCTCTTAGATTAGGGTTTATCACCTTAAACACCCATATTCACTATGTTTCAATTTCAATCATTTTACTCCATGTTTGCATGCTTAGAATAGGGTGAAAGCTTAGAATAGGGTTTTCACCATGCCTATCATGAGTGCTTGTTCTAATCACATGTGACTGGATGCTATAACTGTTATTCAATGATGTGAGAATTGTCACCAAATTATAGAAGACTGTTTTAACCAGACAGGGTGGGTGTCTAACACCTTTCTATCTTTTAACCTAATCTTTGAACTTAGATTAAGGGTTAGTAGATTATACCTTTTTTTTTTTTTTTTTTGTAATTTTCAATCTCTAGATTGTAATTAAGAAACCAAGCCGTATACTTTTCTTAGATTGTATCTAAAAGTAAAGCCATGTAATTTTTTGGTTATTTTCATGAGATTTACTATTTCAATTCATCAATAAAGAGAAGTATTATTTTCAATTTTAGTTTATTATTGTCTCTATTAAAACAAGCGGCCACTCCATTGTAAACCTTACAAACATTTTGTGGATTTCATTTGTAATGACTCACATTTACGCTAGCCATATTTGCGCTATATTCTAAAAGGACTAGTCTAGTTACATTTGGCATTTCTTGTAATCACTTATATACCCAAGATCCACCTAATAAACACCCAATGCTGGACTCAACCCACACCTACAACACAACACATATTCATACAATCCAATCTAATCACATCCACAAAATTTGGAGTATTACAATCTCCCCCATTTAAATTCTTGTATCCTCATCTAGCCCACATTGTGATGTTGTGCCTCTGAGCCACGTGACATTATTTGGGGTACTAATGTCTTCAAATCCTATTGTATGACATTACCTATTACATTAACATGAATATTTGGAAATAATTTTATAAGTCCATGAGATGCATAGTGTGTGATTAAGGCATGGAGATATGATTTGTATGCAGAAAATCAAAATCAAACTTCCTTGTAAACTCAAAATCATAGTTCATAGAGGTAATGAAATTGAGTTTTTTATCTGCAAAGACTACAACATATCAATTAAGATGATTTATCTTAGTCATGAAAGTAAAGACTTTTAATTGATATGTTCGTCTGTCTTAAATGTGTAAGACACATAGAGCTGGATAGCTATGAGATTTATTATTCTATTAACAACTACCATATGTATAATTAATCTCATGACTTCTATTTTTATAAACTCTTAATCTTGAGAGGATTATAAACCTAATCATAAAATGTAGGTTGTTTTGATATATTAGGAGAAAGATCCTAATATAACGGTAAAATCTAAATCTTTCCATTTGTTTAACAACATGGGGGCCAATAACTTCACTTATTATCCATAGATCAATCCTTGAGGATGCCTAAAGCTGTAGTAAAGCCCTCCTATCAAATCTAACACAACCAAATTTCAAGCATCTCATTCTACCCATGAAACCCTAACTTCAGTTTAAAAGCCCATATTCAGCAACTAAAGAGTTACAGCATTATGAGGTCTTGGGGGTGAAAATAATGGCATTAAAGAGTCTTCACCCTTTTCCTTACCACCGCTATCAAATCTCCTTCTTGTTGTGTAAGAAAAATAATTTCAAACTTAATGTATTGTGTATATTCTTCAACCCTTTGTTGTTTAGCACCTTGATTTCCCTCTTGTAATGCACCACTAGCCGAATATTGGAATTTTGGGATTCGCTCTCTCAATTTAATCATATTTTAAAGAACCCGAGAGGAGTTTTAGGCTAATTTAACCTATTTTTTGGCCATTTCAAAATTTTCCTCGACAATAGCCACCCAGTGATGATTTGTATCAAGAAGTTTTATTTTTATTTATTTTTTTATACCTCATAAATGAGATAATATCATATAATAATTTTTTTTTAAAAAAAATACATCACACCATCCAAAGGTCATGCATTCAAGTTTGTTTGGCCTTTGTAGACACCTCATTTGTACCCCTTACGACTTGAGCCCATGTTATCTAATGATGATATCACTAGATGGGTCTAGGACTGATCTAGGCCTAGCCAAAGGAACTCTTTAGTTGAAGGATTTTTTGGGGGAGAATTTTTTTTTTTTTAATGGAAAATGCAACAGAGCCAATTCCATATCGCATGGTAAAATCCCTTCCCCTTCTCTATGAACACTATAAAAAGGTTTCAAGTTGTCCTATTCCCAAAACACACAAAATCTACTCCAAAAAAGTGATTCACAAGAAAATTTTTATTTCAAAAAGCATCATAAACTAAAGTTTCTTGGTTGAGACCTATTTTGAGTTTAAGCCTTCTACTTAAGCTTACTAACCTTTTGGTTTTTGTCTTGATAGATTGATCGAGGGGAGTGGTTAAAGTCAATGCTCCAAGAGCTCTTGTGTTAAGGTAAGGGTCTAACCTAATCTCTTTCATTTTATTGTTTTCGTTTCCTATTTTGATTGCTTTGATAATCTTCTATGTAGTGTAGGTTTATTGTTGTATAATTAGGAGCATGCCAGGAGTAGAATAGATGTTGTTTCTGTGCTGCCTACTGTGTGTTTTTGGGTAAGGATACGTATGCATGCTTCTACATGCGCACGCATGTTCCAACCAAAAACCTAGAATTGTTTGTTATTTGATTTTTTTTTTTTTTTAATTAGCTTTTATGCATGTTTAGGTTCTGTATAGTTTAGTTTAAGTTTATTTAGTTCAGTATGTAGTAGTTTAATATGTTTTACATGCTCTGATTCATTAGATTAGAAATTATGGTTTATATGTTCTTGAATGCTTGGATGAACACATGAACATGCATTTGAATATGGTCATGCATTGATGCATAGATGTTGAGATGTTGTGATATAGTGAGGTAAGTCATACATTATAATATGATTATACATACCTGTTTGATGATGAACATAATGAACATGATGTGCTTAATGAACTTGATAAGCATGATTGATTAATGCAATGAATGTTTGCTGCCTTTGGATAATGAGATGCTTGCTACCATGTGAGCATGTAATACGGATGATAGCATGTGACAATGATATGAGATGTTAGTTGAATGTTAGGATAATGTATGTCATACCATGATAAACGAATACTAGATTGTACGCTAGATGCATGGTAGGATAAATCTTAGCGTGTGTGTGGGTATAGGATGTGTATTAGGAGACTCATTGATAGAATTAGGATGTTGAACACAATAAGTGAAAGCTAACCCACGAGTCGCGTGGAGTTGGGTGTCTAACATCTTCTCATCTCTATACCTAAATCCCGAACAAGTGCTCTGGTAAAATTAGTCCTTTTATGAAGGGCATTATATTTATGGTTTCTAGACTTAATCTAGGTGACAGCTCCATTTTTCACCTTTCACCTAGTCCACTCAACCAAGACTTGAGTATTGCACTCACATCCCTCGTATCATTCCTAAATTGTTCAATAAATTTAGAATTCTTTAATATACAATCCATGTTTCCCATAATCACAAATTAATGGATTTTTTTTTTCATAAGGCACACTATTCAAGCACTTAGGAGAGAGTGGTTAGGAAACTATCAATGTTGATTTTCATGACAATTACATTCACATTTTTCATAATTACGTAAGAATTATTATTTAAAAAATCACGCAAACAATTATGGAAAATTCAAGAAAAGAAAAACAACATATTTTGCACACAAAGAATCCCACAATATTCATAATTAATTCAATGTGTCTCATAATTTCAATTCAAAAATATTATAAATGATAAATTAATTAAGATCCAGATTTTCTTCAAAACAATATTTCAATTGAGATTTATTTCCTTTGTAGTTTATAAAACTTACAATTCCACAATTTTCTTAGAAATCATAAGCTGGAATTGGAAACAGGAAATAGATTTGATAAAAATCAATTTAAAAAAAATATTATTTATTTATTTTATATGTAAGAGAAATATGAAACCAAGGGAAATGCCCTTGGATTAAGCTGCCTATTTAGTTCACAATCTCACCCCCCACACACACCCCCCCCCCCCCCCCCCCCCCACCCTCCAAAAAAAAAAAAAAAAAAAACTAACGAACTTACAATTTAGCTTATTATTATTATTATTATTTTGATTATTTTTAAGAAACCAATACTCGACCTCTAAACTTTGTAGTCATAGCAAATTTATATATATATATTTTTAATCAAGCAATAGATTTGAAATTTGGCTATTGGGTATAGTTAGTTTCTAGTCCATGTACCAGGTGAAAAATCTTTTATGTTGTTGCAATTAATAAGGCTAAAGCCTAAACCGAGGCCATGGTTGAGATGGGTTTGATCTAAAGTGACTTGGACCTTTGAAGCATTGGTTGCTAATAGATATATATTGTTCATGCATGTGTGTATTCATGTCCGTAGAGACTACATACCAAGTATTATGGTGTTTCGAGTGATGTAGGAAACAAGTTAACAAACAAGATCCCAAACGAAAGGCAGATTTTTCTGCATCTTCGCTGCAATCGATTTGATACTTTCTACCGGCTTCATAATCTGGGTCATCTTCATTCTTTGGGTTGTCCATGCAATGTTGATAACCTTCTATCATATATACACGTTCCATATCCTTCCTCATCACGCTTAAATGCTATTGGTTCACAATGTGTATGTGCATTCCAAATGCGAAATATTAGCTGGTGAATATTTTCATAATTTGGTCCATCAACTGTAGAGAGGTGGAAAGTGGCTAAGGCATGGTCTATAGCCTGGACTTCAAAGAGAGTAGGGATACCCAATAACATCATCCCTAACATAAGTTTTCTACAAAATATTCTATCCATTGATTGCTCACTTTAGAAATTTTCTTATTTTTTGAAGTTAAGGAAGATAATTAAGTCATTTACTCTTATTCATTATTTCTAGTTGAATGATTCAACACCTAATATTCGCAATTTAATATAAAAATTGATTTATTCTTAGAATATTGTGGTTCGAATAAGAATTGTCTAAGAAGTGTGACCTTTCAGAAGCATGAAAATTTTTTATTTAAGTAGTTTACAATTTTTGTAATGCCTTTGGGCTAGGGTCATTAGATATCAAATTAATTTTATCTGTCCCTTAGGGGACATCTAATAAAATTGTAATTAATCTTTATCTGATCACGTGCATTTTCACAAGAGTATCTTAAGTTTCAAGTGAAGATAGATAAACCAAAAATCACAATATACTAAAATCAAATAACACATTTTTAGAGGTTTTGAAAGAAGCTATTGGTTCGCAAAACGTAATAAATAAGTCATATTAGAGAATGTGGAGTTTGCACTTTAGCCTAAAATAAATCAACTTATTTAAGTTAAAATCTATAACTTCATACTGATTGGTTGGTTTGATTCAATGCATAATAACTGTAAATGCTACATAGTAATATACTATACATATATATATATATATATAAAACATAATTATATGTAATTCAATAACAGTTTCTTAACAAATGGTGATGTCTAATAAAATAATATGGATAATAAGTTGGGTTATTTAATTTATGTAATGTACCTTTCTTATGGTTGCTAATTTCCAAAAGTGAAATTATCATTTTGGTCCCTACATTTTAGGGTCATAGTTAATTTATTCCTTACTATTTAGTAGTAATTAATTTAGTTCTTATTATTTTCAAATTACAATCAATTTAATTATTTTAACTCACGAAAGAAAATGCTTACATGACAAATGGTTTGTACATTGGCCATGCCTAATTTTCAAATATTAAATGACATGTTGGCATGTATAAATTTTAGAGACCACATCAATGCTTAGATAGCAAAAAACACCACATTAGCTTTTAAAAATATTTTTCCTTTTACGTACCATCTTCTTTTAGACAAAATTTAACAACAAAACTGGTTATAGCCTAAGACTACAATTTCATTAACATTAATACACATTTTGGAATAGTTGAATTGCATATTTTTTATACTCTTAATACATATGTCAAATTTTATATCAATTAGATATTATTTATTTAATGATCTATAAGTTTCTATTTTATGCATAATTTTAAATTACAAAAACTTGCAATCTAAACAATTTATTGATGATTGTTGGGTTAAAATAGCTTGACCTCGGTTAATTAATTCAATTATCCAAATTGATTAATTAGTTCAAATTACATGCAAATTGTGGAGGTACCAACAAATCACAAAATAAACTAATATGTAGCGGAAAATAAATTAACAAGGTGATTTGTTGACAAATGGGGATAACTTTTCGCAAAGCAAAAACCCCACCGGTTGAATTTAAGGTCACCACGTCCAAGAATCCATTAATCAATAATCAAAAGGTTACAAGTATGAGGAATCTTACCACTATTCTGGCCTATCTCAAAATACCAACTTACAGTTGAATATTCGCTTCAATACCCAATTGAACTTGATCTTATAGTAGCTTTATTTTCTTTGATGTACAAATCTCCAATCTATGACTAACTCCTTTGCATGGATTTTAGTACATGACTAACTCCTTTGCATGGATTCTAGTACATGACTAACTCCAGTAGCTTGTATGATTGTTGTTGGCTACAAAGTTTTTTACTTCATAAACTATTAAGATTAGAAAGTACTTAATTACAAAACCCTATAGCGTACAAACTTAGTAGCTTCTCACAGAGAAAATTAAACTCTTGGTCTCTATATCTGTGTATGACGACTCTTAAAATAAGCCTTATATATGTTTAGGGTTGTGAGAAAAGAAACCCTAAAAAAATATATCAACATGGGCTGAAATTCAGATCTAGAAATTCTAAATTTGTGAAGCTTGATAGATTAAGCTTGTGTCAAGCAATACCCATTAAATCTCAATAGCAGCTTTTTGTTGAGCTATTTGTCAAGTTTTAGTAAAACAGCTTTTCTTCACTTGTTTCTTGGATTAATCTTTATGTCTTTAATGTAACTACTTGATATGTATCAAACCCAATCTATAAGTGTGTTTTGTCAAAAGATTAGCCAATTATATAGAAAATATGACCCTAATAATGATATAGCTATTGATCTTTAATTTTCTAAAAATTTTGCAAGCATGATAGATATAATTAAGAAAAAAATGTAATTTAATGGTAGATTTTCCAAAATGTACCTCCAATAAAATGATGGACAAAGTTTAGTTATAAAATTTGTTGTAGCCCAAGTTTACAACCTTACTCAATATCATTAACATTATTACATATTTAAAAAATTTAACCGTTGTATTGCACGTTCTTCACGATCTTAATACACATCAAATTTTGTGCAAATCGGATATAATTTATTATATGATCTATAAGAGTGTATTTTCTGTATAATTTTAAATTACAAAAATTTACAATTTAAACAATTTACTGATAACATAGCTATTGATATTTAATTTTTTAGAAATTTTACAAGCATGGAAGTTATAAGAAGAAAATATAATCCAATGGTAGATTTGTCAAAATTCACATCCAATAGAAAAATATTGAGTAAGATTGTAGTTTTAGGCTACATCCAATTTTGTAGTTAAACTTTGTCCTAAAAAGATATTAAGTAAGGTTATAACCAATTTTGTAGCTAAGCTTTGTACATTTTTTTTTCCTTTCTTTATTTTTCTTTTTTATTTTCTTACAGTTTCTTTAATCAAACAAAATTTCATTTTACTTTCTCACAATATTCTTCCCAAACCCAAAATATGCAATTGAGGAGTTTTAGGAAAATACATATACACTTAAGAGTTAAGACATATGTAGAATGAGATCACCAATGCTCATTATTTTCTCTCTAAAAGCATCCTTCAGCTCGTTAGCAAGTAAATATCAAAGTACAAGCACTATATGTGCACCAAATTGAATCATTTGAGAATCTCTATGAGGCCACAATACCCCTCGACTGACCAAATTATTCTAAGCACAATACCTGTGGTAAAAGAGGACCTAGAATCAACCACCAAAATCACTTCAACTACAAAGAAATTTATAGCAAGAGAACCTCAAAATTGAAACCCATTTCTAGTCCATGTACCCATTTTGCAGATCTTGCCCAAAACAAAACTAATTTCACACACACACACACACACACATATATATATATATATATATATTTTTTTTTTTTGAGATTGGTGAAGGTAGTAGATAGTCATTTATTTACCATAGACTGAGCTAAGTTCATTCGATTGAAAAAAAAAAAAAAGAAGAGCTACTATCAGACAAGTGCTAAACTTTCTATATTTAGGGTCTAATAAATATGTTAAAATTATTAATATAGTTTTTTTTTTTTTAAAATAAATAAAACCTTGGTAGGTTTTAAGAGATTTAGAATGCAACATGTCTAGAATTAAATACTAATATTTCAAAACAATTAAATGGAATTTCACTACAAATTTAATAATAATATTTATTGTTTTTGGTTTTAACAAAAAGTTTAGTTTTAAGCAATTTATATTTACAATGTAACTTTAAGGTTTTTTTTTTTTTTGTCTTTTTTTTTTAATTATTCAATTTCAAAATATTGATTAGTACAAATTACAGTTTTTAAGTTTGGTGAAATATTAATTTTGTCTTTTAAGTTTCATTTTTGTCATCTTAATGTCTAAAGTTTAGTTTATTGTCAATGTTAATTCACAAACTCCATTAATTATTAAAAATATATTTTTAATGAAAAAGTTGAAAAGTGAATGAAAATTTTAGAAATTTTATTAATTTTTTATAAATGAAAATTTCATTCACAAATTGATAAATGAAATTTTACTAAATTTTTATTATTAAAAAGTAAGTTTGTTTAATTAAGGAAATTTATGGACGGAATAACCAACTGTAACAACAAACATAAAGTAATTAACCTAATTCTTTTTTGCTTTGATCTTTAAAATCAACTTCAATAATTAAAATGATAAAAATTTAACCCTTCCACACAAAACAGAAATAAATAAGGCGAGACTGGATTGCCTTGCCTCAAATCCCTAGAGGGGGAAATCATACCCTTCGGTTCTCCGTTTACTAGAATGGAATAAGAAACAGTGGTAACACACTCCATAATCAGAGCCACCTAAGAAGCTTGAAAACCCAACTTCAAAAGGATTTTTTCAAGGAAAATCCACTCCATCCTATCGTAGGCCTCACTCATATCCAGCTTAAGTGCCATAAAGCCCTTCTTCCCTGTACAATTAGTCTTCATGTGATGCAAAGATTCAAAACCTATTAAGATGTTATCTCTAATCAATTTATTAGTAGTTAAAACACTTTAAATTTTTGAAATAATAGAATTAAGTAAAGGCTTAAGACGGTTTGTAATCACCTTACTCAATCTTATAAATTCACTTCCAATGAAGTAAATTCTAAGAGCTTGACATATTCCTATAGATGAGACATGTGATTTGTGTGATGATCATCAAGAAACTCTAATATATAGGGGGAGTTTGGTTAGTGTTTTCAAACAACCATTTTCAGTTTTTAAACAACATTTCACGCATTTCAACGCACTTTTCACCCAAACGTATTTCCACAAATTTTTTCAAACAACAATTTTCAATTTTTAAACACATGTACCAAACGGACTCATGGCCTCTAGTTGTGTGATCATGCACAGTTTGTTCGAAAATTAGACCTGGGTTTTGCTCCTCTATATTAGAAACAATATAGGAAGTTTGAGGATTTGGTGGAGGAGGTGATGCATAGGGGCTTAGCTTATCGGGTTGCACTCTTCTCCACCATAGCTTGGTGCTTGTGGCAGCGTCGGAACAGGCCCAAAAAGAACCAACCAACTTGGCAACTTCATGAACTGGGGAATCGAGCAAAGGAGCTAGTCTTGGAGTATCTTGATGTGAAGAAACAGCCTACTCGGGGTGTAACTCGGCCTACTGGGGTTTGTTGGATTCCTCTAATGGATCAGAATTATAAGGGTAACTTTGATACTGCATTTTTTGATGCTTCAGGTTGTGCAGGTATTGGAGTTATCTTTCGAGATCACACTGGAAATATTATCATTGCTTTGAGTCAAAAGATCCCATTAGTTCAATCCGTGGAGTTAGTGGAAGCTTTGGCGGCAAGACATGTAGTGGTGTTTGCCAAGGAGCTAAGCTTGTTCAATGTGGAAATAGAGGGAGACTACTCATGGGCAATCAAAGCCTTGACTGATCTGAGAAGATGCAACACTTTGTTTGGTCATGTGATAGATGAGAGTCGAAGTTTAGGCACTACTCTTCAATATTGCAAGTTCCAGCATGTTCGAAGGAAAGGAAATGGATTAGCTCAAGCCTTAGCAAGAAGAGTAGTTTTATTTGCAGACACAAATGTATGGGTAGAAACTCTACCTAGTGATTTGGATGATGTTTTCCAGTTGGATTTAAGTCAATAAAATTTACTTACTTTTTTCTCAAAAAATAAAAAAAAAGAAAAAAGAAAACTAAGTGATAAAAATAATAATTTGATATAAACTTAAAAAAAAAAGGGTGTAATTTGCATATAGTTTTTATTACTATTAACATTATTATTATTATTATTATTATTATCATCATCAAGGATGGCTGTCCTGTACATAATCCTAGTAAACCCTAAAAAAATTAATAATAATAATAATAATAAACCCTAAAAATTAGGATGGAAATTTGCTTTTTTCCAAGGAAAAAATTGCAAATTAACACCAATCCCAAAACAATTTTGTTAGTTAGTAATGTTTTTAAACTATTTAGGAAACTAATATCTTGAGTCTCTTAGACTCTTGTTCACTATAGCAACTCGAGCCTAAGAGACTCAAGATCAATGTGCTAGTAGTGAAAATTGAGTTTTACACACTCGATTTCCTTTCTTGTTGACCCACTGTTCTTCCTTTTCTTCCTTAGTTCTTCATTCTCTAGATCAACAGACCCAAATCAAATCCCAAGAACAAACCCCTTTGTTCTTTATTCTTCATTCTCCACACCAACTAGACCCACATCAAACCTAGAACAAACCCCTTCGTTCTTCATTCAGTTCGAGCCTTCGCTGCCTAGGTTTTAGTTTGAGCTGCTGCGTGGAGCCTTCTTCGTGGTTTCCATTTTCCATCTTTGCTGGCTTTGTGTTTCTGTTTATCTCTTTTATTGGGTTTGTGTTTATCTCTTTGCTTCGTTGTGGATTTGTGTCTTTGATCTCTTTGCTGGGTTTGTGTTTCTGTCACTTTACAAAACTCGAGCCTATTTAGCACAACAAACTCGAGTGTTTTAGACTGGAGATGTTAGTATCGTAAATAGTTTGGAAACATGACTAACTAATGAAATTGTTTGAGGATTGGTGTTAGTTTGCAATTTTTTCCCAACCTTTTGAGAGAATTTGGAGTACCTGAATCAGCCATCTCTTTCTTGGTGACTAATTTTCTGGGTATTGCGTTCATTAAACATGCTAAGTTTGTTAAGGCTGTCCATGAGGTTAAGGAAATGGGATTTGATTACTTGAAATCAGTATTTGTCCTAGCAATCCAAGTGATTTTGAAGATGAAGAAGCCAATGTTGAAATCTAAATTGGAAGTTTATAAGAGGTGGGATTGGTCCAAGGATGTAGCTCCGTTTTAGAAGGTATCCAAATTGTGCGCTTTTATCAGAAGAGAAGATCACAAAAACAATGGACATCCTTGTACACAAAATGGGTTGCTCGTCAGCAGACATTGCTAAAAATCCTTCACTTCTAGGTTTCAGTTGTTCAAGTTTTGTTAGCCAAGGATTTGATCAAGAAAAAGTTCTCCTCAGCAACCTTATTACTACCTAGTGAGAAGTGCTTTTTGGAAAAGTTTGTGATTAAATTTCAGGCCAATGTTCCTCAGTTGTTGGATGTGTATCAAGGTAAGACGGATATTCTGGATGTAGGAATTCAATCGGAGAAGGCATGTGGGATGGAACAGTTATAACATTTTGACTTCCAGTTTAATGTCTTTAATAGTTTAAAGTTGGTTAGCATTTTTTAATTGATTGTGATCTCCAAAGAAAAAAAATCTGAAATATCTAGCTGTGACATAGTTTGTCAATTCCAAAGTCACACACTTATCACTCGTTGTGTTCAACATATTCCCTTTCCTTGCCACCCCGAAAAATAAGGATTTTGAAATAGGAGTCTCTCTGTTACAGAGGGGATGAGTAATTATGATGGCTTTGGTATTTGATTGTATCCTGTTTTAAGTGTTATGGATCTCTTAGCTTGATCCCAAGATGATTATATCATATGTTTGTTGCTTAGGGCACTTGTCATGCGCTCAAGGCACAAAGTGCTACGCACCCAGTGAATTCACCACTATGCCAACCTACACTGTGTATTGTAAGCATTAATGGAGAATTTGGAAAATTTTGAATTCACTTAACAAGTCATGCTCTAAGCCTCAAACTAGATAGAGAAATTGGTAGCATTCTTGAATTGAACTTCTGTAAATGGCTGGTGTTTCCTGCTGTATATAATGTGATCACAGACACGTCTCTCATAAGTCACAGGTTGACTTTTTCATTGCCACCGCCTGGAGCTATATTTCTACTTGGTGTTGGACCAAAAGAGAAACACTGCTGCTACAACAGCTGCGATCACTACTACCCAGATCAACAATCTAACCAGCGACAGGGATAAAGAAATAATTTGAAAAAACATTTATCTATATTGTGTCTGCTGTTTTTGTGGTGCAGGAATCCTCTCCATTTGACTTAAACCTTTCCAATTCATATAGTTTTCTATTCTTCTTTATCCTCGAACACCAACTCAGGAGCATTAAAAGGTTTAGAAACCTTGGAATATAACCTAGGTGGATTGCCTTTTATCTATGCATATTCTGCTTTACATACAAATTAAACGGAAAATAAATAAAATTGATAAGATATCATACAAATTAATAATTATACTCCTTTTATTTTATTTTATTCCAAATTCTCCTATTTTTGAAAATTGGTAGGGGCTTGGAGAACCCTCCATAGCCTTTTTTATCTACTCCGCTTTCCTCCATCCAAGAACACAGTTAATTAGAGGACCCCAATTGTTCTTTAAGCCTTTTAGCCTGTCCCACCCACAGGCCACAGCCATATTTGGCTTGTTTATTCCGTCCAGGAACCATGCATGACGTGTCCCATTCACAGCCATGTTGACTAGTGCATGCTTTTCAAGGAGCATCGTGGGAAGTTGGCGAGTTTAACCAGAAGCCAATCAATTCCACCTAGTCAAAAGCTAACATTGAGCAGCCAGAAAAGAAAAAGCACATAAAGAATGAGGAGATTCTTCAGTTCATATGCTTAATAAGAAAATTCAACTAAAGATAGAAAATTGCTAGTAAACAAATAATGAGATTGACTAGAGGGGAAATGGTTAGCAAGTCATGAACTTTCCAGGAAGGAAACATAATGGGGAAAGGAGAAATCTGGCAGGTTATGGTAGGTGAAGTAGTGTATATAGTAAAAATTAGGTCCTTTACCTGAAGAACTTTGTATATGCATTTGTATACAATGAAACAGATATACGAACTATAAACATGCATCTCAAATGGAAAAAAGTATCCATATAACCCTCAATGGTGCTCAGCCTGGGGGGACCCCTGCATATTAAAAAGAAATGAAAAAAAAAAAAAACTTGTAATTCTTGGGACATCGAGGTCCAACATTCTCATTTACTAATTACTTCATGGGATGAGACCAAAAATATTGTACAATACTCAATACACACCAGACCTGGCAATACCCTTGCCAAACACTAATCACTCTCAACTTCTGATGCCAATTTTTACTATTTCTGAAGGCCTGTAAGCTTGCTAATGGTTATCATGTCGAATTGGTCGGACAGGCAAGCTTGGATTTGAGCCGATAGCTCTTGTGCTACAGAACGCATCGTGGGTCGTGCCTCTGGAGAGTCACGCACACATGCTAAGGCTATTGTCACTACAAACACCACCTCCTCTGCTATATGGCCTGTTGGTGGTGGAAGTCCTTGGTCTAGCACATCCTTTAATAGAATTTCTGCACCGTCTGAAATTGATGTCACTGTTCTCGATTCGATTGTGAAGGAAGATAGGAGCTCTCTTGGGTGCCTTCCCATTATAACTTCTAATGCTACCACTCCAAAGCTATAAACGTCACACTTTTCTGTTAATCGCATTGTAAGTGCAAGCTCTGCACAATCATAAAACAAATTCAATAATCTAATGAAACATTGTCACCAAAACATATACCAAACTAATCAATGTTTACAAATTTACGAGGACACATTCATTTGGCAACAGGATAAGAAAAAAACTTAATAATATGGGAAGCCTTCTTTTCATTTAGGGAAACATTTTTAGGCCAGAAAAATAATTCAGATTCTAGTAGTTAGATTGTAGTTTACCTGGAGCCATGTAGCCATAAGATCCAGCAATTGTTGTCCAATTAGTCGTATCTGGGTTCAACAATCTTGCAACTCCAAAATCTGAGAGTCGTGGCTCGAACTCAGACTCGAGTAATATGTTATTCACAGTTATGTCTCGGTGCACAATTTGTGGAGAGCAATCATGGTGCAAGTAAGCAACTGCATGAGCCAAACCTCGTACAATTTTCACCCTCGTATTCCAGTTCAGCTCCACTTTCCCTTCCAACCCATACAATGCATTTCCCAAACTGCCTCTCTCTACATATTCATAGACCAAGTACATGTACCCCCTCATGGAACAGAACCCATAAAGCTTAATGATATTCCGGTGCCTAACTTCTGTCAACACACGAATCTCAGTCTCAAAACTCTGGCGATTGACTGCTGGTATGTCAGTGGAGTCTGACATGTTGAGCCTTTTAACAGCAACAATTTGACCTGTTGGCAATGCTGCTCTGTAAACGGTTCCAAATCCACCTTTTCCAATGCAGTACTTCTCATTGAAGTCCTCAGTGGCCTTCACAATATCCCCGAATGTGAATTTACCTTCTCTTTCCCATATCAATGACTCAGAGCTGACATGGGACTCTCCAATTCTTCTGTTTTCTTCATAGTGAAATTTAGTTTTACTGTAAATTATTATGAATCCAGCAACAATAATTGCAAGCAATAAGAGGCCACAAACCGGAGTGAGGACAGCAATTAGTAGTGTATTAGAATGCTTTTGCTTTGTGAAATCTGTGTAACAAGTACTTTGTTCTGCTGCATTTCCACACAAACCTGAGTTTCCAATGTAAGCTTTTGCAGGTGCTTTTTCGAAAACTTTAGCCATTGGGATTTGACCTGTTAACTTGTTATAAGAAAAATCAATAGAGGTGGAGATTAGACTAACCATGCTGACAAATGATGCGGGGATTTCCCCTGAGAGCTGGTTATGTGAAATGTTAAGGCTCTCCAAACGTGTAAGCTTCGCAAGGTTTGAAGGAATCATTCCTGAGAGTGAATTGCTGCTGAGGTCTAACAAGACACTCAATGCAATTAAGTTACCAAGTTCGGATGGTATTTCACCCGATAGATTATTGTTGCTCAAGTCCAAGCTCAATAAGCTATCACAATTCTCCAGCTCTTTTGGTATGTTCCCAGTCAATTTGTTCTCCGACAAATCAAGTCCCTGAAGCTGACCCAAACTTCCTAGACGCTGAGGAATCTCTCCTGTCAAATGATTCTTGCTCAGATTGAGCTTGTACAGGCTTAGATTTCCCATTTCACTTGGAATTTTCCCAGACAATTCATTCGAGTCCAGAATTAAAGAGTGCAATTGAGTCAAATTCCCAAGCTCAGCTGGAATTTCACCTGAAATTCTGTTTCTTCCCATCTCTAAAGTGGTTAGAGATTCACATTTTGCCCACTCTGGTGAAATTTTGCCAATAAATTGATTGTCATTAAGAGAAATGAAATAAAGATTTGGATGAACCCCAAATGCATTTGTGATGTTGCCATTGAAGTTGTTCCCATCAAATCGCACCCTCTCTAGTAGCGAACAATTTCTCAAGCACTCAGGCAATGGACCTGTGAAGTTGTTACTATTCACTGTGAATAGTTGAAGAAGGAAGCCGCTACACAATTCAGGTGGCAGTTCTCCTGAGAAGCCGTTGTTCGAAAAGCTAACACTGCTTAGAGAAGGACTAAATTTCCCAAAGTCGCTCGGAATATTACCCGAGAAGTTATTGGTGAAAAGAGATATGATCTGTAAATTAGTGAGGTGAGAGATGTTTTCTGGCAGTTCCCCGTATAGCTGGTTTGTGCTGAGATCAATTGTCTGCAGCGAAGTCATATTTCCAATTGCTGGTGGGATTGTGCCAGTGAGACTGTTTGAGAAAAGTTGTAGGGTCTGAAGGTTTGTGAGGTTCCACAGTGCTAGAGGAATTGGACCAGACAGGCGGTTGTTTGATAGGTCTAGTTCTGTCAAATCTTTCAAGTTGCCTACCTCAGAGGGAATTGAACCTGTGAACATATTATTGAACAGTAAAACAAGTTGGAGCTTGGTCAACAGGCCAATTTCCAGTGGAATCTTTCCAGTGAAGAGATTGTTCTGAAGCTGCAACGAGGTTAATTCTGTCCAATTGCTGAAAAAATAAGGTGAGATCTCACCTGAAAGGTTATTGCCAGATAAACCCAAGTCGGTAACTTTGGTCAGGTTGGTTAAAGACAAAGGCAATTCCCCAGTGAGTGGATTCGTAGCAAGGGCCAAGATGGTGAGGTTAGTACAAAGGCCTAGCTCAGAAGGAATTGGAAAATTCAAGGAATTCCATCTAACATCGAGATGCCAGAGGTCCGTGAGCTGACCTATTGAAGAAGGAATTCTGCCTTCCAGTGAATTGTTGTACAGTTCTATAATTTGAAGCTTGGACATTGAGCCAATATCTTCAGGAATCACACCACTGAACTTGTTTCGTCCTAGATGAAGATCTATGAGTTTGGAAAGCTTGGTAATGTTTGGAGACACTGGTCCCTGGAACTGATTGTCAGTTAGATTAAGGTACTCAAGCTTGCCCAGATTGGTAAATACCATTTCTGGTACAGTTCCATTCAACTGATTCTGGGCCAAATCCAAGTAAGTCAAGTTTTGGCAATAAAGTATAAATTCTGGGAACCCAGAAGTGAGGTGATTATAACCAAAGCTAAGCCAGGTCAACAATGGCATGCTCAAGAACTTAGACCAGTCAGGTGTTTCTAAGTAGTTTGATCCAAGGTCTAAGTGCCATACCTTTTGAAGATTTCTGAACTGATAGGGAATCGTACCAGTAAGATAGTTGTTGTAGAAGCTTACGTACTGGAGCTTTGTTAACTGGCCTATTTCCGAAGGTATAGGTCCGCTGAGATTGTTGTTGCTGAGGTCAAAGCGAGTGACATCAAGAAATGGAGTGAAATTGAACTGGGCTAGTGTTCCGTTGAGTTTGGCGCCAGAGATGATTATTTCGGAGACTGTTCCAGTTGAGTCGCAGACAATGCCATTCCATTTGCAAAGGTTGGTAAGGTTGGTAGAGGACCATGAACTGAGAAAAGAAGAAGGGAGGAGGCTATTTTTCCATTGGATAAGAGCTCCTGCTTGTGTTGCAGGTGATGCTATGGTCTTTAGTGAAACTAAGGAGAGCAAGAAAATGTGAAGGAGAAGAATAGGAGATTTAAGAATTTTTGCCATGCTTGGTTTTTATGTTTCACATGTCATGCCTCATGATCTAGTTTACTTTTAATAGCAAAGAGAGGTGGAGATATTTCTAGTGGCGGCTTAATTAAATAAAACTTGACTATGAGTTGCCAACAAAGAAAAAAAAAAAAAATGTAAATGCATAAAGTTTTATATATATTTTTTTTATGGGCTTTTATATTTTGAATCATTACAAATTCTCTATATTTTCTAAAAATTAAATTATATAATGTTATATCATGTTTATACTATACATGCACACATTCACAAACATCACAATTCACACAAAAAAAATTATTAAAAAAAAGTTCATAATCAATATTAAACACACTCACACATACAATATAAATTTATAATAAAATAGACACTCGCAACTCATAAATATTCACTCTTTATTCTCGGAGTTGAAGATATTAAGATAGTCAGATAATTAATTGAGATTAGATGGGACTCATGAGAGAGAGAGATCTATATGATCTGTGCTGTTGTTTGGTTTTAGGATGGGCTGATCTGTATTGTTTTAGTTTTGGACTGGCTTGGCCTGTATTATTGTTTAGTTTTAAGTTGAACTTATGTGTGATATTAGGGTGTGCAAAATTTAAGTTAGAATGTTCAAAAATATTTTTTAAAGTAAAGTAATATAATAATTTTTTTTAATATATAATAATATTTTTATTTTCAAGTCAGGGGGTTCATTTGAACCCCCTAAACAACACTTAACGCCGCCCCTCATATTTCTAGTGGTATGGAAGTGAAACTCTTGCCATCTCAGTCCACGTGTTAGAAGTCCTTAAATTCCACGAAATAATTAGATATGACAAAACAGGCGGGTCGGGTTGGGTTAAGCGGGTTGCGGGTCAAATGGGTTACGAGTAAAAAACGGCTCGTTTTAAGCGGGTTAAAAACAGGTTCGGGTTAATCGGGTTGCAGGGTCGGGTTGGGTTGACCTGTATTTTTCACATGAATTTTTTTTTTTTTTTTAAGAAAACAACATGTATTTGCCATTTGGAAAGTTATGCAACAAATTACTTGATGTAAAATGCATTATTTTGAATTCACCATTTATATTAAGAATGAACTCAGTTAAACTTATTAATACTTATTCAATAATTTTAAAATTATGCAAATCCTAACATTGCTATCTAAAACAAAATAATACAAAGATAAGTAAAACAAATACATAAGTTTTATTTCTACACAATATCAACATTCCAAAATATAAAACAAAATTACAAATGACTTATTGGATAACTCATTTGATAAAGAATAAAAACATATAAGAAATTTACAATCTTGAAAATTAATTTTATAATCTATTATCAATTGTGGTTGACACTCTATTTCAATTGATATATATATATATATATATATTAAAATTTGGTTGCTTACTTATTTATACATGGTTTCTTTTATGAATATCATATCATTGTTAAGCAACACACATTCTAGGAAATATCATAATTTATTTTGAAAAACCGTTTATTTTGGACATAAATTGTTAAAAAAATAAGTATCATAATTGATACTTTGGCTTTACTATTTTCACACTTGTGAATGTTTCTCACACATGTCTACAATATTAAATCTATGATTTTAACTCTATTGTAATTAGATTATCTTGGCATGTACTTTACTATTTGATATCTAAAAATCTTTACTCATTACAGAATGCTCAACTATTTACTTTTCAATTAATTTGCATGGTGTTATGTAAATATATCAATTGTTTCCTATATTATCTTAATTTTACTTTTTTTTTTTATAAAAAAAAATTTTAAAAAAAAGTTTTGAGTTCGGGTCGGGTCGCAGGTCGGGTCAGGTCACGGGTCAACCCGTTTTTGCTTCGGGTCAAAAAAATTGGGTTCGGGTCGGGTCGGGTTAGAAAATTCTGACCCGTTTTGCCATGTCTAGAAAGAATGTTCAAATCAGATGGCTTAATAAGATATATATATATATATATATATATATGTCTATTTTCCTAGAAGGAGAAAAGGTGAGAATTGAAGATGGGATTAATTCACTTACAGGACAATTTTACTCTAACCAGAAGCTGATCAGATTGGGATGTGCTGAATTTGATGAATGTATCAAAGTGAAAAATTTTCCTACAATTTAAATATAGGTTGTATGTGACTTCTTTCATGATGCATGCCCAATTCAATCCATACCCACATACCCCATATCAAGATGCTTAATTAGGGGTGTGATTTAACCAGATTGGGGTTGGCTGTTGTTCGTTTTGCATATTTTGAATATGTTCCATGTAACATGTATCACTTATTTTAAATTTCTGTATATGAATGTGCCGAGTTTGGGCTGCATGTACTAATGTAAGGATTTACATGATTGTAAATGCATGTGTGGGTTAATACGAGCCGTGTATACGTGCATGTTTGAATATCACATCACATGTCATGCCTCTTGTTGATGATATAAAGATTAAAGAACAATATAGGTTTTGGTACTACCTGGTCTCTAATTTCGTAGATATCACAAGAGCGTTGAAAAGTCAGGTTGCCTAGAAAATGGTTAGAAAACAATTAATGAGATTGACTAGAGGAAAAATTATTTGGAAGTCAAGTGATGAACTTTCCAGGAAGGAAGCACAATGGAGAAAAAGAAAAAAGTTTTCTGGTACAAGGGAAATTAGGTAATGTCAAGTATTGTATAAAGTGAACTGGATTATGTACAGGAAATACTCATTATACTTGTGCATACACATACCTATATATTACTACTAAAAAAAGCTGAAATGTAATATTTAATTTTATTATGCTTATATTGAGCCACATCAACAGTCACATCATTATTTTTTATTTCCAATCTTTCTTATATATTTTTTTTAAAAATTTCTCATTTACAGTGACTTAAAAGCGCTATTATTTAAAAATTAAAACATCTTTTAACCATTATTTTTATTATTAATTTTTCAAAACTCTTCATTCCTTTTACCTCTTTATTTCCTCACTACTTTCTACCTTAATATTTTTTTTCTCTACATTTTTATCTTCCTTTATTTTGACTCTTCTTATTTTCAACATCTTACTATAAATTTAACATTTTCTTTTTCATTCTATGCATAGTTTTCTCCCACAAAAAGGTTACTTCTCTCTCTCTCTCTCTCTCTCTCTCTCTCTCTCAATTTGTTTTTCATTTTTGGTTTGATTTTTTTTATTTTTATTGCATCAATTTTTTAGGTTAATGAATTTTTTTGTTAATTAGAATTCTACTTTGGGTTGATGCAATTTAGTTTTGTGTTTTAAGTTGTTATCTTTTATATTCTCTTTGATTAAATATTATCCTACTGCATTATACATAAAATATATAACAATATAATGTTATTATATTACATAGAATGACTTTGATAATTTGATGTTTATTGTTATATATATATATATATATATATTATTTTTACTTTTTTTTTTCTCTCATCTTATTTTATTTAACAATTAAATCCAATCACATCCTCCATACTACTATTAATATTACTAAAACCTGAAGCGTAGTATTTAATGTTGCTACGCTTACGTTGGGTCACATCAGCAGTCATGTTATCATTTTTTGTTTCCAATTTTTCTTATATATTTTTTAAAACATTTTCCCATTTAAGGTGACTTAAAAACTCCATTATTTAAAAATAAAAATATCTTTTTTAACTTTTCCTATAATTTTACCTTTACATATTTATCTATATTAATTTAGATTAAAAAAATTAATTTAGATATTTATAAGTAAACAATGAAATAATGATTCATGAATAAAAAAAAAAAAAACAAAAACAAAAATTATCTATACATATTTATCTTGTGCGGTTGTAACTTTACATATAATTTTGCATTTATATATTCATCTACTTTAATTTAGATGTTTATAGCTTAATAACGAAATCTATAAATACGGTAATTAAAACAATCATATTTCTACAATTAAAAAAGTCACAATTTCTTTTTTCAAAAAAAGGCCTTTTACATTTCCTTGTAATTATTTTTTAATTTTTTTTTATAAAACATTTGACATACCACTAATCTAACCACTTTATACATTAAAAAAAAAAAAAAAAATTTAAGGCTCATTATTACTTCCATTAATATATTGTGGATATCTTTTTTTTTTTTTTTTTTTTTTGTTTGAGAATGATATATTGTGGATATCTTAATTGATTGAGACCAAACTAGAGAAATACCTTTCATATTTCCTTGAAAATTCAGAAGTAAAAAGGAAAAAAAAAAAAAACCCCTTTGACATACCATTAACGTAACTACATTTATAACTATTTAAGCCATCCATAATATCTATTTCTTATTGATAACCATAAAATTTACAACTAGTAAGGGAACATTCAAAGTAATAAAGAATAAATGAAGGAAAAGAAAAAAGAAATGAAATCAAACGTCAATTAATAACCGTATTTGGAAAAATAAAATGGTGGTTAAGAGGAGTAAGAAATAAAATAGAGATGACTATACAGAGGACATTGAAAACATTGAAAACTTTATAGTGCAATAAAATCAACAATTAAATATAATAATACAAAATTTAAACTTAAAACTTATCAAACTCTAACTAAGGAAATTATATATATATATATATATATATATATAATGTAATCTTCATATACCATGACTTCAAAAAATTTAACGAATAGACAAGATTATGAAAATTATGATAAAACTATTATTTTTATTAAAAAAAACTCTTTATAAAGTCTAGGGATTAAAATAATATTATATTTAAAAAATTATCACGTGTAATGTACGGGTTTGCAACTAGTTAGGAATAAAGATTGCCCTCACTATGCTCAATTTGTGTTCAGTTCTACGTCTATATCTATATATAACTAAAAGTTAAAACTTAGCATTTATTGTTGCAAAATATATATTTTTAGGTTGATAACCGTAAACAAATTGTTTTGTCTAGTTTTGTCTAGGGTTTAGTCTAGAAATATTCAGTTAAATAAGACAAATGAAGTTCAACAAATTTGAAGACTCAAGAAATCAGAAAAAAAAAAAAAAAAAAATTAAAAGGGTAGATAAGTTTCATTTATCTCAACTAATCAAGGTGCACATCTCAATTGATCGAGATTCATGTAGAATTCAGATTAGACTTTTTCTCTTAGCCATTTGTTCTAGGGTTTTAATGAAACTTAAGGATATTTAAATAAAAACCCAAGAACATGTTTTATACATTTGAGAGGGAAGTGTTCTCTACACAAATCTGGAGATTTTTCATACCCTTTTGGAGCTACAGCTAGAGACTCTGTACAAACAACAGATCCAATTATAAAGCAAATTAAGTTGCTACTTCCAATCAACCATAGTAGTTGATATAAATCTTTGAGTGAAGATTTCAAAATTACAAACTAAAGCATTTGTATGCAACAGTTTCATAGTAGAAGATTCAGTAGATTCGAGGTTGTATATGGTCAAGTGATTAACTACTACTTGAGATAGTAGTAGATTTAGGGGCAATTTTATTTAGGTTCAATAAAAGTATTACTATTAACACTTTTATTTTTATTATATATATATATATATATATATATAACCGAAGCCTTTGAAACTTCCACAATTTTCCACGTTAGCACAATATTTAAAAAATTAAAAATATAATTAAAAACTCTATTTCACTCAAAAACAAAACCATACGGATTCAACTACACTTTTAACTCTCCCACCGTCTGCCATCATTAACAAAAATACAGAGACCAAAGGCAGGGTGTTGCATGCCAAGCTGACTATTGAAGATCAAGCTCTTGCTGTAGCATATCATGATAATGTGATAGACTCTCTAAAACTAACCATTCTCTCTACCTCTCTAAGCTCTTCTTCTCTCTATATCCCCAAGAGCCATATCTGTCATTACCCATCAAGGCCATCTCAAGATCTCCATTGTCATAACAAGCAGCAATTACCAATGCTTCAAACTCTAACCCTAGTTTACACAGGTGAAATGCTCTGTATTCAATTTCTATCAGTTCTTTTATTGGTGTTGTTGGCATATAATTGGTATTGGTAGTGCTACTATTGTTAAGTGTTATTTATTTATTTATTTATTTTTTGGCCTATTAGGAAGTTTTTTTATTGGAAATTTGGGATTTTTAGGTAGTGCTACTGTTGTTAGTGTTTTTGAATGTATATTGAAAAGAATTGTGGATATGTGAATATGGGGTCATATGTCAAGCAAGGCACCACAAAATTATGGTGGAGCGACTCAACATCTAAGAGACTATTAATAAAATGAAACCAACCAAATTTGGGCTGGTAGTGGCAAAGGAGATGATTTGTACTCCAATTTACTTTCAAAGAATAGTTGATTGAATCAAAATCCAAATAATTGGTGTTGGCTAAATTACCAACCCATGAGTTGTATTGAAATTATATATAAACAAACAAAAGAAAATTATTAGATTATTAGATGGAAGCTAAGGATAAAACATAATGATGAGACATTTGAATTTAAATAAAATACAATAGTTGGAACCAAATCCACTACAAGTTTATCTGAAAGTTGTAGAAGCATTTGAATTGGAATTTTGATTTGCAAAATGATCTATAGAGGCAACGTGAGCTGTAGATCAATTATCAATGGCATTTATCTTAACAGCTTCTAGAGCTTACAAGTAAATAAGTAATCAACTTCAAATAGCACATTATGCATTTCTGTATAAACAGAGAAATTATATCCTTGAATCATGTACCCATGTAAAAATTAGTACACTGATCACACTCCACACAGATTGAGTTATGAATTTTTCTTTTGATTTTGGTGAGTGAGTGATTCTACTCTAGGTTCTGATTTTTAGTTTTCTGAAATTTAGCCACTATTAATTATTAAACAAAGAGTTAGAGATGGAATCTGAGAAGTTTCTTAATTAATGATTTGTTAGTGCTCTTTGATTCATCTTTTCTTTTTCTGCTCACAATTTGTATATGGTTTTTTTCCTTAATGAATTTGTATAGCTATTTTATTGATTGGTTTAGAATTGTTATGGTTTCAATGATGTCTAGTGGTTATTTGACTTATTTCTGACTATGATGTTGCTAACTAATTATATATATATATATATATATATAAAACCGAAGACTCTGAAACTCTCTTCCACATCAACATAATATTTAAATAAAATTATTTTTGTTTAGTCCAAACTTAACAAGGAATAAAACTCTATCTCTTTAACAAGCCCTTCTTAAACTCAAACTCTTCATTATCGTTTTTTTTAAACAAAATTATTTTTGTTTAATTTAAATTTAACAATGAGCAAAACTCTACCAAAGCCGCTAAAACTCTCACAATTTTTCACGTCAGCACAATATTTAAATAAAATTATTTTTTAAAAACAAAATTATTTTTGTTTAATTTAAATTTAATAAGGAGTAAAATTCTATCTCTCTAACAAGTCTATCTTAAACTCAAACTCATCATTATTAATTTTTAAAATAAAATTATTTTTGTTTAGTCCAAACTTAACAAAGAGTAAAACTCTATCTCTCTAATAAATCCATCTTAAACTCAAACTCATCATTATCATTTTTTTTAACAAAAATATTTTTATTTAATCTAAACTTAACAATGAGTGAAACTCTGTCTTTCTAACAAGTTCAACTTAAACTCAATTTGAGATTTTTTTTGGAGTATTTGAAACTATCTAAAAATTTTTTGTCAGCAATTGCACGTTCAAGTAATGACTTCTTCATCAAATTGTAACATAAATTGAAGTCATACAAGAACAAATCATGCAATGCTGCATGTGGGGGGAAAAAGGCCCAATCTAACATAGTGGGCTGAGAGCCCATATGAGAATTATTGTGCGTTCGAAAAGTAGGAGATGGTAAGGGCAAGGCCCACCTGGAAGAAGGATCTCCGAAAAGAAGGATGGTGGCCATCTGAGGAGACCGCCTTCCGTCCAAGGAGATTTTATTCCTCGGACGCGAATGGTGTGGATCAATTAAGTGTATAAAAAGTCAAAATGATCTTCCGAGGACTCCTCCTGATCAAGATAAGCTCTGAGTGTATTTGGAGACGATAAGGATGAAGAAATATCTAAAGAGAAAGCTGGTACTACCGTATTTAATGCTCTGCAGCAACTTTATTGGCCGCATTTATGTGGAGAAGACCCCTGAACAGTGTATCCTCACCTACCGCCACTTACACAGAGTTAAAGGAGATGCTTGACGTGACATATACTCAAGTAGACTCAAGGATGAGGTACAAGTGGACGATGGAGATGAGGAGAAGGGAGGTTATATTAAAGGAAAGAAGCTCCTAACGAAAAGGGGATGAAAAAGAGGAAAACAGAAAGAACTTGATTGTAACTCTAAGATCTGTATTCACACATAATCAATAATATAGCTCTTCGGACACCCATTCTTTACGTGTAAATTCATGTTGGTTCGTGCTTGAGGGTTGTGATTAGTTGTTGTTGATCCCATAATCAACCTAGCTCTTTCACCCATACTCTACAAATTCATTGTTTTGGGCTTGGGCTACAAATCCTAACCCTACAATTGGCGCCGTCTGTGGGAAGAGCTTGAGTGTAAGGGGAAGCAGTAGCAGTTGGTCATGGTCGAACCAGGGCAATAATCGGCAGAATCTGGGGCGTCCCAGCATATAGACCCTTTTCTCAATTTGGAGCGGAGATAAGATCGTGAAGGCAGTGTGCATACTACACACACTGAGCGAACTCAACCTCGTGGTGGAAGTCATGTGTCTTATGCAGAGAAGAATAGCATGAAAATAGAGATTGAAAGGTTAAGAAGGGAGTTGCGCCATGCGAAAAGAAAACGTACTACCTCGCATTCTGATGACGACTCGGGTGACGAACAAGACATCACTTATGAACAAAGGTCTCGAACTCCAGTCAGTGAATCTTTTTCATATGAGGATGAACACCCTCGCAAGAAGCAACCTCAAAGGCCATCATATGGAGGGGTGGGAAATGATGCCATGAGCAAGGCTTTGAATCAAATCTCTAGGTCACCTTTCACGCGCAGGATTGAAGGAGCAAAGCTTCCTCGATGTTCTAACCAGCCAACTTTCACTATTTACAACGGTAAAACGGACCCTGTGGAACATGTGAGTCATTTTAACCAAAGGATGGTTGTCTACTCCAGAGATGAAGCTCTGATGTGCAAGGTATTCCCTTCTAGTCTTGGACCCGTGGCAATGAGGTGGCTCGACAACCTGAAAGCAGACTCCATCAATTTCTACCAAGAGCTCACTCAAGCTTTTGGTTCACATTTTGTCACATGCCGAAGGGTGGCCAGGCCTTTGTCTTCTTTGTTATCCTTGAGCATGCGTGAAGGTGAGTCCCTTAAGGCGTATTTGGATAGATATTGGGAGATGTTTAATGATATGGAGGGCAACTTTGACGCAATGGCCCTAGACACGTTTAAGCTGGGTCTTCCTACTGAGCATGGTTTAAGGACGTCCTTGTCCGGCAAGCCTGTCACTAACATGCGTCAACTTATGGACCGTATTGAAAAATATAAAAGGGTTGAAGAAGATCAGCAGTAAGGGAAGGGTAAGGATAAGGTTATCCCCTAGGACAGGAAGGACTTCAGGTCCAATCGTTACAACAACAATAAGCCGCGGAGAGATTTTGCTGGGCAGTCGAGGTCAACAAATGCTCAAGCAGTCAATACAGTGTTCAAGGAGCCAGTTCATCAAGTCCTGGAAAAGATTAAGAATGAATCATTCTTTAGGTGGTCGAGTAAAATGGTAGGGAACCCTGAGAGACGCAATCACAATCTCTATTGTCAATACCACCAAGACCATGGGCATGCTACTGAAGACTATAAAAGTTTGTGGGATCATTTGGACCAGTTGGTCCGTAAAGGCAGGTTGAGGCACCTTTTGCACCACTCTAGCGGCTGAGGAAGTCAAGTGAATTTTGAGTCCGAGAAGAGAGATTCTACAAAACCTCCATTAGGTACTATTAACGTCATTTTCGCAGTGCTAGGAAGAACAGGGTCCTAGTCGTCCAAAGTTATGTCAGTGGCTCGGCTACCAGCAGGGGATATTGGCCGAGATCTGAGGAGCTCTAGACAGGCTGTCCCGCCCATTTTAGGCTTCTTGGATGAAGATAAAGCTGGAACCATTCAACCTCATGACAATGCTTTGGTAGTCACACTCAGGATCGGGGGATATGATGTGAAGAAGTTGATGGTGGACCAGGGTAACGCGATGGAGATTATGTATCTGGACCTCTACAAGGGGCTGAACCTCAAGATTGATGACTTAACTCCATACTGTTCTCCCCTGGTTAGCTTCGAGGGGAGGATGGTCACCTCAAAAGGACAGATACGGCTGCCTGTACAGACTGGCTCAGAAGTAGTTGAAGTGGACTTCATTGTTGTAGATGTTTATTTCCCTTATACAGCAATTGTAGCCAGACCTTGGTTACACACGCTAGGGGCTGTTTCCTCCACTCTACATCAAAAAGTTAAATACCCATCCGAAGGGTGCGTTTGTGAAATCCGCGGAGATTAATCCTTGGCTAGGCAATGTTTGGTACGGCACGAGCCTGAGATTGAATCCTCAGCCAGGGCAAAGGGAGACTTATAGCAGTTAAGAGGTCGGTTATCACCCATCAAAGATCTTGATGAAGACGCTAAATGCGAGGACTTAGTGCAGGTTTTAATTGGGAGCAATCTTGAAAGATACTTTCAAATCGGGTCTCAGATACCTCAACCAGATAAGGAAGAGCTAATTGATTTCCTTAAAAGAAATATTGACGTATTCGCCTGGAGTACTTATGAAGCCCCAAGAGTAGATCCGGAGTTCATTTACCATCATTTGAGGGTTAACCCACTGAGTGTACCCAAGAAACAGCCTCCTCGGTGGCCATCCAAAGAGCATGCGGATGTAGTCAAAGAAGAGGTGATGAAGCTCAAACAAGCTGGAGAAGTTTTTTACCCCGAATGGTTGGCAAATACTGTGGTGGTAAAGAAGAAGAGCGGAAAGTGGCGAGTTTGTGTGGACTTCACGGACTTGAATAAGGCTTGTCCTAAGGATCCTTTTCCTATGCCAAAATTGATCAATTAGTAGATGCTACTGTCGGCTATTCTCGGATGAGTTTCTTGGATGCTTTCCAAGGTTACCATCAGATACCGTTAGCCTCAGATGACCAAGAGAAAACCGCTTTTATTACCCCCATTGGTAATTACCATTATAAAGTGATGCCATTCGGTCTGAAAAACGCAGGTTCTACTTATCAGCGAATGATGACCAAGATGTTTAAATCACAATTGGGCAAAAGTGTTGAGGTCTATATAGACGACATGGTGGTAAAAAGCAAGGTTATTTCTGAGCATGTGAAGGACCTTGATAACGTTTTTGAAACCCTGAGGAGACATAAGTTGTGCTTGAACGCCTCGAAGTGCTCATTTGGTGTGGGATCAGCCAAATTTTTAGCTTACATGGTAACACACAAGGGAATTGAGGTCAATCCCGCTCAGATAAAGGCTATTCAAAATCTGCAGCCTCCTCGGAATCCAAAAGAGGTTCAGAAGTTAACAGGAATGGCAGCTGCTTTGAACCGATTCATCTCCAAGTCCGCGGATAGGTGTAAACCCTTATTTTCGCTGATCAACAAGTGGAAGGGATTTGAATGGACTGAAGAATGTTCAGCTTTCCAACAACTTAAAAACTACTTGGCTCGGCCACCAATTATGTCTAGCCCTAAACCAGATGAGGTCTTATTTGCCTATATCGCAGTGGTTTCCTATGCTGTAAGTCTAGTGCTGATAAGAGTGGATCAAGGTATACAAAGGCTAGTTTACTGTGTAAGTAAGTCTCTACATGAGGCCAAGATCAGATACTTGCCATTGGAAAAAGCTATTTTGGCAGTGGTACTTGGAACACGAAAATTGCCCCACTACTTCCAAGCACATATTGTCGTTGTGCTCACGCAACTCTTACTTAAGACAGTACTCCAAAGTGCCGACTACACGGGGAGGATAGCTAAGTGGGGCACTATTTTAGGAGCTTTTGATATCAAGTATATGCCTCGCACTTCAGTCAAAGGGCAGATCCTTGTGGATTTAGTGGCCGAGTTCACGGAGCCCAGCTTAGAAGAAATAACGACAAAGAGGGACATGGATGGAAAATCGGTTGGCATGATTTCTCAACAAGATCCTGCCCGCTGGGAAGTGTATGTAGACGGCGTTGCGAATCGGAAAGGTTCTGGAGTAGGGCTAGTCTTGATATCTCCAGAGAGAATCGTTATTGAAAAGTCATTAAGGCTGGATTTCGGTGCAACCAATAACGAGGCAGAGTATGAAACCCTATTGATGAGAATGTCTATGGTCTGAAGAATGGGAGGAAAGGCAGTGGAGTTGTTTTCGGACTTAAGATTAGTTGTGGGCTAAGTACAGGGGGAGTTTGAAGCGAAGGATGAAAGAATGCAAGGATACTTGAATTGAGTCAAACGTCTGCAGTTGGAATTCGAATTTTTCAGCTTGCTACATGTTCCTAGAAGCAGTAACGCACATGCAGATTCTTTGGCCACACTAGCCACCTCTTCGGAGCAAGACTTGTCGAGAGTTATCCTCGTCGAGGATTTCCATGGGCCCACTGAGACAGGAGGGGATGCAGTCCGAGTCTACCAGATCAGAGATAGTCTTTGCTGGATGGACCCTATAATTAAATTCTTGAAAGATGACATTTTGCCGGAAGAGCATGGAGAGGTTGACAAAATTCGAAGGAAGGCTACCAGATTTTGGCTGTTTGAAGACCGAAAATTATACAAACGATCCTACTCAGGACCATACCTATTATGTATTCATCCAGAAACGGCTGAGTCGCTACTAGAAGAGTTGCATGAAAGAATTTATGGGAGTCACACTGGAGGTAGGTCGTTGGCCCACTGAGCCATTACTCAAGGGTATTGGTGGTCGAACATGCAAAAAGAAGCCCATAATTATGTAAAGAAGTGCGATCAATGTCAGCGATTTGCGCCAAACATACACCAACCAGGTGGAGTCCTCAACCCACTATCTAGTCCGTGGCCGTTTGCACAGTGGGGTTTGGATATAGTGGGTCCATTCCCAAAGGCCGCAGGAAATAGGAAGTACCTTTTAGTCGGCACAGACTATTTCACCAAATGGGTCGAAGTTGAGCCTCTGGCCAATATCCGAGACGTAGATGTGCAAAGATTTGTATGGAAGAATATCATTACTCGTTTTGGAGTTCCTCATACTCTCATCTCGGACAACGGCTTACAGTTCGACAGTAATGCATTTTGGAGTTATTGTAGCGAACTGGGAATCACGAATAGATACTCTACCCCTGCCTATCCTCAGGGAAATGGGCAAGCTGAAGCAGTTAACAAAGTCATAGTTAATGGATTAAAGAAGAGATTGGACGATGCAAAGGGCAAGTGGGTTGAAGAGTTTCCACACGTGCTTTGGGCTTATAGAACTACGCCTCGCAGATCTACTGGAGAAACCCTTTTTTCGATGACTTATGGCGCTGAAGCTGTCATTCCTTTGGAGACGGGGTTCCCAACTCTAAAAACTAACTCGTTCAGTCCGACCAGCAATGATAGACTTCTAGAAGTAGGCTTGGATTTGATCGAAGAAAGGAGAGAAAATGCAATGGTTCGACTGGCAGATTACCAGCAGAAACTCAGGCAGGGCTATGATGCCAACGTAAAGCTAAGGCCCCTAGAACCTGGGGATTTGGTACTCAGGAAAGTTGTTGGCACTGCGAAAAACCCAACTTGGGGGAATTAGGACCAAACTGGGAAGGGCCATATCGTATTACTTCAAGGGCTGGCATTGGGGCATATTTCCTAGAGGACTTGGATAGTCATGTAATTCCACGTCCCTAGAATGTAAATAACCTCAAAAGGTACTATTATTAATCGAATCATTTCTTTGGTTACTGTGATAACTTATCATTCTTAATTGTTCTCTAAGTGTTTAAACTTAAATCCACTCATGCCTGTAGTCCTCGGACCAGATGATTTGGGTTAGTTAACACTTCTTATTCCCTAAGTGTTTAAACTTAAACCCAATCATGCCTGTAGTCCTCGGACCAGATGATTTGGGTTAGTTAACACTTCTTGTTCTCTAAGTGTTTAAACTTAAATCCAATCATGCTTGTAGTCCTCGGACCAGATGATTTGGGTTAGTTAACACTCCTTGTTCTCTAAGTGTTTAAACTCAAAACCCAATCATGCCTGTAGTCCTCGGATCAGATGATTTGGGTTAGTTAACACTCCTTGTTCCCTAAGTGTTTAAACTTAAATCTAATCATGCTTGTAGTCCTTGGATTAGATGATTTGGGTTAGTTAACACTCCTTGTTCCCTAAGTGTTTAAACTTAAACCCAATCATGCCTGTAGTCCTCGGACCAGATGATTTGGGTTAGTTAACACTCTTTGTTTTTTAAGTGTTTAAACTCAAAACCCAATCATGCCTGTAGTCCTCGGACCAGATGATTTGGGTTAGTTAACACTCCTTGTTTCCTAAGTGTTTAAACTTAAACCCAATCATGCTTGTAGTCCTCGGACCAGATGATTTGGGTTAGTTAACACTCCTTGTTCTCTAAGTGTTTAAACTCAAAACCCAATCATACTTGTAGTTCTCAGACCAGATGATTTGGGTTAGTTAACACTCCTTGTTCTCTAAGTGTTTAAACTTAAACCCAATCATGCCTGTAGTCCTCGGACCAAATGATTTTGGTTAGTTAACACTCCTTGTTCTCTAAGTGTTTAAACTCTAAACCCAATTATGCCTGTAGTCCTCGGACCAGATGATTTGAGTTAGTTAACACTCCTTGTTCTCTAAGTGTTTAAACTCAAAATCCAATAAGGCCTGTGGCCCTGGACCAGGTGATTTTTAGTTAGTTAATACTTTTGCGTTCCTATTAATACTGAAGGTTAACTTTAGAATGAATATTGCCTGACATTCTTAACTGTGCTTAATATCAACTCTAACCTATGCTAATATTCTTAGTGTACGTGCAAAAGATCTATCCAACTCTTATAATACTTGTTATGTTTATCACTTAATAGCAACTTTTATGTACTGTCCTCTTCAGAATCAATTTTGGTTATATATATTATCAGTAGGATAGAGTGATTATGTTTGCCTATGTTACCATAATTATAAAGTGAAGTTACTTGTAGCAAAAGTATGTCATATGGTATGCAACAAATACACCAAAAGTAAAAGAAAAACTGTTTCATTGATCAAAATAGGATAGCTTACAATCCCTTACAGAGAGGGAGAACAAGAGTAAGAAAATAGTAAAAAAAAAAAAAAAAAAAAAAACTAAAATGTAAGTGTCTAAGCTTCTCTTGGGGCCTGGTCCTTGGGCTCTGAGGATGTTTTCTTTTTTTCCAAGCCCTCGCCCATATCCTTAGGCAGCTCAGCTGGGGTGCTCTGGTCATCTGGCTGGCCAGAATCCTTGGGAGGCTTAAGGGTGATTGGGGGAGCTTGGCTGACCAAGGGTTGCTCCGAGGCCTCTAGGAGTTGTATTGGAGGAGAGGGATCAGACTATGGGAGCTCTCGGATGTTTGGGTCGTAATAAATGCTCCTAGGCAGCCTCAGTTCTGAGTCAGCAGACACCCCAGCAGCATCCAGTGCCTTGCCCCATCTCATATCGCAGTAGTCCCGGGTGACCGAAGCAAATTGCTCAGTAAAACCTTTTTCGGTCACCTCCACTCCCAGTTGGTAGGCTGCTTTCTTTTCGGCCTCAGTCGCCTCCTTGGCTAGCTGAGCATCCTTCTAAGCCTGCTTGGTAGCCTCCTTGGCCTTCTGGAGTTCGGTGCAAAGTTCCTTCACAAGAGCTTTCTTAGATGCCAGATTGTTCTGAGTGTCATTTAGCAGCTTGCGTTGGGCTTCGGCCTGGGTCTCAGCATTTCTAAGACCAGCATTGAGGCTATCCCTTTCCTGGGTCACCCATTTTAGCTGGTCCGAGATCTAAGAGACCTCCTCCTTTAGGCTGCCCAGTGCTTTTTCCACCTCGGACTTAGAGTGGGCCTCTGCTTGGGCTTCAATGTAGGCTTTTCGGTTCCACTCTTCGACCACGAAGACTTGCTGGGTAATCTGAACAAGTAAAGTAATAGAGTTAGCATAAAATACAAAAAATTAATATGCCAACTGAAGAGCTGGATAAGCATGCTTACCATGGCCAGGTCCCTCTTCAGGGACATGAAAAGATCATACTGGCTAAAGTGCCTGTATGACTCCATGTCTCGGGGGAGGAGCAGTGGTTGCTCCAAAGCTTCAGCTATCAGCCCCGCTCTACCCCTATCATAGTTCCTAACAGAGGTCTCCCAGGAAAAAGGAACACCATCTAGTTCCAGCCTGGGAGACCACGTGCGTTGCCCTCGGCGCACGTCGGCCACAAGAGGCTCTTCCCTGCTCTCCACGGATGAGGCCCTCTTGCTCTGGTGGTCCTTTACCACCTTCTGTTGCTTTGTGGTCTTTGGTGGTACCACCACCTCCCGTTCCTCTGGCTCGAGAGGCCTCTTTTTCTTTAGGTCAAGTATCGATTTCAAGGCCGGATCAAAAACCTGAGGTAGGGGTGGAGGTGGAGGTAAGTTCACCACTGGTTGAGAAGTCCCCGTCCCCTTGGACTTAGCTTTCTTACCCCTTGCCTTCAGTAGAAGCTTTAAGTCAGACATCTCTTCTTCCTCCGAAGAGTCCTCGGGGAGAGTAGTTAGCAAAAGTAGTAGGCAGACACTGGATTGCCTGTTGGCCTCGTCCTTGGAATCTGTGAAGGGTACTACCTACACTCCTCCTGAAACTTCCCCTTCAAATCTAAACTTGTCTATCTGTTCCTCTAGCGAAGAGGATGAAGAGTCGACCCTTTCTCCTACGACCACCGGCTCGATGGGAACTTGTTGAACTGATCGGATTAGCAATGGAATGCCCTGTGGGTTGGGGTGTGGAACGGGCTCAAGGTCGTATGGCGCTAAAAAGTGTCACCGAGCGACGTCTATTCGCTGAAGTCGGTGATCACCTTGTGTAATGGCGTTGCCGGCCGACTGGATATTTGCTTTCTTGGGCGTATAGCTGAGTATAAGTGGGACGGACTGGAGCTGTCTGTCTTCACTCACGAATATCTCCGAGCATAGTAGATAATTAAGGGCGGGGGCGTTGATAAGGCTAAGCCGAGGAGCAGTATGTGCCTTATCTGTAAACAAACAAACAAATAAATCCGGTTAGAAGATTGAAATATGATGGCATAAAAAACAGGTTATGAAGAATGAAGATCCTAAGACTATTGTTAGAAATCCTAAGTCTAGGAAGTCACACCTGGCTCTCCTGGCTTGGTCGGACAGTGTAGACCGTCATGCCATGCGCCTGAGACGATTAAATAGTCGTTTTTCATCCCTTTATTTGATTTGGGAAGGCAGGAGAATAATCTAACGATATCGGATTGGGATTTAAGGTAGTATCTTGCCCCTTTTTGGCTATGACATTCATACATATATGTCAGGTCATGCCAGGTTAGTCCTAATCCTAACTGTTGATTCAAGGCATCGATAGCTCCTAGTATCCTAAAGGTGTTGGGTGCGCATTGCTCAGGAGAGAGCCTGTGGTTGTGAAGGTAGTTCAAGGTGATGGAACCCATTGGGAGGGTCATTCCCTCTTCAATGAAGGCTATCATTGGGATTATGACCTCTCCCTCTCTTCGGGTCGTTAGTATCCGCTTCGGAGGGCAATATCTCAGATTCATCCCCCGCGGTATACCATAATTTTGCTTAAATTCCTCTATCAACGTCGGACTATCGACGAGATGTTGGAATTTGCCAATTTTTAGAGAATCATTGAAGCAGTGGACAAGAAATGGGTTTCGAAGGTAGAAAATACTAGCCGAGAAGAAAGTAAAGGACCAAGAGGTGCCAAAACTTACACAAACAAAAGTGGAGAACAATCCTTGGACTCGAAACGGACTCTTGGTGGATCCTGGAAGAAAAGAAGACAGAAAATTGAAGAAGCTTGAAGGGTTTTGAATGAAAGAGCTTGCTGGGTATTTTGAGGATGTGTAAAGTAAATAAAAATAACCTCCTCTGAAGGTTTATATACGGGGACAAGTGAAAGGGTGTAATTCATCCCGTCCAAATCTCGAAGAAGAACCCTGTCCGTTGGATCAACAACCCACCGTTGGATGCAAAAGACAAAACGCCGCCTAGAGTAATTAATACAACGCTTTGGGAATACGGAACTGACAGCGGCAATAATGAAGCGCTTGTCTCTATGCTCTCGCGCGAGTAAACTGGGGTATTTAGGATTTCCCTATTTTAAACTTCTTTATTTTTATTTCTTTTTCCATACGTGGCAGGTTAAAATCTTATTCTTTCTCCTCGGATGCGAGGGAAAAATTAAAATTTTGAGGGGTTATTGTGGGGGGACAAAGGCCCAATCTAACATAATGGGCCGAGAGCCCATATGAGAATTACTGTGCGTCTGAAAAGTAAGAGATGGTAAGGGCAAGGCCCACCTGGAAGAAGGATTCTCGGAAAGAAGGATGGTGGCCATCTGAGGAGACCGCCTTTCGTCTGAGGAGATTTTATTTCTCGGACGTGAATGGTGTGAATCAATTGAGCGTCTAAAAGGTCAAAATGATCTTTCGAGGACTCCTCCTGATCAAGATAGGCTCTAAGTGTACTTGGAGACGATAAGGATGAAGAAATGTCTAAAGAGAAAGCTGCTACCACCGTATTTAATGCTCTGCAGCAACTTTGCTGACCGCATTTATGTGGAGAAGACCCCTGAACAGTGTATCCTCACCTACCACCACTCACACAGAGTTAACGGAGATGCTTGACATGACATATACTTAAGTAGACTCACGGATGAGGTACAAGTGGACGATGGAGATGAGGAGAAGGGAGGTTATATAAAGGAAAGAAGCTCCTAATGAAAGGGGGATGAAAAAAGGAAAACGGAAAGAACTTGATTGTAACCTTAAGATCTGTATTCACTACATAATCAATAATATAACTCTTCAGACACCTATTCTTTACGTGTAAATTCATGTTGGTTTGTGCTTGAGGGTTGTGATTAGTTGTTGTTGATCCCATAATCAACCTAGCTTTTTCACCCATACTTTACAAATTCATTGTTTTGGGCTTGGGCCACAAATCCTAACCCTACACTGCAGTTTCTTAATTAATTTGAGATTTTATAAAATTATTTTAGTCAATCTCACAAATAAATAAACTTTCACGACTAGTTTATTATTATTATTATTATCAGGAATGACTGCGGTAACATAATCCTATTTCTAGGCTCCAAGTAAACCCTAAATAATAATAATAATAATAAGAAGGACAAAGTTTAACTACAAAATCGTTTGTAGCTTAACGCTACAAACTCACTCAATATCTTTTTATTAGAAGTGAATTTTGATAAACCTACCATTGGATTACATCTTTTTCTTATATCCTCCATGTTTGCAAAATTTCAAGAAAATTAAAAATCAATAACTATGTCATCAATAAAATTTTAAATTGCAAGTTTTTGTATTTTAAAATTATGCATAAAATATAAGATTATAAATTATATAGTAAATAATATCTGATTGACATAAAAATTGACATATGTATTAAGAACGGAAAGAACATGTAATTCAACGGTTAGATTTTCAAAATATGTAGTAATATTTATTTTATTAAGTGAGTTTGTAACCTAAAGATATAACCAATTTTGTAACTAAATTTTTTCATAATAATAATAAATAAATAAAAAGTAAGGCCTAAAAATTGGGATGGGAATTTGCTTTTTCCCCATGCACAGGACTGAAATTCACAAACCCATGAATCATAGCTTAGTACTCGTACTACTCGCTGAAGAATTATTCGGATAACCAACCCAGTTCGTCTGATGCAAACTCGGTGAGTCAATTATGTTTTGCTTTCACTCTTTCAGAGAGCTACTATTGCTCAAACATAGGATGACCCAAGTGGGTTTTCTTCAGCAAAATGCTTTCTTTATTGTGAAATCGTATCCGTCAACAGGTTTGTCTGAATCAAAACACCAACAACAACAACAAGAAAAACATTCTTTTACAGTGTCTTACCTCATAAACTCTTGTGGGTTGTCCTCAAAATCTGCTATTTTAGCATCACAGAAGTACAATTGGGAAACCCAGATAGACCAGACTCAGTGCTTAGTCTTCTCAAAGAGCATGGGTTTACCAATACCCAAATCGCCAAACTTGTCAGAACGCACCCAATGTTGCTTTTATCTGATCCTGGGAAGACCCTTTTGCCCAGAAATGAGTTTTTCCTTTCTAAGGTAGGGGTTTCAAGCTCTGACCTCTCTAGGATTCTCACTTCAAGTCCTTTCCTATTGGTTAGGAGTTTAGAGAACCATCTTATCCCCTGCTATAATTTCCTCAAGAGTGTACTTGTGGTGGACGAGAAAGTTCTTACAACTTTGAAGCGGTCACAGCTTTCTTTTCTATTTGATGTAACTAATGATATGGTTCCAAATATTGCACTTTTGAGAGAATTTGGAGTACCTGAATCAGCCATCTCTTTCTTGGTGACTAATTTTCCGGGTACTGCGTTCATTAAACATGCTAAGTTTGTTAAGGCTGTCCAGGAGGTTAAGGAAATGGGATTTGATCTCCTAGCAATACAAGTTGCTTTGAAGATGAAGAAGCCAATATGGGAATCTAAATTGGAAGTTTATAAGAGGTGGGGTTGGTCCAAGGATGTAGCTCTGTTAGCATTTAGAAGGTATCCAAATTGTGTGCTTTTTTCAGAAGCGAAGATCAAAAAAACAATGGACTTCGTTGTACACAAAATGGGTTGCCCGTCAGCAGAGATTGCTAAAAATCCTTCAGTTCTAGGTTTAAGCTTGGAGAAGAGGATTATCACTAGGTTTTCAGTTGTTCAAGTTTTGTTAGCCATGGATTTGATCAAGAATAAGTTCTCCTCAGCAACCTTATTACTACCTAGCGAGAAGTGCTTTTTGGAAAAGTTTGTGATTAAATTTCAGGCCAATGTTCCTCAATTGTTGGATGTGTATCAAGGTAAGATGGATCTTCTGGATGTAGGAATTCAATCGGAGAAGGTATGTGGGACGGAACAGTTATAACATTTTGACTTCCAAAGTCACACACTCATCACTCCTTGTGTTCAACATATTCCCTTTCCTTGCCATCCAAAAAAGAAGGATTTTGAAATAGGAGTCTCTCTGTTACGGAGGGGATGAGTAATTATGATGGCTTCGGTATTTGATTGTATCCTGTTTTAAGTGTTATGGATCTCTCAGCTGGATCCCAAGATGATTATATCATATATCTGTTCCTTATGGCACTTGTCATGCGGTCAAGGCACAAAGTGCTATGCACCCAGTGAATTCACTATTATGCCAACCTACACTATGTGTATTGTAAGAATTAATGGAGAATTTGGAAAATTTTGAATTCTCTTAACAAGTCATGTTCTAAGCCTCAAACTAGAAGGAGAAATTGGTAGCATTCTTGAATTGAACTTCTGTAAACGGCTGGTGTTTCCTGCTGTATTGCTGCATATTTAACTTCAACCTTCTGTGCCCCAAATCCTGTGATTTTAATTTACTGTCCTTAAGTGCATTGTTAGTTTTGTTGATTCTATTGGTGTCAAAATTTATGGGTGTGCATTGTATGGATGTTTAGTGCTTAATGTATGTAATGTGGTCACAGACACGCCTCTCGTAAGTCACAGGTTGACTTCTTTATTGCCATTGCCTGGAACTATATTCTACTTGGTGTTGGACCAAAAGAGAAACACTGCTGCTCCAACAGCTGCTAACACTACTACCCAGATCAACAATCTAACCAACGACAGGGCTAAAGAAATAATTTGAAACAGCATTTGTGTATATTGTGTCTGCTGTTTTTGTGGTGTAGGAATCCTCTCCATTTGAATACTCTGCCACTGCGTTGTTAATTAATTAGAGGAAATGCTAATTATTTAGGGATGTACCCAGACTAATCAAGAGAAAAAAACTGGGTATCTAATAAGTACATCTATTTAACGTATTTTATGGCAACTTCCCAAGTCATATGGATTTACGTTCTTCTTTATCCCTGAACACCGCCTCACGAGCATTACAAGGTTCAGAAACCTTGGATACAACCTAGGTGGATTGCCTTTTAATGAAGCTATGCATATTCTGTTTTACGTTCGTTTACGATGTTTGTAAGTTTGGAGGTATATGAGAGTGGAATAGAAGACGCTTCAGTTTGAAGTTTGGAGGTAGAGTCCAGTAGAGTACAAGGTATGAGCCATGAGAAGCATAGAGGAGATGGCAGGGGAATTGTAACCCAGTATACCTCTCATTTTTTTAGATGTTTTAAAAATTAAGAGGGAAATAGATCTCTCCCCTTGATTTGAATGTGTTAAAAATTAAACGGAGAATAAATAGAAATGATTAAGATTCACCAAACTAGTTTGAAGAGAAAGCTTGTCCAATTGATTTGAATGTATTAAAAATTAAACGGGGAATGAATAGAAATGATAAGATATAACCAAACTAGTTTAGAGGGAAAGCTTATCCATTGTTCTTTGAGCCTTTTAGCCTGTCCCACCCACAGGCCACAGCCATATTGGCTTGTTTCTGCCCAGTAACCATGAGGTGTCCCATTCACAGCCATGTTGACTTGTGCATGCTTTTCAAGAAGCATCGTGGGAAGCTGGCTAAGTTTAACTAGAAGCCAAACATTTCCACTTAGTCAAAGGATAACTTTGAGCAGCCAGAAAAGAATAAGGACAATAAGGATGACGAGATTCTGCAGTTCATGTGCTTAATAAGAAAATTCAACAAAAGATAAAAAAAGAAAAATTGTTAATAAACAAATAATGAGATTGACTAGAGGGAAAATGGTTAGCAAGTCATCAACTTTCCAGGAAGGAAACATAAGGGGGAATAGAAAAATCTGGCAGGTTATGGTAGGTGAAGTAGTGTATATAGTAAAAATTAGCTTCTTTACATGGAGAACTATGTATATGTATTTGAATACAATAAAAAAGATATAAAAACTATAAACAGGTATCTCAAATGATAAAAATATCTATATTAACCTCACTGGTGCTCAGCCAGGGGTGACCCCTGCATATATTCAAAAGAAATGAAAGGAAAAAAAATAAAATAAAGAGGTTACTTTTCATTCACTACTCAACTTGTGGTGCCAATTTGTACTATTTCTGAAGGCCTGCAAGCATGCTAATGGTTATCATGTCTAATTGGTCGCATTGGCAAGCTTGGATTTGAGCTGATAGTTCTTGTGCCACAAAACGCATGTGGGTCTTGCCTCTGGAGAGTCACGCACACGTGCTAAGGCTATTGTGACTAGAAATACCACCTCCTCTGCTATTGGGCCTGTAGGTGGTGAAGTCCTTGGTCTAGCACATCCTTTAATAGAATTTCTGCACCGTCTGAAATTGATGTCACTGTTCTCGATTTAAATGACAAAGAAGATAGGAGCTCCCTTGGGTGCCTTCCCATTATAACTTCTAATGCTACCACTCCAAAGCTATAAACGTCACAATTATTTGTTAATTGCATTGTAAGTGCAAACTCTGCACAATTATAAAACAAATTCAATATAATTTAATGAAACATTGTCGCCAAAACATCTACCAAACTAATCAATGTTGACAAATTTACAGGAACACAATTATTTGGCAACAGGATACGAAAAAAGTTACTAATATGGGAAGCCTTCTTTTCATTTAGGGAAACATTTTTAGGCCAGAACAATAATTTAGATTCTATAATATAGATTCTTAGCTTACCTGGAGCCATGTAGCCATAAGACCCAGCAATTGTTGTCCAGTTACTCTTATCTGGGTTCAACAATCTTGCAATGCCAAAATCTGAGAGTTGTGGCTCAAACTCAGACTTGAGCAATAATTCACAGTTATGTCTCGGTGCACAATTGGTGGAGAGCAATCATGGTGCAAGTACGCAACTGCGTGAGCCAAACCTTGCACAATTTTCACCCTCGTATTCCAGTTCAGCTCCACTTTCCCTTCCAACCCATACAATGCATTTCCCAAACTGCCTCTCTCTACATATTCATAGACCAAGTACATGTACCCCCTCATTGAACAGAAACCATAAAGCTTAATGATATTCCGGTGCCTAACTTCTGTCAACACACGAATCTCAGTCCCAAAACTCTGGTGATTGGCTGCTGGTATGTCAGTGGAGCCTAACATGTTGCCTTTTAACAGCAACAATATGACCTGTTGGCAATGCTGCTCTGTTAACGGTTCCAAATCCACCTTTTCCAATGCAGTACTTCTCATTGAAGTCCTCAGTGGCCTTCACAAGATCCCCAAATGTGAATTTACCTTCTCTTTCCCATATCAATGACTCAGAGTTCCCATCAGTCTCTCCAATTCATCTTCATTCTTCATCAAAGAATTTGGCTTTCCAGTAAAATATTATGAATACAGGAACAATAATTGCAAGCAATAAAAGGCCACAAACCGGAATGAGGACAGCAATTAGAACTGTACTAGAATGCTTTTGCTCTGTGGAATGCATGTAACAAGTACTTAGTCCTGCTGCATTTCCACATAGACCTGAGTTTCCGAGGTATGCATTTGCAGGTGACTCTTCGAAAACTTTACTAGCTGGGATTTGACCTGTTAACTTGTTATAAGAAAAATCAATGGAGCTGGGGTGTAGACTAACCATGCTCGTAAATAATGCCAGGATCTCCCCTGAGAGCTGGTTATGTGAAATGTTAGGACTTTCCAATGATGTAAGCTTTGCCAGGTTTGAAGGAATTGTTCCGGAGAGTGAATTGCTGCTGAGGTCTAACAAGATGTTCGATGCAATTAAATTACCAAGTTCAGATGGTATTTCACCCAATAGGGTATTGTTGCTCAAGTCCAAGCTCAATAATCTCCCACAAAACCCAAGCTCTTTTGGTATGTTCCCAGTTAATTTGTTCTCAGACAAATCAAGTTCCTCAAGCTAAACCAAATTGCCTAGGCTCTGAGGAATCTCTCCTGTCAGAAGATTCTTGCTCAGATTGAGCTCAAACAGGCTTAGATTTCCCAATGCACTTGGAATTTGCCCAGACAATTCGTTTGAGTCAAGAATTAAAGAGTGCAATTGAGGCAACCTCCCAAGCTCAGCTGGGATTTCACCTGAAATTCTGTTTCTCCCCATCTCTAAATTGGTTAGAGATCCACATTCTGCCCACTTCGGTGAGATAATGCAAATAAATTGATTGTCATTAAGGGAAATGAAATAAAGATTTGGATGAACCCCAAATGCATTTGTGATGTTGCCATTGAAGTTGTTCCCAACAAATCGCACCCTCTCTAGTAGGGAACAATTTCTTAAGCACTCAGGCAATGGCCCTATGAAGTTGTTATTATTCACTCTGAAATTTTGAAGACTGAAGCCACTACACAATTCAGGTAGCAGTTCTCCAGAGAAGCTGTTGTTAGAAAAGCTTACGCTGTTTAGAGAAGCTAAATTTCCCAAAGTTGCTCGGAATATTACAGGCCAATTTTACTCTAACCAGAAGCTGATCAGATTGGAATGTGCTGAATTTGATTAATGTAACAAGTGAAAATTTTCCTTCAATTTAAACATGGGTTTTATGCGACCTATTTCATGATAATCCATATATACGAACCCCATATCAAGATGCTTAATTAGGGGTGTGATTTAGTTAGATTGGAGCTGGCTGTAGGGCTGTAAATTAATGAATTATCCAAGCTGATTATGAACAGCTCCAACTCGGTTCTAGAAAAATTTTGTTTATGTTTGTTTTTTTAGTAAACAAGTTAAGCTCGAATCCAACTTTAGGCTTGATTATCAAGCAAATCAAGCTCAAATATAATAATGTGTTCATGAACAAGCCAGTGAACATGAGGGCTTGAATTAAATATATATATATATATATATAATACTATATATTTATATGTACACTTGTCTAAAAATATATTTATATAAGCTCAAAATTGGGTTGTACAAGTTTGTAAATTGATTCATATGATATAAAATTATTATTTGTAGTATATTCATAACAAAAATAATCCATTTGTAGGAAAAATTCATAGATTTGGGAAGAAGTATAATGTTTTAGTCATGATTTTACCATTTATAAGAAATAATAAGTTAATCAAATAGCTCGTGAATAATTTCGAGCTCAACTCGTGTTGGAAATAAAATTAAATAAAAAAACATGAACTTTTAATACTTGGCTTGTCTCGGTTTGTTTACAGCCCTTTGTTCGTTTTCCACATTTTAAATTTGTAAGATGTATCCCTTATTTCAAATTTTCTGTACATGAATGTGCTGAGCTTGGTGTTATTGGTAGCAATACTATGAACATGATTCTAACTCATTGGCCTCTCATTGAACGCTTTCCAACCGACATTCATAGGAGTACACATACACTTGGTCGAAAGTCAACTTTGTGCAGCCAGAAAAGAAAAAGGACAATAAGGATGTTGAGATCCTTTAGTTCATATGCTTCGTAAGAAAATTCAGCAAAAAATAGAAACCGTTTAGAAAACAAATAATGAGATTGACTAGAGGAAAAATGATTAGGAAGTCATGAACTTTCCTGAAGGAAAGACAATGGAGAAAAAGAAAGAGGTTTTCTGGTACAAGGGAATTTAGATTATGACATGTATTGTATATATAGTGAATCAGATTGTGTACAAGAAATATTATCTAAGAAGTATACATGTGAATACATATATTAGGAATCAAGATTGCCCTCACTAGTGCTCAATTTGTGGTCAGCCCCACATATTATTAAAAAACTTTAAAAGAAAAAAAAAAGAAAAAAAAAAGGCTTATTGTACTAGGGACCTCAAGGTACAACATTCTCATTTACTAGTTCCTACCTAGAACTAGAAGCTAGAATGGGATTAAACATCTTGAACAATTCATTCCAGGCCTGGCAGTACCTCATCCATCCACTAATCAGTGATCACTACTCAAGCTTTGATTCCAATTTGCACTATTTCTGATGCCCTGTAAGCTTGCTAATTGTTATATTGTCTAATTGGTTGGACAGGCAAGCTGGGGTTTGAGCTGATAGTTCTTGTGCCACAAAACGCATGGTGGGTCGTGCCTCTGGAGTGTCACGCACACATGCTAATGCTATGGTCACTACAAACACCACCTCCTCTGCTGTTTGGCCTGTGGGTGGAGGTAGTCTTTGGTCTAGAACATCCTTTAAAAGAAATTCTGTAGTGTCTGAAACTGGTGTGGCTGTTCTTGACTTTAATGACAAGGAAGATTGGATCTCCCTAGGGTGCCTTCCCATCATAACTTCCAATGTCACCACTCCAAAGCTATAAACGTCACATTTATCTGTTAATCGCATTGTAAGCGCTAGCTCTGCACATTCATAAAAACAAATTCAATCCCATAATGAAACGTTGCCATCTAAAACATCTACGATACTAATCAAACTTAACAAATGAAAGAATTGAAGAAAGAAATACATTTGAAACTAATCAAAGTTAACAAGTGAACATGGAAAGACATGCATTTGGCAAAAGGATGAAAAAAAGAAACGCATACTAATAATATAAGAAGCTTTCTTTTCTTTTTTGGAACATGTAGAAGTTAGATTGTTAGCTTACCTGGAGCCATGTAGCCGTAAGACCCAGCAATTGTTGTCCAGTTACTCGTATCTGGGTTCAACAATCTTGCAACGCCAAAATCTGAGAGTCGTGGCACGAACTCAGACTCGAGCAATATGTTATTCACAGTTATGTCTCGGTGCACAATTGGTGGAGAGCAATCATGGTGCAAGTACGCAACTGCATGAGCCACACCTTGCACAATTCTCACCCTTGTATCCCAGTTCAGCTCAGCTTTCCCTTCCAACCCATACAATGCATTTCCCAAACTGCCTCTCTCTAAATATTCATAGACCAAGTACATGTACCCCCTCATTGAACAGAACCCATAAAGCTTAATGATATTCCGGTGCCTAACTTCTGTCAACACACGAATCTCAGTCTCAAAACTCTGGCGATTGGCTGCTGGTATGTCAGTGGAGTCTGACATGTTGAGCCTTTTAACAGCAACAATTTGACCAGTTGGCAATGCTGCTCTGTAAACGGTTCCAGATCCACCTTTTCCCACGCAGTACTTCTCATTGAAGTCCTCAGTGGCCTTCACAAGATCCTCAAATGTGAATTTACCTTCTCTTACCCATACCAATGACTCAGAGCTGACATGGGACTCTCCAATTCTTCTGTTTTCTTCATAGTGAAATTTAGTTTTACCGTAAATTATTATGAATCCAGCAACAATGATTGCAAGCAATAAGAGGCCACAAACCGGAATGAGGACAGCAATTAGTAGTGTATTAGAATGCTTTTGCTTTGTGAAATCTGTGTAACAAGTACTTAGTTCTGCTGCATTTCCACACAAACCTGAGTTTCCAATGTAAGCTTTTGCAGGTGCTTTTTCGAAAACTTTAGCCATTGGGATTTGACCTGTTAACTTGTTATAAGAAAAATCAATAGAGGTGGAGATTAGACTAACCATGCTGATAAATGATGCGGGGATTTCCCCTGAGAGCTGGTTATGTGAAATGTTAAGGCACTCCAAACGTGTAAGCTTTGCAAGGTTTGAAGGAATCATTCCTGAGAGGGAATTGCTGCTGAGGTCTAACAAGATGCTTAATGCATTTAAGTTACCAAGTTCAGATGGTATTTCACCCAATAGGTGATTGTTGCTCGAGTTCAATCTCAATAATCTATCACAATTCCCAAGCTCTTTTGGTATATTCCCAGTTAATTTGTTCTTAGACAAATCAAGTTCCTCAAGCTGAACCAAACTGCCTAGGCTCCGAGGAATCTCTCCTGTCAGAAGATTCTTGCTCAGATTGAGCTTGTACAGGCTTAAATTTCCTAATGCACTTGGAATTTGCCCAGACAATTCGTTTGAATCGAGAATTAAAGAGCGCAATTGAGGCAACCTCCCAAGCTCAGCTGGAATTTCACCTGAAATTCTGTTTCTTCCCATCTCTAAAGTGGTTAGAGATTCATATTTTGCCCACTCTGGTGAAATTTTGCCAATAAATTGATTGTCATTAAGAGAAATGAAATAAAAATTTGGATGAACCCCAAATGCATTTGTGATGTTGCCTTTGAAGTTGTTCCCATCAAATCGCACCCTCTCTAGAAGCGAACAATTTCTCAAGCACTCGGGAAATGGACCTGTGAAGTTGTTACTATTCACTGTGAATAGTTGAAGAAGGAAGCCGCTACACAATTCAGGTGGCAGTTCTCCAGAGAAGCTGTTCTCTGAAAAGCTAACACTGCTTAGAGAAGGACTAAATTTCCCAAAGTCACTCGGAATATTACCCCAAAAGTTATTGGCGCAAAGAGAGATGCTCTGTAAGTTTTTGAGGCGAGAGATGGTATCTGGCAATTCCCCGTATAGTATGTTAGTGTTGAGATCAATAATTTGCAGCGAAGTCATATTTCCAATTGCTGGTGGGATTGAACCAGTGAGATTGTTTGAGAAAAGTTGTAAGGTCACAAGGTTTGTGAGGTTCCACAGTGCTAGAGGAATTGGATCAGACAGGTGGTTGTCTGATAGGTCTAGTTCTGTCAAATCTTTCAAGTTACCTACCTCAGAGGGAATTGAACCTGTGAACATATTATTGTTAAGAGAAAGAAGTTTGAGCTTGGTCAACAGGCCAATTTCCAGCGGAATTTTGCCAGTGAAAAGATTGTTCTGAAGCTGCAAAGTGGTTAATTCTGTCCAGTTGCTGAGAAAGTAAGGTGAGATCTCACTGGAAAGGTTATTTTCAGATAAACCCAAGTCGGTAACTTTGGTCAAGTTGGTTAAAGACAGAGGCACTTCCCCTGTGAGTGAATTGGAAGCCAGGGCCAAGTAGGTGAGTTTAGTACAAAAGCCTAGCTCAGAAGGAATTGTAGAATTCAAGGAATTCCATCTAACATCGAGATACGAGAGCTCTGTCAACTGACCAATTGAAGAGGGGATTTTCCCTTCAAATGAATTGTTGAACAGTTCTACAATTTGAAGATTGGACATTGACCCAATATCTTCGAGAATTTGACCACTGAACTTGTTTCCTCCTAGACGAAGATCTATGAGTTTAGAAAGCTTGGTAATGTTTGGAGACACTGGTCCCTGGAACTGATTGTCAGTTAGATTAAGGTACTCCAGCTTGTCCAGATTGGTAAATACCATTTCTGGTAATGTTCCATTCAACTGATTCTGGGCCAAATCCAAGTAAGTCAAGTTTTGGCAATAAAGTATAAATCCTGGGAACCCAGAAGTGAGGCGATTATAACCAAAGCTAACCCAGGTCAACAAAGGCATGCTCAAGAACTTAGACCAGTCAGGTGTTTCTAAGTAGTTTGATCCAAGGTCTAAGTGCCATACCTTTTGAAGATTTCTGAACTGATTGGGAATTGTACCAGTAAGATAGTTGTTGTAGAAGCTTACGTACTGGAGCTTTGTTAACTGGCCTATTTCCGAAGGTATGGGTCCTCTGAGATTGTTGTTGCTGAGGTCAAAGCGAGTGACATCAAGAAATGGAGTGAAGTTGAACTGGGCTAGTGTTCCATTGAGTTTGGCGCCAGAGATAGTTATTTCGGAGACTGTTCCGGTTGAGTCGCACACAATGCCATTCCATTTGCAAAGGTTGGTAAGGTTGGTAGAGGACCATGAACTGAGAAAAGAGGAAGGGAGGAGGCTGTTTTTCCATTGGATAAGAGCTCCTGCTTGTGTTGCAGGTGATGCTATGGTCTTTGGTGAAAGTAAAGAGAGCAAGAAAATGTGAAGGAGAAGAAGAGGAGACTTCAGAATTTTTGCCATGCTTAGTTTTTATGTTTCACATGCCATGCCTCATGATCTAGTTTACTTTTAATAGCAGAGAGAGGTGGAGATATTTCCAGTGGTATGAAAGTAAAACTTTTGGCATCTCAGTTCACATGTTAGAAGTCCTTAAATTCCACGAAAGAATGTTCAAATCAGATGGTTTAAGAAGATTCTTAGAAGGAGAAGAATTGAAGATGGGATTAATTCACTTACAGGCCAATTTTACTCCAACCAGAAGCTGATCAGATTGGGATGTGCTGAATTTGATGGATGTATCAAAGTGAAAACTTTTCGACAATTTAAATATAGGTTGTATGCGACTTCTTTCATGATGCATACCCAATTAAATCCATACCCACATACCCCATATCAAGATGCTTAATTAGGGGTGTGATTTAACCAGATTGGGGTTGGCTGTTGTTCGTTTTGCATATTTTGAATATGTAACATGTATCACTTATTTTAAATTTTCTGTATATGAATGTGCCGAGTTTGGGCTGCATGTACCAATGTAATGATTTAGATGATTGTAAATGTATGCGTGGGCCAAAACGAGCCGTGTATACGTGCATGTTTGACTATCGCATTACATGTCATGCCTCTTGTTAATGATATAAAGATTAGAGAACAATAAGGTTTTGGTATTACCTGGTCTCTAATTTCCGAGAAATCACAAAAGCATTGAAAAGACGGGTTGCGTAGAAAATGGTTAGAAAACAATTAATGAGATTGACTAGAGGAAAAATTATTTGGAAGTCAAGTAATGTACTTTCCAGGAAGGAAACACAATGGAGAAAAAGAAAAAAGTTTTCTGGTACAAGTGAAATTAGGATCCTTCCCCTTCCCAACGTTCACGGTTTCAATCTCTTTATTTTCCTTTTATTGCACGGTTTTAGATTTCCTTTTGTTGCACGGTCTCAGATTCCCTCCCCTTCCCCACGTTTCTATTCTACGGTTTCACCCCTTCTAATGGCAGCCTCTCCACCTTCCTTTCTTCCTGACTTCCTCACCTCACAGTATATAAATATTGACAGAAACTTGATGATTCAGTTTAGGTATCTCTAAATCCAGTTTATTCTGTGTTCTATTCTTTTGTTTGATTTTTTTCCCCTGTTTACATTTTGTTATTGCCTCTTTTGTTTGATGATCCAGTTCATGTTTCTGTTTTCCTTTTGTTTGATGTTGTTTTCCCCTTTTTGTACCATACATGTAGTGCAAAATAGGATATGTGTAAATAAAGATTTTTTATTATTATAAGTAATTGAGTTTATTCATTCTGTAAAAACACAGAGTTTAGGAAAATAAAAAGAGAAAGCTATTAATTCATAAAACAATTCTCTTTAGTATTGTTTTATATGCTTGCCCTTGGTTCTATTGTATTGTAAAAGAATTAAGTTACCATTGCTTTTTTTTCTTTTCTTATATGTTTAATAATAGGCATATGTTGATTTTGAAATATTAGAGGATGAGTTTGAAAGGACTAGAGAGCTTTATGAAAGAATTTTGGACCGATTAAAGCACTTGAAGGTATGTATAAACTATACAAAGTTAGAATATAGTGTTTAAACTTCAAAATTGTTTCGTATAGTTGTTGTTGTTGTTGTTGTTGTTGTTTTTTTTTTTTTTTTTTTTTTTTTTTTTTTTTTTTTTTTTTTTTTTTTTTTTTTTTTTTTTTCTGGTTTTTATGGTTTCTGTTGCTTGCTTGGGTGGTGTTATTTGATTACTATTCTTTGTTGAGAAAAAAAAATGTTGATTGGCTAATTATAATTTGGTATTTTTGATGCCTTCGGGTTTTTTTTTTTTTTGGTGTTAGCATTTGGACCCACAATAAGTATATTAGCCAAGTAGTTGTCCGAATGGCCAAATCACTAATACACTAGCACTAGACTAGGTGTAAAGTAACAACCTGTGAATAGTGCAGCAACATAGCAACAAGGGAACCACAGATGATCGACTCTATAACACACTAAAAATAGCTTTATATGAATATAAAAAGATTTCACAAACAACGATTTTAGGACAGCACAACACAAAATTTTGCTATGGATCTACATTTTATTGCTGTCATGATTTTTTATGTTACCAAATGTGAGGCTTAGGGTCTAAATTTGGTGAATTCTTTGATTAGTTACAATTGCTTTCATATTAGCTTGCCGTACTTTTTGCACAAATTCTTCCATTTATGGATATGCTTATTTACCTATGTCAATTTCAAGAGGAGGGTGGCACTGACAAAATGTTACTCCCTCCGTCCCACTTTTTTTGTCCTCTATTCCATTTTGAAATATCCCAAAATATTGTCCTGTTTTTAAAAATAAAAGTCATTAATTTACTAATATTCCTATTATACCCCTATTAATTTACTAATTCAATTTTTTGATAAATTTTTTTAAGGGTAGTTTTGGAAACTTATACATTTTTAAAAGGTAGACAAAACAATAAATGATATTCCCTTAAAAAGTTTGATTTTTCAAATAGGACAAAAAAAGTGAGACAAAGGGAGCACTTGCTAATTGGAAGAGTTAATTAAGAACATGATCCTATTTGGTCAATTTTGTTTTTAATATGTTTAATCTTTTTAGAATATTTGAAAATGAACCAAATGCTAAAATCTTAAATCTGGGTTGCTTAGATGTGTGTGTGTGTGTGTGTGTTTTCTTAACATTTTTCTATTCCCCCCTTTCATTACAATGTTCATATCATCTTTTCTTGAATAAATGTCTTGGAGACATTGGTTTGCCGTTGCCCAAATTTCTTATTTGGGGTTTTGTTGTTTTTTAGGTAGAATATGTGATAACCAAAATTGGCCATTATACAAGTCAAAGATTCAATAGTTTTGCAGGTAACTAAAATTAAGCAGGGATGTAATGTTTGAGCATGAGATTTAATGTTATTTTTGTGTTCCATTTACATTCTAGGAAACATAAGATATACTTGAATTGACAAACTATTTTGAGAAGAGTTTCTAATTACGAATCAAACATTGAGCACTAAAATACATGTTTTATCAAACATAATAAATAAAAAACCTAAATCAAATCACATTGTGATGCTTGCATTTTGGCATCCAATTATGCAAAAGATAAGTAGTGATTCTATGACTACCAAAACAAAAAAGTAATGATTCTACATGTATATACAAGTTACAAGTTTAAGTATTATAGCTGAAACTATGATTTCACACTTGAAAGCCAAGGAGAGTGCATTGATTTTTGGGTTTTATTGAAAATTTAAGAGAGACCTCATGATTGTGTACCCAAAGTAAACCCCAAAGACCTCAATAAAAACTACAACCAAATTCATATCATTTGGGCCAAGGGTGTGAGACCACTCCATAAACACATTCATGCATGATAATTTAATCATTGTAATTGAGAGAACCACACTAATAAATATCTGATGGTTTCAATCCCATAAATTGCCCAAATTCCAAACATAAGGGCTGTAATGTTTAAGTTGGAGATGATGCTTGCTATTGATACGAGTTTGAATTCTTCTAGAGGCTTTCATTTTTCCGCGTTTAAATTAGCCTTCCTCCCTCTACCTTTCTTTATAGTTCTTGGTTTCTTTATGGTTCTTGGTTGGATATAGCACTAGGATATTTAAATTATTCAAACTACACAAATTTGAATAGTGGACAACATTAAATATTGTCCTTTTTGAAGAGAGATATTTTATGACAAAATTAAGTTTGATAAAATGGACAATCACATTTAGTTTTGAGCTTGAAAATTTTGTTCTAAAATTTTATTTTTCTTGACTTCATGGCTTATATTATATTTGTTTTGACTCAGTTTTATATTCAGATAGATGTTATTTTTTCTTATTTTTTTGAAGGTTGAAACTTGAAATCCCCAAACCAATGCAATACAACTAGCAGCATCAAGAGGTAATTTTTAATAGGCTTATGGAGCACAATTCAAGTGCGGGAGTTCTTCACAATGTTGCATTAATATTGCCAAAGACTTGAATGCCCCAATCTATATAAAACCTGATGATATGGAGATTGTTCATATTTATGAGCTTCGAATTTAGTGGCACAAGACTTTCCACTTATATGTGGTTGATTTAAATTGTTGTCATTGTTATAATATGTAAGATATTTACATACTAGAATTGTTTGATAACTAATATTTAGTATGAGTTACTTCTATCACTCTTCAGTTAAATTGTATTCTCTTGATATTTTTCCCTTCAACTTTAATTTTTTAATTTTATTGTCCTTATGCAGAATATGAGTACCATGTACTCTTTTCTAATATATTTGCTTATTAACATTTGTATATTAGAGGAAGCTTTCAACAAATATTCTAAATTCTTCTACCATTTTGCTCTATTGATGCGCCATAATTTAATTTTGTTAAACTATCCCATGCATCGCATGGGTTAGCGACTAGTCTATATATATCTAAAAGCTGAAGTGTAGCATTTATTGTTACTATGCTCCAATTGAGCCACATCAGTGTTCACGTCATTATCATTTTTCTTTTCAATTTTCCTGTAATTTTTTTTGACATTTACTCATTTTTAAAAAATATTTACACTTTCTTTAACCTTTCTTTATCCCTTACCTTTTTATCTTCCCAGTATCCTCTACCCTAATATCACTTTTCATCTCCCCACTATCCTCCCCACTACCCTCTACCTTACATTTTCATCTCCCCATTACCCACTACTTTCTACCTTAATATTACTCTTCATCTTTCCTTTCATCTTCCTTTTTTTTTTTTTTTTGGTCCTTTCTTATTCACACACTTTTACTATAAATAAGTTTATACAGAATTCAATTGTTTACAATTTTTTCTTTTCTCTGTAAGAAAGAACCATCAACCTTAACTAACCACCCCCCCCCCCCCCCCCCACCCCAAAAAAAAAGAACCATCAAAATTAATTAGAGTTATAAGAAAGAGCAAAAAAAGGGTAACATTTAACAATTAAAGAGAAAAAAAAAACAATTTAAAAAACAAATCTAAATGGCATTAACCAATGTGGAGTTTTAAAGAACTCTTGGTTTACCTAGTATAATAGAGAAAATAAAAATGAGACTAATACGAATTCTAGGAAACATATATAGAGAAATAGAAATAAGGGTGCTAATTAAAGAACATTGGCAATACCATCAATCCCGTTTGAAGCTTAATCATAGCTCCACTAATTTGCTGACTTTCAACTTTTGGCTGGTATATATTTAGGCGTTCTCCAATACCGTAAAATTCCTTATTGTCTAGCTTTACTTGAATTCCTACAAACTACTAGATTAAATTAAGTGAGAAAATGAGCATAATGATTCTAGTGTAGAGAAAAAAATAATAATAATTCCCAAAGATTAGTAATTTGGCATAAATATAAAAATGTATAAAAAATTCATCGAAAATTAAGAGAGAAAGAGAGAGAGAACCTTTTTTTGAATTCCTAACTACCCGATTAAATTAAGTGAGAAATGAGCATAATGATTCTAGTGTAGAAAAACAAAGAAGAAAAAAAGAAAAGAAAGGATTCCCAAAGATTAGTAATTTGGCATAAATAGAAGAATATAAAAAATTCATAGAAAAATTAAGAGAGAGAGAGAGAGAGAGAGAGAACCTTTTTTATGAGAGGAAACTATGCATAGAATGGAATAGATAGTTACCAATTTATAGTAAGACAATGTGAATAAGAAGAGACAAAATAAAGGAAGATGAAAAGAAAGAAGAAGAATAATATTTATGTAGAGGGTAGTGGGGAGATGAAAAGATAAGGATGGAGAAAGGTTGGAAAAAGTGTAAATATTAAAATAAAATAAAAAGTAAATGTTAAAAATAATTATAAGAAAATTGGAAAGAAAATGCTAATGAGGTGGAAGCTTATGTGGCTCAATTGGAGCGTAGCAACAATAAATGCTACGCTTCAGCTTTTAGTAATATATAAATTTGTCATTCTCTTTTATATTCTTTACATACTTTTCCCTCACAAAAAAAAGGCTCTCTCTCTCTCTCTCTCTCTCTCTCTCTCTCTCTCTCTCTCTATTTTTTGGTGAATTTTTTATTTTACTTGCATCTCTACTTTAGATTGATAATTGTTGTGTTCTTTAGAACTTTATATTGAACTGATGCTATTTAGTTTTGTGATTTAAGTTTTCTTTTTCTCTTTAATTTTTAATTTCATTATATGTGTTTTTCCTTAAATTCTTAGTTTGGGTTGCTTTGAATTCACCTATTTAGTTGTTCTATATATGTTATTTTTGTACAACATGACATTTGTTTAATTAAATTCCATTTAGACTTGATACGTTATCTTTTCATTTGATTTTTTTTTTCTCCTCATGTGCAGTGATTGACTTCTAACAAAAACTATTTTATTTATATATTTAGAAATCTATTCTTCTTAATTCCAACCATTTAAATTTTGTATGGGCCATGGATTCTATTGAGCAATTAATATGAAAAATAAAATAAAAGTAAAATAAATTCTACAATAATTTGCTTTTTAGGGATCGACTCTTCTAAGTTATACATTGTTCCTTGAAAGTAGTGTGAGAAAAACTAATTTTTGGTCTGTCTATGTAACTAATGTTTCTAATCTTTTGAAAGTTTGTGGAGCATATACCCTACTAATTCGGCCATCTAAATCATTTAAATTAAAAATCAACTGTAACATAAGGAACAAATGGGTCATAATGCATTCATGTTCTCCTCATATCGTGATAAATCTAAGTAGTTGAATAGTATTGTTGTTTAATTTAACACTACTACCTATTTTTTCCTGAAAGCTACATACCATTGATCGTAACACCAAATGGATATTTCAAAATTCATTTGCATGATTACTTTGTTGTGTGGTGAGTTGAAAAATTGTTGGGTAATGATGTACGTTAGATTGTATGTGTAGCCTCTTGACTTGCAAAGGGTAAGTACTGATTTATGCTAAGTTTTTGTTATTGGTATTCTTTAGAGCTATAATGGTTGATAGGTCTAATGAGGCTTCATTAATTTATGCGAGGCTTCATTTTCACCCAAATGACAAGTAATAAAACAAGACAATTCATGTTCAACTTTCAAGTATATTCTTTTTAAAAAAAATGCTTAGCTTTTGGGTTACCACCAATTCGTTTTGTCAACTCAACATCATAAAATAACTTTAATTTAGTTATATGGCTAGGGTTTATCATTTTTCATGTTGCAATATGATGGGACTGACGAAGACAAGCATATACGAGGTAATTTGGACCAATGAGACAAGCCTGCAGTGACAAGTATCCACTTCACTGACGAAGTTAAATGTCTCATTTAATGCCATGGACGGTTACAAAACCAGTTGTACAGACCGTTGGGACAGAATTAAAGCAACATAATGAGGCCAGAAAACGTTACCCAGAAGGATATTAAGAACCACCATAATTACCCAACGACTAGAGGCTACAACCATATATATAAAGCCCTTAAATGCCCAAGAAAAAGGTATGTGCACATCGAGATATTCACTGTAAAATTCTTCAGATACATTATATTGTCTTTTCTTAGATAATTTCCAATATTGACTTTGGCATCGGAGACATTGTGGCAGGCACCACACCGGTGACCATATTCGAGGGTACATACTTGCAGAAGACTGGGGATCGTTTCTGTCCACACGCATTGGCTGATGAATTCACACTTCATCAGTTTGGCGCCGTCTATGGAGAATCGACATTTTCGTGTTCAAGACAGAAAAATAGTCTCACATGGAGTCTAATCCGGATTCAGCGGCCTTAGCTCAACAAGTTCAAGCCCTCGTAGCCATCGTTGAAGAACTGAGCAGACAAAATCAAGAGTTGAAACTATGGCTTCAACAAGAAGAGGATCGATCTAAAGGGAACCAAAATGACGAGGGAGACAGCCACAGAAGAAGTGACCATCAAAGGCTTGCTACTCCAACTGAGCACAACTCGGACCTTCTCCAGGAGATGAGGCGGGAGATGGACGAACTTAGAAATGCCATCAAGGAGAAAACAGATCAAAGTGTAGACCGAATGGTTAGGGCAACAGATCGCCGTTCACCCCAGTAGTACTTGAATGTCTAGTACCATCGAAATTTCGGCTGCCCCAGCTTGAACCATTCGATGGGCTAAAGGACCCGCAGGATCATCTGAATACTTTTAAGACGACCCTAGGGCTCCAATAGCCCCTAGACGAGATACTGTGTCACTCCTTCCCCACCACCCTCAAAGGAGCTACAAGGGAATGGCTCACGAAGCTGCCAACGTCGTCCATAGACAACTTCGAGCAGCTGAGCAATGCCTTCTTGCGTCACTTTATTGGAGGACAACGTCCTAAGAGAACCGCGGATCATTTACTTACCATCAGGCAGGGAAAAAAGTAAACTCTGAGGTCATACGTGAAACGCTTTACTCGCGAAACACTGGAAGTGGACGATGCAGACGATAAGGTGCAATTGACGACCTTTAAGGCAGGGTTGAGATCCAGAGAGCTTGTTTCGTCACTCTGCAAAGAATCCCCCAAGAACAATGGCTGAAATGCTCTTGAAAGCACAGAAATACATGAACGTCGAAGACGCATTAGCCGCCATCAGGGATGGAGGGAGACCCAGAGACAAAGAAGAAAGGAAAGATGACGACCGTAGAGGGCAGAAGCGGGAGTGCCCAAACCGTCAGACTAGCGACGGAATCAAAAGGAAGGATGACAGAGGGCAGCAAGCTATAAAATTTACCCTTCTCATTACGCTAGTCAATAAAATCCTGATGGAGATTAAGGACAAGCACTACCTTAAGTGGCCGCGACCATTACACTCATCCCCTAACGTCCGTGATAAGAATAAATACTGTCGATTTCACGAGGACCACGGCCATTACACTGAGGATTGTCGAGACCTCAAAGAACAGATTAAAGAGTTAATACAGAGGGGAAAGCTATAGAAGTTCGTCAAGAAGGGGGAACATAGTAGATTCCAAGATGGAGACAAGGGTCAGTGCGAGTCCACCTTCGGGGAAATAACTGCCAATACCAGCCCCCTCAAAATGTGATAGGGGAAATACAGACGATCGCAGGAGGACCCATGGCAGGTGGGTCATTCAGGTCCCTCAAGGAAGCATATCAATGACAAGTGAACAGCGTCCATATGACGCCCTCGTTGAAACAGAGACGAACTTATCAGGACATGATTTTTAATGAAAGAGATGCTGTGGGAGTGAAACAACCTCACAATGACCCCCTGGTCATAACACTTACAATAGAAGAGTTCAACACAAAGAGGATCCTTGTGGACAATGGGAGCTCTGCTGACATCATTTACTTCCCTACATTCCAGCAGCTGAAACTGGATCTAAAAAGATTGCGCTCGTTTAACTCCCCACTTGTTAGCTTCAGTGGAGACAGGGTAAATCCTAAGGGCACAGTGACGTTGACGGTGACAGTGGGAACCTACCCGAAACAGTTGACCTGTGATCTGGACTTCTTGGTGGTGGATTGTCCCTCGACCTACAACGTAATCATTAGAAGACCAGCGCTCAACAAGTGGAAATCATCCACGTCAACCTACTGCCTGAAGATAAAATTCCTAACCGAGAATGGAGTAGGAGAAGTCAAAGGAGATCAAGTCTTAGCTCGGGAGTGTTACCAGGCCGTCATGGGCATAAAGGAGAACCATACCTGGACGATCGAAGAAAAGGAGAAAGAAAAAATGGAGGCCTTGGAAATAGTAGAGTTATCTGATGAAGAACCAAACAAGACGACCAGGATAGGGACGACCTTAAGTCCTGAGATGAAGACAAAGCTGGTTCAATTTCTTAAAGAAAACTTAGACGTCTTTGCTTGGAACCATGATGACATGCCAGGCATATCCCCAGAAGTCATCCAACACAGGCTGAATGTAGACCCGGAAAGGAAGCCTGTCAAATAGAGACGAAGAGTTTTTGCACCAGAAAGGGATCAAACGGTTACTGACGAAGTGAATAAGCTCCTGGCTGCTGGCTTCATCCGTGAAGTATATTACCCAAATTGGCTCGTAAATGTCGTCCTGGTGAAAAAAACAAATAGGATGTGAAGAATGTGCGTAGACTTCACAGACCTGAACAAAGCATGCCCGAAGGACAGCTTCCCCCTCCTAAGAATAGACTAGTTGGTAGACTCCACAGCCAGGCACAAGTTTCTGACGTTCATGGATACTTTCTCCGGATACAACCAGATAAAAATGGCAGAGCAAGATCAGGAGAAAACAGCCTTCATCACAAGCCAATGGCTCTATTGCTATAAGGTAATGCCTTTCGGACTAAAGAATGCCGGTGCCACTTATCAAAGATTGGTAAATAGAATGTTCAGCAAGCAGATAGGCAGGAACATGGAAGTATACGTAGACGACATGCTCGTCAAGAGCAAGGAGGAACTCACCGATCTGGACGACCTTAAAGAGACATTTGCTACTCTCAAGCAATATCATATGAAGCTGAACTCCAGTAAATGTGTCTTTGGCGTAACTTCGGGGAAATTCCTAGGATTTATGGTGTCCCAGAGGGGAATCGAGGCGAATCCGGAGAAGGTACAAGCAATAATCAATATGACCTCGCCCAAAACCGTCAAGGATGTCTAGAAGCTGACAGGAAGGATTGCAGCCCTCAATAGGTTCGTCTCTAGAGCAACGGACAAATGCCTACCCTTCTTCAAGACATTGAGACAGGCTTTTGCTTGGACTGACGAGTGCGAGGCCGCATTCCAGGAACTCAAATGTTACTTAAGCAATCCACCCCTTCTAAGCCCATCAAAAGAAGGAGAGAACTTGTGCTTGTACCTGGCGGTGTCAGATACAGCCGTCAGTGGAGCCTTGATCCGAGAAGAGGACGGGAAGCAACTCCCCGTCTATTACATTAGCCAAGCCTTCTAGGGATTTGAGTCCAGGTATCCTCAGAACGAGAAGATCACGTTCGCACTGATAATAGCTTCACGAAAACTCAGGCAGTACTTCCAAGTGCATCCTATCTTGGTAATGACGGACCAACCCATCAAGAAGTCCATGAATAAGCTCGAAGTGGCAGGGAGAATGGTCCAGTGGGTGATCGAGCTCAGTCAGTTTGATATTGAATACTACCCCAGAATGGCCATAAAAGCACAAGCTTTGGTAGATTTCATTGCGGAATTCACCCACTTGGATGAGGACGGCTTAACCTCTGAACACCAGCAATGGACAATACAGACCGACGGCTCGTCAGCCTATAGGAGAGGGGGAGTAGGGGTAGTCATAATTAGTCTCGATGGAGAAAAGCTAAAATATGGGGTTCAGTTGAAATTCCCAGCAACTAATAATGAAGCCAAATACGAAGGGATCCTGACGGGGTTAAGGCTTGGAAGAGAGTTTGGAATTAAGAACCTGGTGATCCAGAGTGATTCGAAGCTAGTAATCGGGCAAGCCAGGGGAGAATACGATGCCAGAGAAGAAAGGATGCAGAGGTACCTCAGATTGACAAAGAATCTAGCTCAAGAATTTGAAAAGGTGAAGTTCGTGCAGATCCCCAGAAGCCAAAATGTGATGGTAGACGAAGTCTCAAAGATAGCCTCGTCAGACGAAAGAGCGGTGGAAGAAGGCCTGATGATAGAGGTTCAGAAGAATCCTAGTATTGAAGAGGTTCCAACGTTTGCAATCCAGAGCTCAAACAGTTGGATGACACCCATTCTGTCATTCCTTCAAGACGGGCATCTCCCACAGAATAAAGAAAAAGCCAGGAAGATCAGAAAGTGGGCAGCCAGATTCATAATCCTTAACAACGCCTTATACAAAAGAGGCTTCTCCATGCCTTACCTAAGGTGTGTCGACGAGAAAGAAGCAACGTACATCCTGAAGGAAATCCATGAAGGTGTTTGCCGGGACCATGCCGGCCCTAGATCCCTGGCAAGAAAAATAATTCGAATAGGTTATTTCTGGCCTACTATGCAGGTGGACACAGCAGAATTCGTCAAGAGATGTGACAAGTGCCAACGGTTCGAGAATGTTCAGTGACTTCCAGCAGAGAAATTAACAACGATTACATCCCCCTGGCCATTCGCACAGTGGGGAATCGACAACGTCGGCCTGTTGCCCCAGGGCAAAGGTCAGGTAAAATTCTTACTAGTTGCTATTGATTATTTTACAAAGTAGGTTGAAGCAGAGGCGTTGGCGACCATAACTGAGGCCAGGATCCAGAGCTTTGTATGGAAGAACATCATTTGCAGGTTTAGGATTCCAAGAACGATCATATCAGATAATGGGTGATAATTCGACAACCAAGGCTTCAAGGAATTTTGCTCGGGCCTAGGCATTAAGAATCAATTCTCGTCCCCAGGTCATCCATAAGCAAATAGACAAACGGAGGTGACGAATCAGATGTTGCTCAAGATTATCAAGACAAAGCTAGACGATGCGAAGGGTGCCTGGCCAGAAGAATTGCCCAATGTGCTGTCGGCCTATAGAATAACCACGAGAACACCAACAGGAAAGACGCCCTTTAGACTCACCTACGACATTGAAGCGGTGATCCCAGTTGAGTTAGGAATAACCAGCATCAGGTGGGAGGCATTTAATGAAGAAGTCAATGACGATCAATTGCGACTCAACCTGGGCTTCCTAGATGAAATAAAAGATAAAGCTTGTAGTAGGATGACAGAGTATCAGCAGAAGATGACCAACTACTACAACAAGAAAGTGAAGCTTAGACAACTTGACATCGGTGACCTCGTTCTTCGTAAAGTAACCCCGGCTACCAGAAATTCCACTCAAGGGAAACTCGACCCCACATGGGAAGGACCCTACCGGGTCATCCACTACTCCAGGAAAGGCAGTTATTATCTAGAAACCATAGACGAGCAAAGACTCCCTAGGCCATGGAACATAGAACACTTGAAGAAGTATTATTAATAAGCGCGATCTCCGAATGTATTCCTTATTCATTATTGGAATTAATAAATAAGTTATTCAACTGACATTTCTCTACAAGTAAGCGTATGCGATCTCAAGTCATAAGAGTCTAAAATAACTAAGTAGCAAGATTTCGCTTTGACGGATGTAAGCTACTGACGATGACAAGATCCTTGAAAGAAAGGTATAAGTCATAAGAGTCTAAAATGACTAAATAGCAAGATTTTGCTCTGACGGATGTAAGCTACTGATGATGACAAGATCCTTGAAAGAAATGTGTAAGTCATAAGAGTCTAAAATAACTAAGTAGCAAGATTCCGCTCTGACGGATGTAAGCTACTGACGATGACGAAATGTGTAAGTTAAAAAGAATGAAAAATGACCAAGTAACTAGATCCCACTATGAGAGAAACATGCTATTGACGCATATCACAGCTACTGACACACATCATTCCAAAAAGGATGTATCTCATTGAAACAAAAGTGCCAGTAGAAAGAAGAAGATGCAAGGGCCTCATCAAACATATCACATGAGCAATTAAAGCATGCAACTTACAAACACAGGTAAGTACAAAAGTAAGTTAAAACCAAAAGCAAACAAGAAAATTACCATTGTTTTCACAAACCCATAAATGCTGGGTTAAAATAGTGTTTCCAAGATAAAAGATGTTCCAAAAATAGATTTACAAAGGCCACAATGGGCAATGGTCAACAAAATAAAATAAACATTTCTGGTAAAAAACATAAGTAGCAGGTTCAGGCTTCAGGGGCTGGAGGGGCGTCAACAGCAGCTGCATCGTCAACCGGTACATTTTCTAGACCTTCACCAGCAGGAACCGCGGACTGAGCAGCTTTGTCAGCAGCCATCTCCTTGTCCACTTTTTCTAGGTCCAGGTTCTCAAGATCAACCCCAGCTGGATGCTTGACCATATACCTACGGAGGAGCTCAAATCCTTTAAAATACCAACTGAAGATTATTGTATTGTACTTGTCAGTGGTTTTGAAGGCCTCAACCAATCTAGCTGCGATTGTTCTCAATGATTCCCTGGCGTTCTAAAGCTGCTCGTCCTTTTCCAGGTTCAGCTGATGCTCCACTATAAGGTCGTCACCCAGGGCCTTGGCCTTCTCCTTCAAAGTGGTTGCTTCGTCCATTGAGTCAATAAGGCTCTTCTTTAGCTTCGAGTTCTCGCTCTCCAAAGCTTGCACCCTGGACGATAGAGAGGCCAACTTAGCATCCTGGGTGTGATACTCAGAGGCGAGATGCAAACCTTCTCCCAAAGCCTAAAAATAAGTGCCAAGTCCAAGTCGTCAGTTAAAAAAAAAAAAAAGGAGTTAGGAAGGAAGTAAAAATGCCACACCTGAACGAGCCTATGGACGTGGCCACCGGCAATCGCGTTAAAGGGAACCCCAGAAAGAGCTTTTAGGTCATCGGCCGTGACGACGCTGTGAGCCCTCTTAACGGCCAGCTTCTCTTCCCCCCAGATTGTCGATTGACGAGAATCCCCCTTCTCCTTCTCCTTCTCCTTCTCCGTCAGGCGTGGCCTCTTAGAGACGGGCGTAGGAAGCTCCTCCACCGAAGTAGATAGAGAAGCAGTCCTCGTCGTCTCGGTCCTGGTCACACGCACCGATTTTCGCCCGATGTTTGATAAGGGCTCATCCTTCTTCGCCCTCATCTTCGTGTACATGTCATTGTTGAATTTTGATGTCATTTCTGTCAAATAGGAGATCATAAGTCGCAAAGAAAAATATAAAAACAAAAACTGATACTGACGAAGCTGAAACTTACTCTTTTTTTCCTTCTATATCGAGGTTCCACAGGACGATGGAAGAAGGTTCAGGCCCAAGGCAGTAGAATGAAAGAGTCCTGGGGTCAACCAAATCATCCTAGCTCTTGATTGTTTGCGCGTACTCGATCGCCCTCTGCACCAGTTCCTTGTACCTGCTCTTAAGCTTTAGTCGTCTCTTGACTGCAAAAAAATAAAAATAAAAAATAAATAAAAAAATAAAAAATAAAAAATTTAGCAACCATAGTTGTAAGCACAACAGAATTCAAAAGACAAAGAAGAAATTGACGCATCTAAAGTCAGGGTTTCCCACCGATGACATAACCTTGGGAGATCACCCCACAACTCGCCTGAGGGTGTCTCAAAATCGTCCCAGACACAAAAAAGAACCTGGATTTCTAGTATCTGAAAGATGACGGCAACCCCTTGACGATCCTAGTTTTTCTCTCCCAAGGCACTAACTCATAATACCCATGCTCCTTAGAGGCTTTCAAACGGTAAAGGTAGACAAGCTCGTCAACCTTGAGCATGTCCCTGTCATTGGCAGCCAGCCAAATTCCCATACAACTCACCAAGATCCTTCACGAGTTAGGCATTAGCTGCCTAGGAGCAATATCGAAATGGTCCAAAAGCTTCATGAGGAAATGATGGACCGAGAACCTCAACCCACAGACGAAGGCAGATTCGTAGAAACATACCTCCCCAGGGAAGAAGTGGCAGGCCCGATCCGCTTCACCGGGTAGACGAACCCTAACCCGATCTGGGAACTGGAACCTATCCCTAAATCTACCTAAAGTATTTGCATCCAGCCCACACTCCTCCTCCTAGGCATAAAAAGCCCTAACCTCCCGAGGGTTGGAAAGGGCTGTATCCTCCTCTACTAGGTTACCGTGTTAAGAACAGAGTTTATAGTAATTGAATTCGAGGTCAATTGGGCCTCCTTGAACAAGATGAAGAGAATTGAATTGAAGAGATAGAGAGAAGACACAGAAGAAAGAATTATCAATTAACAAAATGGTTCCCCCTCCTTACAATTGGTAATTCCTTTTATAAACTTGTAACCCCCCCAAGCATAACCGTGTAACTGCCTTCTAACTATCATGACAGCTCATAGACTAACTAACTAACTACCATGACAGCTTATAGTCTAACTAACTCCAGCTCACAGTCCAACTGGCCCTTACCTCTACTAACATCTCACTTAACTTCTTACCCGTGTTACTAACTACACAAGTAGGCACAACACACTGGCAGCCCTTCCCTGATCAGCTGTGCATGCATGCTACATCAGCAACTCTAGCCCTTCCCATTACAACTTAGGTACCTCTGTTAATACCCTCAATGCAACCACACCTGCATTAGTTCATCAGCACCTCAGCACCTTCAGCACCTCAGCACCTCATGCATTGGCCATCAACATCACATCATCAGCATCACCTACTCATGTTCAACCTTGCCTTTATTAAATTCCTAACAATACCCCCTCCATTAAAACACCTTGCCCACAAGGTGTGGAAACTTGGTTTGCAATTCCAACAAATTCTCCCAGGTAGCATCAGCTGTGCTTTCATCCTGCCACTGCACTAGTACTTGAGTGATAAGTCTGCTCCTTAGTTGATGGGTTCTGGTATCCAACACAGCCATAGGTTCAGGAGCAAGGATATGTTCTGCAGACACCACTGGTAAAACAGGTCTAGGACTGACATTGGCACCCAACTTAGCTTTAAAATTTGAGACATGAAATACAGGATGAATCAAGGACCCTGCAGGCAATTCAAGTTTGTAAGACACCTCACCAACCTTCTGCACAACCTGGAAAGGACCATAAAAACGAGGAGCAAGCTTCCCAAATTTTCTGGGCTGCATTGAGGCTTGCTTGTAAGGTTGAAGCCTGAGATAAACCCAATCTCCTACCTCAAAGGACCTGTCCACCCTCTTCTTATCAGCAAACCACTTCATTCTCTCCTGTGCTAACTTCAAATTGCTCTTCAACAAGGAAAAGAGCTGCTGCCTATCCTGCAAATAAGAATCCACTGCTGCAACCCTTGTTACACCTTGCACATACTCCACAACCTTAGGAGAGGGATAACCATAAAGGGCCTCAAATGGAGTGAGTTTAATGGAAGTGTGGAAGTTAGTATTAAACCAAAACTCTGCCATGGGCAACCAGTCCACCCAAGCAACAGGTCTGTCAGCAGCAAAGGCTCGCAAATAATGCTCTAGGCTCTTATTTACCACCTCAGTCTGCCCATCTGATTGAGGATGATAAGAAGAAGACATAGCCAAGTTAGTTCCCTGTAATCTCATCAGTTCTGACCAAAATCTGGAGGTGAACACTGGATCTCTATCACTCACAATTGTAGAAGGCATACCATGTAATTTGAAGACATATTGCATGAATGCTTGAGCAACCTTAGCAGCTGTGTAAGGATGAGCCAATGGGATGAAATGCACATATTTAGTCAACCTGTCCACCACTACAAAGATGACTGACTTCTGTTGAGACTTGGGCAGCCCTTCTACAAAATCCATGCTAATGTCTAACCAAGGTCTCTCAGGAATAACCAATGGCTGTAGCAACCCAGCAGGTAAGCAAGTTTCATTCTTCAACCTTTGGCAGGTATCACATTCCCTCACAATTTTTTTTAAGTCTCCCACCATACCAGTCCAGTAAAAGTCTTTCTTAAGCCTCTGGAAAGACTTTAGGTAGCCAGAATGACCTCCTAAAGGGCTAGCATGTATCTGGTTTAACACCTTTGCCTTCAATTCCTGGGCTGCCCTACCCACAAACAGCCTTCCTTTATAAAACAACAAGCCATTATGAAGAGTAAACCCAACTGGAATGTCGTAACCAGACTGAATGGCAAGGATTATTTTCTGAACTGCTGCATCAGCTGCATAAGTCAGCTTAAGTTCCTCCAACCAAGTAGGATTGGGAAAAGAGATCATGCACAAGGTACCCACCTTAGTATTCTCAAACTTCCCACCATCCTTCATAACTTCTTTCCTTGAGAGTGCATCAGCTACCAGATTTTCCTTACCATGTTTATATTCAACCAAGAATGCATACCCAAGGAGTTTAGAAATCCATTTCTGCTGTGCAGGGGTCCCAATCTTCTGTTCCAATAAGTACTTAAGGCTTTGATGGTCTGTCTTAATTATAAAAGATCTGCCAAGGAGATAGGGTCTCCATTTCTTCACTGCTACTACCAAGGCCAGCAACTCTTTCTCATATGTTGAGAGGGCAAGGTTCTTACCCTTCAATGCTTGACTGTGGTAAGCAATTGGTCTCTGATCTTGCATAAGGACAGCCCCCACACCCACACCTGAAGCATCACATTCCACCACAAATGACTTAGTAAAATCAGGTAAGGCCAGAACAGGAGGTTTGGACATTGCATCCTTAAGACATTGGAAGGCTTGTGAGGCTTCAGGAGTCCAATGGAAAGAATCCTTCCTCAATAAGGCTGTTAAAGGTGCAGCAATCAGTCCATATCCCTTAACAAACTTTCTGTAATAGCCTGTCAACCCCAGAAACCCCCTTAAGGCTTTCACATCCTTAGGAATAGGCCATTGCTGCATAGCAGCAGTCTTCCTTGGATCAGTCCTCACTCCATCTCCAGATATGAGGTGTCCTAAATACTCTACTTCCTTACAAGCAAACACACACTTAGATTGTTTGGCATACAATTGATGTTTCACCAAAACTTCCAAGACCAAATGAAGATGATGCACATGATCACTCACACTTTTACTATAAACCAGAATATCATCAAAAAATACCAACACAAATCTCCTTAAGTAAGGTTTAAAAACAGAATTCATGAGAGATTGGAAGGTGGAAGGTGCATTGGTTAAGCCAAATGGCATGACCAAGAACTCATAATGCCCTTCATGAGTTCTAAAAGCAGTTTTGGCAATATCCTCCCCTCTCATTCTAATTTGATGGTACCCGGACCTCAAATCAAGTTTAGAAAAGACAGCTGCACCACACAATTCATCCAGCAGCTCATCTATGACAGGTATAGGGTATTTATCTTTGATGGTTTCTTGATTTAAAGCCCTATAATCTATGCACATTCTCCATGAACCATCTGCCTTTCTAACCAAGAGAACTGGTGAAGCAAAAGGGCTATTACTATTTCTAATTAAACCAGCAGATAACAACTCCTTAACTATCTTCTCAATCTCATTTTTTTGATAGTAAGGGTACCTGTAAGGCCTTTGACAGATGGCTTGTGCTCCTTCCTTCAGATTGATTTGGTGTTCATGATCCCTTAAGGGTGGCAGCCCCTCTGGTGTAGCAAAGACTGACTGGAACTTCCTTAACAGAGCAGCCACTTCTTCAGGTAGCAATTCTGCTTCTTCTGCAGTGAACAAGTAAGGTTGAAATGTAATTTGAAGGACCAACCCTTTGTTTACAGATTGCTTAAAAAAATTATCCCCATCTTGTACTTGAGATCTTGTACTCCTCAGCCCTTGTAGCAGCACCTGCTTATTGTTATGACTAAAGCTCATTGTAAGCATCTTGAAATCCCACTGAATGACTCCCAAAGTACCCAGCCATTGAGTTCCCAACACTAGGTCACAACCCCCCATTGTTAACACATGCAGCTGCACCACAAACTCATGTCCTTGTGACCAAACTGGTACCTCTTTACACACACCTTGAGTCTTGATCATCTCCCCATTAGCAACCTTGACCTCCAAGACTTGAGAAGTATCAATGTGCATATGTAATTGTGAGACCAATGCAGCATCAATGAAGTTGTGAGTACTCCCTGAATCAATAAGGATGACAAGGGATTTATGCTTGATCCTTCCCTTGACCCTCATTGTGCCTGAAACAGGAGTGCCACTCAAAGCATACAAGGTAATCTCCACATCTTCTTGGTTCTGTTCAACCTGATCTGCATAACCCCTCTCTTCTAATTCACTGATATGAACCTCAGAGTTGGCACTTTCCTGAGAAGCTTCTACATAATCCAATAGAAATAACATGGCATTCTTGCACTTATGGCCAGGAGCCCACTTATCATCACAATTATAACACAATCCCTTCCTTCTTCTTTCCTCCATTTGAGCAGGGGATATCCTCTTGAGAGGCAGCCTTGGTTTAGTCTCTAAAAGAGAAGGATTCTTCGGAGGAGCCCCCAAAATGGAAGGTTTGCCTTGCTCCCCTGGTACCTTGGTAACCTTCTTGCAACTCCAATTATATTCTTCCTGAATTTTAGCCAAACCAAAAGCCTCATTCAATGAATTAGGACTCAGCATTCTCACGGGCAGCCTTATCTCATCCCTTAATCCACTTAAGAAGCAACTCAATTTGTGAGTAGCAGACAGACCCTTAATCCTATTAGATAACATTTCAAACTGAGTCTTATACAAAGACACTGAAGCAGTTTGTCTCAGCCTAGTTAATGTCTCCATAGGATCATTATATGCTGTGGTACCAAATCTGATATGCAATGCTTGAACTAGTGATTCCCAATCCACAAAGATACCTACATCCTCACTATCTTGGAACCAAATCAAAGCCTCACCATCCATATGGAATGAAGCTAACATCAATTTCTCAGTGGCTGGTGTGTTATAATACCTAAAATATTGGTTGGCTTTGTACACCCAACTTGCTGGATCTTCTCCAAAGAACCTTGGGAATTCCAGTCTCACTGTTCGAGCAATAGTCATTGTTGATGAATTTGCATTCCTCGGTTCACCATATGTGGGAGAATGAGAAACTCCACCTTGATCAGGATTACTCCTCTGCACCAGAATAGCCAATTGTTGTGTCATCTCATTCATTGCACGTGTATGCACTCCTTGAATGGTACGAATTTCTTGGATTTCCTTATCATGATGAGTACGCATTTCCTGAATCTCTTTGCTTTGATGATCACTAGCAGTCTTCAGTAAAGCTATCGCCTCCTGCATTGAAGCAGTAGTTGATCGTGTTTCAGCCATAGCCGAGGAAGGCCAAGCTCTGATACCAAATGTTAAGAACAGAGTTTATAGTAATTGAATTCGAGGTCAATTGGGCCTCCTTGAACAAGATGAAGAGAATTGAATTGAAGAGATAGAGAGAAGACACAGAAGAAAGAATTATCAATTAACAAAATGGTTCCCCCTCCTTACAATTGGTAATTCCTTTTATAAACTTGTAACCCCCCCAAGCATAACCGTGTAACTGCCTTCTAACTATCATGACAGCTCATAGACTAACTAACTAACTACCATGACAGCTTATAGTCTAACTAACTCCAGCTCACAGTCCAACTGGCCCTTACCTCTACTAACATCTCACTTAACTTCTTACTCGTGTTACTAACTACACAAGTAGGCACAACACACTGGCAGCCCTTCCCTGATCAGCTGTGCATGCATGCTACATCAGCAACTCCAGCCCTTCCCATTACAACTTAGGTACCTCTGTTAATACCCTCAATGCAACCACACCTGCATTAGTTCATCAGCACCTCAGCACCTTCAGCACCTCAGCACCTCATGCATTGGCCATCAACATCACATCATCAGCATCACCTACTCATGTTCAACCTTGCCTTTATTAAATTCCTAACATACTGCTAGACGATAACCCAGTCTCGAGCTCACTAGACCTGACCTCTGACATTGTTCTACCCTCCTTCACTAAATTTTTATACCAATCAACTGATTGACGCAGTAGAGGCAGCAAATCAGACAACGCAACGGCCAAACTACTGCCCTTGTAAACAAAATTTTCAAGATGTGGGAAAGTTCCTAAAGCACCCCCCAAGCGAGCAAAGAGAAATGAAATCGAAGGGCAATCTAATCTAACTTCAGAGCTATTGAACATGGGAAGCTAGAAAATGCAGAAAAATAAAGAAGAACCTAAATACCCCAAAACCAAAGAGAAGCCACACAAAAGAAAAACAGCAAGGAAAGAAAAAATTGAAGATTAGAAATGTACAACAATGCAAATAGGCAAGATAAAAAGAAGCGGAAAGAATAACATACCTCGAAGAAGAAGACTATTGCACTGCACACTAATCGGAAGGGAAAATAGCCGAGAAAAGAGAGGTGGAGAAGAAGAGGGCCAGAGCAATAATTGAAGTGTTTTTTTCGAAAAAGTGAGAAGGGAAAGATGAGAGGAGGGGAAGTTTAAAACCAAGGATTGGGAAGCTGAAAAACCAGCGGGAAAATCAAGGAAACCCATCATATGCAGCATTAACGGGGGAATGTGCAGAATAACTATAGAAATGATTTGTATATAGTTAGTTAGGCAACGCTTGAAACTATAAGGGAAAGTAGACATCTCGAGTTTTAGAAAATCGAGATCCATTTACATAAATCTCGAGTTTTAGAAACTTGAGTTCCATGCAAAATTTTTTTTAGTTTTATCGCCCCTATAGTGGCGTTTTTAAGTCCAATAGTGACGTTTTAAAGCCCTATAGCGGCATTTTCCTGCAAATTTTTTTCATAAGTGTTCAATACCAGGTTCAGGGAGCCCTATAGTGGCGTTTTTATGCTCTATACTGACGTTTTAAAGCCCTATAGCGGCTTTTTTCTGCTAAATTTTTTTATAACTCCATTTTTAAGCCCTATAATGACGTTTTTAAGCCCTATAGCGGCGTTTTCTGAACTCGAGTTTTTAAAACTCGATTTTCACTTGGATTTTTTTTACAAATCAAGCCTTAAAAACTTGATTTTTATCTTGGAACTCGAGTTTTAGACACTCGAGATGCTAGTTTTCAACATTCTTCCCCAACGTGACAACTAACTAATTTTTTTAATATTTATTGTTATTTAGAAAAAAAATTCCAGCATTAACTCCCCCAATCAAAATGTGCCACGTAGGCCACAACCCAAAAGGAGCCGCCACAGAGCATTTAATATGGCTCAAAAACCCAACCGCTTACAACTCAGAAACCTTTCACCTTCCCTGGTCAACACGACATGTCATGACGACCACAGAATCTGGGGGTAACTGATGGGACTGACGAAGACAAGCATAGACGAGGTAATTTGGACCAACGAGACAAGCCTGCAGTGACGAGTATCCACTTCACTGACGAAGTTAAACGTCTCATTTAATGCCATGGACGGTTACAAAACCAGTTGTACAGACCGTTGGGATAGAATTAAAACAACATAATGAGGCTAGAAAACGTTACCCAGAAGGATATTAAGAACCACCATAATTACCCAACGGCTAGAGGCTACAACCATATATATAAAGCCCTCAAATGCCTAAGAAAAAGGTATGTGCACATTGAGATATTCACTGTAAAATTATTCAGATACATTATATTGTCTTTTCTTAGATAATTTTCAATACTGACTTTGGCATCGGAGACGATGTGGCAGGCACCACACCGGTGATCATATTTGAGGGTATATACTTGCAGGAGACCGGGGATCGTTTCTGTCCACACGCATTGGCTGACAAATTCACACTTCATCACAATATATATATATATATATATATATATATATATATTCAAGTTAACATCAATAGCACTATTACAATTGACCATTTAAATTTAGCCATATCCTCCATATCATTAAATTATTAATATTTTCTCATTTTTATAATTTTAAGAAAATTAAACATATAATGTTTTAATTAAATACAAATAAATAAAAATTTCCTTATAAAATCGTACTCATTTTTTTAACACTTACACTTTGTTCAACATTTCTCATGCCTTTCACATTTTCATCTCCCCATTGCTGTCAACCTTAATATCACTCTTCATCTTTCTCTTTATCTTCATTTATTTTGTTTCTTCTTATTCTTATCCTCTTGTTATAAATTTTTCATTATCTTTTCTATTCTATATTTCTATGCATAATTTTCCCTCATGAAAAAAGATTATTTCTCTCTCAAATTTTTAGTGAATTTTTTTATTTTTCTTGCATCTTTGCTTTAGATTATTAATTTTTTTTTTGGTATTTTTAAGAGCTCTACTTTGATTTGATGCAATTTAATTTTGTGTTTTAAGATTTTTCCTTTTTTGTTCCCTTTGATTATTAAATGTAATCTTATTGCATTATAAAGAATATAATATTATTCTATTTCATTGCATGATTTGGATAATTTTACCATATAAGAATTTTACATAAGTTATATAGACAAAAGTAAAAAAATAATAATGATAATAAAATATATATATATATATATATATATATATATATTTATGAGAAAACTCTAAAAAAATTATTACACATACATGCGGGTGTGCAACTAGTATATTTAAAAACTGAAGCGTAGCATATATTGCAACTAAACTCCTGTTGCATCGCCTCATTACCACGTTATTAGCTACATAATTACTATTTTTCTTATTTATTTTTATTCCTTTTTTTTACAAAAAAAATATAAATAGATTAGTGACTTTATACATTCATCTTGGACAGTTTTAACATTAAATATAATGTTGCCTTTACATATTTATCTACTTTAATTTAGAATTTATTTTTTATTCCTTTTTTTTTTTAATTTTTTTACAAACAGATTTAAATAGACTATTGACTTTACGGATTCATCTTAAGTGGTATTTACTTTAGATATAATTTTGCCTTTACATATTCATCTACTTTAATTTAGAGGGTCATTCTAGATTTTTTTAACTAAATAATGAAATCAATGAAGAGTCAAAAATCAAAAACAATTTCTATACATATCTATACTATATAATAATGGAAGTTTTGTAATAAATTTTATAAAGCTCTTTAAGCACTACATCTCTAGTATCTTTTTTTTTTTTTTTTTCCAACTCTTATTTAATTTTTTCAACTTTTCTTCTTCTTCAATCATTGTCTTTTTAGTTCAATCTTTCATCCCCTCCAATATATATATATATATATATTTTTTTTTTTTTAATTTTCATTTGATTTCCTTTAGATTTTTAAAATTTTCCTTTATATCTTCTTATATTCTATAGTTTCACTTTGTTCAACCTTTCATTTACTTCCACCATTCCTCTTCCATATTAATTTTCATATGAATTTCTTCTTACTTCATTTTCACCTCTCTCCCCTATTCCTTCAAAGTTGCCCACGACAAAAAGGTCAATACTCTCTCTCTTTCTCCAATTTTGTTTCCCTATTGGTGGACTATTTTTTTTTTTTTAATTCAACCATTTTTTTTCTACTAATGGTTATTTATTGTTGATTTAATTGTCACATAACATGTGTTTGCGCGTGATAGTTTTTTAGATAAAATACTATTTTAGTCCCTAGACTTTATAAAGAGGTTTTTTTTTTTTTTTTTACATAGTTTTATCATATTTTTCATAATCTTATCTATAACATTTTTTACCATTATCATCTATTTATTGATTGATGATTAGCATAACATAGACATTAAATAAGAGGTAGAACCATGCAATAATTTTTTTTAAGTCATGGTGTATGAAGATTATGATTATATATATATATATATATATAATCCCTAGTTAGAATTTGATTAGTTTTAAGTTTAAATTTTTATTATTATATTTAATTGTTGATTTTATTGCACTATAAAGTTTTCAATGTTCTCTGTATAGTCATCTCTATTTTATTTTTTACTCCTCTTTACCACTTTTTATTTTCCAAATAACAATTATTAATTAATGTTCGATTTCATTTCTTTTTTTTCTTCCTTCATTTATTTTTTATTTTTATTTTATGTTCCTTTGCTAGTTGTAAATTTTATGATTATCAATAAGAAATAGATATTATGGATGGCTTAAATAGTTATAAATGTAGTTACGTTGGTGGTATGTTAAAAAGTCTTTTTTTTTTTTTTTTTTTCCTTCTGAATTTTCAAGGAAATATGAAAGGCATTTCTCTAGTTTGGTCTCAATCAATTAAGATATCCACAATATATTAACAGAAGTAATAATGAGCCTAAATTTTTTTTTAATGTATGAAGTGGTTAGGTTTGTGGTATGTCAAAGGTTTAAAAAAAAATTAAAAATAATTCCAAGGAAATGTAAAAGGCCTTTTTTTGAAAAAAGAAATTGTGACTTTTTGAATTGTAAAAATATGATTGTTTTAATTACCTTGCTTATAGATTTCATTATTAAGTAATAAACATCTAAATTAAAGTAGATGAATATAAAAATACAAAATTATATGTAAAGTTACAACTGCATAAGATAAATATGTATAGATAGATATATATACATATATATATATATATATATATTTTATTATTCATGAATCATTATTTCATTGTTTACTTATAAATATCTAAATTAATTTATTTTTTTGAAAGAAAAATCTAAATTAAAATATATGAATGTGTACAGGTAAAATTATATGAAACATTAAAACTACCTAAGATGAACATTTAACCACTTGTAGATGTGTGCTTTTGAAGACTAAAAGTATACACAATTGCCTTGCAAATCATCAAATTTGTTAGCTTTACAAAACATATATTTCATATTGCAAAAAACTTTACATGAACTCCTCTTTTATGACAAACTTTTTTTTTTCTTCTTGCCGAAACAACTTAAGAATATTAAGACTTAAGTTAACACATGTGGTAGTTGTAAAACATGTCAGTGATATGAAATATAGAAAAAACATTTTTAGTAGATTGTAATATAAACATTTTTTTTCTCAATATTTTATGTAACTTTTCTCATAAGATCAATATTGTTGGCATCCTTTAAAGATGATACATAATATATGGGCCTAGACACATTCAAAGGGTCCTATCTAAATTATATGACCCTTTATCACACAAATATATTGATTCCCCTAATGTATGGTAAAGGAAGGTAGGTTTGTGTCTAGCCATTTTCTTGATTTGTGCCGCATAATTTAATAGTATGAAGGATGTAACTGGATTCAAATGTTGAATAAAATAAACTAAGAAAAAAAAAGAGTAAAAATAAACTATATAGCAATAAACATCAAATTATCCAAGTTATTCTATGTAATATAATAACATTATATTATTATATAGTACTATATGTATAATGCAATAGGATAATATTTAATCAAATAGAATATAAAAGATAACATCTTAAAATACAAAACTAAATTGCATGAACCCAAAATAGAATTCTAATTAACACAAAAATTCATCAACCTAAAGGATTGATGCAATGAAAATAAAATATAAAAAAAAAAAATCAAACAAAAAATGAAAAACAAATTGAGAGAGAGAGAGAGGTAACCTTTTTTGTGTAGAAAACTATGCATAGAATGAAAAGAGAAATGTCAAATTTATAGTAAGATGTTGAGAATAAAAAGAGTCAAAATAAAGAAAAACAAAAAGGTAGAGAAAGAATGATATTAAGGAAGAAAGTAGTGGGGAGATGAAGAGATAAAAGGGAGGGAGAGTTTTGGAAAATTAATAATAAAAATAATGGTTCAAAGATATTTAAATTTTTCAATAATGGAGTTTTTAAGTCATCTTAAATGAGAAAATGTTTAAGAAATATATATAACAAAAATTGGAAATAAAAAATGATGACGCGGCTGATGATGTGGCTTAATGTGAGTGTAGCAACATTAAACACTACGCTTCAGCTTTTAGTAATATATAGATTAGGTAATTTGGTATTCTAATTTCCGTTCACAAGTTATTTTTCTTTATCCCGTTGGTTTGTTTTGATTTCGACTAATAATTAGTTGTTTTCCAAATTAGAATTTGATTTTTTTTTTTTTTTTTTTTTTATCATGATCAATTTAGATGTTAAACTATATGAGACTTTAGTAATTTTTGTTTATTATATAACCTTTTAGGGTGGACATAGTACTCTTAATAGTTGTATTAGAAGTATTATATAATGCCATTTATTAAGAGAGAAGCAAAGGTTAGTCAAACGAAAATAATCGGATGGGTGACGTATTTTAGCTTTTACAATTGTATTTTAATTATTATTATTATTTTATAACAATGCATATATAGAAATTTAATTCTTAAATTTTGCTAATAATTGTATATTTGATAATATGTTTTGTGTGGATGAAATTACAATTTCAGCAAAGAAAATAACCTTAATAGATTATAAACAACAAATTGTTTTGCTAACTGGTTCAATTAATCATTGTTAAGTTTTGTTAATTTTTAGTTACATTTTTCTGCGTTTGGATTATAGAGCAGAAAAAATAGGGTTTTAGAAAGTTTGTTTAAATATAAAGAATAATTTCCAAATTTTATATTCTTTTTAATGATTCACAAAATGTTATAAATAACTATGGGAGAGTTTTTTGCTCTAAGGAAACTCATGAGTACTCCTTAGGCAATTTTTGCTCTTTGTCCCACATTGGAAGGGTTTCCTTCTTCCTAGCACTTTATAAGACACGAACCAATGGCATTAGAGTACCACTAGTTTGGTTAGGCAAATTTTTGCTCTTTGTCCCACATTGGAAGAGTTTCCTTCCTCTTTGCACCTTATAAGGCATGAACCAATGAGAAAGAGTACCACTAGTTTGGTTAACCCTTCCAATGTGGGACAAACCAAACTAATGGTACTCTTTCTCATTGGTTCATGCCTTATAAGGTGCAAAGAGGAAGGAAACCCTTCCAATGTGGGACAAAGAGCAAAAATTGCCTAAGAAGTACTCATGAATCTCCTTAGAGCAAAAAACTCCCCCACAATAAAAGGATCCTTTAATTGTGGGGGAGTTTTTTTGCTTCAAGGAAACTCATGTGTACTCCTAGTCAAATTTTTGCTCTTTGTCCCACATTGGAAGGGTTTCCTTCCTCCTAGCACTTTATAAGGCATGAACCAATGGCATTAGAGTACCACTAGATCCTTTTATTGTGGGGGAGTCTTTTTGCTTCAAGGAAACTCATGTGTACTCCTAGTCAAATTTTTGCTCTTTGTCCCACATTGGAAGGGTTTCCTTCCTCCTAGCACTTTATAAGGCATGAACTAATGGCATTAGAGTACCACTAGTTTGGTTTTATTGTGGGGGAGTTTTTTGCTCTAAGGAAACTCATGAGTACTCCTTAGGCAATTTTTGCTCTTTGTCCCACATTGGAAGGGTTTCCTTCCTCCTAGCACTTTATAAGGCATGAACAATGGCATTAGAGTACCACTAGTTTGGTTTTTATTGTGGGGGAGATTTTTGCTCTAAGGTTGTCTCACATTGGAAGGGTTTCCTTTCTCCTAGCACTTTATAAGGCATGAACCAATGACATTAGAGTACCACTAGTTTGGTTAGTAATCAAACTAGTGGTACTCCAAACTAGTGGTACTCTAATGCCACTGGTTCATGCCTTATAAAGTGCTAGGAGGAAACTAAACTAGTGGTACTCTAATGCCATTGGTTTATGCCTTATAAAGTGCTAGGAGGAAGGAAACCCTTCTAATGTGGGACGAAGAGCAAAAATTGCCTAAGGAGTACTCATGAGTTTCCTTAGAGCAAAAAACTCCCCCACAATAACTTTTATTAAAATATGAATATCTTTATTAACTTGCCTTTTGAATTTTTCAGAAAAAAATTTTTGTTTTCATTTTGGTACAACAAAATTTATATTTATGATCTATGATTGTTCCTATAATGAATAAAAATATGAATGTTCAAATTTATATTTATGACTATGATTGTTCTTATATTACATTTATGATTGTTCCTATAATAAATAAAAACATTATTACGAAATACATTATTATTTATTAAATTAATACAAATTGTAAAAAAAAAAAATTTAATGAGACCACTTAAAAAAATGTATCACATGCAACACATGGGTTCATGGCTAGTTAAGAATAAAGATTGCCCTCACTATGCTCAATTTGTGTTTAGCTCCACGTCTATATCTATATCAAGATATATATATATATATATATATATATATATATATATAAGTAGAGACCTTATGCGAGAGTGTATGAGCTCTTACTATGTGACGCTCTAATATTGCATTTAGCCTTTTAAACCTTTTCTCATTAAGTTTTTTTTTTTTTTTTACTATTAACAAAAAGATCACGTTAACTTCTTTTTACTATTATCTAAAAGATGGGTAGTCGTTGAAAATTAAACCAAATCAAACCAAACCTTATGAAAAGCCCAAGCCCACTTATTCTTTTATATATTATGAACCAATCATGATCTTTTTCCATGTGTAGATTAAAGCCTAGACACTAAGCCACTTAAAAACTCTTTTTCTCCTCCCCCATGCATAGAGGAAACTTGAAAGCCAAGACCCTGACTCACTTAGAAGCTCTTTTCCTTTGTACAAGCTTTCCTTTTGACTGCACACACTTTCAACTTCTTTACAAACAACGGTTTGTAGTTCAGATTCACAGATCTTATCTGACCAAAGACCTCATGTGAGATTGCATGAATTCTTGCCATGTGGCACTCTAATATTGTATTTAGCTTTCTTAACCTCTTCTTATTAAGTTTTTTTTTTTTACTATTACTTAAAAGAGTATGTTAACTTTTTTTTACTATTATCTAAAATATGGGCTATTGTTGAAAATTAAACCAAATCAAACCAAACCTTATGAAAAACCCAAGCCCACTTATTCCTTTACAAATTATGACACAAGCATGATCCTTTTCCATGTGTAGATGAAATCCCAGACCCTAAGCTACTTAAAAACTCTCTTTCTCCTCCCCCATGCGTAGATGAAACTTGAAAGCCAAGACCTTAACTCACTTAGAAGTTCTTTTCCTTCGTACAAGCTTTCCTTCAGACTACATACACTCTTCAATTTCTTTACAAACAACAGTTTATAATTCGGATTCACTGATCCTATTTGACCAAACCAACATTCCTACTCATTTTTTAAGTCTTAATTCAACTCTTTATATAAACAAATGGAGATGTATGGTCAAGGAAGATGTACAATCACTCTAAAAAATAAAAATAAAAAGGAAACGTACAGTCTAACCTCAATAGTCGCACCAGTTTATTTTCTCTTCTTCTTCCAAAAGGAAGATGTACAATCACTCTAAAAAAAAAAACAAAAAAGAAAATGTACAGTCTAACCTCAATAGTCGCACCACTTTATTTTCTCTTCTTCTTCCAAAACTTCTCTCTCTCTCTCTCTCACACACACACACACACACACACACACACACACACACACTTTTTGAGTGCTATATTAGGATTCCCCAAATTGAAGATAATATTCAATCTTATCAATGGGCTACACATTGGAAGGATTATCTACTAAGATAACAAGTGCTTCTCTTACTGTGTTACATGAGTAATTCTTAGGTACTCTCGAAGCACGATGAATAATGTTTCCTTATCTCACATTTATGGTAAGGTCCACTCGTTAAATTCATGATGAGGTCTATCATGAATATGAAAGAAGGGAACACCATTTTACTATACTCCGACAGTACCTAAGAATTTTCCGTGTTAAAGAAAAATTCAAATGGTGTGTGATATGGCACAATCACCAATAATCATATTGCATTCAACTATATTCATATTAAATTTTGAGTCGTTTGTGATGCTATGGTATTAGGTATGAAGACCAATTTGTTAATGACTTTTGATATACCCTTACAGCCAATTAAGAAATTCACAAAAAGTTAGACCAAACTGTTTGTGTGCCTTCAAATTGCAATTTTTTTTTATAACACAAATGCATGAAAGTGGTGGGTCCATCATAAGCATAAAGATGATCATAAGTTCAAATATTTACTAACAACTGAGATATTGCAGTCATAGGTTCTAATAGCATTTGTCCCTTTAGTAGATTCTAATAGCATTTGTCCTTTCTGAAATTTTAAACAATTTATAGGATTTTAGCCACAAATATTTAGCATATAATACATGATATCCCACAGTAGAAACTCGAGAGGACTACAGAAACTAATAGTTAGATGCACGCCAATTTTTTTTTTTTTTAGGTCTTCCTATAGTGTTTATTGTTTCAGTTTGAGACCAATATAATTTAATTTACTTCTTATGCAAAGCTTGATACCAACATACTTTTAGGCAATGTTTTCCCATGCATTGCACGAGTTTCTGACTAGTATGTCTAAAAGTTAAAGCTTAGAATTTATTCTTGCAAAGTCTATATTTTTAGGTTAACAACCATAAACAAATTGTAACCTTTTTGAACTTAGTATGTCTAGGGTTTAGTCTAGAAATATTCAGTTAAATAAGACAAATGAAGTTCAACATAGTTGAAGATTCAAGAAACCAGAAAAAATAAAAAATTTAAAGTGCAGATAAGTTTCACTTATCTTGACTGGTCGAGATGCACATCTCAACTGATCGAGATTCATGCAAATTTCAGATCTGATTTTTTCTCTCACCGTTTGTTCTAGGGTTTTAATGAAACTTAAGGATATGTAAATAAAAACCCCAGAGCATGTTTTATACATTTGAGAGGGAGGTCTTCTGTACACAAATTTGGATATTTTTCATACCCTTTTGGAGTTTCAGCTGGAGACTTTGTACAAACAACAGACCCGATTATAAAGCAAAGTTGCTACAGCCAATCAACCATAGTTGCTGATATAAATCTTTGAGTGGAGATCTCAAAATCACAAGTAGAAGAGTCAATAGATTCGGTGTTGTGTATAGTCAAGTGAGTAAGTACTATATGAAGTAGCAATAAATTTAGGGGTAATTCTATTTAGGTTCAATAAAAGTGTTACTATTAACACTTTTATTTTTATTATATATATATATATATATATATATATATAAACCAAAACCTTTGACTTTTGGTTGACCTCTTCACAATTTTTCACATCAATATTTTTTATATATTTTTTAATTTGATTTAATTCTTTTGATTTTATAGCACAAAATTGCAAAAAAATTATTAAATTTCTTTTTTAAAAATTAAATTATCACATAATCAGGGAATTTTTAGATAATCCTAACAAATTATATAATAACTCCATTAATATAAATCTATCCCAAAAAATGGAATATTTCTACGTTGATGACATTCTAAAAAAAAAAAAAATTCTATAATATTTCCTTATATCTATCAATCAAGTTTTCTTTCACTAGCTTGTAACCCCATGCATATGCATGTATATACTTAAAAGACACATATTAAGATGTATAATATAATTCTTACATATATAATTTAAATATTATTGATAGTTATTCTTATATTTTTTTAAACTCTTTAAAAAGTCTTGTAAGAATGTTATTAGGAAGAAAATATAAATTATCAATTTTTAAAATATTTTTATGTTCATTAATTCTAGACTCTTTGGTTTTTGTACACAATAACTCACTTGAATGGATATTTATGATATGGTCCTACATTTGATTCCAAAATTAAAAAAAAAAAAAAAAAAAACTTTTTCAAAAAATAAATAATTTAGGACACATGACACAAAATCATCCTTCAATTATAGAATTTAACTGAATTTTCTCTAAACTTTACATATTAATATATATATATATATATATATATATATAGATGACTTATAAATTTGAATTGTTTTTAGCTATACAAAAAAAAGCTCATAAATATAAAATCATTCAAACTCTCTCTTTCTCTAATTTTATATATAGTCTTTGATATATGATTATGTTTTTTATTATGATTTATTTATATTGGATTCCTCATTTTCTACACTAAATTAACTCATTAGACACAAAAATTAAAAAAAATTGATTAGATGGGACATATATATATATATATAAGTCATCTATATATATATATATAGATGACTTATAAATTTGAATTGTTTTTAGCTATACAAAAAAAAAAAAGCTCATAAATATAAAATCATTCAAAAATTATGTTTTTTTATTTTTTTTTTATTTTTTTTTATGGTTTACTTATATTGGACTCATTTTTTTTTTTACACTAAATTAACTCATTTGGCACAAAAATTTAAAAAAAAATAGAATAAATGGGGCACGTGTTGCAAAATTAAGCTCTAATTGAAATCTAATTTTTGCATTGAATTAACTCACTTGGCACAAAAATTTAAAAACTTATATTAGATGGGACACATGACGCAAAATTAGACTTTAATTGAATTCCAATTTGAAATCTAATTGGATTTTCTCTTAGTTTTACCTATTATTATTATTATTATTATTATTATTATTATTATTATAGATGAGACTTAACAAATATATTTCATTTTTAATTTCAACAAGTTTTAAATTTTATATCAAATGGACTCTACCAACATATTCATCCTTTAAAAAAAAAAAATTATATAACCAAATTTGATTAGAAATCCATAACCCTAACAAAATTTGATTAGAAATTCGTAATCCTATATTATATTATAAATATTTTTTTTAGGGATTATTTGTTACAATTTCAACTTGGCTTTTCATTCCTATATTATATTTTAAATAATTTTTTTTTTGAATTATTCTTCCAACACCACTCTACTGTACAGTTTCTTTTATTGATTTTGGTTCTTGGAATGCCTTCAAAACAAAAGGTATGTAAAATTTTCTTATTAGGTTTAATGTTAACATATATAAGAGATATTTTGGTCAATTAATTTTTTTTTTTGATTAAACATAAAGGGAAAAAGAACTAAAGAACGCATAGTCTAAATAAATAGTGACTGTATTAGGTAGAGGCTTTTGGAGATTGTTGTTTTTATTTTTAAAATTCTTTAGGTTCATGTGTATGTATGTATCAAGTTTAATTAAATAATGAAAATGGTAGAAAAAGTATGTTCCAATATTTGGAGTCTTTTGTATATGTGTTGTTGTAGTTTAAATTTGGTATTTGAATTGTTAAATTGTTAATTCACAGTTTCATTATTCATCTATTAATCATAAATAATAATATTGTTATTTGCAACCATCATGATATGATATCAATAGTGTGATCATTCTAAATGCTTTCCTTTAGAGTTTAGATAAAGTCTATTTTATGATTAAAAAAATTTACAATTAAAAGACTTTTGAATTTTTTTTTTAAATTGTTGGATACATTGGATCTTAAGTGACTTTTATTAAACTCCATCCTTTATGGCATCATTAAAAAGAAAACTCATATAAATAGGTATTAGGATACTATTTGGATCTATCATAATGGACTAACGTATTACACGTGGTACGAATTTAACTACAACATCCTATTCTATAAAATAAAAATTAGGCGTATGGTTATCTTCTCTTTGCAAAAGATGGTTAAATTCTCATTAATTGTGATAGTTCACTTTTTGGTAAAATAGAAACTCTATTAACTAAGTTTTAAGAAATTTAAAATTCTATTTCAAAAAATTTCTAGAACATTAGATTTTGTATTAATTATTTTAATAATTTTATATTGTAAAATAATAAAATTTATATATTACATACAGTTATTACTTCGATTACCTTCTAAATGATAGAGAATATGAGAATACAATTTGTAAATCTACTATCAAGATAACATAGATTAAATTGGTAGTGGATGATAGATTTAATTGCAATTAAGTATTGTGTGAAGTCATCACCATAGAATAGCTCATGCCAAAATATGTTATGTGGAACTAATGATATGAAACAGAAAGAATTTTTCTAAGCCATTATATTAAACAAAAAATTACTTATTTTCATTCATTTTCAAGTTATATATATATATATATATATATATATATTTTTTTTTTTTAAGTTAAGTCATAGACCTTTAGGCAAAATAAATACTTTTAATTTTTATTAACTATCTCGTATATCGCACAGGTAGCAATTAGTCTATATATATATATATATATATATCTAACCTCTAAAGCTCTCACAATTTTCCATGTCAGTACAATTTTTAAATAAAACTATCATTTTATTTAAATAAAATTATCATTTTATTTAAATAAGATTATTTTTGTTAATCCATATTTAACAATGAGTAAAACTCTATCTCTCTAATAAGTCAAACTTAAACTCAAACTCAAACTCAAATAATGGTAATTTATCTTTAAATTTGCGAGCTAAAACCTCTGAAACTCTTATGACTTTCTACGTCAGCATAATATTTAAATAAAATTATCATTTTATTTAAATGAAATTATTTTTGTTTAGTCCAAACTTAACAAGGAGTGTAACTCTATCTTTTTAACAAGTCCAACTTAAACTCAAACTTATCATTATCATTTTTTTTTAAAACAAAATTATTTTTGTTTAATCCAAACTTAATAAAGAAGTGAAACTCTATCTCTCTAACAAGTCCAACTTAAATTTAAACTCATGCATTAATAATTTATCTCCAAATTTGTAAGTTGAAGCCTCTAATCTAAAACTCTCATAATTTTTCACGTCAGCACAATATTTAAATAAAATTATTATTTTATTTAAATAAAATTATTTTTGTTTAGTCCAAACTTAACAAGGAATGAAACTCTCTCTTTCTAATAAGTCCAACTTAAACTCAAACTCAAACTCATCATTATCATTTTTTTTTAAACAAAATTATTTTTGTTTAATCCAAACTTAACAGGAAGTGAAACTCTATCTCTCTAACAAGTTCAATTTAAACTCAAACTCAAAGCATTGATAATTTATCTTCAAATTTGTGAAGTTAATTATGAATACTATAAAAGCAAAGCAAACCCCAATATATATTTTTTTTTTTTAAAGTCAAGTAGAGGTATAAGCTCTAATTATGTTATATATGTTCTTCTCCTCTACTTTGTTATAAAAAAAAAATTATTTTACGGTTTTTCATGTATTTTTTAAAAAGTAATTTTCATACATGAACCATCAAACACTCTTTAGCAATTTTTTATAAGATAAAAAGGTTTGCAATAATTGAAATTATTCTTTCGAATGTAACTTATCTTTCTCTTATATATCTCTATTGTTTAGTTATATATATTTTATTTTGTTCCAATAATTTCTAAGCAATGAATCATCTAATTCTTTAATATTTTTTTATCTTTCAAAAATTTTAATATTTGAATTTTTGAATTATTTTTTTGCAATATCTAAAACTGTTTGACAAATTTTTTTAAGCCATTGTACATTCAAGCAATGATTTCTTCATCAAATTGTAATACAAATTGAAGTCATACAAGAACAAATTATGCAAGTGTAATTTCTAAAATTTTTTATAAAGTTATTTTAGTCTATCTCACAAATCAATAACTTACCATGCATAATACAGACTAGTGACTAATTATTATTATTATTATTATTATTATTATAAAGATAGCCTCCGTAACATAATCCTAGTCCTAGGCACCTTGTAAACCCTAAAAGAAATTAATAATAATAATAATAATAAAATAAATAAAAGGTAAACCCTAAAATTTGGGATGGGAATTTGTCTTTCACTCTTTTGCCAATGCACAGAACTATAATTCACAAACCCATGAATCATAGCTTTGTACTCGTACTACTCGCTGAAGAATTATTCAGATAACCAACCCATTTGTCTGAGGCAAACTCGGTGAGTCAATTATGTTTGGCTTTCACTCGATCAGACAGCTACTATTGCTCAAACATAGGATGACCCAACTGGGTTTTCTTCAGCAAAATGCTTTCTTTATTGTGAAATCGTATGCATCAACAGGTTTGTCCGAATCAAAACACCAACAACAACAACAAGAAAAACATTCTTTTACAGTGTCTTACCTCATAAACTCTTGTGGGCTGTCCTCAAAATCTGCTATTTTAGCATCACAGAAGGTACAATTGGGAAACCCAGATCGACCAGACTCAGTGCTTAGTCTTCTCAAAGAGCATGGGTTTACCAATACCCAAATCGCCAAACTTGTCAGAACGCACCCAATGTTGCTTTTATCTGATCCTGGGAAGACCCTTTTGCCCAAAATTGAGTTTTTCCTTTCTAAGGTAGGGGTTTCAAGCTCTGACCTCACTCGGATTCTCACTTCAAGTCCTTTACTATTGGTTAGGAGTTTAGAGAACCATCTTATTCCCTGCTATAATTTCCTTAAGAGTGTACTTGTGGTGGACGAGAAAGTTATTAAAACTTTGAAGCGGTCACAGCTTTCTTTTCTATTTGATGTAACTAATAATATGGTTCCAAATATTGCACTTTTGAGAGAATTTGGAGTACCTGAATCAGCCATCTCTTTCTTGGTGACTAATTTTCCAGGTACTGCGTTCATTAAACATGCTAAGTTTGTTAAGGCTGTCCATGAGGTTAAGGAAATGGGATTTGATCCTTTGAAATTGGTATTTGTCCTAGCAGTCCAAGTGATTTTGAAGATGAAGAAGCCAATATGGGAATCTAAATTGGAAGTTTATAAGAGGTGGGGTTGGTCCAAGGATGTAGCTCTGTTAGCATTTAGAAGGTATCCAAATTGTGTGCTTTTATCAGAAGAGAAGATCACAAAAACAATGGACTTCCTTGTACACAAAATGGGTTGCCCGTCAGCAGACATTGCTAAAAATCCTTCAGTTCTAGGTTTAAGCTTGGAGAAGAGGATTATCCCTAGGTGTTCAGTTGTTCAAGTTTTGTTAGCCAAGGATTTGATCAAGATTAAGTTCTCCTCAGCAACCTTATTACTACCTAGCGAGAAGTGCTTTTTGGAAAAGTTTGTGATTAAATTTCAGGCCAATGTTCCTCAATTGTTGGATGTGTATCAAGGTAAGATGGATCTTCTGGATGTAGGAATTCAATCGGAGAAGGTATGGGGGACGGAACAGTTATAACATTTTGACTTCCAGTTTAATGTCTTTAATAGTTTAAAGTTGGTTAGCATTCTTTAATTGATTGTGATCTCCAAAGAAAAAAAATCTGAAATATCTAGCTTTGACATAGTTTGTCAATTCCAGAGTCACACACTCATCACTCCTTGTGTTCAACATATTCCCTTTCCTTGCCACCCAAAAAAAGAAGGATTTTGAAATAGGAGTCTCTCTGTTACAGAGGGGATGAGTAATTATGATGGCTTTGGTATTTGATTGTATCCTGTTTTAAGTGTTATGGATCTCTTAGCTTGATCCCAAGTTGATTATATCATATATCTGTTGCTTATGGCACTTGTCATGCGCTCAAGGCACAAAGTGCTATGCACCCAGTGAATTCACTATTATGCCAACCTACACTGTGTATTGTAAGAATTAATGGAGAATTTGGAAAATTTTGAATTCTCTTAACAAGTCATGTTCTAAGCCTCAAACTAAATAGAGAAATTGGTAGCATTCTTGAATTGAACTTCTGTAAATGGCTGGTGTTTCCTGCTGTATTGCTGCATATTTGACTTCAACCTTTTGTGCCCCAAATCCTGCGATTTTAATTTACTGTCTTTAAGTGCATTGTTAGTTTTGTTGATTCTATTGGTGTCAAAATTTATGGGCGTGCATTGCATGGATGTTTAGTGCTTAATGTATGTAATGTGATCACAGACACGTCTCTCATAAGTCACAGGTTGACTTCTTCATTGCCACTGCCTGGAACTATATTTCTACTTGGTGTTGGACCAAAAGAGAAACACTGCTGCTACAACATCTGCTAACACTACTACCCAGATCAACAATCTAACCAACGACAGGGCTAAAGAAATAATTTGAAATAGCATTTATGTATATTGTGTCTGCTGTTTCTGTGGTGCAGGAATCCTCTCCATTAGAATACTCTGGTACTGCGTTGTTAATTAATTAGTGGAAATGCAAATTATTTAGGGATATACCCAGACTAATCAAGAGAAGAAAACTGGGTACCTAATAAGTACATCTATTTAAGGAATTTTATGGCAACTTCCCAAGTCATATGGATTTCCGTCCTTCTTTATCCTTGAACACCGCCTCATGAGCATTACAAGTTCAGAAACCTTGGATATAACCTAGGTGGATTGCCTTTTAATGAAGCTATGCATTTTCGCTTACGATGTTTGTAAGTTTAGAGGTATATGAGAGTGGAATAGAAGATGTTTCAGTTTGAAGTTTGGAGGTAGAGTCCAGTAGAGTAGAAGGTATGAGATATGAGAAGCATGGAGGGGAGGGGAGGGTAATTGTAACCTAGTATACCTCTCCTTATTTAGATGTTTTAAAAACTAAGAGGGAAATAGATCTCTCCTATTTATTTGAATGTATTAAAAATTAAACAGGGAATAAATAGAAATGATAAGATATCACCAAACTAGTTTGGAGAGAAAGCTAGTCCGTTGATTTCAATGTATTAAAAATTAAAGGAGGAATAAATAGAAATGATAAGATATCACCAAAATAGTTTAGAGAGAAAACTTCTCCATTGTTCTTTGAGTCTTTTAGCCTGTCCCACCCACAGGCCACAGCCATATTGGCTTGTTTCTGCCCAGTAACCATGAGGTGTTCCCATTCACAGTCATGTTGACTTGTGCATGCTTTTCAAGAAGCATCGTGAGAAGCTGGCTAAGTTTAACCAGAAGACAAACAAATAATGAGATTGACTAGAGGGAAAATGGTTAGTAGTCATCAACTTTCCAGGAAGGAAACATAAGGGGGAAAAGAAAAATCTGGCAGGTTATGGTAGGTGAAGTACTGTATATGGTGAAAATTAGGTTCTTTACATGAAGAACTATGTATATGTATTTGTATACAATAAAAAAGATATACCATAAACAGGTATCTCAAATGACAAAAATATCTATATTAACCTCACTGGTGCTCAACCTGGGGTGACCCCTGCATATATTCAAAAGAAATGAAAGGAAAAAAATAAATAAATAAAGAGATTGTTTTTCTTGGGACATCAAGATCCAACGTTCTCATTTACTAGTTACTGCATGGGATGGGACCAAAAATATTGTACAATACATACTAGGCCTGGCAATGCCCTTGCCAAACACTAATCACTACTCAACTTCTGGTGCCAATTTGTACTATTTCTGAAGGCCTGTAAGCATGCTAATGGTTGTCATGTCTAATTGGTCAGATAGGCAAGCTTGGATTTGAGCTGATAGTTCTTGTGCCACAATACGCATGTGGGTCTTGCCTCTGGAAAGTCACGCACACATGCTAAGGCTATTGTCACTAGAAACACCAACTCCTCGGCTATTTGGCCTGTAAGTGGTGGAAGTCCTTGGTCTAGCACATCCTTTAATAGAATTTCTGCACTGTCTGAAATTGATGCCACTGTTCTCAATTTAAATGACAAGGAAGATAGGAGCTCGCTTGGGTGCCTTCCCATTATAACTTCTAATGCTACCACTCCAAAGCTATAAACGTTACATTTATCTATTGATCGCATTGTAAGCACAAGTTCTACACAATTATAAAACAATTTCAATATAATAATGAAACATTGTCACCAAAACATCTACCAAACTAATCAATGTTGACAAATTTACAAGAACACAATTATTTGGCAACAGGATATTAAAAAAGTTACTAATATGGGAAGCCTTCTTTTCATTAAGGGAAACATTTTTAGACCAGAATAATAATTTAGATTCTAGAAGTTAGATTGTTTGCTTACCTGGAGCCATGTAGCCATAAGAACCAGCAATTGTTGTCCAGTTTCTCTTATCTAGGTTCAACAATCTTGCAATGCCAAAGTCTGCGAGTCGTGGCTCAAACTTAGACTTGAGCAATAATTCATAGTTATGTCTCGGTGCACAATTGGTGGAGAGCAATCATGGTGCAAGTAAGCAACTGCATGAGCCACACCTTACACAATTCTCACTCTTGTATCCAAGTTCAGTTCCACTTTCCCTTTCGATCTGTTGACAATGCTGCTCTGTAAACGGTTCCAAATCCACCTTTTCCAATGCAGTACTTCTCATTGAAGTCCTCAGTTGCCTTCACAAGATCCCCAAATGTGAATTTACCTTCTCTTTCCCATATCAATGACTCAGAGTTCCCATCAGTCTATCCAATTCTTCTGCTTTCTTCATCAAAGAATTTGTCTTTCCGGTAAAATATTATGAATACAGCAACAATAATTGCATGCAATAAAAGGCCACAAACGGGAATGCGGACAGCAATTAGAAGTGTCTTAGAATGCTTTTGCTCTGTGGAATGTGTGTAACAAGTACTTAGTCCTGCTGCATTTCCACACAGACCTGAGCATCTGAGGTATGCATTTGCAGTTGCCTCTTCTAAAACTTTACTAGTTGAGATTTGACCTGTTAACTTGTTATAAGAAAAATCAATGGAGCTGGGGCGTAGACTAACCATGCTCGTAAATAATGCCGGGATCTCCCCTGAGAGCTGGTTATGTGAAATGTTTGGACTTTCCAATGATGTAAGCTTTGTCAGGTTTGAAGGAATTGTTCCTGAGAGTGCATTGCTGCTGAGGTCTAACAAGACGTTCAATGCAATTAAATTACCAAGTTCAGATGGTATTTCAACCAATAGGTTATTGTTGCTCAAGTCCAAGCTCAATAATCTCCCACAATTCCCAAGCTCTTTTGGTATGTTCCCAGTTAACTTGTTCTCAGACAAATCAAGTTCCTCAAGCTGAACCAAACTGCCTAGGCTCTGAGGAATCTCTCCTGTCAGAAGATTCTTGCTCAGATTGTGCTTAAACAAGCTTTGATTTCCCAATGCACTTGAAATTTGCTCAGACAGTTTGTTTGAGTCAAGGATTAAAGAGTGCAATTGAGGCAACCTCCCAAGCTCACGTGGGATTTCACCCCAAAATTTTGTTTCTCTCTATCTCTAAATTGGTTAGAGATCCACATTCTGCCCACTGCGGTGAGATAATGCCAATAAATTGATTGTCATTAAGAGAAATGAAATAAAGATTTGGATGAACCCCAAATGCATTTGTGATGTTGCCATTGAAGTTGTTCCCATCAAATCGCACCCTTTCTAGTAGGGAACAATTTCTCAACCACTCAAGCAATGGCCCTATGAAGTTATTATTCACTGTGAAATTTTGGAGACTGAAGCCACTACACAATTCAGGTGGCAGTTCTCCAGAGAAACTGTTGTTAGAAAAGCTTACGCTGTTTAGAGAAGGACTAAATTTCCCAAAGTTGCTCGGAATATGACAAGCCAATTCTACTCTAACCAGAAGCTGATCAGATTGGGATGTGCTGAATTCGATGAATATAACAAGTGAAAATTTTCCTACAATTTAAACATGGGTTTTACGCGACTTATTTCATGATAATCCATATATACGTACCCCATATCAAGATGCTTAATTAGGGGTGTGATTTAATTAGATTGGAGTTGGCTGTAGGGCTGTAAATTAATGAATTAACCAAGCCGTTTATGAATAGCTCCAACTTGGTTCTAGAAAAATCTTGTTTATGTTTGTTTAGTAAACAAGTTAAGCTCAAATCCAACATTAGGCTTGATTATCAAGCAAATCAAGCTCAAATATAATAATGTGTTCATGAACAAGCTGGTGAACATGAGGGCTTGAAGTAAATATATATATATATATATATATATATATATATATTACTATATATTTGCTTACCCGTCGTTTAGAACTTAACATTTTGCCCACATATATTTAGCTCCGTTTGATCTTTGTTACTCACCTTTGGTTTTTTTCATTAAAAAACAACTTTTACCATCAAAACATAACATAACACGAATTAAAAAGTTAGAGTTTGAATTTTTTGAAAGAGCTTGTGCTAATATCGACACTTGGACATATATAAAGATTATGTAAATAAGAAATCCGTTTTGAAAAACCCCCCATAAAGATTTCCCAATAACTCTACCAAATATATTTTTGGGTGTGCCCTAGTTTCTATAATTTCTTTACTCCATGAATACGAGCCTGCTCCAAAAGTTTTGCTGCTTTCTCCCGTTTTGGACAATTTTTTGCACAGAGGATCCACGTATTGTGGCAACTATAAATCACAGAGCATACTAATCAAGACATAGACCAACCATGGAAAACCCCTTTTGCCTTTTGGGCCATGCTTATGGATTTACAAGTGTCCATAATAAGGGTAGGGGCCTGGCTTTGAAGAGTCTCCTAGCAGATAAGGATCTGCCACCATCTTAATTCACATGTTAGGATAAGCTGCTGAAGAGGTGAGGCTTGCCTGGAGCTGGACAACAAGTGTCATGCTACGTAGGGGCCTATGTGCAGGAGTGGATTACCCCAGATATGCTTCTGACAATAGTTCTTGCTTGGCCAAAGTTAAGTGTTCTGGGTTCATTCCTTTGTGACTGGCTTTTGTGGGGTTAACATTTTCATTCTTTTTGAAGGGTAAACTGATGAAGAAGTTTGAATTTTTCCACAAAGGGTTTGGATTTCGGCAATAACTTGGATCATATTTGCAAAAGGAGCATTAGGTGCAAAGCAAACCAGCTTGCCATTTTTTACCCCCAAAAAAAAAAAAGAAAAAAAAGAAGAAAAAAAGAAAAGAAAGAACCAGCTTTCCATTGTCACAAAGTGCATATATTTGATCATTAAAATGTGCAACATCCATGAATTTCAAATTCTCTGGATTGGCAACAACAACACACTCACCTTCTCCTCTTCTGTTCAAAGCAGCTCGTAGTCTCACTCTAGTAAAAGCCAAACTATTCATAGGGCCAAAAATTGCAATGACAAGGAATGTTGACTCATCGGAAGGGTCCTTTAGAAGATCGAATTTGTGTACAAGGCAAAACCACTCTTAAATAACATAAATAATCCATTTGTAGGAAAAACTCATAGATTTGTGAGGAGGTATAATGTTTTAGTCCTGATTTTACTATATATAAGAAAATAATAAATTAATCAAGTAGCTTGATTTTACTATATGTAAAAAAAAAAATGTTAATCAAATAGCTCATAAACAAGCATCAGCTTGACTCGTGTTTAAAGTAAAATAAAATAAAAACATGAACTTTTAATGCTCGACTTGGCTCAGTTTATTTACCACTCATTTTGTACATTTTGAACCTGTAAGATGTATCACTTATTTCAAATTTTCTGTACATGAATGTGCTGAGTATGGTGTTATTCTGCATGTGCTAAGATAATAATTTAGGCGATTGTAAGTGCATGTTTTACAATCACATGTCATGCCTCTCGATAATGATAGCTATATAAAGAGCCATAAAGGTTTTGGTATCACATGAGGTTGCGATAGGGAAGTTCAGAACTGTTCTTTTCTTCTTCTTCTTCTTTTTTTTTTTCAATTACAACGTAGGAGGACAGATTCGAACCTGGATGTCATGGTTGTAGGTACATTAGGAAGTACCAACCAGTATGGTTTTCAAACTTTATTGGTAGCAACACTATCAACATGATTCTAACTCATAGGCCTCTCATTGAACGCTTTCCAACCGACATTCATGGGAGTATGTATACATACACCTGGTCAAAAGTCAACTTTGAACAGCCAGAAAGGGAAAAAGACAATTAAGGATTTTGAGATCCTTTAGTTCATGTGCTTCGTAAGAAAATTCAGCAAAAAGTAGAAAATGGTTAGAAAAGAAATAATGAGATTGAGTATTGGAAAAATGATTAGGAAGTTAAGTCATGAACTTTCCTGGAAGGAAAGACAATGGAGAAAAAGAAAAAGGTTTTCTGGTACAAGTGAATTCAGGTTATGACATGTGAAGTATTGTATATAGTGAATCAGATTATGTACAAGAAATACTATCTAAGAAGTATACATGTGAATACATATATTAGGAATGAAGAGTGCCCTCACTAGTGCTCAATTTGTGGTCAGCCCCACGTATTATTCAAAAACTTAAAAAAATAAAAAAACCAAAATAGGAAAAAAAAAAAAAAAAAAGGCCTATTGTACTAGGGACCTCAATGTCCAACATTCCCATTTACTAGTTCCTACCTAGAAGCTAGAATGGGATTAAACATCTTGAACAATCCATTCCAGGCCTGGCAGTACATCATCCATACACTAAGCTGTGATTCCAATTTGTACTATTTCTGATGCCCTGTAAGCTTGCTAATCGTTATATTGTCGAATTGGTCGGACAAGCAAGCTTGGATTTGAGCTGATAGTTCTTGCGCCACAAAACGCATGGTGGGTCTTGCCTCTGGAGTGTCACGCACACATGCTAACGCTATGGTCACTACAAACACCACCTCCTCTGCTGTTTGGCCTGTGGGTGGTGGGAGTCTTTGGTCTAGAGCATCCTTTAAAAGAAATTCTGCAGTGTCTGAAACTGGTGTCTCTGTTCTTGACTTTAATGACAAGGAAGATAGGATCTCCCTAGGGTGTCTTCCCATCATAACTTCTAATGCCACCACTCCAAAGCTATAAACATCACATTTATCTGTTAATCGCATTGTAAGCGCAAGCTCTGCACATTCATAAAAACAAAATGTCAATCCCATAATGAAACGTTGCCATCTAAAACATCTATGACACTAATCAAAGTTAACAAATGAAAGAAGAAAGAAATACATTTGAAACTAATCAAAGTTAACAACTGAACAAGGAAAGACATGCATTTGGCAAAAGGATGAAAAAAAAATGCTTACTAATAATATGAGAAGCCTTCTTTTCTTTTTGGGAACATGTAGAATTTAGATTGATAGCTTACCTGGAGCCATGTAGCCGTAAGACCCAGCAATTGTTGTCCAGTTACTCGTATCTGGGTTCAACAATCTTGCAACGCCAAAATCTGAGAGTCGTGGCTCGAACTCAGACTCCAGCAAAATGTTATTCACAGTTATGTCTCGGTGCACAATTGGTGGAGAGCAATCATGGTGCAAGTAAGCAACTGCATGAGCCACACCTTGCACAATTCTCACCCTTGTACCCCAGTTCAGCCCCGCTATCCCTTCCAGCCCATACAATGCATTTCCCAAGCTGCCTCTCTCTACATATTCATAGACCAAGTACATGGACCCCCTCATTGAACAGAACCCATAAAGCTTAATGATATTCCGGTGCCTAGCTTCTGTCAACACACGAATCTCAGTCTCAAAACTCTGGCGATTGACTGCTGGTATGTCAATGGAGTCTGACATGTTGAGTCTTTTAACAGCAACAATTTGACCTGTTGGCAATGCTGCTCTGTAAACGGTTCCAAATCCACCTTTTCCAATGCAGTACTTCTCATTGAAGTCCTCAGTGGCCTTCACAAGATCCCCAAATGTGAATTTACCTTCTCTTTCCCATATCAATGACTCAAAGTTCCTATCAGTCTCTCCAATTCTTCTGCTTTCTTCATCATGGAATTTGGCTTTCCGGTAAAATATTCTTAATACAGCAACAATAATTGCAAGCAATAAAAGGCCACAAACCGGAATGAGGACAGCAATTAGAACTGTATTCGAATGCTTTTTCTTTGTGGAATCTGTGTAACAAGTACTAAGTCCTGCTGCATTTCCACACAGACCTGAGTTTCCGATGTATGCATTTGCAGGTGCCTCTACGAAAACTTTACTAGTTGGGATTTGACCTGTTAACTTGTTATAGGAAAAATCAATGTAGCTGGGGCGTAGACTAACCATGCTCGTAAATAATCCCGGGATCTCCCCTGAGAGCTGGTTATGTGAAATGTTAAGACTTTCCAATGATATAAGCTTTGCCAGGTTTGAAGGAATTGTTCCTGAGAGTGAATTGCTGCTGAGGTCTAACAAGACATTCAATGCAATTAAATTACCAAGTTCAGACGGTATTTCACCCAATAGGTTATTGTTGCTCAAGTCCAAGCTCAATAATCTCCCACAATTCCCAAGCTCTTTCGGTATGTTCCCAGTTAATTTGTTCTCAGACAAATCAAGTTCCTCAAGCTGAACCAAATTGCCTAGGCTCTGAGGAATCTCTCCTGTCAGAAGATTCTTGCTCAGATTGAGCTCAAACAGGCTTAGATTTCCCAATGCTCTTGGAATTTGCCCAGACAATTCGTTTGAGTCAAGAATTAAAGAGTGCAATTGAGGCAACCTCCCAAGCTCAGCTGGGATTTCACCCGAAATTCTGTTTCTCCCCATCTCTAAATTGGTTAGAGATCCACATTCTGCCCACTCCGGTGAGATTATGCCAATAAATTGATTGTCATTAAGAGAAATGAAATAAAGATTTGGATGAACCCCAAATGCATTTGTGATGTTGCCATTGAAGTTGTTCCCATCAAATCGCACTCTCTGTAGTAGCGAACAATTTCTCAAGCACTCAGGCAATGGCCCTGTGAAGTTGTTACTATTCACTGTGAAATTTTGAAGACTGAAGCCACTACACAGTTCAGATGGCAGTTCTCCAGAGAAGCTGTTGTTCGCAAAACTAACACTGCTTAGAGAAGGACTAAATTTCCCAAAGTCACTCGGAATATTACCCCGAAAGTTATTGGTGAAAAGAGAGATGCTCTGCAAATTAATGAGGCGAGAGATGGTATTAGGCAATTCCCCGTATAGCTGGTTAGTGTTGATATCAATAATTTGCAGCGAAGTCAAATTTCCAATTGCTGGTGGGATTGTACCGGTGAGATTGTTTAAGAAAAGTTGTAAGGTCTGAAGGTTTGTGAGGTTCCACAGTACTAGAGGAATTGGACCAGACAGGCGGTTGTTTGATAGGTCTAGTGCTGTCAAATCTTTCAAGTTACCTACCTCAGAGGGAATTGAACCTGTGAACGTATTATTGAACAGTAAAACAAGTTTGAGCTTGGTCAACATGCCAATTTCCGGTGGAATTTTGCCAGTGAAAAGATTGTTCTGAAGCTGCAACGAGGTTAATTCTGTCCAATTGCTGAGAAAGTAAGGCGAGATCTCACCGGAAAGGTTATTATCAGATAAACCCAAGTCGGTAACTTTGGTCAAGTTGGTTAAAGAGAGAGGCAGTTCCCCCGTAAGTGAATTGGAAGCCAGGGCCAAGTAGGTGAGTTTAGTACAAAAGCCTAACTCAGAAGGAATTGTAGAATTCAAGGAATTCCATCTAACATCAAGATACGAGAGCTCTGTCAACTGACCAATTGAAGAGGGAATTTTCCCTTCAAATGAATTGTTGTACAGTTCTATAATTTGAAGATTGGACATTGACCCAATATCTTCAGGAATTACACCACTGAACTTGTTTCGTCCTAGATGAAGATCTATGAGTTTGGAAAGCTTGGTAATGTTTGGAGACACTGGTCCCTGGAACTGGTTGTCAGTCAGATTAAGGTACTCAAGCTTGTCCAGATTGGTAAATACCGTTTCTGGTACTGTTCCATTCAACTGATTCTGGGCCAAATCCAAGTAAGTCAAGTTTTGGCAATGTAGTATTAATCCTGGGAACCCAGAAGTGAGGTAATTATAAGCAAAGCTAAGCCGGGTTAACAAAGGCATGCTCAAAAACTTAGACCAGTCAGGAGTTACTAAGTAGTTTGATCCAAGGTCTAAGTACCATACCTTTTGAAGATTGCTGAACTGATATGGAATTGTACCATTCAGATAGTTGTTGTAGAAACTTACGTACTGGAGCTTTGTTAACTGGCCTATCTCCGAAGGTATTGGTCCGCTGAGTAAGTTGTTGCTGAGGTCAAAGCGAGTGACATTAAGAAATGGAGTGAAGTTGAACTGGGCTAGTGTTCCATTGAGGTTGGCACCAGAGATGATTATTTCGGAGACTGTTCCGGTTGTGTCGCAGACCATGCCGTTCCATTTGCATAGGTTGGTGATGTTGGTAGAGGACCAAGAGCTGAGAAAAGAAGAAGGGAGGAGGCTGTTTTTCCATTTGATAAGAGCTTCTGCTTGTGTTGCTGGTGATGCTGTGCTGCTTAGTGGAAACAAAGAGAGCAATAGAATCTGAAGGAGAAGAAGCAGAGGCTTTAGAATGGTTGTCATGCTTAGTTTTTGACTTGCACGTGTCATGCCTCTTGATCTGGTTTAATCTTGTTAGAGAGAGAGAGAGAGAGAGACAGAGATAAAGTCCTCAAAATCATCCACAAGATAATGGTCAAATGAGCCGGCTAAATACTAAATAGTATAACTTAAGCAGTGAGTCCGAGTGATTCTGATTTATGATTACGAAACAGCATTTGCAAACAATGGAGAACTGAGTTGACTATTATACAAACAGAATGTGAACAAGGATGTGTATCTCTATTATTGTTTTTTGCCTAGTCACAGACAGGCTGACAGTGACTTTCTCTCTCCTTAAATTTTTCTTGCTGAATCTCTCTCTCCTTAGAATGTTGCAGATAATATACATGCACCAGATAAAATACATGCACCAATACGTGGTGTTATATTTTCTCCAACTAAACTAATACATAGTCAATGATTTGGGATGGCTTTGGAGTTTGAATGGGGAATCGATGTCTTTTTCTTCTCTTTCTAATAAGAACAATAGAACATACTTAAAATAAAAACTTCACGTTTCTAAAGATCATTTTAAATATTTGTTGATGTTTATATGCCCTGCTCAAATTAATTAATTGAATAAAATTAATCACCATATTGTTCTTAACCTAAGTTCCTAATATTTAATAACCAATACAACCTTAATTATTGTGGAAAATATTATCACCAGTGTTGCCAATGATTGAATTCAATGAGCGATTATTGAAAGAGAAAGAATGAAAAAATAAGAGAAGAGTTTGTGCTTGTGTGAGAGAGAAAAAAAATATGAGATTTGAGAGGTTGAAATTGATGAAAATTGAAAAAGGGGATTTCCCTCCAAAAAAATCCCGATAAATACAACTTGACTATCTATTAGTTGATGTGGCAATAAACTTTTTTTTTTTTTTTTTTTTGTCTATTTGACACATTAGCAATTTTTATCCAAAAGATAACAATAGAAACTAAATAGATATGATACTGAAAAGTTAAGAACCAAATAGACACAATTGAAAGATTATTGAGCAAATTGAAATATGGTATAAATGAAAGAAACCAAATATGTAATTTACCCTTATAATAAAGAAGGATGCTTACAATTCATAAGCACTTATTCTTTACTATACATGTGATGAGGGTGTGCAAAATTTAAGTTAAGGTGTGCAAAAATATTTTAAGAGTAAGTATAATTTATATATATATATATATATATATATAAATTGAAGTCAGAGGGTTCGTCTGAACCCCTGAAGAATGTGGCGCCGCCCTTGCGTTAAAGTGATCTTGGAGTTTATTTGACACATAAAGAGAAGAGATGATATTTGAATACAAAAGTACACCATAAATTAAAAGTTTGAAAATAATTTCTTAGTCCAAGTTTGATTGGGGTCAATTGGGGGAATTTTAATTTCAATTTCTCCTTGGATCAAATTTGTATCCAAATTTAACTTTCCTGAATGCCTTTAAGGTTGAACATGGATTTAAAGATCGGAGCAGCCGACAAAATCATTTTTGCCCTCGATTCCTGGTTTAATCTGATTTTTTACCAATTTTGGACCAATTTTGGGAGTTTTGTAGACCAAATTAGTGCTCAATTCCTGGTCAGACCGGCTGATCCGGTCTGGTCCGTCCGGTTATTAACCATGAGGTTGAATTTGGGTTTGGACTTGGTCAACCGTAATTCCAAACCCTATAATATTTCAACATAAGTCAATAGACTAATTTATTGTGCTTTCAACGTGTAAATTTAGTCTCCATTATCTTTTTTTTTTCCCTCCACCACTATCATTCATGGACCGAATGTCAGGGATTTTTTATTATAATTTTTTTTGGATTATTCGATAGATACAAGGCTCCTGGACTAGTGAAGTAGGGATTAGAGCACTCACAACCCATGAGGAATTTGGTAAGTATATTATTTTTATTATTATTATTATTATTACCGTTGAATATTGTACATCCATAATTAGAATTGGAGGAGAAAAAATTATTATGTATTTTTTAAGTACTATAATTGCATATTTTTTCCTCTCATATGAATGATGGTCCCACTAATTAAATTTATAGTGAAATTCATTATTTATGTGAGATAAAAAAATAATTATTTATAATACTTTGAAAATAAACAATAATTTTCAAAAAATGCTATTCAGCCTCACTTCAAATTTGGAGGTGCACGGATTGGTGTCCATGGTCTATGATAATTTTTTATTGAGTAAAATATTAAATTTACTTTTGAGGTTTGGAGCTTTTGGACTAATGGCAGACACTGCCAAAATTTTTTAATGATTTAGTGATTTACTATTGCTGACTCTCTCCTTAGAGCGTTGCATTTAATGATTTAGTGATTTACTATTGGTGATTAGATGTGTCCCAACCAAGCGAAATAATATACATACACTCCAACTAAACTAATACATAGTCAATGGTCAAACATTTGGGATGGCTTTGGAGTTTGGATGGGGAATCGATGGTTTTTTTCTTCTTTTTCTAATAAAATAAAAGCTTCACGTTTCTCAAGATTATTTTATATTTTTGTTGATGTTAATATGTCCTACTCAAATTAATTAATTGATATTAATTGAATAATATTGAGTTTAGGTGAAATTGTTACCATGCAATACCGCGGACTTACAGGTACAGCATCTCTTGTAGTAGATTAGGCATTTTCTCACCCAAAATTGGAGAATTTTTTTTTTTTTTTTTGTCTGGAGTGTGTGCCCTTAAATTTTATATGAAAAATTGAAAAAGTTGTAAAAAAAAAAATTATTTACTTTTTTATTTTTTCATAAAAAGTTTACTAAAATAGTCTCTTAATGTATATTTTAAGGGCATATATTAATAAAACTTTTTTTTAGGCTAAATTACAAAATACACCATCTAACCTTGTTTAAAATTCATTTCAGTCTTATGATTATTTTAGTCCTCTAACACTAATAGTTATTCAATATAGTCCTGTTAAAAGTTCACGGTTAGTTACCAAAAAACTGAGGGCATTTTTTTCTATTAAAAAAAACCTAAGGGTATTTGGAATTTTTAAGCTTCTTAATTTTTAAAATAATCCAAAAATAAAAATAAAAATTACTTTTTAAAAAATAATCTCACTCTCCCTCTCTTTCTCTCACCAGCCTCCATCACATATTCGCAAGTCACTCATTCCTTCAACTTTTCACTCTACAAGTAGGAGTGTCAATGTTCGACTCAACTCGCGAACACGACACGAACCCGACACGGGTTTTTTTCGAGTTAGGGTTGGGCCTTAATGGGTTTGGGTTATAAATGGGTCAACCCGAAAGTGACACAATAAGAAACGTGTCATAAGCAGGTCAACTCACGTAACCCGCAATAGACACGTTTGACATGCCAATTTATTTGTGTTAATCCGAAATAATCCACTTAACACAACCATTTAAGTATAACAAATAAATATTTATTTTATTTTAGATTTGTCAAATACCTTTTATATCCAACATATATTTTAAATTTAAAAAGAAAAGTGAGTAATTACAAAAATTTACAAGGGATATAATTGAAAATTGAAACTTTACATACCCTAGAACTACTGATAATATATATATATATATATATATATATATATTGCATAGAACTTGCATAAATGAACTTGGATGAGCTTGTCGAAGATGTTATGAATTTGGATATCAACAAAGAATCTATGGATGATAATCGTGATCATAATCAGGATTAGTCTACTGTTTACTCAAATTTGTTCAATATTGATACTTAGCATTTGGTGAGTTCCAAGGATATTATATTTTTGTTAAACTATGTTATTTTATTTTTATTAAACTTTGTTATTTTGAATTCGGGTTGAAGTATATGCACTTCTATTGGAGTATAAAGAACTTATTTCTAGATGAATGTTATATTTTTATTAAACTATATTATTTTGAATGTGTATTGAAGACTTGAGGTGTATGCATTACTTTTTGGAATGTAAAAAAAATTATTTCTAGATGAATGTTATATTTAATATTATGCAGGTTGAAATGAGTTGTGTTACATTCGTGTCAACCCAACACGACTCATTTATTAAGTGTGTCAAATGGGTTGGGTCAGGTCAGCCCGACTTATTAACAAGTCAGATTAGAGTTGAAGGATCATGACACGATTATTAAATGGGTCAGGTTAGGGTTGAGCAATTTAGTCGAATACCCCTACTTTGACTCGACATGAACCCGACACGCTAACCCGAATTGACACCCCTATCTACAAGTTCGACCAATTACATAATCTAATCTCAACAAGTACGATGTGGAAGTCAATGTCAAGGCTGATGATTTCATCAATAGGTTTACACAGTGGTTATGTTTACAAAGGCAAGGTTTTCAAACTTGGACCATTCATTGAATCATAAATGGGAGAGGTTCAAGGTTTTTGAGGTCGAACCGGGGTCGAACCATGATGATGTCATAATTAATTTAATAATTATTTTAAATATATATAAAAACATTAAATTAATAAAAAATAGAAAAATTAACTAAAATAGTCCAAAACAAATATATATAGTATTTTTTATAACATAACTTTCATAATACAAATAAAAATTATTAAATTCTAAAAAAATAATAGCTATTAAGTTTCTAAATTATTTTTAAGTCATGACAAAATACACTTTAGTACCCAATAATTTTTATTTTATGAAATCCAATAAAATAATTAAGAGACAAATAAATTTATTTGCTTATGCCCAAGCCCATTTGAATGCCAATCCTTTTTTTTTTTCCCAAGCCCATTTAAATAGTCAATTAGTCAATGTACACCACTATATGTACTAAGCTTATACCTGGAGAGCATTATATGTACTAAAGCATATTCAAATACTAAAGGTAGTGCTTGACCGCAGGCAAGCACTATTTGTACTAAAGCTGTAAAGCATTATACGTGGAGAGCTTTCTTTTATTCAAAATTTAAAATCTTTTATTATTTCCAATGCCTAGCAGCTAATGTCAGTACTGTAGACACGTGGAGAGCTTTGGAAACTTTCTATATTTCCAATGCTAGGTAGCTAATGTTAGTCAGAGTAGTCATAACAAATACAAAGAAAGAGAAAGTGAGAAACAAGACCACATGCCTAACAAAGTTCAGCAAACAAAAGAGAGAGGGAGACGAACAGAGAAGAAGAAGAAGAAGAAAAAAAAAAAGAAAGAAGAAGAAGAAGAAGAAGCAGCAGTTGCTTCATGGCGCCACCCTTGCTTCGACGTCGTCTTCTTCCTTTTCTCCTTTTTTTTTTTTTTTTTTTTTTTAAGGTTCAAATTCAAAACCATGAGAAGCGGTCTAATCACGATTCTCAGAACTGTGAGGTCCAACCGCGGTTTTTACGGGTCCCTATTTTTTTTCATATAGAGCGGTTTTTTAGGCTAAAAGAACCGTAAAGTTGAACGTTTCGAGGTTTTTTCGGTTAGACCGTACGGTCCGGTCTGGATTTCAAAACCTTGTACAAAGGTTGATGACAATAGGTTTGTTTTTGGATTATAGTACGTACTTTTAGAGAGAAAGCAAGTGAGAAAAAAAATGTTTCAAGGATGCTGGGTTTTGGCTGAATGGAGATTTTTCCCATTTCTTTTTGCTGTTTGGTTGCTGAGTGATGATGCTGAAAAATCACTAGTGAACTGCACAGTTCCAACACTCGATACCAGACCTGCCTAACACAGAAAAAGAAAAAGACCTTACAAAGAGTACCAATGTGGTACCGGCCAAATACTCTCCGAAGATTAAGTCAGTAGAGAGCTCCAACAATGCTAGAGAGTATGAGCTTTATAGAAATTGTGCGTCCCTTTTTCTTGAGGGTCTTTAGGTTTTTATAGTGGTATAAGGCCAGACTCCTTTGCTTGTGGAACAAGTCTTTTCCTTTTGGGGAAGATACTTATTAATGCGTGTATATTCTAGAATTCTCCTCATGTTGGAACTCCATAAACCAGGGCTAATCATCTGTCGCAAGAATTTTCCATTTAAGGTTCATTGGAGACCACATAATAATGGGCTGGATGCCATGTGGTCGTTCGGTCCGTACATGCCACATCTGTCCGTGCCACCTCCGTCAAGATAGCTTCGTCATGCATAATTTTTCCTCTTTAGTTGCCCTTTTCACCCTATGGGTTCGTGATCTCGGAGTCGAAGGACCCATGGGGTGACGATTCAATTTGGATCCTGAGAGACTTGTCAGTCTTTGACAAGCTGGCCTGAAATTATTTATGGCGCAGGGAACTTAAATTTTGACCAAGGCACTTTTGGGTGACATGGTTCATCTGTCCTCCCGTAGGTAGGAAGACTTCGAATTTTTATTAAGGCATTTGTGGGCGACTTGGTTGGTCCTTCCACTCGTAGGTAGTAGGACTTAAAATTTTCACCAAGGCACTTGTGAGTGACTTGGTTCGTCCTTCCACCCGTAGGTAGTAGGACTTAAATTTTGTACCAAGACCTTTGTTGGTGGCTTGGTTAGTCCTTCCACCCGTAGGTAGTAGAACTTTAAATTTCGACCAAGGCACCCGTGAGTGACTTGGTTTGTCCTTCCACTCATAGGTAAAAAGATTTAAATTTTGTACCAAGGCCCTTGTGAGTGACTTGGTTTGTCCTTCCACCCATAGGTAGTAGGACTTAAATTTTTTACCAAGGTACTCATTGGTGGCTTGGTTCGTCCTTCCACCCGTAGGTAGTAGGACTTAAATTTTGAATGAGAATCAGGTGCCATTAGCATCCTTGATCGTTAGTATCCTTGGTTGTTGATTCATCCCATTGGGATGAGGATTAGGTGTCCATCGGCTTCCTTTTGTAGTGTTTAGCCCTGAGGTCTTGCTAAAGCGTTGGCATTTGTCATATGCTTATACGTAGTGTTGGGCATCCTTTTGCACGGTAGGCCATTGATACACTACCCCCGGGACGCGTGATGCCCAATCTTTTAACCTTCGGGACGTGTTGTAGTCCTCTATTAGCGTCCCATTCTTAAGGTATTTAGTCCGTCTACTTTGGGTCATGGACTTGCCGACGTGATTGAGTGTTACTTTGTCATCAAATTTTGTGTGTGTGTGTCCATCCACCTTTGAGTGTCCCATTCTTAAGGTATTTAGTCCATCTACTTTGGGTCATGGACTTGCCGACGTGACTGAGTGTTACTTTGTCATCAAATTTTGTGTGTGTGTGTCCATCCACCTTTGAGTGTTACTTTGTCATCCTTTTTTTTTTTTGTCCGTCCACCTTTGTTCATGGACATGCATCCGTTTTTTTTTTTTTGTGTCCGTCCACTTTTGTTCATGGACATGCATCCGTCTTTTTTTTTTTTTTTTTTGTGGGGCCGTCCACATGTGTGGTAGTGGTACACTCATGCAAGCTCCAAGGGCATATAAAGCATGAGTGGGGCACATCTCTTGTCGATGTGGGACTAAAGCGTCAAGTCTCAAAGGTGAAAATCCTAACCTCCCACGTCGCTTGAGAACAAAACTATGCAGCTCACTGGTGATTTTTTCGGCATCATTACTGAGAAATGGTTACTAGGTCTTTTTTTTTTTTTTGAAACCCGATTGGGAATTTCATTAACTAGAAATAGAAGGGTACAACCAAAGTTAATTGATCAACAAGAACAAAGGAGGCTCTTCAAGCCAAACTAGTTCAGCAGAAGACAACTTTGGACTATTTGCTAATGTACTGCACCATTTTCCTTGTCTGCGTGTACACTGGAGATCAATCCTTCGGAACAATCAGAACAAGCGGAACAAGCTTTGTATTTCTTCTACTATGTGAATTGTGTTAGATAGATCATAGATGAGGCCCTCTAGATTGGAGAGCTTTTATTACATTGCAAGAATCTTACTAATTATTTTGATAAATTTAGTTTGCTGGGTAAAGTTAGTCTGGCTAGATATCATTTTTTTTTTTTTTAGCGGTTCCTAAAAAGTAAAATATAAAATTCCTTTTTTTGTTACTTTTTTTTTAGAAAATATTTTTTATTAATAATTTGGAATTTTAATTTTCCAAACTTAAAAGTACCAAAATGCCCTTGTATTTTAGATTACCTATATAGTGCATTTTTTAATAGAAGGACTATATTGACTAACGGTTAAAGCTAAATAACTGAAATGATCGAAAAAAAAAAAAAGTTACAAGACTTAATTGAATTTTAAACAAAGTTAGAGGGTGTAATTTATAATTTAACCTTTATTTAATCCACTAACCTTTTCAAATTCAATTTTTTGCATACTCTAATTTTTCTTTATCCCTTTTAAAAAAAAAATCATTATTTTTTATATTTTTTTATTTAATCTGCTTTTTATATTGAAATTCATTAGTTCACTCTCAAACTAGGGGATACCCAACAAATCAATGGACAAACAAGCATCTCCATCCGGTTTTGCCATCTCATCTTATTTTACTATTCCAAAAGGTTACTTTATCAATTATACCATACAATTTTACAATACACCCAACATCCCAAATCTCTATTATTTTACCATTTTATTAAAATATTTTTTTAGTTTTTCTTTATTATTTCTCTTTTTCTCTTCCTTTTCCTCTCTTTCTCCCTCAACCTCTAGCACTGACCTAAATCTCTAGCAAACCCATACCTAGCAAAATCACAAGAAGCAAATCACAACAAAAAATCACCCAAATCAACAGAAACTTAACCAACCATCAAAAAATCACCCACAGCCACACCGATCTTGCCACCACAACAACTACCAAACAGCCATTGACCCAGTCTTCAAGCCACCGCCGCCACCACCATCGCCATCCCCTACTTCTACCATAGCCATCTCTATTCATCCCAAACCCATCTGTTCTCACTAGAAACCATAAAAATTCAAAGATAAAAAACTCAGCCACCACAAATTCAGCCACCTATGGCCTTTGACGGCCTGGACTTTGAGCCCGTGCTTCTTAGCCATCTTAAGCAACTCAGCATACCCTATAACACCCCAAAATCATAAGCAATAAAAGTCTATTTAATCTAAATAATCCATAAAAATATTAAATAAAAGAAACTAGCAACCTAAAATTCTCTTCACAAATGTCAAAGCTCTAATCTACCAAAGACAAAACATCCTCAAAATAATTCTCTAGTACAATGTTTAATGTCATAAAAATCATAATAAAATCCTTAGTTCCACAAAATAATTCGTAACTGTTGTTTTCCAAGAATCTCTACTTCAATATTTCCTCTAATTTATCTATAAGGGGAAATAAAGGGGGGGTGAGATAACTTAATAAGTAGAATTCACTAACATTGGAGTGTGGGAACAAACCTTTCAATTAAATAATTCTTACAACAATTTCATAACTTGTATTGTGAGCCATCATAATACATATATCAATACCATCATATAAACAATTTCCTAAACTTTTCTCGTGATCAATGCTTACACCCCGTTGACATAGTTGTGTTGTCCCCCATTTTGAAACTGAAACCTCCTTTTCATCCCCTTTTTTAAGGATGGCTCCTTTAGAACCTAAAAGTGCACTCCCTTGCTAAGGAGCTTCCTTTTTGGATCCTCAATAGTATACTCTTTTGCTAAGGAGCTATCAAATGTGCACTGTCCCCTTTTTTAGGACCCTCCCTTGCTAAGGACTAGTTGCAGTATGATGGTCCCTTGCTAAGGACTAAATACAATACTGAGCTTTTAATCACGACTTGCCATAGGTTTTCAAAACACATTTCAATATGCTCACAAAAATAATCCATTCATAATTCTCAAAATATAAAGATATATTCACATATACAAGTTTAAATAAATTTAGGTTGTCTCACAAGTTTTTCATAAAATGAATAGTCAATGTGCACATCAAACATTTATAAAATATCAATTTATATATATAATATCAACATATTTTTTTTGATATAGAATAGTTTGATAATCAACACTATTTTAGGAAAACCCCCAAAATTAGTAAACACCACTTACCTCTTATTTGTGAAAATAAAAGAAATCAACCTCCCTTGAATCACAACAATTTAGTAGAATTAGAACCTAGCAACACCAAAAATAGGTTCATCAATGCACAATTTCCCACTTAAAAATCTATTTTCACCCTTAAACGGTTTTATCCTAGACAATATTGATGTATCCAAAATCTCCATTTATTCTCCTAAACATCCAATTTACTTTCAGCTTTGATCAGAATTTTTTTTTTTTTTGGACTCTGCCTAATCAGATTTTTTTTTTTTTTTTCCATTAACGTAACCGTAGGTATTCATGAAACTCCAATATGGCCGAATAATGAATATCTGATCAATTTGAATGTAACAGCTATATATTTTATTCACATCTATTCACTTTAATATTATATTTATTCAACCTAATATTGGAAGCCACGTGATAGCCTTAATTCATCATTCTGGTGGCTTTGTATTCCCTCTTGACGCTGTTGGAATCTATTCACTCTAATATGATATATATTCACCTAATATTGGAAGCCACGTGATATATATACATATCTGATCAACCCAACATTTATATGTATTAGTCAAATAGTAGCAGCCACTTCATTCACCCAATGACCCATAACTCCCTTGATGCCGTAAAGCATAAGGACACTGCTGGACGCTTATTTGGACAATGACAATGGTGGTGAAAAGAGTGAGACTATAAACAATTATATATAAACCACAAAGCAACCCTTTTTCCCTTTCACATTGTGGTGACAACTTTAATTGATAAGTCCAAGCCTATTACTCCATTAGGCACAAATTCAAAGCTTCCTAACATATTGACCATTCTTTATCTAATTTAATACAATTATAGGAGCCCTTTTCTATTAGTATAATGATAGTCTAGATTCATGACAATTGCTAGCTATTGACTATTAAAACTTCTTTAATTTAGAGCAAGACAAACCATACTTGAACTACTTGTGCAATAGTCGTAGAGAAGAAAAGAAACAACTCACTAGTGTGTTGAGGCTGAAAACAAAAAGGATACATGTGTAACTTAAAAGGTAAAAGGCTAGAGTTATCAAGGCCCATATTTTTACTTATGCCACCTCACTTGAGTTTCATATCCCATAGCATTTATCTTATTTTTTATATCTTAGGCCCAAATCAATTTAATCCATTTAATTGTAGGCCTCCTTATAATTTACGTATAATAATTAAATAAGTAATAAAATTTTGGGTTGTTACATACCCACCACAATTTTATGATCTAGCTGCCATTGATCACTGACCCCCAAACCACCACCTTCGAGACCATGGGTAATGGGGTTTGGGTTTGATGAAAATGGGTTTTGTGTTGGTGGTGGCCATCGTTACCCATCATCAGAGAGAGAGAAGCTTCTAACTTATCGATGAGAGAGGGGCATCGAAGAGAGTCTTGGGTCTGAACTAGGCATGGAGCAGATGAGAGAGAAATTCTCGAGTTAAAAAGGACCTCAAGCATTAAATTTTTTTTTTTTATCCCATTCAACTACAGTACCATCTTACATTTAAGATGGTACTGTAGCTATATCTCAAAAAAAAAATTGACCTTTTCCAATCTGGCCTTCTCGTTGTTGAGCAGTTTTTAGGCCTGAATGCCTAATGTACCTTACATTTGGCATATAGCAAGCCCATTGCTGATGCTCTTAGGCAAACCCACACAAAGTCCATCCTAAAACCCACTAGCAAGACCCACCCACAAACCATTTCATGGCTTGTCTATAAATACAAAAGCACCAAAATAAAAGATATAGGAAAGAGAAAAACTAATCAAGGGCGGCGATGAGTTTCCTAGTAATTCGGTGGAGGGGCTAAGGGTGATGGGATGTGTGTGAGAATCAAAGATTTCATGAGAACCAATGAGGGATTTCTTGCTCTTTTCTCATCATAGATATTTGTGAAGAGAATCTCCACCTTGGGTCTTCCTCCCCCACCGCCAAGCGCATGCGAACTTCAAATTAGTATTGTGCTCCTTTATTTTTTATTATTTATTTTGTTGATCTTATTAGTTTTATGAGAAGAGGATTGCGTGTCTTCCTCTTGAATGTATGTTGATTGTGGTGACTGAGAGAGACGTTTTAGACATAGAGACAAGGTTCTATAGTTATGTGAGAAGTGAGAGAGACATTAAGAGAAAAGAGAAAGAAATAATATCTTATTTCACCTTCAGGAATTTTTAAGCCAATAAATTATTTACCAATCTACAACTGCTTTCTTTGTTTGAAGAGTCATTGGAATTAGACATGGCAAAACAATCAAAATTTTCTGACTCGATCCAAAAAATACTTGATCCGAATTTGATTTTTTTGACTCAAAGAAAAAATGAGTTGACCTGTGATTCGACCTATTTTTTACTGGTCAACTCCACCCGACCCACGACCTAACCCGACCTAAACTTGAACCATTTAAAAAAAAAAATTGGGTAAAAATAAAAATAAAATTAAGACAATATTGGTTTAATTGTTTGTTGTAAGTTTTAAGGAAACAACTAAGACATTTACATAATTGTATGCAAATTATTTGAAAGATGAATGATTGAGCATTCTGTAATGAGTAAAGATTTCTAGATATCAAATAGTAAAGTACATGCCAAGATAATCTAGTTACAGTACAGTTAAAAACATAGATTTAAAATAGTAGACATATGTGAGAAACATTCACAAGTGTGAAAATAGTGAAGTCAAAGTATCAAATTAACAAAAATTATGAATGTTTAGACATGTTTTTTAACAATTTATGTCCAAAATAAATGGATTTTCAAAATAAATTATGATATTTCCTAGAGTGTGTGTTGCTTAACAATGATATGATATTCATAAATGAGACCATGTATAAATAAGTAAACAATCAAACCTTAAATATATATATATATATATATATATCTCTCTCTCTCTCTCTCTCTCTCTCTCAAATTGAAATAGAGTGCCAACGACAATTGACAATAGATTATACAATTAATTTTCAAGATTGTAAATTTCTAATATGTTTTTTTTTTTTTTTTTGTCAAATGAATTATCCAATAAGTCATTTGTAATTTTGTTTTATATATTTGGGATGTTGATTTTGTGTAGAAATAAAACTTGTGTATTTGTTTTACTTATCTTTGTGTTATTTTGTTTTAGATAGTAATGTTAGGATTTGTATAATTTTAAAATTATTAAATAAGTATTAATAAGTGTAATTCATTCTTGATGTAAGTGGTGAATTCAAAGTAATGCATTTTACATCAAGTAAATTGTTGCATGACTTTCTAAATGGCAAATACATGTTGTTTTCTTAAATAAAAAAATAAAAAAAATCATGAGAAAAATACTGGTCAACCTGACTCAACTCGCAACTCGATTGACCCGACTCGACCTGCCTGTTTTGCCATGTCTAATTGTAATTGAGAAAAAAAAATCAATTTTAGAGATTGTTGGAATTGTATTTTAAGGATTTACGCTCAAAACTAGAGATGAAATTGGGTTTGACTAATCTATCGGAGATGCTTTTAGGCATTCTTTTTTATTTTAACTAGTGTGATGTATGAAAAAACTACTAAAGATGAGATCTAATTGTTACAAACTCACTGTACTATGTGTGTGCATGTGCATGTGTGTATATGTATATACATACAAAGAAAGTACTTATATGGGAACAAATTTTCAAAGAGTAAAACTTCGGTCCAATGCACTAGAGCACTTGATGGGCCACCCAACCAACAGCTAACCAATTTTGGACACATGACCAATTTTGAATATGTGTCATATTTGTATCATGTCTAATACTGCACTATACTAGATAGAAATTAAACCATTTCCATATACTACACTATACTGGATAGAAATTAAACCATTTCCATATAACAATTTGAGTGAATATTAGAGCATTAGCATTAGCTTCTTCAACATTTTACCTAAACTAACACACAAAAAAAAAATATATATATATATATATATATATATAGATATATATTTTGCTACTTTAACAAATACATGCATACATCAGCCTCAATATTTATTTTTCTACTTTATTTAAATATTTTTTTTTTATCTCTCTAAAAATAAATAAATAAACAAGTATTTTTTTTATTCTCTTCCCCACCCGTTTCCTAGTAACCCAATGAAACCTCCTTCTGTGAATCCAATAATATATTCTTTAACAACATCACTAAGCACTCTTGTTGTCTAGCAAAATCAACACATTTTCACAATCAACAAAACAAAATCGACAAGTTGAACCCATCTCCCATCGTTAGTTGAACAAATTCCCCATTTCATTTCACATAAAACTCAAAGCGAAATTAATTATTCTAGCCACCATTGTCAAACTAAGATCACCATCAAATTAGACCAGCCACCATTGCACCCACTGTTGGAAAGCACCACACCCACCGCACAAATCAAGCTAAACCCATTAACCACCACACCCATCGCCCAAACCCACAAAAATCAACTTTCAGACACCCAAATCTACCACCATCGACCAACTATGACCATTAAATCCAAGCGTTGCGGTTCACAATAGCTATGACTACCACGAGAGAGAGAGAGAGAGAGAGAGAGAGAGAGAGAGAGGGTGTGTGTTTAAAGAATTAAAAAAAAAAAAACATTTTTTTAGCACTAGCAAGGAACATTGTCTCACTACTAGTGGCAATTAATGTTAATTTTTATTTTATTTGTTAAGTCTAATGCATGGAGTTTTTGAGGGTTTCTTGCTATATTTTTAATGTTGGGTTAGTTTGACTAGCCTGATGCAAGCGTTCAGCATCCACAGCAGTAGAGTTAAAAATTTAGCTATTTAGCACCATAAAAAGTTACTTTATCTATTTCCCTACACACATGCTGTAGCAATAGATTTATTTTAGCTTTCAACATAATAAAATAATAGAAATATCAAAATAAAATAAGATATCTACTATAATAAAATATTATATCTAATACCTATGGATGTGCACTGTAGCAGGGAATAAAATATTATACCTATGGATGTGCACTGTAGCAATGAAACTAAAAAAAAAAAAAAAAAGGTTTAGCTCCACTACTGTATGGCTAATTTTGTGTTTTGGTAGAGTTAAAATAGCTATATAGCTTTTTAGCTTCACTGCTACAAGTGCTCTAAAGGCATCATATTCCAAAATCTTCCTAACTTATCCCATTCAATTTTAATATTCAATATTGTAAAGAAAGGACTTATAGTATATCAATTATTTGATGGTAAAAGTTAACAGGTGCTATAATTGTATTGGTTTAGAAAATATTTTTAGAAATTTTATGAGAAAAGAAAAGAGTAATTGATTTTTTTGACTTTTTTTTATTATATATTTTTCATAATATCAAAACTTTCTTGAAATTGTTAATTAACAAACGCCATAAGAGCATTCACATAATTTTGTCTAAATTTTTCTATCTATTCCAGCATAACAACTTACTTTTTTCTATTTTATACAACTATTTTTACAAAACACCCATATTAGATTATTTATTATACACTACATTTTATTTAAATAATTATTTTTTTATTATTATGTTTACCTTTATTTTTCCCCTGGTTCTTCTAATCATTGGCTATAACCCTACACTTCCATAAAAAAAAAGGAACATTTTGAATAATTTTTTCCAACATAAATTTATGGAATAAGTTTGATTAACAAATGTCCTTATAGCATTTGTTAATGGACTATTTTAGAAAAATTTTGATATCATTTTCATGAGAAATATAAAAAATTGGAAAAAAAAAAACAATCTTTTTTCTCTATAAAAAATTTATAAAAATATTTCTTAAACCAATACCCATACTCCATTGGTTAACTTTTCCCACCGAAAAGTGTTACATTCATGGCATTTTCACAAAAATTCTACCGGTAGATTGTTATTAGTTATAATTTAAATTAATCACTAAAATTACCTTTTTTTTTTTTGCCAATCAGTTACAGTTAGAGCATCAGTGTTGACAGAGGCATCTTTGCTAAAATGCTATTTTTACCGAGTCTTTTGGCTAAATATTGGTGAATCTCAAATTTATTTGTGTTATAGGTACTATTTCAAGTTATTTAGAGAACTGAGGAAAGAAACTGAATTTCGACAACGCTGTTGCCGAAATTCTAACAAAAGTATAAGAGAGAAAGAGAAAAAACAAGAGAGAGAAAAGTTGGAATTTCGGCAGTGGTATTACCGAAATTCCTGTTGCTCGAATGCCAGCCCGAAGTGTGCTGCTTGTGTCTTGTGTTAGGGGGTGCCCAAAGGGGAAACCCAATTGTGGCAATGGCATTGCCGAAATAGGTGGGGCGGGGGGGAAATTGTGGCAATGCCATTGCCGTAAATGGGAGGGAAAATAAAATAAAAAAAATACTACGTACACAATATTTTTACAACATTCGCACAATAAATCACATGTAATTCATTGTTATTAGTTCAAATTTAAATTTTAACACTGAGATTACTTTTTTAATCCAATAATAATAACCTGCCACTTAAAATTTGTTGTAAAAATTGTGTGCACATATCATTTCTAAAAATAAAAAAAAAAAAAAAAAAAGTGGAATGGATTGTGGCAATAGCATTGCCGAAATAGGAGGGGAAAATAAATTATTTGCCCCTCCTATTTCGGCAATGCTATTGCCACAATCCATTCCACTTTTTTTTTTTTTTTTTTTTTTTTTTTTTTTTTTTTTAAATTTTTTAGAATTGATATGTGCACACAATTTTTACAAGAAAATAATTTATTTTCCCCTCCTATTTCGGCAATGCTATTGCCACAATCCATTCCACTTTTTTTTTTTTTTTTTTTTTTTAAATTTTTAGAAATGATATGTGCACACAATTTTTACAATATTTTTACAACAAATTTTAAGTGGTAGGTTGTTATTGTTGGATTAAAAAAGTAATCTCGGTGTTAAATTCAAATTTGAACTAATAACAATTAATCACATGTGATTTATTGTGCAAATGTTGTAAAAATATTATGTACGTAGCATTTTTTTTATTTTATTTTTCCCTCCCATTTACGGCAATGGCATTGCCACAATTTTTTTTCCCCCTATTTCGGCAATGCCATTGCCATAATTGGGTTTCCTTTTGGGCACCCCCTAACACAAGACACAAGCAGCACACTTTGAGCAGGCATTCGGGCAACAGGAATTTCGGTAATACCATTATTGAAATTCCAACTTTTCTCTTTCCCACTTTTTCTTTTTCTCTCTCATACTTTTGTTAGAATTTCAGCAATACCGTTGCCGAAATTCAATCTCTCTCCTCAATACCCTAAATAACTTAAAACAGTACCTATAATGCAAATAAATTTGAAATTCATTAATATTTAACCAAAAAGACTCATTTTTACCACCACCAACTACAAAGTTTTGTGTACCAGTTTACTGTAGCAAATTGCTATTTGCTATTAATACTTTTTTTATTTTTGTTTCCTGTTGCTTCTCTCTTTTTTATTCTTTTTTTTTTTTTTTTTTTCTTTCAGCTCATCTCTCTCCCCCACATTAACAGACCAAAGTTCCTCTCTCTCTCTCTCTCTCTCTCTCAAGCAATACTGTTCCTCCCTAACAGCCCCTCGCTTCCTACTACTTCAGCTCCCTCTGTGACCGCACCAAGGATATTCTAAGTGTCGTCATGATTCTCCTTTTCGGCGTTGGCTGCGGAGCCCTCGCGGCCACCACCATGTACCTCGCTTGGTCTCGCTTTTCTCTCTTCTTTCTCCGATGATGACAACAACAATGACGACGATTTTTTTTTTGGGATTGTAGCTCTATGATTTTGGCCCTTGATTTTAGCTTGCAGCTCTTCTTTCTTCGACGAAGACGACAATGATGACGGTGTGGCTTGTAGCTCCATGATTTTTTTTTTTTTTTTTTTTAAATTTTATTGGTTGCTGGTTTTTTGGTTGAGCTTGAGGTCACCGTGATTGTGGTGGGAATTGATTTGGAGAAGAGACAGTGAAAAAGAGAGGAAAATAAATAAATAGTGTTTAATTTTGTTATAAAAATAAGAATATTGATGTGGAGCAAGTAGTGAAATATTTTTATTTTTTATTTTTAAGGAGAGAAATGGGAACTTAATATATAAAGTAACTTTTTTAAGTGTTAAAAATTAAAATAGTTAACACCACTAAAGTGAATTAGGCTGTGTTTGTTTCATGTAAAACGTTTTCCGGAAAATATGTATTTTCCAGAAATGTTATTTTCTGGAAAAGGAAAATATTTTTAAGTGTTTGGTTGAATTATGAAAATTATTGTGGCAAATATTTTCATGTGTTTGGATGTATTCTAAAAATGCTATTTTCCGGAAAATTTTTCACATTTTCTCAGCATCCAAACAAATTTTATTACAAAAAATTTCAACATCACAACCAATTCAACAACAAATTCCGACAATAAAAACACAACACAACAACAACAACAACAACAATAAATTCCGGCAACAAAAATCAGTTCATCCAAAAAAAAAAAAAAAAAAAAACAACAACAATCAAATTAAAAAAAAAAAAAAAACAAATTGAGAGATCGAGGAAGAGAGAGTGTGGAGGCGATGAGTCTGGGTGAAGGCGATGGGTTCGTCGTGCTCGTGGGTCTGGGTTCGTCGTGCTCGTGGGTCTGGGTTCGTCGTGCTCATGGGTCTGGGTCTGGGTGAAGGCGATGGGTTCGTTGTGCTCGTGGGTCTGGGTCTAGGTGAAGGCGTGCTCGTGGGTCTGGGCACGGTGCGACTCGTGGGTCTCGCGGTGCGACTCGCTAGGTCTCGCCGATGCGGGGCGACTCATGGGTCTCGCAGTGTGACTTGCTGGGTCTCGTCGACGCGGTGCGACTGGTGGGTTCGTGGGTCGAAGGTCGCCAGTGATGGGCTCTGGGCTTGGAGCGCCGGTTCGTGCTCTCTCTAGGTCGAAGGTTGCTGGGTCTCTCTTTGTGCTCTCTTCTCTCTTTTCCGGAAAATTTCATTTGAAGTGAAAATAAAACTGGAAATCCATTTCACCTGTTTTTGGCATTATTTTCGGTCAACCAGAAATGGTTTTCAGTTTGACCAAATTTGAAGGAACAGCCAAACACCCAATTTTCCAGAAAATAATTTTCGGAAACCGTTTGAAGCCAAAACAAACGGACCCTTACACAAATTTTATTTTTTTTTATTTTTTTTTTTTATGATAAGAGCCTTACACACATTTTATCAAGCAATTGGCGTAGTTGCCCATTGGAATCCCAAATGGAAAATTGGAAACACAAGTACACAGCCACGGAAAAGCGTATTTTGAGTTTTGGACATCTTCCCTTGATTTCCACCAACCCCAATCCCCAGTAACGCAGTGGTTCAGTTGACTGAAAATTCAGTTGTTAGGAAGGCATTTCAAAACACCCACCAAGGTTCCAAAGATGGGAGTTTCTCTCTCTTCTCTACAACAGCGGTTTGGGAAATAAAAAGTGGAAGGTGCAGTTGGGGTTCTCTAACACAACAATGGTTTGGAAGTGGTGAGAAAGATGAGGGGTGAGAGCTTGGATAGATGACGGGAGAACAAGAAAAATCAGAAATCAATCGATACATAGACTTGCCGAAAGATATTGCAATGCCCAAAAATGTTTTAAGATATTGTCCAGGTACCTTTACACACAATGACTGAAATGTTCTGTCAACTTTACGTTGTTTACAGTCTTGAATGCTAAAAAAATCTTACTATTCAATTCTAGCAACTAATGACAATAATATATATATATATATATATATATATTTTTTTTTTTCCAATCCATAACAATGTTATTTGGAGCCTAGAGATTGAACATCTTATTGACTAAGCACATAAATGATACAACCCATTTCAAGCAAGTTTTGATATTTAGGGCTGTTTGGTAGAAGATTTTGAGTAATATTGTTTGTAGTTTTTTGAAATGAGTGTGGGTGAAAAATGTGTAAAAAATTGTGTAATGATATTTAAAAACTGAAAATGGGTGTTTGAAATGTTCTATCAAATGGGCCTTAGATTTTGAACTAGGATTTAATGAGCATTGGTCACAACCCTTCCTAGGCCAAAACCAAAAATCACTCACTAGATATAGATTGTTTTATTTTTGATGGTATATTAGCTTGCTAATGGTAATCATGTCAAACGGCTCAGATAGAAAAGCGTGGGTTCGATCTGATAGTTCTTGTGCAACAGAATGCATGGTTGGTCGCCACTCTGGAGTGGTACGCAGGCATACGAAGGTTATGGTAACTGCAATCACCACTGCCTCTGCCAATTGACCTGTTGATCTATAACATCCTTCAAAATCAATGCTTGGTTGTCCAATAAAGTTGTTGTAGTTGACGTCAACGATGGTGATAGGGACACTAGGAGTTCCCCCAGATGCCTTCCTATCATTACTTCCGATACTATGTTTATGTAAAGAGTAAGAGTAAAGAACACAAAGAATGCGAATAAGCTTTTCTATATAAACTAAATGTGTATATATCCAAATAGGAGGAGGAGAACTTATTTATAGGCTTAGTGAATTGCTATATTGAATTAGACTTTGCATTCTTGCCAAAAGACATTACATGTCTAAAAAGTTTAAGATACTGTCCACATACCTTGACACAACGATTGAGATGTTCTACAGCCATAAAGTTGTTTACAGGTTACAGGTTACAGCCTCGAATGCTCTAGATCTTACTATTCAATCATAGAAAATAATAAAAATTTTATATATATTTTTTCCCAGTCCATAAGAAATCTTATTTTGAGCCTAGAGATTGAACATCTTATTCACTCAGCACTTGCATAAACTTAGAAAAAAAAAAAAAATTTACACAAGCCCCTTCAAGCAAACTTTGACCCTAACTTCCTAAGATTATGAACTAGGATTTAGTAAGCATAGCCACAACCCTTCCTAGGCCATATCCAGAAAACACACTCACTAGCCAAAGAGTGTTTTATTTTTGAAAGCCTGTTAGCTTGCTAATAGTAATCATGCCAAACGGCTCAGACTGAAAAGTGTGGGTTTGAGCTGATAGTTCTTGTGCAACAAAACGCATATTTGGTCGTGATTTGGGAGTGCTACGCGTACATGCTAAGGCTATGGTGACAACAAACACCACTGCCTCTGCCAATTGACCTGTGGGAGGAGGAAGGCGTTGGTCTAGAATATCCTTCAAAAGCAATTCCTGGTTTTCAAATAAGGTTGTTGTAGTCGATGATGATGATGACAAGGATGCTAGAAGTTCCCCTGGATGCCTTCCCATCATGACTTCCAATGCCACCACTCCAAAACTATAAACATCACACTTGTCTGTGACCCTCATTGTGAGTGCAAGTTCTACAAATTAAAATGAGTAGAAAATGAAACAAAATAAATGTTATTTGAAACATTTCCATACCATAAGTGTAAAAATCATTAATGTTCAATGTATAATCTAAATAAGAACATAGTAGAGATATGATGAAAATACTTTCTATTTTGAGAACATTGTCTTTGAAAAGTATTATAGGATGGAAAATAGTTTACCATGTGACAACAACCCATATTGTTTCAATTTTTTATTGTAAGCAAGGTTTGAACCTCTAATCTCTTACTCGTCAGCAAAAGATTTTACCAGTTGAACTAATTGAAACCCACTTCCCTTCTATGAATCTAGTCAGTTACTTTTTTGACTAGGAAAACTATTGAAGAAATGGGAACAAGAATATACAGATTAATAAAATGTTCGATTACCTGGAGCCATGTAACCATAAGACCCAGCAATTGTTGTCCAGTTGGATGACTCTGAGCTTAATAGTCTTGCGGTGCCAAAATCTGAGAGCCGTGGTTTGAATTCCATTTCCAGCAATATGTTGTTTAAAGACACATCCCGGTGCACAATTGGCGGAAAGCAATCGTGGTGCAAGTAGGCCATAGCATGAGCCACTCCTTGCACAATTTTCACCCTTGTAGACCAGCCTAGTTCCGCTGCCCCTTCCACCCAATACAATACTTTTCTTAGACTACCTCTCTCTACATATTCATAAACCAAGAACAAGCATCCTTTCCAGGAACAAAAGCCATATAGCTTAATGATATGTCGATGCCTAACCTCTGTCAGAGTTCGTATCTCATTCTCAAAACTTCGGCGATTTATTGTGGGAGTGTCACTAGAGTCTGATATGTTAAGCCTTTTAACTGCTACAACTTGACCTGTTGGCAACACCGCTTTGTAAACGCTTCCAAATCCTCCTTTCCCAATGCAGTGCTTCTCATTGAAGTCCTCAGTGGATTTCAGTATATCCCCAAACATAAATTTTGCTTCTCTTTCCCATATCATTGATTCAAATCTCTCATACTTTATACTACTACCCTCTTCATCATAGAACTTGGTGGTTCGACCATATACTAGAATTCCAACAATAACAGTTGCAAGAAATAATAAGCCAGAAACCCAAACAATGGCACCAATAAGGACCTTTTTCGTAGTATTTGAGGATTTGTGGGGAAGGGATACTGGACTGCAGGGAGTTAATCCTTCTACTTTTCCACATAGACCTGAGTTTCCAACATAAGATTTTGCTGGCACTTGCTGGAAAATTTTACCAGTTGGGATTTCACCCATCAAGTTGTTGTAAGAAAAATCGATGGAATGTAGACTAACCATGCTTGATAATGCTTCCGGGATTCTCCCAGAGAGGTGGTTATGTGAAAGATTGAGATACTCTACCGCTGTAAGCTTTCCAAGGTTTTGAGGTATTGTTCCGGAGAGGGAATTGCTGCTGAGATCCAACATATATTGCAGTGATACTAGGTTGCCAAGCTTGGATGGTATGCCACCAGATATCTTGTTGTGGCTTAAGTTCAAGGTCAATAAGCCGTTACAATTGCCAAGCTCTTCTGGTATGTTACCAGTCAGGCTGTTCTCTGACAAATCAAGATGCTGGAGCTTGCTCAAATTGCCTAGACTCTTAGGGAGCTCTCCTGTCATATGATTCTGGCTCAGATTAAGCCTGTAAAGCAGGCCTAGATTTCCCAGTTCATCTGGAATTTCCCCAGACAGTTTGTTCGAGTCCAGCGTTAGAACTTGCAATTTGGTTAACTTCCCAAGCTCAACAGGGATTTTTCCAGAAATTCTATTTCTGTCCATCTGTAAATTGCTGAGATTTCTACACTCTCCCCACATTGATGAGAGATGACCAACAAATTGGTTGTCCCTAAGAGCGAGGAAATTAAGATTTTGATGAACTCCAAAGGCTTCTGTAATGTTTCCAGTGAATTTATTCCCATCAAGCCGGACTCTATGTAGCTTCGAACAATTCCTCAAGCACTCTGGCAAGGATCCTGTAAATCTGTTGTTATTCACCGTTAAATCTTCAAGAGCAAAACCACTGCAAAATTCAGATGGGAGTGCCCCAAAGAAGCTGTTGTTTGAAAAGCTAATGTAGCTTAAATCAGGACTATACTTCCCAAAGTCAGTGGGTATGCTGCCAGAGAAATTATTGGTGAACACAGAGAATGACTGTAAACTATTTAGTTGAGAAATGGTTTCCGGCAACTGTCCATACAATCGGTTAGTGTTGAGATCAAGAGTAACCAAAGACTTCATTTTTCCAATCTCTGGTGGAAGTATGCCACTAAGATTGTTATAGAAAAGCTGTAAGACTTGAAGGTTTGTGAGATTCCACAATGTCAGAGGAATTGGACCGGAAAGCTGGTTCCCTGAAAGGTCTAAAGCAAATAGATCTTTCAAATTTCCTATCTCTAAGGGAATTGATCCAGAGAGCGTATTGTTGTCCATAAGAAGATAGTTTAGCTTTGTCAACAGGCCTATTTCTGATGGAATTTTCCCGGAGAACTGATTATTTTGGAGTTGCAATGAGACTAATTGAGTCCAATTGGCAATTAAATTATGTGAAATGTCACCAGAAAGAGAGTTATCTGATAAACCCAACTCGGTAATTTTGGTCAGATTGGACAATGACAAAGGAAGCGGGCCAGTGAGATTGTTCACTGCTAAGGCCAAGTAGGTGAGGTTGGTACAAAGGCCTAGCTCCGAAGGGATTGTGGAATTCAAGGCATTTTTTTGAAGATCAAGGGACTGAAGCTCCCTGAGTTGGCCTATTGAGGAAGGAATCATCCCTTGGAATGAATTGTTATACATTTCAAGTATTTGAAGATTGGACATCAAATCCATTTCTCCAGGAATTGGACCAAAGAAATTATTATTTCCTAGGCGAAGTTCTATGAGCTTGGAAAGCTTGGAAATATTTGATGACAATGGTCCTTCGAACAGGTTGTTAGTCAGGTTGAAGTGTGTGAGCTTGCCCAAATTGGTATATGCCAATTCTGGTATTGGGCCTGTCAAATAATTCTGAGACAAGTCAAGGTATGTCAAATTCTGGCAACTTGTTATGAACTCTGGGAATTCAGAAGTGAGTTCATTGAGCATTAAGTTGAGGTGGGTCAAGAAAGGCATGCCTGAAAAGTTGGACCAATCAAGACATACTAAGTAGTTTGCTCCAAGGTCTAAGTACCATACCTTTTGAAGATTGCTGAGTTGATAGGGGATGGTACCATTGAGACTGTTGTTGTAAAGACTAAGATACTGAAGCTCTGTCAACTGTGCTATCTCAGTAGGTATATTTCCTTCGAACTGGTTGTTGCCCAAGTCCAAGTAAGTGAGCATCCGGAGGTTGCCGATGGCTGGTGGTATCGATCCTCCCAGTGTGTTGTTGTTGAGGTCCAAGTGGGTGAGATTATAAAATGAAGTGAAGTCAAATTGGGTAAGTGTGCCAGAGAGGTTTGCATCGGACAGTTTTATTGCTGAGACAGTTCCTGTGGTGTGGCAAACTATGGCTGTCCAGTTGCAAAGATTGTTGAGGTTGGTGGGGTACCATGAATTAAGAGATGAAGAGGGAGAGAGACTGTTTTTCCATTTGATGAGAGCTTCTGCTTGTGTTATTGGAGATGATGTGATCCTCACTGGAAGTAAGGAGAGCAAAAGAATATGAAATAGAAGAAGAGACTCTTGAATGGTTGTCATGCCTAGCTTTCTAGCTGCTAAGTATACTCTCTTATAACTGATACGAATTCTTGTCACCCCCCATGCCTGGTTATATAGTAAGGTATGAGTTACAGTGCCAACTGACACTTGGCAGAATTACAAATCACTGGCAGTCATACTTGGGATTTTTTTTTTTTTTTTCCTCCTTCAGTAGGAATATTTTGGATTCTATTCAATTGGATGGAACTTAGTACCATAGAAAGCACGGACAATTCATTTGGGATGCCGTATATGAGACACACCTGTGAATTCTGTACGCATGTCCCAATTGTATCTTTTTTTTGTTAAAAAGAAAAGAAAAGTTGTAGGACACGACGGACACAGGAGGGACACTTATTATTATTATTATTATTTCTTTTTATTTTTTATTTTGAACACTTATCTTGTTATCTTTTTTATACTCTTTTGGATCTTATTATTAGTTTGTATTCTAATTTCTAAACATCATTTATTAGTTATGAATTCATTTTATTATCTCTTAAATTAATATACGTTTAACATTATATGAAAAAAAAATGTTTAAAAACTATAAATAAAAATATATTTAATAATTAATTAATATGCATATCTTTGTCGTGTCATGTTCTAATTTTTCAAAAATTGACTTAAAGTGATAATTTTAGTTTAAAACGCACGCATGTATAAGTTTAAGTCACGATTTCAGTTTAAAACTCACAAGCGGCTAAGTTTGTGTGTATAAGAGTCATTTCCCGTTGCACATATTTCATATTTTTTGCATTGTACATATTTTTAGAGTCAATGCATATCAATTTGCATTGGTTCAAGCCTCATCAAAATCATCATATCAATTAGCATTGTGCTCCATTTCAACTGTTGCGAAGCTATTTGTTTGCTACTTTGCTCTCTTGTTTGTTACTGCTATTTATTTATTTTTTTTTTTTATATCCTTTTCTTTTCTTATCAGTACCCACTTGTTCTTTTATTTGTACAATATTTACACTGACAGGATTTGAAGTAAAAAATTTTAAGGAAATACTGAAGAATGTTAATTTTGCAAAAAAAGACCAAGATTGACCGAAAATCAGACCGTGCAATCAGGATAATTCTAGCTCCATCATGAAGAGAATGAAGCCTTTTTCTTTGTGGCTGCTCATACGTCAAAATCGGTTTTGAATCTCATAAGATATTGTAAAGCAATTAGGTCAACACTCAAATCAGTTTTTTACTAGGTGTTGGAAGAGTGCAACGTGGTCAACAAGCGTCAAAGAACGTCAAGTTTGGGTAAGAAATGTCTTCGGAATGTGCACCACACAGGTTCTGATTTATTAAGGATGGTTTTTTTATTTATTTATTATTATATTTTACTCAATAAACGATTATTATAGACCATGGACAATGACAACAGTCTGTGCTCCTCTAATTTTTAGAACGTGAAGTGGGGACTGATGATGAGCACTTCTCTTAGTGGAATTCTAATTATGAACGTAGAGAATAAATATTCAACTGTAAGAAGACCCCGTGTATTTGTACCTAATTACTTACTCTTGGATACTGAGTGCCCAAATCCCTACTTCACTAGCATTCGGTCCATGAATCATAATTCTGGCTAACTTGACTTGCGGTCCGCGGATAGCACAATGAATTTGCAGCATATTGACTTAGAGAAAGATGTTGAAATATTAATGGATTTGACATTGAAGTTAGGGCTGAACAAGTCTAAACCCAAGTTCTACCGTCATTGAAGGCCTACAGGAAAGTTAGATTTGGATACAAATTTGTCAATGAGAAAATTCCCCAATTGATACCAATTAAACCGAGAGGACCATGTTTGCCTTGCCCAATAGTCCTCCTAACCAATAAATTACAGCCACTTGTTTCAAATGATGATATCAAATCTTTGAAAGCCTATGACATAGTTTATGTTAGGGGTTTAGGTTTTTTATTTATTTATTATTATTTAAAATTATTAGGGTTTTGAGATCCGGTTGTGTATTAACAAATTTAAGGCGAAGTTACTAATCAGCCAAATTATAAACAATCTTTGCAAAGTGATCAAGACCAATATTGTGTAAATAAGATGAACTATGGAAAATCAATCAACACACAATAGAGAAAACCAACGAAATAACTATTTCAAAGTAAAAACCTGTAAAGTAAAAACCACAAGGGGAACCTTCCCAACAAGTTAATCCAGTATGATTAGAGAAGTTTTACAATCAAGGGAAAAAAAACTTTTTCTAAACCCTACTACCCATACACAAGTTATGGAGAAAACCTTTCATTGTGTCAGTACATCTAGACTTTTCAATCACATGGACAACTTCACAAATGACACACTACGGTATGATTGGAACTTCCGACCAACTCTAAGAACTTCTTGAAGGTTTTCTTCACAACAACAAGTCTGTGTTAGTGGTATGATTTCATCTTTTTACTAACTAATTTACTTAGAACTCTCTAGTATGGTGAATTTGAGAGAAACTTTGTTACACAACTCTAGCCACACAAATGAAGTGTTTCTCTCTTTGAAAAACCACTCTTGGGATGACTTATGATGTCCCTTTTATATCCCAATAAATAGGGCTTCAATCAAGCTTGAAACGGACAAGTTATTAGGCATTTCACTTTGTTATGTTTTTTGTTTTCCATAGTTTCAATCTATCGAGTTGGTGTCGAGTTGCTATTGAGATGGGGTGGAGCTACTATCAAGGAAACATAAAACTTTGTTGTTCTAGGCTCAATTGATCAGCTAGTATCGAGGTTGGAGTTGAGGCTACTATCAACAACTATTGAGCTGGTATTGAGGTTGCTATCAAGAATGTAGAAATTTCTCTTTTTTGTTCTTTGGCAGTTATTGTGTCTTTAACTTGATCTTCAATTACCAAGATACAGTAAAACTCACGCTTTGACACACAATTTGACTCCCAATTTGACATATTTGTTATGGTTTGCACACTAAAATATATGGATCTAACAAAAAATATGACAAAATTCATTTTTGTCTCTCAGTGTATGCATTCATTGTTGTTTTGGTCGTATTTATATTTTAAAACCGGTAGTTTACACCCTCAACTTTGATAACATATCATTAAAAAAAAATGATCCGATTAATGGGTATTCTTAAGACAATTGTTAATTAACAATTTTAAGAAAGATTTGATATCACTTTCATAGCAAATATATTTTTTTAAAAAATGTTAAAAAAAAAATCAGTTTATTTTTTTATTTTGCTATAAAAATTTTCTGAAATTTTTTTTCTAAATCAATACTCTTAGGCATCTCAAAACTTTTCCTAAACCCCTCTTTCATTTATAACTGTCAACATTTCTTCTATAACCTCATTAATTTTATTTTTACCCATTATTTCGAATTTTTCAATTTTAATGTGAGAAAATATTCTCTTATACTCACTGTTCTACTCAACAATATTTTCAATCATTTTCAAAGGTGAAAATAGAAGTGATTAAATAGATTTGAAAGAGTGAAGATGAAAAGAAAAAAAAAAAATTGATGATCTGAACAAAAATAAAAGAAAATTGTGTTGTTGCGTTGTTGGTGTCGCCCCCAACTCAGAAATCCCACCAGCTACATTGAAATCCTAAATTGCCGCCACCTGATTTAGTCAGTTAAATCATCAAACCAATATAAAGTATCTAGATTATCTCTAAATTTCTTAACAGCTACATGGATTGAAAATGTTTGGAATAAAAACACAATCTGAGTGTAGCCATATCATGCTAAAATATTTGGCCTCTCTTGCTTATTTGATATTATGGAGTACTTGTTGAAATATTCTATATAACAACAGCATTGTGTTTTCTTGTTCTTAACCTCCCTTCCTTTGTAGTGCTTTTTAGTTATGCATGTTGTTGTTTGGGTTTGATGCATACACTGTTTGACATATAAAAACATATGTAGAATCCATGTGTTTTTCTTCCACTAGTCCCTAGTAGTTTGGCACATCCATGAGTCCTATATTTTGCGCATTATTGGTCTCCAATTCATCCTCACTTGTCTTTATTTTATGCAGTTTACAAAATGGCTTGATTTTATTGTTTAGTAGGGGATTGAAAGTTTACGATCCATAGTTTAGGGGGGACAAAATACACTTAACCCAAGAAGAAATTACTAGACCCTTCTTCTTAATCATTTTCATTTATGATATGAAAGGTGACATCCATAAGTAATTTGATTTGTATTAGCCTTTGCAGTAAATCATAAAAAGAAATACAAAACAAATTATCTAGTCAAAATCTTTACACAAGTATTAGGACCATTTTTGAGCTAAAACTGTCACTGAAAACTTAATTCTCTTCAAGATGACAGTAGATAAAAGGTAGAATATTAGATAGTCTTCATATTTATTAAAGAAAATAAAGTCAACTGTTGTAACAAATAGGACACATCACTTGATGAGTATTGGTACTAGATTTTGTTGGCAAACAATTTTGGACATAGACCGCTTGAAGAAGTGCGCTACGACTGAGCGGACCAAGTAGAGAATTTGGGAGTTGTCACTTGGTTTAGATCCTATAACAGACCTAACCATTATGCAGAGGTTTGTGCACCAAACATTGTTGTGTATATTGCCTTGAAAGTCCTAGACACGTATCTGTGGTATCTAGATAGAGGCTGATCTAGGAAGATGACTGGGGATAAGTCCCTTTTTAAGACCTTGGAAAAAATCTTCAAAGAACACCAAACCATTATTTACAACAAAATCTTAGAACTCTAGCTTGGAAACTCTAAAACTTATAGAAACTCTGCCCAAATTTCTCCAAAACGCTAAGTTTTGTTAGGATCATCAGCCAAACCAAAACCAATCATAATCTTTGTTTATGCAGGTACTATATCTTTTTCTTTTGAGTATTTGATCCTGTTTGATTACCCAATTATTTCATAAACATGTTTGTCTATAATGATCATATGGGCTAATTTAGGATCAAAGCAAGCTAGATTTACTTTATTTAGTTTGAATGTTCATAGTTTACTCTTATGATTTTCACATGCTAAAAAACTCTTGTTCAAAATCCTAGATACTAGGGGCCTATTTGGTAGTGGCTTTTAAACAACAGTTTTCAGTGTTTAAACAACAATAACACTTTTAACATGTATTTTTATAACACTCAAACGTTTATTTTCACAACATTGAAAACTGAACAACAATATTTAAACGCTGCTACCAAACGAGCTCTTAGATCTTTCTTCAATGAATGACATGTTTTGATGTCTTTCTATGACATGTTGGATGAATGGATGATATGACGTGATTAAGGTCACCATAATTTAGAAGACCGGTTCAATGGGCAAGATAGGTGCCTAACACCTTCCATCCTCATAAGTTAACTCCCAATCTTGGATCAACAGTTCATAGACAAGATCATATCCAGTGTAAATTTTATCTTTTTATAATGTAACTACAATTTCAAGCCATGTAATTACGTAAAACACATCTAAAACTAAGGTGGTGTAATGTTCTTATTATAATCAAATCTATATATATATATATATATATATCTATATATTACTAAAAGCTGAAGCGTAGCATTTAATGTTGCTACGCTCACGTTGAGCCACATCAACCGCCACGTCATCATTTTTTGTTTTCAATTTTTCTTATATATTTTTTTAAACATTTTCTCATTTAAGGTGACTTAATTATTTAAAAATTAAAATATCTTTTAACCATTATTTTTATTATTAATTTTCCAAAACTCTTATTTCCTTTTACTTCTTCATCTCCCCACTACTTTCTACCTTAATATCTTTCTTTCTCTACCTTTTTATCTTCCTTTATTTTGACTCTTCTTATTCTCAATATCTTACTATAAATTTGATATTTTCTTTTTCATTCTATGCATAGTTTTCTCACACAAAAAAGGTTATTTCTCTCTCTCTCTCTCTCTCTCTCTCTCTCTCTCTCTCTCTCTCTCTCAATTTGTTTTTCATTTTTTGTTTGATTTTTTTTATTGCATCAATTCTTTAGGTTGATGAATTTTTGTGTTAATTAGAATTTTACTTTGAGTTGATGTAATTTAGTTTTGTGTTTTAAGTTGTTATCTTCTATATTCTCTTTGATTAAATATTATCCTACTGCATTATACATATAGTGTATAATAATATATTGTTATTATATTACATAGAATGACTTGGATAATTTGATGTTTATTGCTATTGAGAATGAACTTTTTGAATCAAGTCTAAAAAAATATGAACTACTATATATCATTTAGATAAAAACTTTTATCATAGATACATTAATACTTTTTTTGCCACAAATTTAAATCACGCAAGCTTAATAACTTTCTATTATGTGTTAGCATTGTCTCTACTTCTTCTTCTTCTTCTTCTCAAAAATATTATGTATCATCTTTAAAGGATGCCAACAATATTGATCTTATGGCAAAAGTTACATAAAATATTGAGAAAAAAATGTTTTATATTACAATCTACTAAAAATGTTTTTTAAATATTTAAATCTTTTTATTTTTCATATCACTGACGTGTTTTACAATTATCACGTGTTAACTTAAGTCTTAATATCCTTAAGTTGTTTCGGCAAAAAGAAAAAAAAAAAAGAAGTTGTCACAAAAGAGGAGTTTGTGTTAAGTTTTTTGCAAAATGAAAGTAAACAGTGAAATAATGATTCATGAATTAAAAAAAAAAAAAAATTATCTATACATATTTATCTTGTGCTATTGTAACTTTACATATAATTTTGCATTTATATGTTCATTTACTTTAATTCAGATGTTTATAACTTAATAATGAAATCTATAAACAAGGTAAGTAAAACAATCATATTTCTACCATTCAAAAAGTCACAATTTCTTTTTTATGAAAAAGGCATTTTACATTTCCTTGGAATTATTTTTAAATTTTTTTTTATAAAACCTTTGACATGCTACTAACCTAACCACTTCATACATTAAAAATATTTAAGGCTCATTATTATTTTCATTAATATATTATGGATATTTTAATTGATTGAGACCAAACTAGAGAAATGCCTTTCATATTTTCTTGAAAATTCAGAAGGAAAAAAAACTTTTGACATACTACTAACGTGACTATATCTATAACTATTTAAGCCATCCATGATATCTATTTTTTATTGATAACGATAAAATTTACAACTAGCAAGTGAACATACAAAGTAATAAAGAATAAATGAAGGAAGAAAAAAATAAATGAAATCAAACGTCAATTAATAATCGTTATTTGGAAAATAAAAAGGTGGTCTAGAGGAATAAGAAATAAAATAAAGATGGCTATACAAAGGACATTGAAAACTTTATAGTGCAATAAAATCAACCATTACATTCACTTAATTAAATCAATAATCAACAATTAAATATTATAATACAAAATTTAAACTTAAGACTAATCAAACTCTAACTAGGGAAATTATATAAATAAATAAATATATATATATATATATATATAATCATAATCTTCATACACAATAAATAGTTTTACCTCTTATTTAATGTTTATGTTATGCAAATCATCAACCAATAAATATATGATAATGGAAAAAATGTTATAGACAAGATTATGAAAAATATGATGAAACTTTTTTTTTTTTTTTTAACTCTTTATATAAAGTGTAGGGACTAAAATAATATTTTATCTAAAAAATTAACACGCGCATTCTACTACTCGTTCTTGACCTCTTGTGGAGTGAATGAGTCTTTGAGCTTTCATTCTTTATGTCTTACTTCTTTCCTAGGCTAGGTTTTGCTTGATCTTGGGCCTTTCCTTCTCCAATCCGTTCCTTACCCTCTTTTGCGGGTCAATTAATACTTCTGCCATGCCATCCTGATGTTCCTGGCATGCTATTATTTAACTTATGCTTGTTGGGCCTCTTTTAAGCCTGTTGTATGTTTTCCCTTTACTCAATTCTAGTAACCCAGCACTATTATTGGGCTTGTACTCATGCTCTTTTAGGCTTCCTTGGCCCATTTCATCGCTTTCGGGCATCCTTGGCCCATTTCATTCTTTTTGGGCATCCTTGGCCCATTTCATTTCCTTGGGCATCCTCGGCCCATTCCAATTTTTCATTCCTATGGGCTTTCGCTAATTCTTGTGGGCTTCCTCAACCCAAATTACCATATATTTCACCTTCGGGGTTTATGGGTTTTTCCACCAACCCCTTAGTTACTTAGTTCCCTCTTTTAGGCTCCTTTGGGCCTGCTTGCTTTCTTTGAGGCTCTTTTGCTATCTTTTAGGCCTATGGTCCATTATTCCTATCATTCGAGTTTAATGATTTTCTTCTCAATTTACTAACTCTTCTTCTTTATTTCCCTCCCATATTGTTGGGCTTCTTCCTGCTATTGAGCCTTCTCACCAAAGTGGGCATCAACAAGTGACGACGTCATTTAAAAATGATGCATCATTGTTTCATTAGATACATAGGTGAAGAAACTAATAGAGGTAAACATAAGGACCAATAGCACTCATTTGAAATTTCAAAAAGCAAAAGAACTTAATAGATAAACTTTAGGGACCTATAGCGTATTTTATCCTAAATGGAATCGTTTTTTAAGCTTTGACGTATGCGAGATTGACTATGAATTGAACGATGTTATATATGTTATGTTATACAATCTAATTGTGCTTAGGATCGCAAGGTAAATGGTGGCAAAGCTGAAGCGTAGCTTTTAATGTTGCTACTCTCACATTGCGTCACATCAACTGCCATGTCATTTTTTTTTTTTTTGTAATATAATTTTTCCTACAATTTTAAAATGATTTTTACAATTTTCAACCCTATAAATCCCAGCTCTATAAATGCAGCCCACTACTTATTTATTTACTTCCACTATCACCCTATTATAAATCCAATCCACTACTTATTTATTTACTTCTACCACATCATTATCCTATTTCTTTCCAATTTTTCTCTAATTTTTTTAACATTTACTCTTTTTTTTTTATAAATATTTTCACTTACTCCAACCTTTCTCCCTCCCTTACCTTTTCATCTCTCTCTTACCTTTTCATCTCCCCACCACCATCTACTTTAATATCAATTTTCATCTTTCCTTTCATCTTTTCTTATTTTGTCTCTTCTTATTTACACCATTTCACTATAAATTTGTCAATCTCTTCCATTCTCTGTATAAATTTTTCTCATAAAAAAAGGTTATCTCTCTCTCTTTCTCTTTCTTTGTGTGTGTGTGTGTGTGTGTGTGTTGATTTTTTTTTATTTTACTTGCATCTCTACTTTAGGTTTATAATTCTTAACTAATTTTCATAACTTTTTGGAATCAACGTTTGGTCAATATGATGTCATTGATAAATCTTTGTTGTAGAAAGGATATGATGGTGAAATACTTCAGTTCCCTAGGATTTCTTGTAGCTGTGTTCAGCCTTGTACCTATAGAAGGCCAATGTAGTTGTGTTTAGAGAGATGACCTCACTGTTAAAGAAGATTTTGAGGTATTAATGCAACCTAAATTTGCCGCTGCTATCATTGAAGAGGTTGTAATTGTTATGGTTCATAGCAACTGACGATGCTTGAAGTGTGCATGAAATTAAAGGCTATAGGGGAGAGATGGCCTCACTATTAAAGATTATTTTAAGTTACTAATGCAACCTGAAATTGCCGCTGCTATCATTGAAGAGGATCTAATTATTACGGTTCATACCAACTGACCATGAATCATGTATATATCATGTATATGTTGTAAATGAAATACTAATATCATGCATATACTCTTGCAATTCTGCACAATTAATCTCTTTGTTTATGTGTTTCAGTGTTTTTTGAATATAAAGGATGTCAACAATATTGATCTTATGGGAAAAGTTACATAAAATATTGAGATTTTTTTTTTTTTTTTATATTACAATCTACTAAAAATGCTTTTTAAATATTTAAAACCTTTCTATTTTTTATATTACTGACGTGTTTAACAAAAAAATATAAATAGATTATTGAATTTATACATTCATCTTTGGTGGTTTAACATTATATATAATTTTACCTTTACATATTTGTCTACTTTTATTTAGATGTTTATAACTAAATAATATTATCAATGAAGAATAAAAAAACCAAAAATAATGTCTATACATATCTATACTATATATAATAATGGAGTTTTGTAATAAATTTTATAAAGTTCTTTACGCCCTACATCTTTAGCAACTTTTTTTTTTTTTTTTTTTTTTTTTTTTAATTTGCAACTTACTTTGTTCAACTTTTCATCTTCTTCAATTATTGTCTTTTTAGTTCAATATTTCATCCCCTCCAATAATTTTATTTTTTAAAATTTTCATTTGATTTTCTTTAGATTTTAAAAAAATTTCCATTATATCTTCTTAAATTCAATAGTTTCACTTCATCCAACCTTTCATCTACTTCCACCCTTTCTCTTCCATCTTAATTTTCATATAAATTTCTTCTTAATTACTTCATTTACATCTCTCTCTCCTATTTTTTCCAAGTTATCCACGACAAAAAGGTCAATACTCTCTCTCTTTCTCCAATTTTTTTCTCTTTTGGTTGATTTTTTTTTTTATTATTGTTTCAACCACTTTTTTTTTTCTACTAATGGTTTTTTTTTTTTTTTTGGTTATTGCTGTATTATTCTTATTATTTATTTATTTCCATCTCATTACTAGAAAAAAAAATGTAATTCAATTTTGGGAATTCATGATGAATGAGTTTGAGTTTTTATGGTCTCAAAACTATTCAAATATGTTTTTTCTTTTTCAAAATTGATTTGAATTGAGCATTTGATCATGTTTGTTATAAATTGCTTTATGGTTGCCCTTCTCTAGATTGCAGGAATGTTACTTTCAATATGTTTGCCATAATGTTTTTCTGTCTGATAATGAACTTCAATGTGATATTTTCCGTTTTGGTATTTATTTTATAGTAAGCGTGTTATTCATTTTTATCAAAGATAAATCGTTATTGTTCTCCTTTTCCTATCGTTTTATATGTTGACCTAAATTTCATTTTTATCTTTGCTTTGTTTGTCAATTTCTTGACAGATATCAACAATTAAGCCTTGCAATCACTGGAAGCTTTTTATTCTATTGAACTTCATACCAATCAATTGGTAATTATTTTTTTTCTTAGAACCTTTTGAAGGAAAGGGGAATAAATTTGTTGTTTTTCTTGGGTGGTGTTTGATAATTTGCTTTTTATGGTTCAACACACATTAGCTATATAAGATTTCTCTTTTCTTATATTAATAATTTGTTGTTTATTATTTAATTGGACTGTTTGGTGTCCCAGAAATTGTGGGCCAATGGAAGAGAAAACAAAGTACAGTTTGAAGCTTAAATTTTTTTTTGGTTGTATAGAACTTGGGGTGTAACAATTTAAATCTTTTTATCTTAACTTTTTAAAATGAAACTCTAATTCTTCAAAGCACACCAGCTTAAGTAGATTGTTGTGTTGTGGCTGGAATTTTTGTGTTTTGAACCTTAGTTGGCCTATTTGGTTGATGAACAACTTTGGGATTGTTCAGATTTTGAGAAATTGTTTGGGATTTTAGGAGTGAGGAAATTCAAAAAACTGAATTCTTTTAAAATTCCATTAGTATCTAGCTTTAAGCTAATTGTTATGCGAATGGAGAAACTAATTGGTTTTTAATTCTTGAATATCTATCTATGATATTGTGTACATGAACAACAGTTGGGTTTTTAGTTTTAGATTTTGGATTATGCTACTTTCTTTCAACTACTTGATTTTCTTTTTGGAATTGTCTCCTATTGAAGGTCTATAAAAGCTCGAAAACGTGTTGAAAACACAAGAGCTATTTAGACCCCCTAATTAAAATTACGGCTCGATAGATTTTACACAAGTTTAATATAAAGTGCGGAATAGTGTAAAAGTGAGCGGATGAACAAGTAAGCTACTCTAATCCATAAACTAAGCAACACAGCAGTATAATGGAATAAAACAAGAGTAGGGAAGAAGGATGCAAACACATAAAACACCGAGACGTGTTCTCGAAGAGGAAACCGAAGAACTCGGCGAAAAACCTCTCTGCCACCCTCTAAGCGGAAATCGATCCACTAGACAATCAGTTGGGATACATGAGTAAGCAAGAGACCCTCCAAGCCTAATCTACCCGATGTACCTAAGCCCTCCAAGCTCCTACTCCAACAAGGCTTCTCGGAACCGTGTCTTGTCTTAGTTCTCCAGATCCCGCAACAAGCTCCATGTTGCATCTGCCATTCCAAGCTTCTTCCAATGCTTCCCAGCAGCTCCAAAATGTCACTCAACACTCTCAAAAGGTGTGGTAAGTGTTTGGGCTATCAACCTCTCAAAGGTGTGGAAAATGGAGAGGGAAGGGTTGAGGAGATACCACAAGCAAGTGTATAGAGAAAGGTGGGGATGACAATCTCTAATTGCTAATGTGTTTGGCTAGGGTTTTCTCTCTGAATCATCCCTCAACATTTGTGGGTAATGGGGGTTTATATAGGATAGGTGCAAAATGTGTGAGTCATTCAGTACAGGCTGGCAGAACAGCATGTCTCGCGGGTGTCTCGCGGGAAGGCCTTACCCGCGAGATACTCGCGAGAGACAGCTGTCTCCACCTGGACTGACTTTTCGCATTCCAGCATGTGCAGGGCACATGCCTTACTTCGCGGGAAGCTTAGTCGCGACATACCCGCGAGATTCCTTCAGCTTCCAATTTTGCTTGAGTCTTCACACACTCTTTATCACACACCCCTTACATCAATTCCCACAACAAATACAGGGTATAAACAATTGATATTAATTACAATCAAATTTGGCACGGAATAAAAGCCAACAGAACACATAGTTGTAAATCACAACTTTACAGTCTAGAATATTGTGTACATGAGTTTTAGACAAAACCTAACAATACTCCTATACTTAAGTTTTAAATTTCATATTTTTCTATTTCTTTCCTTATTAAACATAATATGATATAGCTGATGTGATGCAATGAAGGTAGGAGCAACTGCTATTTTTGGTGCATAGCAGCTGATACATTATGATAATTTCCCATAGCCATTTAAACTTCATGACTTGGAATGCTAATAGCCATCTTCTCTGAGGCAAAAACAATTGGTCTAGTTCAATAAGTTTGCCACTAACTTTGACCACAACATCATGATAATATGAGTGACTCACACACTTACAATTCGTATATGCACTATCTTGATTCTTTGTGGAAATTCAAAACATTGATAAAATGAATGAAATGGCAAGTGCATGATTTGTATATAGACACGTTGATGAATGTGTGTAGTGGACATGAATAGAATCGATGGCATGTGTTTGACAATTTGGTCTTTGATAGAAATAAATATAAGTGAGGGTCTATTAAATTTTTACCTCTTTATCTCCCCACTATTCTCTACTTGACTGTATTTATCTTCTCACTACTCTCTACTTTAAAGTCATACTTCCTTCATCATTTTCTTTGTATTATATTTTAACTCTTCTTCTCCCCATTTTATTTTGTATAAATTTGATATCATTTCTTCCATTCAATCCATATTTTCCCCACACAAAAAATTGTAAATACTCTCTCTCTCCCTCTCTTGTGGATTTTTGCTCTTTCTTATAATTCTAATTAAGGTTGATGGTTTTTATATTTAAATATGTGTTTTGGTATTTTTTTTTTTAATTTATTTCCCATTACAGAGTCTTCTCTCTCCCTTTTAAAGCTTTGGTTGAATTTTGATTTGGGTTAATACTTAGTTTTTTAGAAATATGAATTTGAGTTTATGTCAAAACACATTCTACATGGCTATGAATTTGAATATACTTACCAATTTTGAGTAATAAATTATATAAAGTATGTCTTTTATTCCTTTTGTTTCATTTTAATTTTTGTTAAGATAACATTGTAATTTTGTGATGAATTTTTATTATTATGATAATCTCATTATTCCTTAAGAGATGAGAAATTTGAATAATAAATTTGAAACTTATAAAGTTTAGTTGTATATCAAATATAACACACTACAACAGAAGTTAGAAAAATATAATTCATCTTAAAAAGATATTAATCAAACATACAAAATATAATAGTATGATATATTTGTACTTTGTAGCTATAAAAAGATGAAAAATACTTGTAGAAATTAAAAAAAAATAATAATATTTGAAATAATTGTTAATTTTTATATATTACACCCCATTACAAAATATTTATATATTCTCACGTATCGCGTGGGTCTACGGCTAGTATATCTAAAACCTGAAGCGTAGCATTTATTGTTACTACACTTCTGTTGAGCCACATCAGCGGTCACATAATTCATTTATTTTCTACCTTTCCTTTTCTCAATTTTATTCTCCCCATTCTAAAAAAAATATTTAAAAAAAAAAAAAAAAAAAACTTTTCTTCTCCCTATTAGTCCATATTTACTGTTACACTTCCTCCAGCCTTTCCCCTCCATTTTTGCTCTTTATCACCCCTCTACTCTCTACTTTACCATTCCTCCTTCATCATTTTTTCTTTCTTATATTTGACTCTTCTTCTTCCCATTTTATTTTGTATAAATTCAATATCATTTCTCTCATTCAATCCATATTTTTCCAACAAAAAATTTGTGAGTACTCTCTCTCTCTCTCTCTCTCTCTCTCTCTCTCTTATTGCTTTAGTTGTATTTTGGTTTGGGTTAATGCTCAGTTTTTTTGCAAATAGTGATTTGAGTTTATATCAAAACATAATCTACATGGCTATGAATTTGACTATGCCTACCAATTGTTTGAGTATAAAATATTATAAAGTCTATTTTGTATCCCTTGATTAAAATAATATTGTAATTTTGTGATGAATTTTTATTATTACGATAATCTCCTTTTTTCTTGAGAGGTGAGAAATTTGAATAATAAATTTGAAACTTATAAAACTTAGTTTTATTTTAGGCAAATATTGTATTACACACTACAACAAAAGTTAGAAGAATATGGTTCACCTTAAAAATATATTAATCAAACATATAAAAAAAAATACTTATGGAAATCTTTTAAAAATCTATATATTTCTAAAAGTGAAAGCGTAACATTTATTGTTTTAGCCACATCAGCGGCCATGGCATCTTTATCTTTATATTTCTAAAATTTGAAGAGTAACATTTATTATTGCTACACTCCAATTTAGCCACATCAGCGGTCATGACATCTTTATAAAAAAAAATGGCATTAAAAAAAAAAAAATCTAAAGATGACTTTACACATTCTAAAATAATAATTAAATACATGTAACTTACCAACTATAATAATGCTATTATCATTATCATTGTAAACATATAGTCATAAAATATGTTATTTATAAATAATAATAAAAACCAAAATAAAAAAAGTAGGAATTCTTCACCGGACATACCATCCTTTTTTTTTTTTTTTTTTTTGGGTTAACACTTCTCATAGGCATTTTATCAAACATGTGACATAGAACTACAAATGGTGGGATTATCTTCAGCATTCCACTTTGTTGGTGGTAATTTATAGTAAAAGAGACATGATAGAAATAGAAATAGGAATACCACTTAACACTCCAATATATTTAAACATTATATATATATATATATATATATATATAATACTAAACATATTAAATATTAAAATATTCAATATTGGACATAAAAAAAAAAAAAATCAAAATTGCATTATCAATTTATGACCTTACACATTCTCTTGAATGAACATATGAATACTAAATTATTCTCAAGTGCATTATGGCAAAATAAATTGTCATATGAACAGAATAGTAGAAAACACACCCAATATTGCATTATGAGTGTATGACCTTACACATTCTCTTCATATATTAAGTTATGCCAAAGTGCATTACGACAAAATAAATTGTCATATGAAAATGAATAGTATAAAACACACCCATGAAGAAAATAAAAGAAAACACACACATCAAGAAATTTTGGATTTTCTTTACTAAGATTGAAATGATTTCTTCGAGCAGAGATAGCAATTCAACAAAAAGTCATCGTCTCAATTTGGTAAGTATTTCAATGTGCTTACAATACTCTTGATCTTCACTCTAATTTTTTTTTTTTTTTTTGGTACATTTTAAATGTTTTCCACTTCTTCTTTTAAGTGATGATTATTTTCCTTGATCACATTTTATCAAATTGCTTCCATCATATTGAAATACATTACCATCTTGCTAATTTCTTATTTTGTTTTAGTACATGGTCTTTTGCCTCCCATTGGTTTATTTTATTTTTTTGAATAGCTTTGTTATTTTTTAAATTAAATACTAGACAAATTCTTGCTAAAATCCTTTAATCTCATCTAGATATATGCTAATTTATAATTTCTTTCTTAGGATACCTTGGGAGAGGAAACAAAATATTATGATTCATAGGTATGGTGTTTCTCTTTTTCTTTATATTTGGGATTATACCATGCGTTTCTCTTTTTCTTTGTATTTGAGATTACACCTAATCTTTATATTGTTTTTTCATTAATTTTCAACAAAATACAATGCAAATAACATTATAGTAATTCAAACACAATAAAGGTTTTTTTTTTTTTTTTTTTTTTTTTAATTTTAAGATCTAATCTCTAAATGTTACCATTTATAATTTTCAAGAAAACAATTATGGGACACTTACAATGTTTAAGTATTGCATCCCTTTTATGACTATGGGAATGCATGCAATATTTCTTTATGTTTTCCATGGTTAACCTAATATCCATTACTTTGGATTTAAAAATTCTCTCAACTAAAGCATATACCTTGATGTAACTTATTATTAGAAAATTCTACAACTTAATTCAAATCATATTAGCCAAATATATATATATATATATATATATATATTGTGCATACCCAAAATATGGTTATTGGGCTCAACCTTTATTTGGGCTCACAATTTATTTGTATTGTGGACTTTGGGTTTCCTACTATGGGTGGCCCTATGCTCGGTGACCCAAATGCACTCCTGTTTCCTTAAACCCTTCTCTTTACCTCATAGAGTCGCTCCTTTTCTCTCCTAGTTCAGTCACTCTTCTCTTGTTCGTTCTCTTTCCAGATTTTCCAACCAACATTCCTCCTTCTCTTCTCCTATTTATAGGCTAAGATGAGTGGAGGTGTTATGATTACTCCCCCTTACTAGTGTGAATGGGGGTCCAATTCCATCATCTCAAAGTGGATGTTCCATCCAAAAAGGTGGTAATGGCATTGGAACTGATTCCTACCTCCAAAAGCCCGCTCGGCAGCGATATTCTCGAAGGTGCTACCAGACAGCTGAGTACAGGATGTCTCTAAGTAATAACACATTGGACTAGGTTAGAGACGATCGGGAGGGGCTTGCTTTGGGTATCCAGGACGATGCAGCCTCCGGGTTGGGCCCTAAGGCGTCTGGATCAAGGCTAAAGGTCCGGAATGGGGATAGGGTCATATAATGTATCTCAAAGCTTGGGCCCAAGGCCTGTGGGGCCTAGGCCCCATCCCTGTACAAGCCCAGGGGGCTTAGGGCCCATCCCCGTACAAGCCTTGAGGGCCTGGGGCTCATCCCTGTACAATAGCCCCCCCTTGATTCGTGTCCAGATACCGAGCATGAATCAAGGAAGGCATGCACTAGAGGCTCCTCGGGAAGCTCATGCGTTAGTGACTAAATGGATAGGACATTCATTTATGTGCTCTTGAAAGGTGTGTCATGCCAGACTGTCAAATGTAACCATCATCATAGCCTGACAGTTCGTGAAATGCGGCGGTGCGCGTGGCAATTACAAAAAGGATTCGAAAAGTTTTTCCTGCCTCCCATTTTCATTAAACGCTCTTAACCCCATTTGGACCCTATAAATAGTTCCCTCTGATTTTTCACATCATTCTTTACATCCTTTCTCCTTCAACTTATTCTTTGCCAAGCATTCTCCTCCTGTGCGTAAACACTCCACTCTAGATCATCATTCTCTAGAGCCCAAAGTAAGTTTTCTTTACCCTTTCTTCCTTTCAATTTTTCTTCACTCCATAGTTTAGGAATGAGATATTCTCATCTTCTTGCACTTGGGGCTGCCTTGGCTAACTTTAGAGAAGCCTATGGCATCCCTGGGGATGTCGATATCGCCTATTGTCACAAGAGCAATATCGTTCTTGAGAGGGGCTCTAGCCCAAACGTAGCATTTTTTCCCTTGATGGCTATATTAGAGGGTGGGGTTAGGTTTCCCGTGGACCCTCTCATTGTAGGCACCCTTAGGTTCTATGGCCTATTCCCAGACCAACTCCCCCCCAATTTTTACCAAGTTGTGAGTTGTGTAAGTAAGCTAAACCAAATATACTAGTTGCAACTGAACCATCTTGACATCAAATTTATGTATAGTTTATGCGGCAATATTAGGTCAGATTATTATTTAAAGACTAGGGACATGCGGGTACGACTTATATCATGCTTGCCTGAATCCAATAGAAACACAGTAGGAGAATTTGTTCGGGTGAACGACAACTGGCTTGCTGATTAACTCCCCTGCCTGCTTTTGCCACGTGATGTTGGTCAGTACCGAGTATCTTTTACTTATTAATTTGCGTTTTACTCATGATTATTTTGCTTAAATATTTGTATTGTTTTGATGTAGAAAGAAAAAGGTTTAAGTCAGACCTTAGAGTAATGCACATGAGGGAACTAAACTTCATACTTCGATTTGAAATATTTGTGCACTCCGACGAGCAACTTCAAGCATCGCAACTTATCCTTGGCTGCAACCCCGTCTACACTACTTGGTAGCCTTTCGGGCCAGCTTTATTGGTGGATAGCCTGTTGTTGTCGTATATCAACATTTGGCATGCTAATTTTCTCCGGCCCTCCTTGACCATTGGTGAAGCTTGGGACCTCGGCCCCAGGTATACTACAACGAAGGATCTTGCCTCGGTGAGAGACGAATTGGCTGAATGTGTGTCCCAAAGTTGTAAAGTCCACATTCCTTTTTAGGAGCTTGAAGCCCCAGCCCGAATAGCCGAGCCAGAAGCAGCTGAGGCTGACCAAGATGTAGAAATGGTGACCAGGCAAACAATGACTATTGACTGCTTCTTGCCCGACACAGGTCCCTCAGCTCAACCTCAACAGCCTTAAGGAAAAGATTAGACTCCCCCTCCTCCCCCTTCCAGCCATGCAAAAAAGAAACAACGCGTCATCGATCAGCCTCCTAAGGTTCCGAGTGATGCTTTCGCCAGGACCCCCCTTCGAGTGTCTGGTGGGATCACGATCCGAGAACCGGTTGGCACTTCTTGACCAACTACCCAAGTCGGGACAAATGTTACATCCTTTTCTCGACCTGAGGTGGGCTAGTAGATTGCTTTTAAACTCGACAACGAGCCTCTATCGGCGTTTGCTAGTGTGAGAATGCAGGCTCAAGGCGAAGGAGGGTGGGTCGACCAAAGCCTTGTGCAGGGTCTTTTATTACCCAAGGATGTCCAATTATTCTTGGATGGCACTAAGGATTCGATAGCAAGGAGGCTACAATGGCATACTATAGCGGTAACTTCCTCTCCTTCCCTTTTTTTCATTTGTTTTGATGCATGAGCAATCTCTTTATTTTTATATTTGTTATTATTGCGATACCAAGCCACGTAGCTGACCCATATCCTTGGCGAGAGGCTGAAGGAGCTCGCTGAGGATGCCGAACGAGAAAAAGCACTCAAAGACATTACAATTGCCATGGCAAAGGAGAAGGGCAAAGCTGCTGAGGCTGTCGAGAAGAAGGTTCAGTCTTTGGAGAAAGCCGGGTTGGTGGCGGAAAGGAAACTGGCCGAGGCGAAAGACAAGCTGGGGGGGTATAAAGCTTAAATTGGCAGAGGCAACCAACCTAAACTTGGCTTAAGTTAACGAGATAGCTGACTTGAAGGCAGCCCTTAAAGCCTACAAGAATAAGTGGTACAACGAGGGCTTCATGGATGTTGAGAACTCCGTGGAGCCTATTGTCCACCAAGCCCAGTTTCATGGGTTCAGGGAGGGGTAGCTGGCAACCCTTCAAGTAATGCGAGTACCTGAAGATTCCCCACTGAGGAATCTAGAGAAAATCTCGTACCCAACTCCTCCTCCCCTAGTAGAGTCAAGCTGGTGTTGCTGACGAAGATGCACAAGTCCAGCAACCACCAACCAAGGACGTCCCAGACCAGTAAGCCGATTATGTAGTCCATCTCCCGCCTACCGATCCTTCAGTTTGATACTTATGCTTTAGCTTGCTTTTATTTTCTGTCCGTGTTCAATTTTCACTTTTATTTGTTTTGTTTGCCTATAGTCGCTGGGTTGTGGTGACAAAACAATGGTTTATTTCTGCTTGCTTTCCTTTGGTGAACAAACATTTGGTTTATCCGTATTTATGAATGTTTGCTACTAAGTTATTTCTTCTGTCATGTTCTGCCTGCTTGTTTCCTTTTTTTTTTTTTTTTTTTTTTTTTTTTTTTTTTTTTAATTTATATATATTTATATTCCTAATGACCGGGTAGTCTAATCACGGTCTACCTTTGAATGGTGATTGAGACTGTTTCCTCGTTTGTCCTTAAAAGGATAAATTATATCTGTGCATGTATAGTGACCGGGACTGGTTTGGAAGAGATTGCCTATGTCTAGAAAGAATTGGCTCCTCGGCAATAAGAACTGAATTTGATATAGGTTGACTTATCTAGGAAATTTTAGTGTAAGGTAATTACCTTCTTGTGATTTAGATTGAATCCGAGTGATTGGTTTCAATTCCCCTAATAATTCGATGTAATCCCCATGTGCTAGAATAGAGTCGGGAAGTGGGTTTCTACTCTTGGAATAACTCAGTGTAAGATTTTCTCTTGTCTGGTGATTAAGATCAAACCGGGAACAGGTTTCTATCCTTAAGTAAATTTTGAAATTAGGTTTCCACCTGTTCGGTGATGAAGATCGAACCGGGAACGGGTTTCTGTACTTAGATAAAATTCGAGATTAGGTTTTCACCTGTCCGATGATGAAAATCAAATTGGGAATAGGTTTCTTTCCTTAGATAAAATCTAAGATTAGGTTTCCACTTATCTGGTGATGAAAATTGAGCCGGGAACAGGTTTCTGTCCTTAGAATAATTTCTTAGTTCTCACGCTTGTTGACTGGGGATAATGAGTTAACAACGATAGAATTATAAGTACAAATACACCTGCATGGATAAACAGTGCTTTCGTATTAATTAACAATATGCACATATAACATTACACTCAATCCGTACCCCCGTGTACTGATAATCAGTGGTAAAATTTCTTCAAATTATGGGCATTCCATGGCTGGGGAAGTGGTCTTTCGTCCAAATCTTCCAAATAGTATGCCTCTATACCTGCAATGGCGGTAACTCTGTATGGTCCCTCCTAAGTTGGCGCTAACTTTCCTGCATTAACATCTCGCGTATTCCCTACTACCTTCCGCTCCAAACTCCCTTCTCCTCACGTCCCTGTTGTATCTTCGGGCAAGTTTTTAATGATAATTTGCTAGCCGTTTAGTCATCGATTCCCGGTGCTCTTCCAACAAGTTTAACTGTTTCAGCATTAATTTCGAATTCTTGGCAGGGTTGAATCCTGAAACCCGGGCACTACATAAGTTTATTTCTGCCAGTATAACTGCTTCTGCTTCGTATGTTAGAGAGAATGAAGTTTCTCCCATGGACCTCCTCGGAGTTATTCGGTATGCCTTCAACACATTAGGCAACTCCTCTACCCACTTGCCCTTAGCACCTTCTAATCTCCTCTTCAACCCATTCACAGTGGCTTTGTTGGTAGCCTTGACTTGGCCGTTGCTTTGCGAATATGCCAGGGTAGAATATTGGTTTGTGATGCCAAAACTGCCACAAAACTCAAGAAAAGCTTTGTTGTCAAACTACAACCCATTGTCTGACATTAGGGACTCTGGTACCCTGAACCTCATCATTATGTTTCTCCAAACAAACTTCTTAACATGCACATCCCAGATGTTCACCAACGCCTTTGCCTCCGCCCACTTGGTGAAATAATCTACAGCTACTAAAACAAACCTTCGATTTCTAATAGCCCAGGGGAATGGACCAACGATATCTAGCCCCTACTGCGCAAAGGGCCATGGGCTACTAATGGGATTTAAGCTCCCTGCTGATTCGTGGATCATCAAGGTGTGCTTTTGACACTGCTCACATTTCCATGCATACTTAGTAGCATCCCTTTGCATTCACGGCCACCAAAATCCCTAAGTCATTGCTCGGTGAGCTAATGAACGTCCCCCTATGTGACTGCTGCACACTCCTTCATGTAACTCGGCCAGGAGTTCTTAAATCTTGCTGGGGGGCAAACACTGTAGGTAGGGCCCGTCAAAAGATCTTTAATACAGGTTACAATCAGCTGATAACCAATACCGAGCAACTGTCCAGCATACTTTTTTTGCTTCCTTCTCATCAGCAGGCACTCAATCCTTGGCTAAAAAGTCGATGTCGGATCCATCTAACATGGCTTAACTGTTGTCACCAGCGAAACACCTACTCCTGCATTGAAACTCAGTTTTGCTACCAACTCCACTTTTATTAATCAAGGAATTTCCTTGGTTGATGATGCCGCTAATATGGCCAAAGAGTTAGCGTGCCGATTCTGCCCCCTGGCTACCTGAACCACTCTAACATTCAAAAAGCGGTCTATAGTTTGTTTCACCAGCCATAAGAACTTCATCATTTGGGGATCCTGATTGACCACCAACTAAGAGTCCAAGTAGATCTCTACTTCTTTAGCACCTAGATTTGAAGTAACTCTTAATCTGGCTAGCAGGGCCTCATACTCGGCCTCGTTATTAGAGGCCATAAAACCCAACCTAAAGGAATGCTCCAATTTTATTCCTTCTGGGGTGATGACTATGATCCCAGCCCCGGCTCCAAATGCATTGGACGCACCTTCCACAGATACCTTCCACGAAATTACCTCTATAGGGCAAACCATCTCCTTCCCCCCGTTGAGGAAAACTCTGCAACGAAATCAGCGAAGACCTGACCCTTCATGAGCTTCTAGGCCTGTACTTAATATCAAAATAGCCCAGCCGAGTTCCCCACTTAGCTATTCTTCCCATGAAATCAAATCTCTTCAATAACAACTGTAAAGGATACTTGGTTAATACGTAAATAGTATGAGCCTGAAAGTAATGGGGTAGCTTCCTCGTGGCATGAACTAATGCCAACACTAACTTCTCCAAAGGCAAATACCTTGTCTCGGCATCGACCAAGGTTTTGCTGATATAGTATATAGGCTGTTGCACACCCTGATCTCTCAGTAGCATAACATTCACTGCATGTTTGTATACTAAGAGGTACATGTATAAGTCCTCTCCAGGCTTTGGAGCTGTCAACGTAGGGGCTCGCATCAAGTATTCCTTCAAACCCTGAAAAGCCCTTTCACACTCTTCGTTCCATTGGAATCCCTTCCATTTTTTTAGAAGCTGGTAAAACGAACAACACCAATTGGTAAATTTGGAAATAAACCGGTTAAAGGTAGCTAACATACCAGTCAGTACTTGAACTTCCTTTGGATTGCTTGGTGGTTTGAGGTGTTTTATTGCTTCAATCTGATCGGGGTTGACTTCTATTCCTTAGTTAGTGATCAAATATCCTAAGAACTTGCCAACCTCCACTTCGAAAGCACATTTATAGGCATTGAGGCGCAGCTTGTGCCGTCGAAGTACTTCGAACACCTCTTTGAGATCGCCAATATGCTGCATCTCTAGTTTGCTTTTTACCACCATATCATCAATGTAGACCTTGACTGTGCATCCAATCTTATCTCTGAACATTCTTGTCATCATCCGTCAATATGTGGCCCCAGCATTCTTCAACCTAAATGGCATCATGGTATAATGATAGTTAGCGTCAGGTGAAATAAACGCTGTCTTCTCCTGATCCTCAGCAGCCAAGGCGATCTGATGATAACCCTAAAAAGCGTCCAAAAAGCTCATCCTCGTGTGTCCATAAGTGGCATCTACCAGCTGATTAATCTTTAACATAGGAAATGGATCCTTTAGACATGCTCGGTTCAGGTCGATGAAGTCAACAGAAACCCTCCATTTGCCATTTGTTTTTTACCACCATGGTATTTGCAAGCCACTTCGAAAAAATATCTCCTTTATAGCCCTGGCTTCCTTCAATCTCTTAACCTCTTGCTTGACAACTTCGACATGCTCCTTAACTGATTTCCTCGGCTTCTACTTCTTAGGAGGATATAAGGAATCCACGTTGAGCTTGTGAACTATGAACTCGAGATCCACCCCGGGCACCTCATACAGGCTCCAAGCTAACACGTCTACATTCTACATAAGGAACAACAGCATCTTTACCCTCTCTTTGCCCTCCACACTTGCTCATATCAGAAAACTCCTATCATCATCCGGCAATATCCTTACTTTAACTAAGTCCTCGGCACAGCTAGACCCCACTTCCTTTTAGGGTTCTTGTAATTGCTATAAGGGAGCCTCCTTTGTTGACTCCTTTTGTTTTATTCCCTGGCCAATTACGGCTACCAAGCACTGCCTGGCCACTTGCTAGTTACCCCTCACTATAACAATACCCTTCTCTGTGTGGAATTTGACCTTCACATGCAAGGTGGATGGTACTACCCCCATTGTATGAATCCATGGCCTTCCTAGGATCGCCGTGTACGGAGAAAATGAAGCGACCACTATGAATGTTATCATCACCTCCTTGCCTACTATATTCACGGGAAGCGAAATCTACCCTTCTAGGATCACCATCCAGCTATCAAACCCCATCAGGGGCGTATCATATTTGGATAGATCTTCCTTCTTCAAGCCAAGGCCCCTGTACAGGTCGGGGTACATCACCTCGGCACCACTCCCCTGATCTATCAATACCCTCTTTACTATGAAACCATTTATCCGGGCTATAACCACTAAAGCATCGTCATGTGATTGAATCGTGCCCTTAAGATCATCGTCATTAAAGGCAATGGGCTCCCGAGTATACTTCAACTTCTTCTCGGAGGGTTGCTCACTTGTGTAACTTTCTGTCAGTACCACAGCTAGTACCCTCCTTCTCCTGGACACCTAAGTGTCCCTTGGAGCTGCGTGGATGACTTTTATCACTCCCAGTGAGGTAAGAGAGGATTCCCTCGAGGCCGAGCGCTCTGCCCAGCTTCCTGATTCCTAGGGTCCACCACAAATTCTTTCAAGTATCCTACCTTCACCAACTGCTCTAAATGATCTTTTAACACCCTGAACTATTCGGTGGTATGCCCCTTATCTTTATGGTAAGTACAATACAAGTTCTAATTTATCCTGGACAGGTCTCCCCCCATCTTGTTTGGCCACCAAAAATTTGGCTCATTTTTAATCCGATCCACAATCCTATGCACTGGCTTCTTAAATGTCATATTCACCTCCCCCATTTGTGTGCTCGACCCTTAGATCCTCAAATCTTTCTGGGGTCTTGCCTGAAAACCGCTCTGCCAAGGATGATTTATGACTGGGGCCTTACCTTTACTCTGCAACTGGTCATCCTCAACTATTTATATTCTTTAATACGCCTCATCAACTACCTCATATCCTCGGGAGGTCTCCTTGTCAGCGAGTCTCGCAATTCAAAATTCTCGGGCAATCCGAACCAAAAAGTATTCGCCGTGATTTTCTCGTTACCTTCGCCAATCTCATTGTACAGCTCCTAATACCGGTTAGTGTAGCTGCGGAGGATTTCCCTAACCCCCATTTTCATTGATAGCAATGCATCCACAAGCTGCGAAACTTGGCTGCGGTCATGAACTAGACACCAAACTCTTGAATCAACTCAGAAAAACTATGGATTGAACCTTTCCTTAACCTATTGAACCACCTCAAAGTAGTAGGACCAAGACTCGAAGGAAATACCTTACACATCAGTGCATCATTATGAGTGTGCAAAGACATCATTTGAATATAATGGTTTACATGTTCTATCGGGTCCATCTTTCCATCGTAAGAATTGAACGGCGGCCATGTAAATCTACTCGGCATAGAGGCCCCTTCAATGTCCCTTGAGAATGGTGATCAGGAAGCTCGGTGCAATGCGCATCTCATAGTGTCCATGGCAGCATTTCGGGGTCGTTGCTCCTCCCCGGGAAATTGAGTCTCGGTCTGTATATTCCCACGAGCGATCCTGGTGTTGACGAGATCTGGATTGGTGGGACCCTGCTCTATAGCGACCTCCCACACTAGCCAACCTTTCTCCTCGCTCCTCATGGCCCCTTCTTTGATGGCTACCTCTCACTTCCATCTCCAAATCCCTCACCAACCTACATAGACGTTCAAGTTCCTCATCCTTTCGCTTAAGTTCTTTATCCCTTCTGTCGAAACGATTGTGCCTTGAAGCACCGGACATTGTCCGGTATGTTTGAAACGACCCTTCTTCAAGGCCAGACTGCCCTTCCTTCTCATACTCCCCATCTTCGCGTCTGTTCTACCTTCTTTCCCGCCAGGTAGAGCCCCAAGAAAACCTCCCAAAGCCACTTTCAGCATAACTCCTTGATTGACCTCCAGACATTTTCTCGTTCTCGTCCTAGTAGAACCACAGCTTTGTAGGAGATTCCCACAGACGGCACCAATTGTGCATACCCAAAATATGATTATTGGGCTCAACCTCTATTTGGGCTCACAATCTATTTGTATTGTGGGTTTTGGGTTTCCTACTATGGGTGGTCCTATACTTGGTGACCCAAATGCACTTCTATTTCCTTAAACCCTTCTCTTTACCTCACAGAGTCGCTCCTTTTCTCTCCTAGTTCAGTCACTCTTCTCTTGTTTGTTCTCTTTCCAGATTTTCCAACCAACATTCCTCATTCTCTTCTCCTATTTATAGGCTAAAATGAGTGGAGGTGTTATAATTACTCCCCATTACTAGTGCGAATGGCGGTCCAATTTCATCATCTCAAAGTAGATGTTCCGTCGGGAAAGGTGGTAATGGCATTGGAATTGATTCCCACCTCTAGAAGCCTACTCGGTGGTGATATTCTCGAAGGCGCTACTGGGCAGCCGAGTATAGGATGTCTCCGAGCAATAACACATTGGACCAGGTTAGAGACGATCGGGAGGGGCTTGCTTTGGGTATCCAGGATGGGCAGCCTCATTTTAGCTTTTGGGCCCAGGTTGGACCTTGAGGCATCTAGATCGAGGCTAATACTCCGGAATAGGGATAAGGTCATATAATATATGTCAAAGCTTGGGCCCAAGGCCCGTGGGGCCTGGGGCCCATCCCCGTACAATCCCAGGGGGCCTTGGTTTCGTCCCCGTACAAGTCCAGGGGGCTTGGGGCCTGTCCCCGTACATATATATATAGACACACACACACACTATTATTACCTCACCTCAGTTTGCTTAAACTTATCTCATTCTCAAGGGGGGAAAATGCCTAAAATTATCTCTTTTCCAAAGTTCAATATGTTCTTTGTATTATTAAGATAGAGCACAATGATTTTGTATCCTTCTATATGAATTAAATCATCATACCTTATTTAGCTTAAACTTATCTCTTATTCTAGGTTCAATTTGGCTACAACATGTTGCTTTTCAATCTATAATACTCCTTAAATATTTTAGTATAATGCATATTTCTTTCGTACTTTTTTCTTATAAGTTCATCTGCATAAACTTCTTATAAGTTCTTGAATTGATTAGAATTAAGAAGGTTATATCAAGATAATGGTAACAATCTTTTGTGTTAGCACTACTCAAAGAACCAAAACTATTAAACACAAAATTACTACCATAAATTGTTTTTCTTTAGGATAATAAGTCATAAATGGTTGTTAGTTTGTTTACATTTCTTTGTAGATAATTGTTTTTGGTTATTTTGGGTGATGATGTAGGTATTACTAATCAAATTCTCTTACATTTTTTTTATCACTAAAATTATGTTTCACATGTCACACTTTTTAGCAAGTGTTCTGAATATATATATATATATATATATATATGATTTCATTGGCAATTCTACAACCAGCAATGCAATACTCTTGCGGTGTAATTTATAATTTATTTCATTGATTGTTAACATGTGATAGTTTATCATTCAATATCTTTCTCTCTTCCTTATTGCTAGAACGTATTTAACAACTGTTATCATATTGGACAACACAATATGGATTGGATATATTAAAATTTTTTTTTTCTTACTATTTTCTTGGCTTATTTGTTAAAATTTAGAAATTTTGTTTGGCTTCATCTTGCTAGGTTCATTTTGCATGATCATTGGTTTATATGCTATAATTTGGGCTAAAGCTATAGACCTGGAATTGGAAGAGATCAAACTAGATATAGTCGTTGAGAGCAAGAGTATTAAATGTATAAATCTGTGAATAGCTCAACAAAATGAACTGGTTCCATGTTATTAAAACACAATTATGAGCATGTATAAATAATTCCATGATGACTAATTTTGCTTTCTCCTACCCCTTTTGTGTTATTTATTGTTTGACTCAAATTTACGGCACATTTAGATTTCTATGTTTTTCAGGTTTATTAAATTTTGGAGAAAAAAAAAATCTATAAAATAGTTGGTTTTTGTAAGGTTGAATTTAATCAACTATTCTGTTGGCTTTATTTCATGCCAATTTGCTTGTAATTCAGCATTTAGAAACCCTGTATTTAGGTGGGAATCATGTAAGGATAGTGTGTGAGTGAGTGTGAAGAAAAGTTCAAGAGTGTGCAACTCAGCAGGGCCTCACGACTGACAAGTTTTCATATATAAGTAAAGTTTGTATAAATTGCTCATTAACTTCTCAAAAAATGAAAAATAATGTTACCTTCCATATGAAATAATCAAGATTTATGTTCATGTTCTAATCAAAATTATACATTCTCCATTTGTTTTTTATTGTGTTGGGTTTTGATGCATATTTCGCTATATTATAACATGTTACAAAATATTTTGCCATACATAATAATTGAAAGCAAATTGCAACATGTTTCCTTGGAAATATATATATATATATATATATATCTGTGTGTGTGTGTGTGTGTGTGTGTAAAAATCAAGATATAGACTTCTTTACTTACAAAATATATACTACATATTACAATATAATCACATTATTTTGAGATGAGTTTGTGACTATTACTTATAAGTCTCAAGTCCACTGAGGTCGCCCCATCTACCCTTTTTTTCATTAAAAAAAAAGTTTCAAGTACTATTCTCATTTTTTAACATCACCACACACAAAAAAAAAAAAAAAAAAAAAAAAAAAAAAAAAAAAAATATTGTGATGTCAAATTTGTCTGCGCATTGCGCGGGTTTGCGACTAGTATTAATAATACTTGAAGAAATTGTTACTTTTTATTTACTACATCCTATTACATAATACTTGCGGTTACTTTTTAATATTTTAATTGTGTTGTTTAGAGCCTTGAATGTTCTCGGCAGACAACGGTTCTTAAAAATATTTTTTATATTTTTTCCAGTCTATAAGAATGTTATTTGGAGGCTAGGGATTGAACATCTTATTGACTCAACACTTACGTAGACCAAGAACATAAAAATCAATACAAGCCATTTCAAGCAAAGCTTTGATCCTAATATATTGAACTACAATTTATTAAGTACTAGTCACAACCCTTCCTAGGCCAAAACCAAAAATCACTCACTAGCCTAAGAAAAGTAATCGTGCCTAATGGCTCAGATGGAAAATTGTGGGTTCGATTTGATAGTTCCTGTGCGACAAAACGCATAGTTGGTCGTGACTCTGGAGTGCTGCGCGTACACGCTAAGGCTATGGTCACTACAAAAACGACTGTTTTTGCCAATTGACCTGTGGGAAGTGAGAGGCGTTGGTCCAGAACATCTTTCAAAAGCAATTCCTGGCTGTCGGATAAGGTTGCCGAAGTTGATGACAATGATGGTGAGGATAGGGATGCTAGAAGTTCCCCTGGGTGCTTTCCCATCATGACTTCTAATGCCACCACTCCAAAGCTATAAACATCACATTTATCTGTGACCTTCATTGTGAGTGCAAGTTCTACAGATCAAGAGAAGTACAACAAAGCAAAATACCCGTTATTTGAAACATTTCCAATATAAAAAAGTATTAACATCAACAATGTCCAATGTATAATCATAGTAGAGAGATGCTGAAAACACTTATTATGAGAACGCTTTGTCTTTAGGAAACTATAATAGGCTGCAAAATTATTTACCAAGTAGCACAAATTATGTGAATATGACCCAATATTCTTCCTCTACATACTATGAATCTAGCAGGGTTTTTTTTTTTTTTTTACTTGGAAAGTCTTGACAAAATGGAGACAAAAATATACAGATTAATAAAATGTGGATTACCTGGAGCCATATAACCATAAGACCCAGCAACTGTTGTCCAGTTAGAAGACTCTGAGCTCAACAGCCTCGCTGTGCCAAAATCGGACAGTTGTGGTTCGAATTCTTAGTATAGTAGTATGTTATTCAAAGACACATCTCGGTGCACAATTGGTAGAGAGCAATCATTGGGCAAGTAAGCAATAGCATGAGCCACTCCTTGCACAATTTTCACCCTTGTAGTCCAACCTAGTTCCATTTCCCCTTCCGCGCCATACAACACTTTTCTAAGACTACCTCTCTCTACATATTTGTAAACCAAGTATAAGCATCCCTTTATGCAACAAAACCCATACAGCTTTATAATATTCCGGTGCCTAACTTCTATCAAAGTTTGTATCTCATACTCAAAACTTCGGTGAATCATTGCTGGAATGTCACTAGAGTTTGACATACTAAGCCTTTTAACTGCCACAACTTGACCTCTTGGCAAAACTGCTTTATAAACACTTCCAAATCCTCCTTTCCCAATGCAGTACTTCTCATTGAAGTCCTCAGTGGCTTTCAGTATATCCACAAACGTAAATTTCTCTCTCTTTCCCATATCATTCGTTCAAGAGTCATATTTTTTTTACTGCCTCTCCATCTTGGAACTTGACTGTTTGACCATTGCTAGAATTCCAATGATAATGGTGGCAAGACATAATAAGCAAGAAACTGAAACAATGACACCAATAAGGACCTTTTTCATATTATTTGCGGATTTGTCAGGAGGCAAAACTGCACAACTTGGAGAAAAGCCTTCTGCTTTTCCACATAGACCTGAGTTTCCAACAAAAGCTTTTGCTGGTGCTTGTTGGAAAATGTTACCAGTTGGGATTGGTCCCATCAAGTTGTTATAAGAAAAATCTATGGAACCTAGACTTACCATGCTCGACAATGTTTCTGGGATTCTACCAGAGAGGTGGTTATGTGAGATATTGAGATACTCCACTCTCATAAGCTTTCGAAGGTTTTGTGGTATTGTCCCGAAGAGCGAATTACTGCTGAGATCTAACATATACTGTAATGATCTTAGGTAGCCAAGCTCGAATGGTATTTCACTAGATATCTTGTTGTGGCTCAAGTTCAGGCTTAATAAGCCGTAACAATTGCAAAGCTCTATTAGCATGTTACCAGTCAGGCTATTCTCTGACAAATCAAGATGCTGGAGCTTAGACAAATTGCCTACACTCCTAGGGATCTGTCCTGTCAATTGATTCTTACTAAAATTAAGCCTGTAAAGCATGCCTATATTTCCCAGTTCAGTTGGAATTTCCCCGAACAGTTTGTTTGAGTCCAGGGTTAGAACTTGCAATTTGGTTTACTTCCCAAGCTCAACGGGGATTTTGCCAGAAATTCTATTTCGGTGTAAACTGGGGAGATTTCTACCTTCCCCCCACGTTGGTGATAGTTGACCAACAAATTTGTTGTCACTAAGAGTGAGGAAATTAAGACTTCGATGAACTCCAAAGGCATTTGTGATGTCTCTAGTGAATTTGTTCCCATCAAATCAGACTCTATGTAGCTTTGAACATGTTAGAGATGTATATTAGTCATATTAGCCCAATGTAATAAGCCCAAACCCATTCCTGCTTATACTAGTAATCTAGGGTTTAGTCACATATATATATTCATGTTAGGGTTCATTGTAACATAGGTTATTATACTATACTCTTATACAATAAAGATGTAGTCCTTAAGGGATTCTTCCGTAGATGTAGGCCAACAAGGCTAAACCACGGAACCTTCGTGTTCTCGGTGTTCCTATTCTATAATTCCTCTTCCGCATCCACTCTAGCATATACAACATGATATAACACATTGCCTTGCTAATAATAATGTTATTCAACATGGTATCAGAGCTAATAATATTGTCTATTTAACATGGTATTAGAGCCAAACTCCGTTCTTGGCAACAAACAAAATCTCTAGCAAGCAAAGAAGATTCTCACGTGCGTAACAGAGATCCACAACAGTGCCGATGCCTTCTTTCAGATCTGGGTTTACAGCATCACGCAGCTCCCACGGAAACTCCGTTGCTGCCTTACTGCTACATCTCTGATCTCTCAAGTAAGTCGAACCACTCACCTTACAGATCTGTGCAAATCCAAGATTCGCCTGATGAAACCAACACCACATACATGCCCCACGGCCTTCCGCAAGCAAAACCTAGAAGTCTGAACTCCACTAAAGGCGGCATGAGCCCCCACGCGCTTCCGTTGTTTCGATGTAGTTCTCCACGCCCTACCTCGGATTCCTCAGGAGCAGATCCTCCTCCGGCAACATGCATTGCCATAACGGCCTCATCGCTTGCTGATCTGCCAAAACATCGAAGTCCGAGCATCAATCTCCCTCGCACACGCTCGCACGCGCCATCCGGAGTTTTAGCCACGCATCGGTGGAATACTCGCACGCGCCACAAGCGCTTGAGGACTGCTGCTGATGTCATCCTGACGTCATCTGATGACGTCATCTTGCCACGTCAGCACCGCGCAAGTCGTTGCCACGTCAGCCCTAATCTAGGTCATCACCACGCATCAACCATGTCGCTAGCCACGTCAGTAGTGTCGCCTCGTCAGCACCACACCTAGCTGATCATTGACAAGACCGGCCCAGCCCAGACCACTTGGATTTGACCCGCGAAGCACTGACCGTTGACTTTGACTTTTGCGTTGACTTTTGACCAAAGTCAAAATTTTTCAAGAAGGCCTATCTTACTCAATTTTTCACGTAGATTTCAATCATTAGTAATGCAATGTGTTATATCATGTTATATATGCTAGAGTGGATGCGAAAAAGGAAGCATAGAATAGGAACACCGAGAACACGAAGGTTACGTGGTTCAGCCTTGTCGACTTACATCCATAGAGGAATCCCTTAAGGGCTACATCTTTATTGTATAAGAGTGTAGTACAATAACCTGTGTTACAATGAACCCTAACATGAGTATATATAGGCAACTAAACCCTAGATTACTAGTATAAGTAGGAATGAGCTTGGGCCTATTACATTGAGCTAATATGACTAATATACATCTCTAATACCCTCCCTCAAACTCAAGGTGGAAGCTCGATGAAGGCTTGAGGTGGATAAGTATAAGAAGATCACTTGAAGAATGCCTTTGAAGAAACCACGATGAAGAATATACCAATAAACCAATTTCAGAGCTTCAAATGAAGAAACGGAGTCCAAATTGTCTATTTAACAGAACAATTCCTCAAGCACTCTGGCAATGATCCTGTGAAGCTGTTGTTATTCACCGTTAAATCTTCAAGAGCAAAACCACTGCACAATTCAGATGGCAGTTCCCTAGAGAAGCTGTTGTTTGAAAAGCTAAAATAGCTTAGATCGGGACCATACTTCCCAAAGTCAATGGGTATGCTGCTAGAAAAATTATTGGTGAACACACAGAATGACTGTAAACTATTTAGTTGAGAAATGTTATCTGGTAACTGTCTGTACAGTCGGTTAGTGTTGAGATCAAGATTAACCAAAGACTTCATTTTATGAATCTCTGATGGAAGTGTGTCACTAAGATTGTTGTAGAAAAGTTGTACGATTTGAAGGTTTGTGAGATTCCACAAGGTGAGAGGCATTGGACCGGAAAGTTGGTTCCTTAAAAGGTCTAAAGCAAATAGATCTTTCTAAGGGAATTGATCTAGAGAGCGTATTATTGTACATAAGAAGATATTTCAGCTATGTCAGCAGGCCTATTTCTGCTGGAATTTTCCTAGTGAACAGATTATTTTGGAGATTAAATGACACTAATTAAGTCCAGTTGATGATTATATTAGGTGAAATATAACCAAATAAGAGTTATCAGATAAACCTAACTTAGTAATTTTGGTTAGATTGGACAATGACAAAGGTAGGAGTCCAGTGAGATTGTCACTGCTAAGGCCAAGTAGATAAGGTTGGTACAAAGGCCTAGCTCAGAAGGGATTGTGGAATTCAAGGCATTTTGTCGAAGATCAAGGGATTGAAGCTCCTTGAGTGTGAAAAACTAATTTGGGAAAAAACATTTCATTACATTAATTAGAATTACAAAGCTAATCTATATATACACTGAAACAAGCCACTAACACTAACCAACTCCCACAAATTGCGCTAACTACATACTAACAGTTCTTGGCATGTGTATTACTAATAGTAGTTGGCACATGTGAACATATATACAATATTCTAACTAAAACTACAAGTCGTATATAGCAACTAACTATATGTCGTGCTCTGCTCTGCTACACCTGGACTTCCTCTATTGCTCTGTCCTTCCATATCTTGATTTCCTCTGTTTTCTATGTGTATGAGCTTATCCGAATCAGTTGATTCTTTAACAATAGCTTTAGCTTGACCAGATGGCTTCTTCTTTTAATACTCCCCCTCAAGATGGACTGGGGGCAAATGAATATTAATTAGTCCCATCTTGGAAATGAGCTCTGACAAGTGATTAAAACTCAAAGCCTTAGTTAGCACATCAGCCAATTGACAATGAGTCCTGACATGAATTAACTTTATTACCTTAGCCAACACCTTATCCCTGACCACATGGCAGTCAATCTGTATATGTTTGGTTCTTTCATGAAACACTGGATTGGAACCAATGTGGAGAGCAGACTGACTATCACAAAAGAGCAAAGCTTCTCTGTCATGCCTTACTTGAATATCCCTTAGAAGATAAAGAATCCATACCACTTCACTTGTAGCTACTGCCATCGCTCTATATTCAGCTTTTGCTGAAGATTGTGAAACAGTGGACTATTTCTTGGATTTCCAAGAAATTAAGGACTCACCAATGAAGATGCAATATCCAGTCACTGATCTTCTTGTGTTTGGACATGCGGCCCAATCTGAATCAATAAAGCCTTTCACATGCAACTCTGAGGCAGCTGAAAAGAACACTCCCTTCCTTAGTTCATTCTTTAAATATTGCAAGACTCTATATGCTGCTTCAAGGTGTGGTTTTATAGGCTTAGACATAAATTGACTCAACTTATGAATAGCATAAGTGATGTCAGGTCTGGTGATTGTCAACTATAGCAGCCTCCCCACTAATCTTCTGTACTTGCTGGGATCATTGAGCAAATCATCATCATACTTGCTCAACTTAAGATTCTGCTCCATTGGGACCTTAGAAGGTTTACAACCAAGCATACTAGCATCACTTAGTACTTCCAAAGCATACTTTCTTTGACAAAGAGCTATACCCTTATCAGTCCTTGCAACTTCTAAACCAAGGAAAAACTTTAAATCTCCCAAATCCTTAAACTTGAACTTTTGATCCAATAGAGCCTTGAATTGATCAACCTTTTTCTTGTCATTGCTAGCAATTAATACATTGTCCACATAGACTAATAAAGCAATAAAGGACTCACCTTGCTATCTAGTAAACAATGGGTAGTCTGCTTTGGACTGCACAAAGCCTAATTGAATCAAGGCTTCAGAGAACTTGGAGAACCATTGTCGAGATGCTTGCTTCAAGCCATAAAGTGATTTGTTTAATTTGCAAACAACCTCCCCCTTGCTATGGAAGCCGGGTGGAAGAGCCATATCAACATCCTCAAGCAAATCCCCATGAAGAAAGGCATTGTTGACATCAAGTTGGCTCAAAGACCAGCCTTTCATAGTAGCCACAGCCAATAAACACTTCACAGAAACCATTTTGGCAACAGGACTAAAGGTCTCAATATAATCCAAGCCTTCTTTTTGGGTAAATCCCTTTGCAACCAATCGAGCCTTGTACCTCTCCACAGAGCCATCAGACCTATACTTAACCCGGTAGACCCACTTACAACGAATGGCCTTTTTGTTGGGTGGAAGAGGAGTAAGAGCCCAAGTGTGATTGGCCTCCAATGCTGCAATTTCAACATCCATGACAACTTGCCACTTAGGGTTAGACACAGCTTGAGAATAGTATTGTGGTTCAACAATAGCAAAAATAGAACAACAAAAGGATTTATAGGACAGAGACAAGTGATCATAAGAAAGAAAAGAAGAAAGAGGATGAGATGTACCTAACTGAGGCAGATTAGGAGTAGAAACTGAGGTTACCTGACTGCAATGGTAAGCTTGAAGATAAGATGGAGGGTTAGAAACTCTAGTAGACTTCCTAAGATGAGGGTTAGGAACCAAAAGCTCATTTGGAGCCTCAGGCAGATCCTAAGGAAGATCTCCATCAACATCATGATGAATATCAATAATGGTGTCATCAGAAATGTTATGGGAAGAGGTTGAAGGAAGGGAAGAGCAATGTGGAGAAGTATCATAAAAGGAAGGTGGAATGGGGGTCATGACAGGAAGTGGAATAAGAGCAGAAGAAGAAGAAACAACATCCACCACAGAAAAGGGAAAAACTGTCTCATGAAAAACTACATCCCTAGACACAAGAACAGTGTAACATAAGAGATTAAAGACCTTATAACCCTTGATATTATAGGGATATCCAATAAAAACATACTTCTTTGCTCTAGGAGAGAATTTGGAAGACTTAGGACCAGTTGTGGAAGCAAAACATAGACAACCAAAAGTCCTAAGATGGGAATAAGAAGGAACCTTCTCAAACAGAAGTTCATAGGGAGTTTTATGTTGTAAAAGAGGAGAGGGCGGTCTGTTAATGAGATAGACTGCAGTGAGCACACAATCACCCCAAAAGGAAAGAGGCATATTAGATTGGATTTGTAAAGCCCTAGTAGTAGACAAGATATGTTGGTGTTTTCTCTCCACAACAGAATTTTGTTATGGAGTATAAACACAACTAGTTTGATGAATTATGCCTTTAGCAGAATAAAAATCAAAAAGTTTGAATTCAAGAGCATTATCAGATCTAAAACATTTGATTTTAACATTGAATTGAGTTAAAACCATGTTATAAAAAGAAACAATCAAGGTTTTGACTTCAGACTTGGCCTTCATGAGAAAAAGCCAAGTTGCCCTGGTTGCATCATCAACAAAAGTAAGGAAATATCTATAACTAGCTGAGGTAGGAACAAAAAAAGGACCCCAAACATCCACATGCACCAAATCAAAAGGAGAATCACACATTTTATTATTGAAGGGAAAGGGCAATCTTTTCTGTTTTGCTAATGGACAAACAGTACATTGTTTGGTACAACAGTTTTACAAGAAAGGAAAAACATTGCTCAAAGATTGAAGCATATCATCAGAAGGATGTCCTAGTCTAGAATGCCACAGAGAAGACATATTATTGTGATGAGCATTAGAAGAAAAAGCAGTAAAAGAAGCTATGTTGTGCTTAGACAGGAAATCAGATAGAGAATTAGAAGCTGAGAATAAGTTTGATTGTTGAAGCAGGTACAAACCATCAGACATTTGACCCACTCCAATCGTGCTCCAGTTGGTAAGGTCCTGTATAAAGCAATGGGCAAAAAGAAAGACAAGACAAAGGGGTTGTATCTTAGTCATGGAACTGACAAATAAAAGATTAAAAGAAAAAGAAGGTACACAAAGGTCATTTGTAAGGACAAGATGTGAAGAAAGTTGAATTGTTCCAACATGTGTGACAACAGCTGACTCCCCATTAGGCAATTATACCATAGAATGTGAAATAGCAGTAATTGAGGTTAGTAGGCTCACAGAACAAACTATATGATCAGTAGCTCCAGTATCAATAACCCAAGTCTCCATGTTATAGGCTTTTCTATTAACAAACTGAGCAGAACAGACAGAATGCTTGAGGTTTAAAGGCATACCTGCTACTCTGTTATTAGGAAAACCCACAGTATTGGCCATATGGTACTCCTGCCCTGTAGAATTCTGCTGAGATGGCCTTGGTAGTGCACCAATCAAAGCTAGTAGCTGTTGGTACTGATCTGTTGTGAAAGAAGGTGCTTGAGTAGTGACAGGTGTCGGAGTTTATGTCCTAAAATCCAATTTATTGGCATGTTATAAATAATTAAATAGTTTAATTATATGAGACTATTTATTAATGAACTAATAGGACATTATCTTAGTCCATGAGATGTATAGTATGTGATTTATATGAAAAGTCACAGAAGATATAAATCACAAGTTTTTTTGTAAACTCAGAATTTTAATTCGTAGTTGGCGATAAAATTGGGCATTTCATCTACGAAGACGATAACACATCAACTAAGATGATTTGTCTTGATCATGGAAGTGGAGATATAAAATATTCACTTGAGAAAAGTTTAATGGGTTTGGTTATTCAAAGTGTTGGGCCCAACCACTTTAGTAAGGAGTTAATAAAGTATATATTTATGAAATTGGATTTCATAAATATATAATGAATAACATAAAGGATTAAACCGGGTACTCAAGGATTAAGATGTAGTAATTTTCAAAGTGGCAGTCTGTATTCATGACTTTGTATTACTACGAATATTTTAATGAAGATGTTGCAAGTATAATAAAGTTTTGGGATATAATTTATTAATAAGGCCTAGAGTGCAATTATATTCTTATAGTGGTATTGAATATGATTAATGGTAACTTTGGACTTGTCAAGAGTTGACAGAAAAACCCAAGGCCCATTGGAGCTAGAGTCTTATTTGTTCCCTTTGATCCCATCTCAAGTCACAAACTAAACCCCAATTGGGTAGGCCCAAAAGGTTAACCCAATTAGATAATCGGTTTTTATTTAATAAGAGTTATTAAATAAAGAAACTACTAGAAAAGTTTTAACGTACGTATGATGAAAAAAAAAAAAAAATCAGTTTTTCTTCACAAGGAGAAGAAAAAGGATTTTTCTTTGAGAGTCTATGTACAAAAGACTGATTAAGAGACCACACTTCTTGGGTACCATGTGGAATTGAGATGAAGATGAAAGGTATTCTCAAGTTATGGTTTTGAAATTCATTGCATCAAGGTACCACTACAAGAAAATGTATTTTTAGTAACGAAAAAATTCGTTACTAAAAGTCCAATTTGGTATAAAAAAATAAAAAAAAACTTTTAGCGACGAAAACGTTTCGTCGCTAAATGTTTTCCTCGCTAAAAACAGTATTTAGTGACGAAAATATTTTGTCACTAAAACCATTTCAGTTTATTAAATCATATTTAGTGACGAAAAATTTCGTCACTAAAACTATTTTCAGGTACATATAGTGACGAAAATATTCGTCACTAAAATTATTTTTAAGAAAATCCATGCACATATAGTGACGAAAATTTTCATCACTAAAACCATTTCTTACAAAATTCCACTGCATTTAGTGACGAAATATTTCGTCACTAAAACAATTTTTTGTTGCCATATTTGTGACGAAAAAATTCGTCACTAAAACATATTTTCTGTTTTTATTATTTTCATGACGTTAATATTAACCTGTAACCTGTCATTACATTATTAAAACCTCACATTTGATTAACACATTTATTTCAACAACACATTTATAAAAAATCGATCCATACATTCCACAAGTTAAAATTAAAACAAGTATCAAATTCAAACTCCTTCCGTACAATAATTGTTTGCAACACATACAATAACTTAAAATGTTTTATAACAATACAAAAAATGTAGCATAATATAATTAGAACCCCCTAGAGCCAAAAGATGTCCTCATATGTCCTCAAATAATGCCAAAAGTAAATTCCCTAAAGCCACCAATAAGAAATCTGCACAAATATAAAAACACTATTACATTAAAATCGTAAAGTAAAAACATTAACTATGTTATAAAAAAATTTCTAACAATTAGTTTCAAATGATACATAAAAAATGAAGTATTACCAATAAGTGATTTAACTTGAAGATGAACCACCCCCATAGTTAAAACCGTCATCATAACCCTTGCTCCTCAAAAAATTGAGAATATTCTTACAAGTATTGAAATTGAATAAAGGAACGCAATTGCTACTAATCAACAAATTTCATTCACATTTGCAAGAAATTTAAAACACTCCCAATATGAATTTAAGCCACCTTATAACACCATGCAAGCCACCCGCTTGCTCCAATACAACAACCCACCACAAAACAAATTTCCAACATCACAAGTATATATAGAGTTTTATAAGTTTTTAACTAGAATATACTTACTTTGCTCAAGCTAAGTTTACAACTTTTAGAAAAAATCCAAAGTTAACTTGTATTCTTCACCTTGTTCCTCACAATTTCTTCAGCCACAAAAGAGAGAGCTGAAAATAAAACAAAGATAGCTTTTAGTGAACAGTTAAGTAGACCCAATGATAAGCACAAAAAGATGAGTGAAGCTTTACCTGCATGCAACACATAGATAAGTGCAGCTTTACCTCTTGATGGAGACAAAATAAGAATTTCAATAAAGAAGAAAACACAATGTTATAGTAACTAAAGGTGTTAAACTACCCTCCTATCAAGAAGTTCTACAAATATAAACACACAAGGAAATCAATCTAAACTTTTCCTTATAGAGCATGTAATCATGTTTAACTATTAGATATCCCCCTAAAAAATTTTACTAAAGACATGACAACTACTCCACTATTCTTTACATCACATCTCCATCCTAATAAGTACGCTTATACATCAATGAAAACAACCCTTAAAACAAAAAGTTCCACAAAATCCATCATTTCTATAACTTTACAAATGAATCATAGCTTTCCACACAAAAAAAAAAAAAAAAAAAAAAAAAAAAAAAAAAAAACCCATCTGCCCTGCAACTCAAACATCCACAATAATAAGCTTCAAATGTATATTTCATCAAATGGTTAACCACAAATACCCAAAAGAACAATCACTTTCACTTCTCACTAAAAAAAAAAATCAAACAAAACAAAAGATAAAAGTTTCAGATTCATAGAACAAAACATATATACGCATCATCAACATGTAAAAATAAGAGTTATGATTGATTTCAAAACTGAGACCCAAAACCATTTCACAACAATCACCATTCCACAACCACAATCATCATTCCTGTTCACAAACAACAACAGCACAGCCCTCATCCAAAACAATCTATACAAAATGAGAACAGTCTCTATTCAAACTTAAGACAAATTATCCTACCACAGAGAACAAATATCAAACCCAAAAAAAAAAAAAAGGAAAAAAAAATTAACATCAAGCAGAAAAATTAACATCAAGCATTTAGAAACAAAAATTAACAATTTTTTTTTTTTCTTTTGATAAAACAGTTTTGGATAAAACTATGTTTAAGTTTTGGATAAAACAGTTTCACAACAAGATTGAAATATAATTAGCACAAATGCATACTGAACAAGGAAAGATAGCATGGTGGACTGGAGCAACACGCATTGACAAGCATAACTCCAAAAATTTACCACTTTGTTAGATAATCAGGCAGCAATTTGCCAAATTCCCAATCCAGAATCTCAAGAGATATACAAGGATCGGTTCCTCAAGAGCAAATAAGAAATTCAAATTACAATCACAATATCATCATATTGCACAAGTCATTAACTAAATATTCTCACAAAAGATAATTGATAGATTGAGAAATTTACCTTGCCGTAGTCTCTCAAAACTCTATGAGCCATCTGATATCCTCCAATATAAAAAAAATTATACTTGATATTCCCAATAATAGACACCCACGAATTCATCGGATCCCGCTGCAATGTTCACTCACCAATACCCACAACAAAGAAAATCAAATTGATGGTTATCGAATTAAACAAAATTGAAAATACCAACCCACCATTTTATTTCTAGTGAAAAGCCAGAAAATCAAAACTTTAACAGCTACCGCAAATAAGAAGTAGAAAAGAAAAATTAAAAAAATTAAAAAATTAAAAAATTAAAAAAAAAAAAAAAAAGTAGAAGAAAAAGGTACCTCATCCCGTGAAACCATTTGGTATAGGCAGACCATATCTTGGAATAACAGCAAGATGTTGACCTCTTTTGGTCTAAAGGGATTAAAGCAGCCCAGCTTTTCTCAAGCAAAAGAGAGACACATTCAAATTAATACAAAGCTATAAAATTTGAGCAAATGATTAGAGCATTCAAAAGCAAAAAGGCAAAAAGAGAAAAAAAAATAGCTGTTCCCCCCCTCCCCCCCTTTTTTTACCGCTTCATTTAAATTAGCTGTTTTCTTTTTCTTCTTCTCTGCCAACCACCATCACCACAACCAGGAAAAAAAAAAAAAAAAACCACAAAAACCATCACAACCACACCCACAACTGGCTGCCACCACCATCACCATCACAAGCATCGTCGGTATGTCGCGATGCTTGGATCGTCGCCGGTGCGTCGCGACGCTGAGCGCGACGCCTAGATTGTCGCGACGCTGAGCGCGACGCCTGGATTGTCGCGACACACTAACGACGATCCAAATCATCGCTGGTGCGTCACGACGCCTGGATCGTCGCCAGTGCGTCGCGACACTAAACGTGACGATCCAGGCGTCGCGACACTGGGCGCGACGTACTGGCGACGATCCAGGCGTCGCGACGCTGGGCGGGACGCACTGGCGACGATCCAGGCGTCGCGACGCTGAGCGCGACGCGTGGATCGTCGCCGGTGCGTCACGACGCTAAGCATGACGATCCAGGCGTCGCGACACTGGGCGCGTCGCACCGACGACGATCCAGGCGTTGCGATGCTGAGCGCAATGCCTGGATCGTCACCGGTGCGTCGCGTCGCCTTTGCATCCAACTGGGATCGTCGCCGGTGCGTCGCGTCACCTTTGCGTCCAACTGGGATCGTCGCTGAATCGGCGAAGACGGCGACCAGAAAAGAAAAACGAGGGAAAGGGATTTTGTGGTGAAAGTTTTTTTGTGGGTATGAAGCTCATAAGTGGCTGAAGCAAAGGAAAAAAGAGAAGTGAAAAAAATGAAAAAAGGGGCTGAAGCTCATAAGTGTTATCACTAACACCTTTAGCGATGAACACTTTTGTCGCAGAAAATTAAACTTTTAGCAACGAAACGGTTCGTCGCTGTAGCTAAATTTAGTTTGGCAGAATAATTTTTTTGGTTGGCGCTTGAGTTTATATATGCACAAAGCTTTTAGTGACGAACTTGGATTCGTCACTATTGAATACCTTTAGCGACGAACTTGAATTCATCGTTAATAATGTACTCATTCTTATGATTTAGAGACGAAATTCATATTTCGTCACTAAAGCATACGTTTAGTGACGAAATCATATTTTGTCACTAAAAAATCTATTATTGTTTTTAGTGACGAAATTAATATTTCGTCACTAAAGCATACTTTTAGTGACGAAATGTTATTTCATCGCTAAAAACATAGAAGTGCAAAACCTTTATTTTTTTAGTGACGACTATTTTTCGTCACTAATACTTATAGTGAAGAAAGTATTTTCGTCACTAAAACTATCCACAGCAATACCTATAGTGACGAAATATTTCATCACTAAAAATTTCAACTGTTAGCGACGAAATATTTCGTCACTATAGGTTAATTAAGTTGGCGCCAAAGTTTCCCTTCATGGCGCTTATTTTTCAGATCACAATAGCGACGAAATTTATTTTTCGTCGCTAAATGTAATAATTTTTTTCATTATTAGTGATGAAATTCATATTTCGTCACTAAAGCTGTATTTTTAGTGACGAAAAATATTTCCTCACTAATTTTCGTCGCTAAAAGTACATTTTGTTGTAGTGTACGCTTCCTGTTCTTTGTTCTAGAATTCAAGGTTACATGTTATCTCTCATGAATGAAGTAGATCTGTAATTGTTGCTTCCGCTATGTGTTTTGTATGAGATATAAAACCAGATTTTCCAACAATTGGTATCAGAGCGGTCTTCAATATCATGCTTGTATAACATGTGATTGAGTTTTAGAATTAAAGAAAAATCGTTTTCTTGATAATTTAATTTTCTGCAGTAAAGTTGCTGCATAATTTTGTTCCAGAACCACTGTTTGTTAAAACCAGATCCTATGATTAATATATATGATATATTGATTGTTGATTGTTGATTTAGAAACCTTTGGCTTGATATTTATTTTAATTATGGGGCTAACATGATTCGTAAAGGCAGTGGTAGTTTCAATAGTTGAGGCTATGGCTTAATGTTTAAATATATAATTGTTGTAAGGTTGAATTTTATCAACCATCTTGTTGGCTTTATTTCGTGCCAAATTTGCTTGTATTTTAGCATTTAGTAACCCTGTGTTTAAGCGGGAAACTTGTAAGGGTAGTGAGTGAGAGAGTGTGAAGAAATGCTCAAGATTGTGCAAAGAAACAGAGACTCGCAACTAGATCTCGCGGCTTGCAAGTCGGCAGAAGTTGTACACGTGCCAAGCATGTCAGAAGCTAAAGAGTCGCGCCAGCTATTGCACTACAGGACAAAAGTCCCAGGCTGGCCAGGCCGTTAGCTCGCAAGTTGAACTCGCGACTCAACCCAGTCGCGAGGTCAAGTCGCCAGAATGCCCTGTTTGGGAAAAATTGACGTTTCACATTCCATTCTCATCTTAGTATAAATACCCCTCATTCCCACGAAATGTAGAGAGCTTCCAGATAGAATTTTGTGAGAGAAACCCTAGAGAAAAACAGGATTGCCTTATTCCCAATCTTCACTAAGAGACTCTTCAAATTCCTCTACTCTCTTCCTCTCCATTGATATATCCTTGAGAGGTTTTTGACCAAATCCTTTTCTCATCACACCTACGTCTGTGAGAAAGTTCATTTGGTGCTAAGTGAAGTAGTTTGGAAGGAACTAATAGTTATTGGTTGATGTTATGGATTATAGAGGAATCCGGTAAGCTAGAAAAAAAAAAGGTTCGACACAACCTCGTTGAAGCAGGAAGCTTGGAGGGCTTAGGTACTTGGGTAGATTAGGCTTGGAGGGTCTGTTGCTGATCATGTATCCCAACTACATTTTCTAGTAGATTATTGACTGCTTGGAAGGTGGCAGAGAAGTTTTACGCCGAGGGCTTCGGTTTCCTCTTCGATAACACATCGCGTGTTGTCCTTGTGTTTGCATCTCTCTTCCCTTATCTTTGCCTTTTATTTTTTACTGTGGATGTGTTTATAATTGGCTTAGATTTTTTATCAATTCTGTGTTTGGCTTATGTTCATGTTTCGCACAATAATTGTTTGATAATAAGCTTGAATTGATAATTTGTAATTTGGGGTCTAAACGTTTATAGTATTTTCAACGCTATTTGAACATTCATTTGGTATCAGAGCGGGTACACTTGTTGTGGTTTATGTACCTTAGTGTGATCCTTGACCCCTTGTGTTTATTTGCAATGGATAGTGTTTTGTATGTCTCTATGCATGTTTTGGATGTTGATGAATGTAGCATGCCACGTGTTTGTGAAAAGGCCTCTATGAGTGATAATCCTCATGATTATGATGCTATGCTACATAAATCCTTGGGTGTTGTTAATATTCCTAACATCAAACTCTTGAAGAAAAATGTTAAGAAGTTTCAAAAGTATTTAAGCAAGTTATTTTGTGAAAAGGTTGATAATCTGAAAAAGAAAATTCAATCTGGCAAAAGGATGGAAAATAAAGATGAATTTTTGTTTGATGGTCAAGAATGCTTGTCTCATGCTTGTCTGTTTGTGCACACCTCATTGAAGGTTTTTAACTTGTGCTTATGGTATCTTGATAGTGGATGTTCTCGTCATATGATAAGAGATAAATCACTGTTTAAGACTCTGAAAGAGAAAGCCTGTAATTATGTGACTTTTGGTGATGGGAGCCATGCTCAAGTTCTCAGCAAATGGACGGTTGAAATACCGGGATTACCTATATTGAAAGATGTGCTATACATTAAAGGATTGAAGGCAAATCTCTTAAGCATCACTCAAATATGTGATGAGGACTTTCTTATCCAATTCTCAAAGAAGGGGTGCATAATCATTGATGAAGAAGGGATTCAAGTCTTGGAGGGAAATAGGACTACTGATAATTGCTATGGAGTAGTTCCTACGACACCTATTTCGTGTAGAAGTGCTCGTGTTGATATGCTGAAACTTTGGCATCACAGGTTTGGACATGCAAATTTCAAACAAGTATCTAAAGTCTTTAAACTTGAGGCAGTTGAGGGACTTCCAAAGTTTGGAAAGGTGGAGAAGACAATATGTGGAGCATGCCAAATGGAAAAACAAACAAAGGCAAGCCATCACAAGGTGAATGTGATTGCTACCTCACGGTGTTTAGAGCTTCTTCACGTTGATCTAATAGGGCCTACAAGAACTGAAAGCCTAGGAGGAAAGAGATACATTATGGTGGTAGTTGATGATTTCTTAAAGTACTCTTGGGTGGAATTCCTTAGAAAGAAGTCTGAAGCATGTGATAAAATGCAAAGACTATGCAAGAGACTACAGAATGAAAAAGGAGTTTCTATAGTCAAAATCAGAAGTGATCATGGGAAGGAATTTGAGAATGCTAGATTTGAAGCTTTTTGTGAAAAGCATGGTATCAAGAAGGAATTTTCAGCTCCAAAGACTTCACAACAGAATGGGGTGGTTGAAAGAAAGAACCGAGTGTTCCAAGAGATGGCAAGAGTCATGCTACTCAACAAAAACATACCACAAAGATTCTGAGCTAAAGCTATGAACATTTCATGTCACATTTGTAATAGAATCTATTTCTGAGCAGGGACAAAGAAGACATCATATGAAATATGGAGAGAAAAGAAACCCAAGGTGAAGTATTTCAGAATATTTAGGAGCACGTGTTACATTCTAAATGATAGGAAAAATTCAGGAAAATTTGATGCTAAGAGTGATGAAGGAATATTCCTAGGTTACCCCACAAATAGCTGAGCTTATAGAGTGTACAACAAGCGTACTGAGACGATGATGGAGTCAATCAATGTGGTCATAGACGACACCATATCAGAAAAGGAAATTGAGGATGATGGAAAGGGGCTCAAACTTAAGAAGTATGAGGATGATGATATGTCTCTAAGTGATGATGCTAAGAAAGAAACACTCAGAAAGGAGTCCACACCTCCTATATCAAGAAGAGAGACTAGATCAACACAAGAAGTCTCAAGTCCACTCACACCTCCAGAAGTTCAAACCCCAATTTCTCATGATGAGGAACTCTCAACTTCTAAGAAACCTTCATCAAGAGTGAATCTCAATCACCCATCAAGTAATATTATTGGGGATGTAAACGAGGGACTTCGTTTGAGAAAAGGACCTAGGAATAGTGCTAACCATGTGACATATAACTGTTATCTTGCTCAATTTGAACCCAAAAGGTAGAAGAAGCACTGAAAGATGAGAATTTGGTAGAGTCTATGCACTAAGAGCTACATCATTTTGTTAGAAATGATGTATGGGAATTGATTCCAAGGCCTGAAGATACACATGTGATCGGCACCAAGTGGATTTTTAAGAACAAAACAGATGAAGATGGTGAAGTTGTCCAAAATAAGTCTAGATTGGTGGCTCAGGGGTATACTCAAGTGGAAGGCATAGATTTTGATGAATCGTTTGCTCCGGTAGCAAGACTAGAGTCCATTCGAATTCTCTTGCCCATAGCATGCATCATGGATTTCAAGTTGTACCAAATGGATGTGAAAAGTGCCTTCTTGAATGGTTTTCTAAATGAAGAAGTCTTTGTTAAGCAACCAAAGGGGTTTGAAGATCCTCACTTTCTGGATCATGTGCTAAGATTGAAGAAAGCTTTGTATGGGTAAAGCAGGCACCAAGAGCATGGTATGATCGTTTTACCACTTACCTATTGGATCATGGGTTCAAAAGAGGTCAAGCAGATCGAACATTGTTTGTTAAAAGGCATGAGAAGTCCCTCCTTGTCGCTCAGGTGTACGTGGATGATATTGTTTTTGGATCCACAATTGATCAACTAGCTCATGAGTTTTCAGAAGAAATGAAAAGGGAATTTGAAATGAGCATAGTGGGAGAGTTAAACTATATCCTAGGGCTTCAAGTGAAACAATGGAAAGATGGAATATTCATTTCTCAAGAGAAGTATGCCAAAAACCTTGTTAAAAGATTTGGTCTGGACTCTAAGAAACATACTTCTACTCCTTTGAGTTCCTCTGCAAAACTAAGCATAGATGCAGCTAGGGTTGACGTTGATCCAATACTTTATCGAAGTATGATTGGCAGTCTTTTCTATCTTACAGCAAGTAGGCCAAATATTGCATTCAGTGTCGGGGTATGTGCACGGTTCTAAGCTGCTCCTAAAGAATCTTACTTAACAGCAGTAAAGCGAATTATTCGCTATGTCAATGGCACATCTGACTATGGGATTTGGTATACAAAAGATTCGAATGAGTGTTTACCGAGATATTCAGATGTGAACTGGGCAGGGTACATTGATGATAGGAAAAGCACTTCTAGTGGGTGCTTCTATCTTGGAAATAACTTGGTTTCATGGATGAGCAAAAAGCAAAATTTAGTATCCCTTTCAACGGTTGAAGTTGAATACATTGCAGCAGGAAGTTGTTATGCACAATTATTATGGATGAGAAAGCTACTGCATAACTATGGAATTTCTCAAGACACTATGTGTGTGTTCTGTGATAACACTAGTGCCATAAACTTGTCAAAGAATCCAGTTCAGCACTCCAAATCAAGCATATCGAGATCCGTTATCACTTTATTCGGGACTTGGTTGAGGACAAGACAGTATGTTTAGAGTTCATCAATACTGACAATCAAAAGGCAGACATATTCACCAAACCTCTTGATAGCCCGAGGTTTGAATCCTTGCGTAAGACAATTGGTGTCGGTATCATTCCTTGAACTCAATCTTCCATGAAATCTAATTGTGTTCTTGTTTGCATTGTGTTTCTTACTTTTGTAATCATTTTTTATTTTTCATTGTTAATATGTTTTTGATCAATTTTATTCTTGCTTTTGTGTCAAAAATCCAAAAACACATAAAAAGTAGAAAATCTTAAAAAGTTTGATCGGTTTTGTTGAGTTTTTGTCCTAAAGCATGTTTTGCCTTGTACCTTTGTACTAATGGCATTATGCATTTAACGAGCTTAGCTTGTCTCTTATGCACTCATATCATTGTGGAAAAAATTCTGAAATCTATTGGACTGTTGTAAATAGATTTTCAACCTTGTCATGAATGATTAGTGAATGGTTTTGATGATCTTGAGACATGCATAGACTTGTGCCTATATATCTTCCTACGTTTATTTTATTGTTTTACTCAAAGAGCTCACCAAATGAAAATCTCCAAATGAAAAGAGATATTGAGCTGCAAAAGCTTGTTGCACATACTAGTATTTGACTAGGAAAAAGGGAAAGCGACCAAAATAAAATGTATGATGCCCAAAAAGTCAAAGGCTATCTTATCAAAGTGAAATATCAAAAATTTCAGGCATCAATCTCACAATTAGATGTGTTGATTCAAAAAGATCAAATGATGTGTTGAAAATGGAGTCAAATGAAAAGTTTCAAAGAATTGTACTCAAGTGTATGTGGGAGGTCATATATGCATACTTCTATAATTGAGATGAATCACATTATCTAGTGTTAGTTGTGTATGCCTTGATTGAATTGATCATTGAAGCTTTACATTAGAGTAAGGACTATCTCATTTTTGATACCTACATATAACACACAAGTCTATGTTCAATAAATGTCATATTCATTTATGTGATTGTACTTGTTTAAATGTGTTTTCACTTGCTCAATTTTTGTTAATCAAACACAAAAAGATTTTTGAGTGTTTTAGCTTACTTTGGAAAGTATATTGTTTTTACAAAAATGTCAAAAATTTCAAAAATAGTGTTGCCCTGTTTTGACGACTCAGTCGCAGGTTGGTCAAGTCACTTGCCCTAGTCGCGAGCTCACTCCGAGATTTTTCACGGCTCATTGGCGAGTCAAGGTCTCAATTGCGAAAAATACATAGAAAATTTTTCAAAATCTAAATTTTTATGATTTTCGCAGCTCAATATGGCGACTTGTTCGAGGGTGGAAGGTCCAGTTGCGAAAGGTACACAGAGATTTTTGCAGTTCATCTGGCAATTGTATCGTGGGTAGACCTTCCAGTCGCGAAAAACACTTAGAAGATTTTTTGAAAATCTTGGTTTCACAGTGTTTTGCGGCTTACCTAGGCGACTGACTGGCGACTTAATCTAGTCGCGAAAAATGTGTGTTTTGCATTTTAAGGTCAATTTTAAAAACTTTTTTAGTTTTTCCCTCGTACTCTTATGATTGTTCATTGTCTTCCCCATTTCACTCTCACAAACACTCCGAGTATTTCTTTGAAAATCCTCCATTTCTGCATCATTTCTTCTCAAATCTTCAACAAACAGGCATGGGTTCTTTTTCTTTCACTTCATACTTACTGATTTGAGCATTTTTCTCTTGATTTTTGAGTTGCTTTTGTGGTTTGTGATTTATCCTGTTCAAACATGGGTTTCTAATTTTCTAGTTTTATTGTGTGTTTGTGATGGTTTGTATACTGATCTTCTCTATCTTGTGTACCTATTGTGGTTTTGGTTGTAGTCACAAACTCATTGTAATGGTTTGATCCTAAATCTCAAATGGTTAGGGTTTTTCTTCATCCTCAATGGTGTGAAAATGACACATTGCTAATAATGTTCAGTGTTTTGTTTGGTTTCTCTTGTTAGTGATAAAGCATATTGCAATGTCAAAATGTCTCCATTCAAGAGATCAGTTGTGAAAGGAGGTAGCAGCAAAAGGAAGGAACCTGTCATTGAAATTGATGATTTCTCTCCTAGACCAAAAAGGACTCGTTCCCCATCAGGTGTGTTCGATCCTAACAAGTTCCGATCGTATGCTATTTTTTAGACTCATGAAAATTATTTCAAAAAGGCTACACCACTGATTGAAAGAGTCGTTGATCAACATTCTCTTTTTGACACTGACATCCCTCAATGTTTTACCCGCAAGGATTGGAATTATCTTCTCTCCAACCTTGATGATGCGTATGAGAATTTGGTAAAAGAATTTTATGCCAATGCCATTGTTGAAAGAGACAAACTTAAGTGCTGGGTTAGAGGAAAAAGTTTCCCGGTCTCTCCCACGTACCTGGCAAAGATTCTTCACATCAACCGGCCAATACTTGGAAACTCATCAGTTTATGATGATCTATATCCAGATAAGGACTTGCTTCGGGCAGTTCTTGGAAAAGATTTGGAATTTTTCTCAAATGGGAACTTAGTCAGTGTTTCATCTCTTCCTCCAAAATTGAGAGTGCTTGCGATCATCATGTTTCACAACCTGTATCCCCTATCCAGCACAGGGTATATAAACCTCGAACATGCATTGTTCCTTCATGATCTGATCTCTGATGTAGAGATTGACATCTGTGCTCATATCTTTCATATCCTTTGCAAAATTGTTCTACGAACTGAGTCAAGGATGTGCATTCCTTTTTGCTGTCTCATTTCAAGGATTTTGAAGCTTAAAAGGCTCCATCCTTCAGAGAATGAATTTCCCTGTACAAAACCAAGTCTAATTAACATGCACACATTCAATGCTAGCATTGTCCATAGCAAGAAGGGAATCAAGACAAAAGCTTCAGCGTCCCACAGTGATTCGTACTCCAGCTCATTCCCCGTCGATGAGAAGCTAGAATCTATTGTAGCATATGTGCATGAGCTGAGTACAAAGATGTCCGAACTTACATCCATCTTGCACCATCTCAACATTCGTTGGGATATGAAGTTCACTTCTATCTAAGCTTAATTGGATTAAATTCAAAGCAAGCTAGAAGATGATAAGGACTAGTTATTCCATGGCAAAAAGGGGGAGATGTTGTTGGCAAGGGAAGTTCAACGAAAGGGGGAGATCTCAACAAACTAGCTTTTGTTTATCACTTCTATCTATCTTTAGCATATTTCAGTATCCATGTTATATTAATCAGTACCTTTGTAGGTTTTAAGGTTCTTGTTTGTGGTTTGTACCCATATTGCTTTTGTAAGCTTTTAGGGTTTGTTTCTATGCACTTTGTAGGCTTTATGGTTTGTACCTTGCTTTATGCAGCCTTTGTGCTTTGTTAAATCAGTACTTCTAACTAAATGTTATGCATTTCCTTCTAAGTACTGTCACTATTGTGCCATTGTAGGATTTTTCCTAGATGTACATACTTCATGTACAGTGTATTGGTTGAGTGTTGGTCATTCAAATGATTTGCTTTATGTTTAGCAGCTTGAATGTCTGGATGTTCATTCCAAGTGTGAATGAGCATTGTGATCACTTGTTTGTAGTGATTGCCTGGTTGGTCAAGCCATGGTTTAATACTTTATTCCATTTTGCTTGATCGCATTGTGCTTGTTCCATATGCATTACAAGTTTTCTACATATAATGATCTTATTGTGTTATTGTGTTTCAGGAGATGTTTTGGTTTTATGGTTCAAGAGCTTCACAGATTCTAGAGTTAGGTGTGAGTGAGTTTTCCAACTGTTCCCAACTCACGCGTTAAGTCTAGAGTTTGTTTTAGGGTTTTGTCACGGAATAGCCAAAGGGGGAGATTGTAAGGTTGAATTTTATCAACCATCTTGTTGACTTTATTCCGTGCCAAATTTGCTTGTATTTTAGCATTTAGTAACCTTGTATTCAGGTGGGAAACTCGTAAAGGGTAGTGAGTGAGAGAGTATGAATAAATGCTCAAGATTGTACAAAGAAACAGAGACTCGTGACTGGATCTCGCAGGTGGCTCGTAGCTTGCAAGTCGCCAGAAGTTGCACACGTGCCGAGCATGTTAGAAGCTGAAGAGTCCCACTAGCTGTTGCACTACAGGACAAATGTCCCAAGCTGGCCAGGCCGTTAGTTCGCGGCTTGAACTCGCGACTCAACCCAGTCGTAAGGTCAAGTCGCCAGAATGCCCTGTTTGGGAAAAACTGACGTTTCATATTCCATTCTCATCTTAGTATAAATACCCCTCATTTCCATGAAATGTAGAGAGCTTCCAGATAGAATTTTGTGAGAGAAATCCTAGAGAAAAACAAGATTGCCTTATCCCCAATCTTCACTAAGAGACTTTCAAATTCCTCTACTCTCTTACTCTCCATTGATACATCCTTGAGAGGTTCTTGATCAAATCCTTTTCTCATCACACCCACGTCTGTGAGAAGGTTCATTTGGTGCTAAGGGAAGCAGTTTGGAATGGACCAATGGTTACTAGTTGATGTTATGGGTTACAGCAGAATCCGGTATGCTAGAAAAGAAAAAGGTTCGACGCAACCTCATTGGAGCAGGAAGCTTGGAGGGCTTAGGTACCTGGGTAGATTAGGCTTGGAAGGTCTATTGCCGATCATGTATCCCAACTACATATTCTAGTGGATTATTGACTGCTTGAAGGGCGGCGGAGAGGTTTTACATCGAGGGCTTCAGTTTCTTCTTCAATAACACATCACGTGTTGTCCTTGTGTTTTCGTCTCTCTTCCCTTATCTTTGCCTTTTATTTTCTGCTGTGGATGTGTTTATAATTGGCTTAGATTGTTTATCAATTCTGTGTTTGGCTTATGTTCATGTTCCGTACAATAATTGTTTGATAATAAGCTTGAATTGATAATTTGTAATTTGGGGTCTAAACGTTCATAGTGTTTTCAACGCTATTTGAACATTCAATTGTAACTGGTATAACCGTCATGTGCGTGCACTTCATCTTGCACTGGTTGGATATGCTTGGCATAGTTATTGGTTTTATTCAATACCTAATGTTGCCATTAACGTATATCATGGCATGATATATTGTTTTACAAATGTATATTGTGGACCCATGTGGCATATGGCATATTCAATCTGTCGTAAACATGCTTTAGTTTATATGTTTGTTAAAGCTTTATAATAAATATTGTTGCTTGCCTTGCATTATATATTTATTTTATGATCAAACAACATGTTAATGCTAGGATTATGAAATTTATTCCTAATAAGATTAGGATTGTGTTTTCAAGGTTTCTAGCATTATTATAGTTCTTGATTTTGATATTGAAAACCCTAATGTTTGATTAGTAAAATCTTTGTTAATAAAATCAAAAGTGTTTTTGATGGAAGAACAATGAAGATGTCAAAAACGGTTACTTGAAAATTCTGAAAACAATTTAGTTTTGCCCTTGAAAAATTGAAAACATGGGTTTTTCGCGGGTAAGCTTCTCGCAAGGCTACTCGCGAAAAATGCCACTGAAGCACAAAAATTTTTGCGGTTAAGCTTTACTTGGGAAATAGTTGTGAGATAGTAGTGAAAGTTTTTGTATGAATTTCTTTGTTTTCAATTTTTTGCTTAACTCATTTTCGCGGGAAGCGCTTAGTCATGAGATATCCGCGAGACAACAGCAAAAGTTTCTGTCTGAATTTTGTGTTTTCACTATTTTGCCTTAACCCATTTTCATGGGAAGAGCTTAGTCGTGATATTCTCGTGAAAATGCATTTGAAGGGAATTTTGGATTTTTTCTAAATATTTTCAAACGATAAGGTGTAAGGCAATGTGTGATGTGATTACACATGGTTCTAACTAAAAGAGCTAATGAGATCAAAGATATTAGTTAAATAGAACTCTTAATCCTAAATTGTTTTATGATTAAAAGTCCTTAATTTATATTAATTAGAGGTTTTTAATGAGATTAAAATTCTAATTAAAGTTATTTAGTTTCTAATGAGATTAGAATACTTTATCTAGTAAATTAAGGATAGAGTTCTATATAACTATTTTTTGATTCATTAGTGTTTAAGGAATCCAAAATAGTTTAGGACTTCCATTTTAGTTAGAGATTCTAATGAGATTAGAGTCTTTATCAAGTGCAAGGTTATTAGTTGTGAAGGGATCACAATTATTTAAAGAAAAACCCAAATAATGAGTGGGAGTGCTGAAATAACCCTTTTGTTAAGTTTATTGTAATGTGAATAAATACCTTGTCTTGACTTCGAGTCTTGCATTCCATGCAGAGGGTATTTATTTCACAGATTACAAGGTTAAACTTCTTTGTGATTGCGCGAATGTTCGTTACGCTATGGTGACATGACTTAGTTACATCACATTAAATTTAAACAATTAAACACATTTAATGTGTAGGGTTAAAAGTGTGATTAGATCACAATGATTTCAAGACAATTCACTTGCTTTCAAATTTCTAGTGGGAGAGAGATACAAGGGTTGGATCTCACGGCCTCTATTATCGGTTCATAGTAGTGTGGGTAGGCCCCTTGTCTTGGTGTATATGCCTCGCGATCCCAAAGGAGGGTGTTTACTTCATGGTACTACAAGATTGAGCTTACTCGTTTAAAGTAGTGTGAACAAGCACCTTGTCTTGGTGTATATGCCTTGCGATCCCAAAGGAGGGTGTTTTGCTTCATGGTACTACAAGTTTAAACACTATAAAGGGAGATGAAATGTGGCTACCCATGATTCTAGATAATGGTGTACACTAGACTAAGTGTAATGTTAACCTCCCAAAGGAGCTATGCCATTATTACTTAGAGGCTAAGGAAAAACGGCAAATTATTTTTGTTTGGTAGGAGTTACCATGATAGCACTAATAATGAGAATAGTTCTCAACCAATTAATGTGTTTATAATAAACTTGCTACCAAGGAATTATAGACATGGATTGGGTTGTCGTTGCACCCTAGTATAGTATGTTTTTCGGGTTCCATATTATATGGTTATGGATGCAAAATGATAATGTCCTGGTATTTAAGTTCATGGTCTCAAAATAAAGTTGTTATAAATTTTGTTCTCTAGCTACTATTTAATTGAATTATATTAACTAAGAAATAATTTTGGACATGGTGCTTAAAGGAGCTGAAGTACATATTTATGTTTCGATTCAACATTGTCATAATTTCCTATACATGATGCATTGATGGAAGATAGCTTATGATATGATCATAGTTTTCCATTGAAATGCTAATATGTTACATTGGCTTCTATCTCAATTGTGCTACAACATGAGATGCAAGAGTTGGTACTAGACTTAGACTTTATATTAAGTCTAAATGAGATGTTTGGTATGAATCATATTGAGTGCTATGAAAGGCTTAAGGAGTTCCAATTCTATATTATTTTATGAAAATGTTTTGTTTTTAAATTTATTGGAATTCTTGGATGTTGAGATTAAATGTTAATCTCATTTGGATATGATCCACAAGTCGTTGTTAAAATCATTTGATCAATTTTGATTGTTTTGAAAATAAGTAAATTCTTTTATATTATTTGAATTGATGAGTGAGTTCTATGCAACGGAAGACATCCTAAAAGCTAAGGCTAGGATCAATATGATTTAATTTAAATTCTTAATCTAAACTTAAAGGTAAGGGTGGTAAGAAGAGGAATTATAATACCAAACAGTTGGATAAGCTAGTTGTCCTAGTAGTTGCCAAAAGGAAATTAGACTCAAAAGAATGACCAAAAGGAAAGTGTTTCTGATTTTGGTAAAGCTAAGCATTGTCCATGATTGTATTCTAGATGGAAATTTACATGTTTTACTTTTTAAAGAGAAAGTTTTCATCCTTTGTAATTGTATGTTTTGACACTTATGTCTATAGATCTTATTAATCTAAATGATATTCAAGATTGATGAAAGATGGGTTTTTAGAACTATTATTTTATTATATTCTCAATCTATGAATTCTATTTAGAGGATAATAAGATCTAGAGTTCCCTTTTGTAAAGGAATGAAGTTCTAATGACTTCTTTAAGTTGATGCATACATAAAGGAGGAATAAAGCTCTTTTAAAGGTAGATTGTTTTAGAAGAAAAATTGTCAGAATTTGTTGTAGGACAACTATAAAATACATTTGGAAATGAGATGGTTATATTAGATGCACCACAAGACATTATTCTGTAGATAACTATTACACCGGTACAATATCGTAGTGGGAGGATTACCAAATAAATTCATATTTTTGGAATAATCTTTTGTAGTTATTCCACAAGGTTATGAATTTGATCCTCGTTCCTACGTAAAGTTAATAGATGATATGAATATGGATTATTGAATTAAGGTTATGTGAATAGAATTAGATTCTATTTAAAGTCTAGAACTTGTAGAGGCGCCTAATGGCATTAAGCCTATTGTTTTCAAATAGGTTTACAAAGAGATTGATAGATTTGAAGGTGAAAACCTTCAAAGTCAAGACTAGTGGCGAAAAGATTTATTTAGAAAGAAATGTTTGAATTATGAAAAGATTTTTTCACCAATAGTCAAGTTTGACTCTATCTAGATTCTCTTATTCATTATATTTCATTTGAATGAAATATGGAAATGAATATCAAGAAAGCTTCTTTTAGTAGCAATCTTGAGGAAGACATTTATATGATGTAACTAGACTTGTTCATAGCAAAGAACTAGTAGTATTTAGTATGCAAGTTGCTTAAAGTCCATTTATGGACTAATGCAAGCATCTAGGTCACAAAATATGATATTTGATCAAGAAATCAAATTGTTTGATTTTGATCAAGTATTAAAAGGCCTTATGTGTGTAAAAGCTATATAGAATAATAAATTTCTTAATGTATGTTGATGACATTCTAATCATTTAGAATGATGTAGAGTTATTGTCATCAATGGAATTTTTTTGTTGTCTAGTCTAGTTTGATATAAAGTACTTAGGAAAGATTGGTCACATCTTAAGAAATTAACTTTGTTAAAATTCAGGAATTAGGATGTTGGGTCTATCTCAAGCTGCTTAAATAGATTAGATTCTAGTCAAGTATAGCATGTAATACTTCAAGAAAAGATTCTTTCCTTTTAAGTTTGAAGTTCCTTTATAAAAGACTATAGTCCTAAGACATATAAAGGGAAGAGCATATTAAAACAGTTCCTAATACCATATCAATAGGAAGTCTTTATGCCATGCTGTATACTAAGCTAAATATATATTTAGGGTGAGCATGGTAAGCAAATATCAATTGAATCAAAGATCACTTAATTTAGTGGGAGTAAAGCATATACTCAAATATCTTAGGAGAATGAGGGATTATATGCTTATCCACCAAAGTGAGGATTTGATAGTTACTGGTTGTATAAATACTGACTTGTAGTTTGATTCTGATTCATGAAGTTGGACTTTAAGATATGTGTTCATTCTAGGCGGTGAAAATACACATTAAGCGTAAGTATCATCTTATTAGAGAGATATGAGTACGTGAAAAGTACTAGTAGAAAAGATAGTTTATACAATAAATCTGGCTGAAACTTGTTTCCAAACCTTGCCTTAGAGTGACTATGAATTACTCTAAAGGGAGATAAGTGTCGGATATATGATAAATTGTCTTTGAGGGCAAGTGGGAGAGTGTTGGAGTTTATGTCTTAAAATCCAATTTATTGGCATGTTATAAATAATTAAATAGTTTAATTATATGAGACTATTTATTAATGAACTAATAGGACATTATCTTAGTCCATGAGATGCATAGTATGTGATTTATGTGAAAAGTCACAGAAGATATAAATCACAAGTTCTTTGTAAACTCAGAATTTTAGTTCGTAGTCGGTGATGAAATTGGGCATTTCATCTGTGAAGACTATAACATATCAACTAAGATGATTTGTCTTGATCATAGAAGTGGAGACTTCTAATTGATATGTTGATATGTTTTAAGAGTTAAGACATATTGAATAGGACCTCTGTGAGATTTATTATTCTCCTAACGACTGTCAAATGAATAATAAATCTCACGACTTCTATTTACATCAACTCTAAATCCTGAGAGAATGATGGACCTGATCATGAGATGTAGGTTGCTTTGATATATTAGGAGTGAGATCTATAAGCTACAATCAAAACCTCAGTATGTTGGGCAGCCGCATTTAGTGTTGATGGAACATATATTCTCAAGATGGAATTCATAATCTCTTGACAGAGATATAAAATATTCCCTTGAGAAAAGTTTAATCAGTTTGGTTATTCAGAGTGTTGGGTCCAACCACTTTAGTAAGGAGTTACTAAAGTATATATTTATGAAATTGGATTTCATAAATATATAATGAATAACATAAAGGATTAAACCGGGAACTCAAGGATTAAGATGTAGTAATCTTCAAAGTGGCAGTCCATATTCATGACTTTGTATTACTAAGAATATTTTAATGAAAGGGGTTGCATATATAATAAAGTCTTGGGATATAATTTATTAATAAGGCCTAGAGTGCAATTATATTCTCATAGTGGTATTGAATATAATTAATAGTAACTTTGGACTTGTCAAGAGTTGATAGAAAAGCCCAAGGCCCATTGGAGATAGAGTCTTATTTGTTCCCTTTGGTCCCATCTCAAGTCACAAACTAAAACCCAATTGGGTAGGCCCAAAAGGTTAACCCAATTTAGATAATCAGTTTTTATTTAATAAGAGTTATTAAATAAAGAAACTACTAGAAAAGTTTTAACGTACGTATGATGAAAAGAAAAGAAATCAGTTTTTCTCCACAAGGAGAAGAAGAAGGATTTTTCTTTGAGAGTCTATGTACAAAAGACTGATTGAGAGACCACACTTCTTAGGCACCATGTGGAATTGAGATGAAGATGAAAGGTATTCTCAAGTCATGGTTTTGAAATTCATTGCATTAAGGTACGCTTCCTGTTCTTTGTTCTAGAATTCAAGGTTACATGTTATCTCTCATGAATGAAGTAAATCTGTAATTGTTGCTTCCGCTATGTGTTTTATATGAGATACAAAACTAGATTTTCCAACAACAAGTGCATGACCAAGCACACCTTCTTGAGGAGTCAATGCCATACGATTGTGAAATTGATCTGGAATAGTAGAAGACACCAGATGGGCCATGGACTTGGTCTTTGACTTGTAACTTGGGGGAAATCCGTGTAATTTGTAACACTTGTCAATGGTATGGCCTAGCTTGCCACAATGAGTACACAATGGTCTCTCCTTGCCTTTACCATTAGAACCCCCATTAGTGAAATTCTGAGTCTTGGTGGCTAAAGCAGTAGATTCAACCCTCGTACCCATACTAACACTCCTTTGCATCTCTTCTTGGATCAATAAAGAATGCACCTTGTTAACAGGAGGTAGAGGATCCATGAGTAAAATCTGAGTTCTGACTTGAGAAAAAGAATCATTTAGTGCCATAAGGAACTTCATCACTGATTCTTTGGCTTGAAGATCAATAAGCCTTCGATTTACATTGCATTGACATTTTCCACAAGTGCACAAGGGAAAAGGGTTAAGACTTTGTAATTGATCCCATAAGACCTTCAATTGTGTAAAAAAATCAGTAATTGAAATTTCACCTTGATGGAGCTCTGAGATTTGCTTTTGCAAATTGAAAATCTTTGGACCATTCTAATGACAGAAAGTGTCCCCAAATCATTCCAAATTTCCAAAGTAGTTTCCCTATAGACAATGCTAGCTTGAAGCCTTGGAGAGACTGAATTGATTATCCAAGTGCCTACCATATTGTCTGCACGAATCCAGGCTTGAACTGCAATTGGAGAATCTACAATTGGAGATGACAAGGTGAGAAGATAAAGAGAAATAACGAAGAAAGTTCCCAAAATTGTTAAGAGAAGAAAACCCTAGGTTTTGTGCTCTGATACCATGTGAAAAACTAATTTGGGAAAAATGATTTCATTACATTAATTAGAATTATAAAGCTAATCTATATATACACTGATATACACTGAAACAAGCCACTAACACTAACCAACTCCCACGAATTGCGCTAACTACATACTAACAGTTCTTGGCACGTGTTTTACTAACAGTAGTTGGCACATGTGAACATATATACAATATTCTAACTAAAACTACAAGTCGTATATAGCAACTAACTACGTGTCGTGCTCTGCTCTGCTACTCCTGGACTTCCTCTGTTGCTCTATCCTTCCATGTTATGATTTCCTCTGTTTTCTGCGTGTATGAGCTTATCTGAATCAATTGATTCTTTGACAATAGCTTCAGCTTGACCAGATGGCTTCTTCTTTTGATACTGAGTTGGCCCACTGAAGAAGGAATCTTCCCTTGGAATGAATTGTTATTCAATTCAAGTGTTTGAAGATCAGACATCAAATCCATATTTCCAGGAATTGGACCTATGAAATGATTGTTTCTTAGGCAAAGTTCTATGAGCTCGGAAAGCTTGGAAATATTTGATGACAATGATCCTTGGAACAGGTTGTTAGTCAGGTCGAAGTATGTAAGCCTTCCCAGATTGGTATATACCAATTCTGGTATTGGGCCAGCCAAATATTTCTGAGAGAAGTCGAGGTATGTCAAGTTCTGGCAATTTGTTATTAACTCTGGGAATTCAGAATTGAGTTCATTGAGCATCAAGTTGAGGTAGGTCAAGGAAGGCGTGCCTAAAAGTTGGACCAATCAGGAGATACTAAGCAGTTTGCTCCAACGTTTAAGTACCATACCTTTTGGAGATTGCTGAGTTGATAGGGGATGGTACCATTAAGACTGTTTTTATGAAGACTGAGATACTGAAGCTCTGTCAACTGGACTATCTCAGCTGGTATTTTTCCTTCAAAGTGGTTGTTGCCGATGTCCAAGTGAGTGAGCTCGAGAGGTTGCTGATGACTGGTAGTATCGATCCACCAAGTGCGTTGTTGTTGAGGTCCAAGGGAGTGAGATTATAAAATGAAGTGAAGTCGAATTGGATAAGTGTTCCAGAGAGGTTTACATTGGACAGGTTTATTTCTTAGATAGCTCCTGTGCTGTGGCAGACTATAGCTGTCCAGTTACAAAGATTGTTGAAGTTGGTGATGTGCCATGAATTGAGCAAAGAAGAAGGAGACAGGCTGTTTTTCCATTTGATGAGAGCTTCTGCTTGTATTGTTGGAGATGATGTGATCCTCACTGGAAGTAAGGAGAGCAAAAGAAAATGAAATAGAAGAAGAGACTTTTGAATGGTTGTCATGCCTAGCTTTCTTACTGCTATATGTTTAATTTTGAGCAAAGTTTAACTCTCTTCTAATAACTGATAGGAATTCTTGTCACCTCCATGCCTGGTTATATATTAAGGTTATGAGTTACAGTGCCAACTGTCAATTGGCAGGATCAGGAAAAAAAATATTGTTTTCTCAGCATAAGTGAAATCATATCGAAAGTAGCAATATTTGGGTATCTCTTCTTTTTTTTCTTTTCTTTTTTCTCTCTTTTCTATAGGAATATTTTGGATTCTATTCAATTTGATGGAACTTAGTACCTGGCCTGTTATAGTATGATAAGTGACTCTGGGCGTGCATCATATATGTACTAGAATACTATAAAAACAATTACCTTCATAATTATTTCAACTATTAGCATATATTGCACATACTTCATGTTTTAAGCATTGTACATATTCTAACAATCAATGCATATCAAAAAGCAATTATGTTCGCCTATATCTATATTTATATATTACTAAAAGCTGAAGCCTAATGCTTAATGTTACTATGCTCACGTTCTCACATTGAGCCACGTCAGCAACCATGTCATATCCACCATCTTTTCTAAATTTGTCCTACAATTTTAAATTAGTTTTTATCAATTTTAAAATACTAATAAATATAAAATATTTTCCAGCCCTATCCTATCTCCACCATAATGCCTACCTCTTATAAATTTAATTCCACCATAAAGCTCAAACCCAAACCCAAAGTCTTTTCAACCGAAATCCTTTTAAAACCTTTTGTTTTCACTAAGGAAGACAGTTTTGTACCGTATCAGCCGGAATGACCAGTATTTACTATTCCAGCACATACACCGGTACAGGAACGCTAGTGTTTCATTCAGGTTCAAATACCGATCGTACCGAACTTGTTTCGCCCGTATTGGGTTATATACCGAATTTCGGCCGAAAATGAAAATCGACTGGTAACTAAAATTCAAACAAATAAAAAAATATATAAACGGAAAAGAAAATAAAAATAACCCACATATTGTAGTTGCCACTGATTTTCTAGCTCTGGTCCAATTTTGCCGTTGTCCTTGTTTAATCTTCTTCTTCTTCTTCATCTTCTTCTTACGCTTCTCTCTTACTCTTGCACTTCTTTTAAATGCATTCTGAGACTTTCTTTTATTTTTATAAAAGCAAAATACCTTTGTTTCGTGTGGTGGTGGGCCCTGACACCCACCCACGTGAACTAAGTACTAAGAGCATTTGCAGTATTGGAGCTAAATAGCAATATAGCTATTTTAGCTCTACCAAAACACCAAAAACAGCCATACAGCAATGGAGCTAAACTTATTTTTTTTTAGCTTCATTGCTACAGTGCACATCAACAGTGCACATCTATAGATAGATGTGCACTGTAGCAAGAAGCTAAAAAATAATAATAATATTTTATTAAACTTCTCTCTCTTCTCTCATTAAAATAATATTTTCTCTTTTGCTTTCTTTCTCTCTCTCCGGCTTCCCTCATCTCCTCTCTACTTCGCCGGCCAACTCACCGATGGCGGTGCTCATAAAATATCCATATAAAACCCACCGAATCAGACACCCGGCCACTAGAAAAATACCAAATCAGACCACTAGCAACGCCGATCCACCAAACCCACGTCACAAAACACAATACACAAACCCAAAAAGATAGAGTAGAGAGAAAGATCGAAGCAACGCCGGTCCAAATTCCATACAACCACCACAAAACACAAACCCATGGCAGATCGGTTAGAGTAGAAAGAAAGATCACAAACCTATGGCACAACCCACAAACCCACCTCTCGGTAACCTCCAAATCGTCAATCCCACCGTCTCCTCCGCCTCAACTACAATCTTAGCCTCGCTCTTGCTCGCTCGGCAACTCATGCCAGCAAACCGGGCAAGGCATTTCGTGAGCCTCAGATTTGAGTTGGAACTATTCCTTGTAGATTGCGCAGTGCGACTCGGCCGAGCCGTGGGCCTCGACGATTTGGAGGTGGGTATTTGGAGGTGGCTATGTCTGGGTCTCGACGATTTGGGGTTTAGGTGGTAGTGGGTTTGCTGAGTTGAGAAGAAAGAGTGGAAGTTTGATCATTTGTTGGTTCATCTTGGTTCAGAGAAAGAGAAAAAGACAGAGAGGAAGAGAGAGAAAGAGAAAATAAAAAATAATAAAGAAAAAATAAAGAAGGGATATTTAATTGAAGTGGTAAATTTTCTCAAATTTTTTTTTTTTTTTTGAAGTGATAAAAAATATCATTGTAGTGGTGGCGGCGGCGGTGGAAGAGTCAGTAGCGGCAACGGTGGTGGCGGTAGTAGTGGCAGTAGTAGCGGTTGCAGTGGTTGTGATTGTTGTTTATTGTAGTTGATATATTATTTTATTATAGTAGATATATTATTTTATTGTGATATTTGTATTATTTTATTGTCTTGAAAGCTAAAATAAATCCACTGCTACAGTATGTGAGTAGGTAAAATAGATAAAGTAACTTTTTGTGATGTCAAATAACTAGAATTGTAGCTCCACTGCTGTGGATGCTCTAACATTTTAAAGTTATAACTTCCAAAGACCTACTTTTTCTTTCTTCTTTTTTTTTTTTTTCTTTTTTTTTTTTTTTCTTCTTCTTCTTTTAGAACTCAGGTTTCAAAAAAATATAGTGGAAAAATCATTGATTTTTTTATATACATGTGATTTGCCAGTGACTATCAAATCTACATCATCATCATCTTTCTCTTTTTTTTTTTTGGCTGAATTACATCATCATCATCTAAGTAGATTGCATATTATTTTAATTAACTAACATTTCAATTAGAGGTTAACATATTAAATGAGACATAGATTTATAATTTTAAATATTTTTAAGAGAGTATATATATTTTTTACTATTGAACATATAAAATTTATATTTATTAATTTTTATATATAAATATATCAAATTAGCAGTAATCCCAAAACGGTAAACCAGTATCAACCGGTATCGAAATATTTCATTTCCCTATCCAAATCGAAACGGCTTCTAGTACAGTATTAACTCCCTTGGTTTTCATGGTTTCAAATTTTTGTTTTCCTTTTCCTTTGTTGCACGGTTTCAATTTCCTTTCCCCACATTTTAGTTCTTTCCCCTTCCCCAGTTTCTGTTCTACGGTTTCACATTTAATTCATGCTAGCCTCTCTCTCTTCTAACGACAACTTCTTTGTCTTCCTTCCTTCATGTCTTCCTCTCCTCACAGTACTATATAAATATTGACAGAAGCTGGATGATTTAGTTGAGGTATCTCTAAATCCCAATTTCTTTTTTGGTCCATTCCTTTGCTTGAAATTTTTCCCCTTTTACAGCCTCTTTCGTGCTATGGTATGGATGATTGTTTACTGCCTCTTTCTTAGAGTGTTGATTTTTTGATTTCTAGGTTTTTTAATTGGAGCTCTACCTCTTTTGGGTCTGTTTTGTTTTGAGTTTTTTGATTGCTTGGTTTTTAATTCTATGTGATTCCAACAACTTAGTGTGACTCTAATTTCTGAGCGTAGTGCTCTGGTGTTTGCTTCTGCTATTTTCCAACAATTGGTATCAAAGCCTATTTCAATATCATGATTGTATAACGTGTTAATTGGGTTTTAGAATCAAAGCAAATTGCTTTCCTAGTGTTTCAATTTTCTATAGTAATTTTTCTGCATAATTGTGTTCATCGTAGCCTTTGGTTTAGACATGGTTTAATATTCACGGTTTCAATTTTAAGTTACCGTGCAAGCGTTTTTGTTTTGTACTAAGATTGTGTTTTTAAATCGAGATTTATAAGGCTGCTGTGGTGTGGCTGATTGTTCACGACCTCTTTCTTAGGGTGTTGAATTTTTGATTGCTGGGTTTTTTAATTTGAGCTCTAGCACTTTTGGGTCTGTTCATTTTGAGATTTTTGAATGCTGGGTTTTTAATTCTATGTGATTCTCCAACGACTTAGTGTGACTCTGATTTCTTAGTATAGTGTTGTGGTGTTTGCTTCCGCTGTTTTCCAACAATTGGTATCAGAGCCTACTTCAATATCATGATTGTGTAACCTGTTGATCAGGTTTTAGAATCAAAGCAATTTGTTTTCATGGTGTTTCAATTTTCTTCAGTAATTTTTCTGCATAATTGTGTTTATCATGGTCTTTGGTTTAGACATGGTTTGATATTCATGGTTTCAATTTTAAATAACTGTGCAAGTGTTTTTATTTTGTGCTAAGATTGTGTTTTTTAATCGAGATTTATAAGGCTTAAATCTCTCTCCCCACCTAAGATGTATCAAGCTGGGATTATACAACATGCCATCTTTTATGCATCCTAGAAATTTGGGTGGGTCTAATTTACTAACCGTCATTATAGTAAAAAATCTGGGTAGGTCTATAAAATATGTCGTTGCAATTTTCAACTTCCCATTAATATGTAATTAACTTGAAATACGTCTGGTAAGTTGATGCATCTTATTGAAATACGTCTTTCAAGAAGAGCAAAACATTATAGTAAACATTTTATGCATCCTATTAATTTGGGTGGTTCTTATTTGCAAGTTTCAACTTCCCATTAAATATGTATATAATTTTTTTTTTTTTTTGAGAAACATATATGTATATAACTTGAAAGACGTATTGTAAAATGTTTTGCCCTTCTTTAGTTAATTAGTTAATTACATACTTCAAAAAATTAGTTCTTTAGTTCAAATTAGTTTTAAAAAAAATAGAAAGCAAAGCAAATTAGTTCTTTAGTTCAAACATTTTTATAAATTACGTCTTTCACATATTTTCATTTCCCATTTAATATCTAAAGTTGAAAGTATGTGATTAACTAATGAAGAAATATTTTTAGTTAATTTTATAGATCTTTTTCATTTGAGAATGATATATTTTTAATGGCAATTTTTTAATGAAATTGAAGGGAAGACCTAAATTGCAAGAATTTTTTATTGGCAATATCTCAATAGGGAATATGTAAATTTTGTTTTTGACAGTTTTAAGTGTACTATTGCATGTTGTTCAATCAAAGGCATTTGTAAAAATGTTCATGCACAAGCCAGTGATAATTGAATGATTACTTTTTATGTACTCATATCAGAAAGGCATCTATGGGAAACTCTGATCAGATAAGCAGCATTTACTCAAGAACTTCTCCGCTATTAGATTTGGTCACATGTATTTGGAAGTATACTAAAAATATGTTAAATGATTTAAATGCTTATATCATTTTTATTCATTCTTGCATTACATTTTTTTTTTTTTTTTTTTTTTTTTTATTGTTGATCCATAGGTGTCATAGATAGATTCAGAGCTATTACAACTATGGAGGTAGAATTAGCAGTATTTCTGGATAAAAGACAAATATAAGAGCAGTCAGGGCTTGATACAGTTGCACATACTCAAAACATATTACTTCTCCTTTTCTGCAATGTATTGTTTAATGAGTTGCTTATCTAGGAAATTCTATTGTCACCCGAACAGTTTATGTAACCAAAAGAATTATCCAAAAGAAATAGGACATTGTTGAATGGGTTGCTTTGCTTGGAAATTCCATTGTAAATAAAGTTGGATTGTTTCTTCAAGTATGTCCAACTCTCAATTATAAATAAAATGAAAAGGCTATGCTAAAATATTTTTATATTATCTTTTGGTATGCTAAAATAATTTTTATATTATCTTTGGGTTGTGTAGAATGTTCAGTTTTTCTACCAATTTATTATGGATTATCTATTAAATTGCAAGTTCAAAAGCTGGAATATTGCTTCAGGTATCACTAAATGTCAGTTGTAAATAAAATGAAATGTTTTGCTAAAATAGTCCTCATATTATTTTTGGTGGTGTAGGTTGTTCATATTATCCAACACTTATTTGAAATGATTTTTTGGTGGGTGTAATCAAATGGCTTTCTATAATTAAGACAAAACATTTAACAAAGAGATACTACTACTTCTGGAATTGTTTCAAAGACAAAAATTAGGCTTGAATCTCTATGAGATTGAATATATGTCATTGATCAGTGAAATGGGCAGCTTAGGAGAGAATAAAAGTAAGGGGGATAAAATAGTGCAAAAGATAAGGGCCCTCAAGTTGTCTTTCTTGGGTTCATAAATTTTGAACTACAGAAGGGAAAAAAATAAAAAATAAAAAATAAAAGCAAATAGAGCACGTAGGTGAGAATTCGGGCCAATGCTAAAATAGGTAGTGGAAGCTTTTAACACAAATTGAAAGAGTAAAAATAGAGGGAGATTAAAAGCATAAATAGAGAGAGATTAAAAAAAATGATGTTGGTTTAAGTATTTCGGTTGGGTCTTATCCTGTGATAGTTTCATTTTTAATGAAACTGCATAAAGGCAGGAATCTCCAAATAGTCTTAGAAAAATGCTCTTCATGTTACTTGTGTGAACATACTTAACAACCAAGAAGACACTTAAATAGATGATAGCAAAATCAATGCACCCCATAACATAAAATATTAGATCTTTTTGAGTGTGTGTATTTGCACGTGAGTGTTTGTGTTCATTCATCAACAAAAAAAATAAATAAATAAAGGTCTTGGTGTTCAATAATGTGGACACCTGTCATTGTTATAATTACTATTTTACCCACCAGTTGCTCATAGGTTACCTGCTAATTTGCATGTTTTTAAGTTGGATTGTTTCTTCAAGTATGTCTAACTCTCAACTATAAATAAAATGAAAAGGTTATGCTAAAATATTTTTTATATTATCTTTTGATTGTGTAGGTTGTTCATATTTTCTACTAGTTAATTATGAATTATCTATTAAATTGCAAGTTCAAAAACTGGATTGTTTCTTCAAGCATGTCCAATGAATAAAATTTCCTAATTCTATTCCAAATACTAATCTCTAATAATACAAAATTAATTCCATCACCAAAACCTCCAATCACCGTGAATCCTGCAATATATTGGTCATACATATATAATGCAGCTTGAGTAGTAATACATAGAAAAATATTAATAATTAATAATATATAATAATAACCCTATCATAAACAAATGTATTACTCGAAACGCACAAGTCCGCGACTAGTAAAAAATAAAAAGTTTATCAATTGGCATTGATTCAAACCTCATCAAGATCCTCATATCAATTAGTATTGTACTTCATTTCAACTAGTTCGAAGTTTCTTGTATTTGTTTGCTACTTCACTTCTTGTTTGTTAATGCTATGTTCTTTCAAGTACACTTTTCTCTTCTTATTAGTATCCACTTGTTCTTTTGTTTGTACAACATTTATACTAACCGGATTTGATGTCACAAATTTCAAGGAAATATGGAAGAATGCTAATTTTGAAAAAAAATTGACCAAGTTTGACAAGATTTTATCAAATTTGATTAAGGTTTGACTGAAAATCAGATTGTCCAATCAGGATAAATGTAGCTCCGTCATGAAGAGAATGAAGTTCCCTTCTTTGTATTTGCTAATACGTCAAAATTGGTTTTGAATCTGATAAGATATCATAAAAACAAGTAATCGGTCCGATGTTAAATCATTTTTTCACCAAGTGCTGGAACTTGGAAGGGTGCAACGTGGTGAACCAGGGTCATATAACATTATAACCTCAAGTTTGGGTAAATAAAAAGTGGAAAGTGCGTCGCTCGAGTTTTGATTTACGGGCACTAAGCAAAGAAGGATATTGGGATGATTGCCCAAACACTGCTCGAGCAACAATGGTTTCATTGCCAAAATTTGCCAAATAGCATAATTTAAAAATAATTTTGAAAGAATAGCACTTGAACGAAGTTATTTAGTTATATAGCATATTTTTAGAACTTAAATTCCATCCGATATGGGCTTGCATGACAATCTGATTTGGAATTTTAAAAAAAAAATTACTGTAACTCGAGTTCTAGCCCACTAAATTTTCCTTACCGGCCATTAAATTTTTATGAAACACAAGTTCCGCCTGAGTAAAATTTTTTAAATGTGAACTTGAGTTCCAGTTTATTACCCCACCTGTCCTCGCACCTATCCCAACACTCTCTTTTTTATATAACTCATAACTCATATCACTTTTTGTTTTTAGTCGGTCTCACGCCCAAAGTCTCTCGGTTTCTTCTTCACACCACTGTCAAATCTTTCATTGATCATTCTAAAAAATTAGGAGCTTCTTTCTTCTTCAATTTGTTGGTAAATATCAAAATCTCTTTCTATTTTTTTTTTTGTTAGACCTGGGCAATATTAGTTTTCATTTTTTTTTTTTTTTTATAAGAGTTTTCATTTGTTATATATACACAAACTCATGCCACTTTTATAGTGTTTATGGGTAATGTGTTATTTGTTCTTTGTAATGTTTTGTTTTTTTATATTTGTAAGGGGTTGTTATTTGTAATGGGTTGTTCTTTGTTGTTATTTGTAATTAGTTGCAGACCCACGCGTTGTGCGTGATAAAATTTTTTAAAGGCGATCTCATTAAATGTACTTTTTATTAATATTATTGCTTTAGTTATTAACAATTGGTTTTTCATTATCTTTTAAGTTAATAAAAACTTTACATATACCTTTTTTTTAAACCTTTATATATATATACTAGCTTGACACGTGCTCCGCGCGTGCGATGAGGCTTTTTTTTTTTTTTTTTTTTGGATTAGTTTCACTTATTATTTGAGATTTACACTTAATTTCCCACAGAAATTGCACATTTAAAACCTCTAGTATGGCCAAAAGTATCATAAGGCTAACTCTAAAAAATGAACACCAAAATAGTATTTAAATATGTTTATTTATTTATTTATTTTTTTGGATGTGATATGGGGCAGTATTTTTTTTTTTTTTTTTAATATATAGGAAACCGTGGATGGGTTTTTTTTTTTTTTTTTTTTTTTTTTTTTTTTTTTTTTTTAAAGAAGGTGGGATGGTTTTTTTAGGAGGAGGGGGGGATTGTGGAGAGTTTTTTTTTTTTTTTTTTCACTTTTTTGTTATTAATTTTTGTTGATTTACGATTTTGATCCTATTTCTTATTTTTTAGGAATAAAGATAAGTTAATTAAATTAGGGGTATTTTTGTAAGTCAAAAAGGCAATAACTAACTTTCTAAATAGTTTTTTTTTTTTAATTTTTATGTTAGTTTTTTTTTTTTTTTTTGGAACTGTTGGTAGTTTTTTTTTATAGGAACTGTGGGTGGATAGCATTTCTTTCTTTAAATTATTTTTATTTTTAATTTTTGTTGATTTACCATTTTAACCTTTTTTTTTTTTAATACAAGATAGAATTTTTACTCTATGCTAGTCTAAGTGTATATGTGTGCGAAACTTCCTCCTGGACAATTGAACCCTGGCCCTTACCCCCCTCCCCACACCCCACAAGCATTTATACTTGTGGAGTAACTGCCACACTAAGGGTGCACGGTGGTTTATTTCTTTTCTTTTTTTATGAATAAGAATAGATTAATTATATTAAGGGTATTTTTGGAAGTCAAAAAGACAATAACTAACTTTTTGAATCCTCTTAATTTATGAATATATATATATATATATATATATATATATATTTAATGTGAATCTTTACAAATACTTTTATGTAAACTCTGTATATTCCACTTCTTTAGATGAGTAAAATCATAGACTACTACTCCATAGTGATAGTGACTAATTAACTTTATCATTTTTTTAATGATCTCACTTGTAACGCTTCTTACTATTATCATATAATCACTAACTGATGATTTGCATTACAAAGGCATTAAAATGAGAGGTAACATCGTTCATTAGACTTTCAAAAGTAATAGTGTATGAAAATTATATATGTATATATATATATATATATATAAGGTTAAATGAAATGTTAAAAAAGAGATTTTAAATTTTCTAGCTTTATTTCTTATGCAATTTCTATTATTTCTAGAAAACATCTTCTTTTTTTTTTTTTTTTAAATTATGATTGGAAATATGGTTTTCATGGTTAGAATTTGTTTAGTTTTGAGTTTAAATTTAGTATTATGATTGTTTTTAATTGTTGATTATTGATTTAATTTTTTAAGTGAATGTAACGATTTATTTTATTGTATTGTAAAGCTTTTAATATTCTCTGTATGGTCATCTTTATTTTATTTTTTACTTTTCCATAAAGCCTCTTTGTTTTCCAATTTACGGTTACTAATTGACGTTGGATTTTTTTTCTTTATCTACTTTTTATTACTTTATATTGGTTTTTTTTTCTTTACCATTTCTCTCTCTCTCTCTCTCTCTCTCTCTCTCTCTCTCTCTCTCTCTCTCTCTCTCTCTCTCTCCATTGGCAACCTATCATTTTCCAAAATTTGATGATGATTTAATGGCATTAAATATGCATTATTAGTTTCTTTATGTTATATTTGGTTTGATATTCTCATTTTAAAAAAATTAGCGTCTCTAAATTGGCATTTGTTTTGTATCCATTTTTCCTTTGATGCACTGGGTGTGAGAACGAGTGTTTCCCCCAGCATTACTCCACTTGATGAGGAAATTATTATATGTTTAATTTTTTTAAATTAAAAAAAGGAGAGGAAATATAAATAATTTAATGATATTGAGGATGTGTCTGAATTTAAATGTTGAATAAAATAATATGAGAAGAAAAGAAGTAAAAATAAAAGATACAACAATAAACACCAAATTATCCAAATTATGCTATGTAATATAATAATACTATATTCTTATATATTATCTTTAATTCTTTATAATGCAATAGGATAACATTCAACAATCAAAGTAAACAACAACAACAACAACAATAACCAAAAAAAACTTAAAACACAAAACTAAATAGCATCAACTCAAAATGGAGTTCTGAAGAACACAAAAATTTATCAACCTAAAGTAGAGGTGTAAGAAAAATAAAATTAGAAAAAAAAAATCTACCAAAAATTTGAGAGAGAGAGAGAGAGAAAGAGAGAGAAATAACCTTTTTTTATAAACATGGGTAGGTTTTTTATTTTTTATTTTTGTCAATTTACTATTTTAACCTCATGTCTTATGTTTTAGTAATAATGATAAGTTAATTAAATTATGAGTATTTTTTACAGTAAAAAATGCAATAACTAACTTTTCGAATCCTCTTAATATATATAGAGATAGAGATAATAATAACTTAAAATACAAAACTAAATCGCATCAACCCAAATTATATTTCTAAAAAACACAAAAATTTATCAACGCAGAGATGCAAGAAAAAAAAATCCAACAAAAAATTGAGAGAGAGAGAGAGAGAGAGAGATAACTCTTTTTTTTTTAGGAAATAAAACTATGCAAAGAATGGAAGAAAAGAATGAAAAATTTATAGTAAGAAGGTGTGAATAAGAAGAGATAAAATAAAGGAAGATGAAGGGAAAGATGAAGTGATATTAAGGTAGAGGGTAGTAGGTAGATAAAAATGTTAAGGAGTGAGAAAGGTTGGAGAAAGTGTAAATATTAAAAAAAAAAAAGTGAATGTTAAAAAGAATTATAGGAAAATTGAAAAGAAAAATGGTAATGATGTAGATGCTGATGTGGCTTAACTGGAGCATAGTAACAATAAATGTTACGTTTCAGCTTATATATATAAATGATAAGGAAGATGTGGCTGAATTTCAATGTTGAATAAAATAAGATGAGAAAAAATGAAATAAAAGATATAACAATAAACACTAAATTATATATAGATTATGCTATGTAATAGAATAATATTATATTCTTAACTACTATTTTTAATTCTTTATAATACAATAGGATAACATTTAACAATCAAAGATAATAATAATAATAATAACAACAACTTAAAACACAAAACTAAATCGCATCAACCAAAATTATAGTTCTAAAACATAAAAATTTATCAACCTAACTTAGAGATGTAAGAAAAATAAAAAATCCACCAAAAATTTGAGAGAGAAAGAGAGATAACATTTTTTGTGAGGAAAAAAAACTATGCAAAAAATGGAAGAGAGAATAACAAATTTATAGTAAGAGAGTGTGAATAAGAAAAAACAAAATAAAGGAAGATGAAGAGAAAGATGAATAATGATATTAAGGTAGAGGGTAGTGGGTAGTGGGGAGATAAAAAGGTTAAGGAGTGAGAAAAGTTGGAGAAAGTGTAAATATTAAGAAAAATAAGTGAATGTTAAAATAAAATTATAAGAAGATTGGAAAGAAAAATGATAATGACGTGGACACTGATGTGGCTTAACTAGAGCGTAGTAACAATAAATGATACGCTTCAGCTTATATATATATATATATATATAGATGTGTACGGGTAATATGTTGTTATTTGTTTTTTGTAATGTGTTATTGTTTATAAGGTGTAATGGGTTGTTATTTGTAAAGGGTAGTGACCATTATAAAAATTTGTTTTCTTTAGAGAGTTTCAACTTATGGCGTCCGTTTCTGATGATAGTTCTTTATCATCAGACCAATTTGCCAATTGGTTTTTAGTGTAAGCAGAGATTAAATACTATATCTCTTATTCAATCATTAAAGACTTTACTAATTTTTTTTTTTTTTTTGGAAAAGAGACTTTACTAGTTAAGTTAACTGGAACCCTTATAAAAATGTGCTTGAGTATAAAAATTCGAATATTTATATTTGCTTGGAGATAATATTTTATATTTTCTTGGTGGACCATACAATGTTATCTATAATAAAAATTTGGTTGGAGATAATAAAAATATTATCTCCAATGTTATATTTGGTGGACCATACAATGTTATCTTTAATAGTGGAAGGGAATGGTTTTCCCTGTAACTTGTTTTTTATTTTTACCAAAGTCACTTTACTTGGTTTGGATGTTTAAAAATTAGGTTGGGAGAGGAGAGGGGAGGGGAATTTCATGTAAATTAAAAATTATGATTATTTTAATAACTTTAAATAAATAAATATAAATTGACATATTAAGGGTAAAATTGACATTTTAATTTTTTTTTTAATCCTCTCCAGTCTCCACTCCCCACCCCCTCCAAATTCCCCCAATTTGGGGGGATTGAAAATTAGGGTTGGGTAGGGTAAGATACCCCTCCAAACCCCTCCCCCTACCCTTTTAAAAAATATCCATAAAAAAGTTCATTAAACCATACCCCTCTCATCTCCTTCATATCTATTCAAAAACTAACATCAAGATTTAGGCTAATAGCTGATACTTTGAAGACTTTTCAAATAAAGAAATGATATGTCCACAACATTTTTACAACAAATCCTAAGTGGCAAGTTGTTACTGGTTGTTATTGTTAGGAAAAAAAAGTAATCATAGAGTTAGGTTCAAATGTGAACTAATAACAACTAACCACCTATGATTTGTTGTGAAAATGTTGTGGATGTAATACCTCTCTTTCAAATATATCCAATTTTCTCCCTGAACACAAATTAGTGACACTTAAAATGGTTTTTTTTTTTTTTTTTTTTTTTTTTTGAGAAGATGGTGTTAAGTATTGAGGCCTATTTTTTTACAAAAGGCCAAACAACAAAGAAGCCCAACAATAGGGAAAGATAAAAGAGAAAGGAACTGGAATGAGGTAATTAGCCCAACGGGCCAACATGGCTAGAATAATAGCCAACAAACCCATAGGCACAATAAGAGGTAAAAGTAAAGTAAATGGGCCGTGGAAGCCCAAGGGAAGAAGTGATAAATCCAACAGGCCAACATGGCAGGAATAATAACCAACAGGCTTATAGGCATAATAAGAGGTAAAAGTAAAATAAATGGACCGTGGAAGCCCAAGGAAAGAAATGATAACCCAACAGGCCAACATGGCAAGAATGACAACTAGCAGACCCATGGACATAATAAAAGGTAAAAGTAAAGTAAATAGGCCATGGAGGCCTAAGGAGAGAGGTAGTAAACCCAATGGGCCAACATGCATGAATGACAGCCAGCAGGCCCATGGATATGACAAGAAAAGAGGTAATAGGAGTAGAAGCCCAACGGGCTGGACAAACAGGGGCTTCTGCCAAGACGATGTCCAAACCCGCAAGGAAATAAAAGAAGACAATACAAGCCTAGGAGCCCATGCTAAGCACAAACACAAGAGACACGTAGCAGAATGAGACATGGCAAGAACGGCAGAAATGGTGTGGGAACAAAAGAAGACAAATGCAGAAGGTAGTGGAACTCACGTACAAGGGCCGAAGCACCACCTACACGTACCCAGCTAATATAGGAGATGTGGGCCTTCGGTCCAGGGACTCACAGGGTGTGGTTTGGTGGTGGGGGAAAAAGGGGTCTATTTTGGGGTTCTTGCTGAGCCTTATTTTAGGGAAAATGCCTTGCTGGGATGGCATTTCATCCAAAAGAGGCAAGCAAAGGGATTGGATCACCTTATGCATGCCATAGAGGTAGAAAAAGAGAGAGAGAGTCTCCAATCCTTATCCATTCGGGAGGCAGAAAGGATGAGAGGGAAAAACAAAACAGGGGAGTTTTGTCCTAGAATGAAGAGTGGTGTGGCAAGCACACTCTGGGTAGAGGTAGTGGTTGAGTAACCAACGAGCCAATAGGTGATCCTTAAGGGATGCCCACAAGAAGCCAAAAATAGTTGGTGAAGCTTTAAGGACAAAAGGGAGAAATCCCATGAAATCAAGCAATATAAAAGGGGAGAGGTAGCCATAAGTAAAGGGGGAGGAACCTGTGGAGAGGATAGCAAGAAACTAAGAGTGATAGAACCTGGGAAAGAAAGAAGGTGGTAAAAAGCGAAGAGAGAAAACACGGTAAAAATAGGGGCATGCATCAATAGACCATCTTTTTTCTCCCTCTAGACATACCCACTCTCTGGGATTCTATAAATCGTAACTCAAAACTACGTAGGCCCTTCCTGGCAAAAACCTATAATGAGGTTATCCGTGTTAGGGTTTGGTTCTTTTTTTGACCTGTTCCTACTGAAAGACTCGACCCAAGACTGGGAGAGCGAATTAACGTTATTATGCTTGCCTAGAGTTATTGCTATTGTCCTACTATGGCTTCTTTTAACTTGTTTAACATTCATGTTATTATTTGTTATGCCGCAAGGACTTGCACTATTAGTTGTTCTGCTGTAGCACTTTTTTATTATATATTTATTGTATCAGTTATTCTGTTGTAGCATATTTTTATTATATTTACTGTATTAGTTGTTCTGTTGTAGCACTTTTTTTATTGTTTTTGCTGTATCAGTTGTCCTGCTATAGGATTGATTATTATTTTGCTGTATCAGTCGCCCCATGGCAACATTGTTTGATATACCTACTGTATCATTTGTTCTGCTATGGTATTTTTCTATTATGTCTACTGTATCAGTTATTCTGCTGTGACATCATTTACTATGACACCCAGCTTGCTGCAGCATTCTCCACCCTGTCCAAACATTGGGCATGCCTGGCTTGTGCACAAGCTAGCCTACAGTATAATCCCACCAGGCCAGTCCCAACTCCTTTACCCATTAGTTCACAAGCCTTGGTGTAGCAGAATAGGTTTTGGCCCATTTACGCAAAAAATGCCCCACATTAAGTAATGTTTGTTCTTAGGGAACAAATTAGATATTTTTGAAAAAAATATGGTAGTATCTGCCATTAGTCCAAACAAAAGTTGTAAACTTTATATTTTACTCAATAAAAAATTAACATAGACCATTGACAAATGATAACAATTCCTAGACCTCTAAATTTTGAACGCGAAGTAAGGAATGAGGAGTGAGGATCACTCCTCTTTGTGGAATTCTAATTATGGATGCTGAATTTCAACAATAAAATAAAATAGATCCCAATAATATATATACATACACCAAATTCCTCTTGGGTAGTGAGTGCTCGAATCTCTACTCACCCGTTAAGAGCATTATAACTCAACTAATTGGCAGTTTTGGTGTGTCCATGACATTTAGGCTTTAAAAAAAAATATTTAAATAATAATAATAATAATAATAAAACCCTACTTCACTAACATTCGGTTCATGAATGATAGCAGTGGCTTTTCTTGAGAGAAAAAAAAAATGATAATGGTGCCTGACTTCACATGTTAAAGGCACGATGAATTAGCCTAATATTGACTTATTATGTTAAAATATTGAGAAATTATATATCCACAACATTTTCACAATATTTTTACAACAAATCTTAAGTGATAGGTTGTTACTGATTGTTATTATTGGGGCAAAAAAGTAATCTTAGTGTTAGGTTCAAATTTGAACCAATAACAACTAACCACCTATGATTTGTTGTGAAAATGTTGTCAAAATGTTGTAGACGTAGCATCTCTCTAGAATATTATTGGATTTGGAATTAGGGCTGACCAAGTCCAAACCCTCTTTCTTAACCAAAAAAAAAAATTCCAAACCCAAATTCAACCTTCATTGAAGGCCTTCAAGAAAGTTAAATTTGGATACAAATTTGATCCATGGAAAAATTCCCCCAATTGACCCCATTAATCAAACTTGGTCAGAGAAGTTATTTGGGTATAAAATCAAACTTATAGTAAGGTTATAGTGTACTTCTCTTAGAATCTCATATCCCCTCCTCTACCCTATGTGTGTTTGTTTTTAAGAATAATCTATATAAATAATATAAAATCAAATACATTTGACTATTTGTTGACTATTAATAGTGAGTGAAAAATTATGGGAGTTCTAAATCTTATGTGTAAATATAAATATATTATGAAGTCAACAATAACAACTTACCACCCAAGATTTGTTAAGAAAGTGTTATGAAAATATTGTGGATGTATTTAATTTGGTAACTTAATCACATTTGCATAGAGTTGATAGAGAAATCACTCTTTTCCTCAAAATTCTTGCTCTCTTTCTCTATCAATGTGATAGCCATCATAACTTAGTAAGCCGTCTAACTTGAAATTTTTGAGGACTTCAACCATCTCTAAATTTTATTGACTCTAAGCTTTGTTTGTAAACGGAAGAAAAAAAAAAAAAAGAATAGAGGAAATTGTTCTGCCATGACAATTTCTTTTGTTTGTTTGGCATTATAAGAAAGGAAAGATGAAAAAGTGGAAGGAGTGAGCATCTATCCATGCCCACTTTTCTCATTTGGTAACTTAATCACATTTGCATAGAGTTGATAGAGAAATCACTCTTTTCCTCAAAATTCTTGTTCTCTTTCTCTATCAATGTGATAGCCATCATAACTTAGTAAGCCGTCTAACTTGAAATTTTTGAGGACTTCAACCATCTCTAAATTTTATTGACTCTAAGCTTTGTATGTAAACAGAGGAAAAAAAAAAGAAAAAGAAAAGAGGAAATTGTTCTGACATGACAATTTCTTTTGTTTGTTTGGCATTATAAGAAAGAAAAGATGAAAAAGTGGAAGGAGTGAGCATCTATCTATGCCCACTTTTCTCATTTGCCCAAATTGGGCAGAAATGAAGAGAAAGGCAAGTAAAAAAGATACAATTTTTGGAGGCCCACCGCTAATGACTTCTAAAATTTTAGAATATTATTTGGGATAGGTAAAATGTAGATCTAAATTAAATATATTCTTTTCTCTTCTCTTCTCTCACTCTTTCAAAACATGTAAGAAGGACACAAATTCTTTTTCACTACTTTTCCCTCTCTCTCTTGTTGGGAAAAATTCTATATAACTGTGAATAAATTTCAACAAGTACAGTGGAAGCACAACTACATACGAACACAAAGATTTACGTGAAAACTTTTTCTCCTTGAAGGGAAAAACCATGGGACAAACTTCGAATAATTTCACTATATTAAATAGATATTACAACACTTAGAGATACAACTTGAGCGCAAAAAAAAAAAAAAAAAACTTCGTTTTTCTTTTCACTCACTGCTCTCTTCCTCACTGTGTATCTCTCACAATTTTCTCTTACTCTTTTTTTTTTTTTTTTTCTCTCTTCTCTTTTGCTTGCTCTCACTCACGCAGTTCTTCAAGACTGCACTTAGTGTTGGTTTGGATACGGATGAAAACGTCCTTGCATCTGCGTTTTTGGCTTCTTCATTTTTTTTTTTTCTAGCACCTCTTGCACTGTTCATAGGACATGAACAAGGCAAATGCACAGTATTTTTATTAATGAACAGTAACCAAAAAATATTTTTTTATTATTTTCAGTACTTAATTTTTAGTTTTCAATTTTCAGCAAAATAAACAGTATTCATACACGTCCTCACTTTCTCTGTGACTTCTCTTCTTGCTCACTAGCGGAATGGTCTTTCTGTTTATTTCTTCATCTTTTCCTTCTTTTCTTCCTTTTACACTCTTGATATCAAATCATAATAAATGCAAGCACACAACCCTTGATTTTGCTTCAACTCTCCTTTAGGCCGAATAGCCTTAATGCATCAACCCCTTTCTTTTCTTCATTTTCCCCTCAGCGTGTTCAACACGCCTAAGTCACTGTAAGAAGAAAATAGGCTGACTTTTATGGCTTGTCCAATCACCTCTTTAATGAGGTGTTTTATCAAGTGTGGGCTGGACCTACATTGCTATGATGCACCCAACATCTCTCTTTTCCTTCTCCTTTTCTCTTCCCTTTTTTACAACCAAACAAACTGTAAATGAACTGAGATGCCTAAATTTCACACACGGAGTTCATACCATTGACAGTATCTCTGCCTCTTTCAGCTATTAAAGATTAAACCAGATCAAGAGGCATGACACGTGCAAGTCAAAAACTAAGCATGACAACCATTCTAAAGCCTCTGCTTCTTCTCCTTCACATTCTTTTGCTCTCTTTGCATCCACTAAGCAGCACAGCATCACCAGCAACGCAAGCAGAAGCTCTTATCAAATGGAAAAACACCCTCCTCCTTTTTTCTTCTTTTCTCAGATCTTGGTCCTCTACCAATATCACCAACCTATGCAAATGGAACGGCTTGGTCTGCGATTCAACCGGAACAGTCTCCGAAATAGATATCTCTGGTGCCAACGTCAATGGAACACTAGCCCAGTTCAACTTCACTCCATTTCTTAATGTCACTCGCTTTGATCTCAGCAACAACTTACTCAGCGGACCAATACCTTCGGAGATAAGCCAGTTAACAAAGCTCCAGTACATAAGTTTCTACAACAACTATCTGAATGGTACAATTCCCTATCAGTTTAGCAATCTTCAAAAGGTATGGTACTTAGACCTTGGATCAAACTACTTAGTATCTCCTGACCGGTCTAAGATTTTGAGCATGCCTTCGTTGACCTGGCTTAGCTTAGATTATAATTACCTCACTTCTGGGTTCCTAGAATTTATACTTGATTGCCAAAATATGACTTTCTTGGATTTGGCCCATAATCATTTAAATGGAACAGTACCAGAAATGTTATTTACCAATCTGGGCAAACTTGAGTACCTTAATCTAACTGACAATCAGTTCGAGGGACCAGTGTCTCCAAACATTACCAAGCTTTCCAAACTCATAGATCTTCGTCTAGGACGAAACAAGTTCAGTGGTGTAATTCCTGAAGATATTGGCTCAATGTCCAATCTTCAAATTATAGAACTGTACAACAATTCATTGGAAGGCAGAATTCCTTCTTCAATAGGTCAGTTGACAACGCTCTCGTACCTCAATGTTCAATGGAATTCCTTGAATTCTACAATTCCTTCTGAGCTAGGCTTTTGTACTAGCCTCACCTTCTTGTACCTGTCTTCCAATTCACTAACTGGGGAATTGCCTTTGTCCTTGACCAACCTGACCAAAATTATGGACTTGAGTTTATCTGACAATAACCTCTCAGGGTAATATTCCGAGTGACTTTGGGAAATTTAGTCCTTCTCTAAGTAGTGTTATCTTTTCGAACAATAGATTTTCTGGAGAACTGCCACCTGAATTGTGTAGCGGCTTCAGTCTTCAATCCTTCATAGTGAATAATAACAACTTTACGGGGCCATTGCCTGAGTGCTTGAGAAATTGCTTGCAACTAGAGATGGTACAGCTTGATGGGAACAAATTCAATGGAAACATCACAAATGCATTTGGTGTCCATCCAAGTCTTTCTTCTATTTCTCTTTATGACAATCAATTTATGGGCAAGATCTCACCAGAGTGGGCAGAATGTGTATCTCTAATTTATTTACAGATGGGCAGAAACAGAATTTCTGGCAAAATCCCTGGTGAGCTTGGGAAGTTGATTCAATTACGCAATTTAAGTCTGGACTGCAATGAATTGTCTGGGGAGATTCCTCAGACTCTGGGCCGTTTAATTGAGCTTAAGGAGCTTGATTTGTCTCAAAACAAATTGACTGGGAACATACCAGAAGAGCTTAGGACTACAGCATTAGAGAGTCTTAATGTTTCACATAACCAGCTTTTAGGGGAAATCCCAGCATCATTTTACACCATGGTTAATCTAAGCTCCAGCTCCATTGATTTTTCTTATAACAAGTTAACAGGTCAGATCCCAGTTGGTAAAATTTTTGAAGAAGCACCTGCAGAAGCCTATGTTGGAAACTCGGGTTTGTGTGGGAATGCAAAAGGACTACGTACTACTTGTTACACAAATTTCAGAAGGCAAAATAATTCGCTTCTATCTGCTGTCCTCATTCCAGTGTGTGGCCTATTATTGCTTGCAATTATTGTTTCTGGAGTGATAATATTTTACCGGAAAACCAAATTCCTCGGTGTAGAAAGCAGAAGACTTGGAGAGTCATTAATATGGGAAGGAGAAGGTAAATTCACATTTAAGGATATTGTTAAGGCCAGTGAGGACTTCAATGAGAAGTACTGCATTGGAAAAGGAGGATTTGGAACCGTTTACAAAGTGGCATTGCCAAATGGTCATATTGTTGCTGTTAAAAGACTCAACATGTCAGACTCCAGTGAAATCCCATCAGCAAATCGCCACAGTTTTGAGAATGAGATTCGTGTGTTGACAGAAGTTAGGCACCGGAATATCATTAAGCCTAATGGTTACTTTTCTATTAGGGGGTGCATGTACTTGGTTTACGATTATGTAGAGAGAGGTAGTTTGGGAAATGCATTGTACGGGTTGAAAGGGAACGTGGAGCTGAACTGGAATACGAGGGTGAAAATTTTGCAAGGTGTGGCTCATGCAGTTGCTTACTTGCACCATGATTGCTCTCCTCCAATTGTGCACCGAGACATAACTGTGAATAACATATTGCTTGAGCCTGACTTCGAGCCGCGGCTCTCAGATTTTGGAGTTGCAAGATTGTTGAACCCTGATACGTCTAATTGGACACCAATTGCTGGGTCTTATGGCTACATGGCTCCAGGTAAGCTAATAATCTAACTTCCACAGTATTGTTCTGGCCTAAAAATGTTTCCCTAAAAGAATTAGTAAGCATTTTTTCTCATCTTGTTGCTTTCTTGTTCATTTGTTAACTTTGACTAGTTTTGTAGAAGTTTGAATAACAATGTTTCGTTAGGGGGTTGAATTTGTTTTATGAATGTGCAGAGCTTGCGCTTACAATGAGATTAACAGATAAATGTGACGTTTATAGCTTTGGTGTGGTGGCATTAGAAGTTATGATGGGAAGGCACCCGAGAGAGCTCCTATCTTCCTTGTCATTCAATTTGAGAACATCAACTTCAGACACTGCAGAAATTCTTTTGATGGATGTGCTAGACCAAGGACTTCCACCACCTACAGGCCAAATAGCAAAGGAGGTGGTGTTTGTAGTTACCACAGCCTTAGCATGTGTGTGTGACACTCCAACGGCACGACCCACCATGCGTTCTGTGGCACAAGTACTATCAACTCAAACCCATGTTTGCCTGTCTGACCATTTCGACAAGATTACCATTAGCAAGCTTTTGCAGGCCTTCTGAAATAGATCAAATTGGCATCAAAGATTGAGTTGTGAGTCTTTTGAATAGTGTTTGGCAAAGGTATTGCTAGGCCTGAAATGGATTCCGCAATATTTATGGTCCTTTTCCACGTGGTAACTAGGAAGTGAGAGAACAATAAAAAACACCAATTTCAGGCAAAATCCACAAACTGTCTAGGTAAAATTATGTAAGTGGTGCTTCCAAGTAAGAATTAATAAAAACTTGTTTACTCAACTATTGTGAAAAATATTAAAAAAAAAAAAAAAACTATTGTGAAAAATATTACAAAAATTGTTGCATTTGTAGCATTATTCAAATAAATATGTTACTTTGAGTTCCCTATTACAATAAGCTTTTTCTTTTTTTTCTTCTTTTTTTACTTTCATTTTACTTGAATCTTCAGTCCGGTCCCAACGTGGCTCCGCCACTGCTTGAATATATGTTGGGCAGAGCACTAGTGAGCTGTATTGGTACTTTTGCTCTGTTATATATATATATATATATATAAACAATTTTCCATGTATATACCCTTAATTTCACTAAAGAGTGGTGTTTATTACATACAATCAAAGCCTCAAATATCACATAAATTGTGACTTGAGTTGGAAACTATGACTTCATGTCACGATTTATGTGCAGTTTGTGTGTGTGTATGAGAGTGTATAATAGGGTGTGTAAACTAGATTTTACCCTTAAAATAATACCTGCTAGACTTTCCTTTTCCTCATTTTCTTTCCTTCCCTCCGGATGAAGCTCACGACTCCCTAACCATTTTCCTCTAGTAAATCTCCTTATTTGTTTACTAATCGTTTTCTATTTTTTGATGAATTTTCTTACCAAGCACGTGAACTAAAGAATCTCAGCATCCCTTTTGTCTCTTTTCTTCTCTGGCTGCTCAAAGTTGACTTCTGACTAAGTGGAAATGTTTGCCATCTGGTTAAACTTAGCCAGATTCCCATGGTGGTTCTTGAAAAGCATGCTTAAGCTAACATGGCTGTGAATTGGACAGGCTAATAACTCTCAAAGAACATTTGGCATTCTCTTGAGTACATTTGGCAACAGCTTTATTTAGCTTTCTGCAGAAATTTTTTTACTTAAAGTACCATAGATAAAAGGTAAAAATTAAATAAAATAAATAGGTGACTCACATGGAATCCGTAAAAAGTAAAAAAAATAAGCAATAAGCTAGCTTATAAGTGCATCCCAAACATTTAGCAAAAAAATAAAGTGCATCCCAAACAGCCACGTGTGTTTGTATGGAGGCAAGGAGAGGAGTAGATGAAAAGGGTATGGAAGGCTAATTCAGCATGTTTAGATGCCTTAAGGGAGGGAAGGAAATGATTTGATGAGATTTAAGAGGTAAGATATCCTCTAAAACCTTTTTTTAATTTAAATAGAAGACTTTAGAGGACAGGTTTCACTTAAATTTTTTTTAAAAATACAGTAATAATTATCAATTTATATCTACTTATTTGAATTGAATAAAAAGATGGGATAATTATTAATTTATATAATATCTTATCATTTTCTACTTAATATCTCTTACTCTACTCTTTTTTCCCTTCAAACTTTTAAATGCATAGTAAAAGAATTCAAAACAGTGTATACAAAAGAGTATTGCGTAGGAAGTCAATACACTGTGTTCATAAGGCAATCTACCTATTTAAATCTTAGGCTTCTGAGTTCTGAATCTTATAATGCTGGTGACTGAAACTCAGATAGAGAGAGGCCCCTAAAGTCAGCATACTACCAATTCTAAATCGCTCACACTTCTTCTATGGGTAATTCGACTTTTCTTTTTTTTGTTTTGGGGGGGGGGGGGGGGGGGGGGGGGGGGGGTTCCTATTGGTCTGACACACACAAGAATAAGTCTTTAGCCTACTAAATCAGTACACATTTCTACCTAGGAGCAAACAAACCATGACAATGAGATTTGTTAACCATTACACATTATGTAGCCATGTCAACTGCCCAATAAGAATTGTTAATATTACATTATGAAGCCAATAAACGTTGTGATGTTGGAAATCAAAATTGTGATTAGACAAAAATGTACCACCATTACTGGAATCTCCGACCAAAAGTCATCAAACTATATAAAATTCTGATCTAGTGACTAAAACTCAGAGAGAGAGAGAGAGAGGCGAAGTTTTGGTAGCTGTAAATCAAGAAACAGAAACTTTCCCTGGTTTAAAATTGAAGTCCAGGGAGCTGAAGGGAATGTCTTCTGGAATATATAAAAACCAAACTGATCTTCATAAAATCTAAATCAGCATTGCACAGAAAGAATTATGGATACAATTAAAAAGAATAAATTCAATTATATTAAATCATGAAATTACAACAGGCAAGCAGATGTCACAAACAACCAAATTGAATTTTACAAAAGAATTAAAAAATATAGATGCTGAGAACATAAAACAACAATCCAACACCAAATCACTCACAAGCTTGTCTAACATGCACCAGGAGTATGAGTAGTTTAAGCCTCAGCAGAACCACTTTTCAAAGCTCTCTCCAACCTTGCCTCAAATGGAGTAGAGTGCCAATTCACTCTCTTATCCTGCACACCCACAAAAACTTAATCAGAACACTACTCCATCCCCTAAAACAAAACTCTCACTAGTTTTACTTCACATATACCTCTCTGTACTTGCTGGTTGTGTTTGGGATTCCTTTGTAGGAAGAGGCTGAGCCAGAATTCTTGGTAGACCCTGTGTGACTCCAGTAGGTCCCAACAGTCCCTATTATAGGCATGTCATCGGGGCTTGGACTTGGTGACCTCCTTGGTGAAGAAGTAGTCGAAAACTGTTTGAGTTCTTCAACAGTTAATGCTCCCAAAATAGGTCTATCTTCTGGGCTCCTTGATGAGGTTGATCGTTGTGACATGCTTATCTCAGGTGTAATGGTGCTAGACTTATTGATGGGAGTCGCCTCAGATGATTCCAACCAGTTGGAAAGGCTAGCATCAACTGCTACTTCCTGGCTTGACTTCTTGGATTGATTAGTTTTTGACTTAAAACTGAATAAAACCTCAGATTCTTGATTCGAAACAAAATTTTCTTTCTGAGGCCTCAATGGTGATGCCCCTTTAGCTTTAACAGCTTTCCATTGCGTAAGATTTTCGACAGGGTTTAACACAGGATGAACATAAGCACTCCTATCTCGAACATTCGGGTTGTACACATATGGCTTAACCTCCCCTTCATCACATCTTATTGGACAATCATCAACCACCTCGGTAACCACAGGAACAACAGGAATTCTTCTCCTTGACTCAAAAGTTCCATCATCATCATCCTCATAAATTTCATTCACCTCAAGTACCCCATCATCATCATCGCCATCGTCATCATCGTCATCATCAAGATCACTCTCCTCATAATCTAATTCTTCAAACTCATCATCACTGTCCCTGCAATTCTGGTATCTATGATTCGGAGGATAAGATACCGAGCTTGAAGTGATTGAATTTTCTTCTGAAGAAGACTTTGTTTGACTTGATTTTGCTATATTTTCCTCCTGCCCCTCCTTCCCACTGCCTTCAGTCTCTGGTACAACATTCTTAACTTCCTCGCACAGAACATGTTCATAGGTTTCCACATTAGAGTTGAATGTTACTTTCCTTCTACTTCTAAAGCTGGACTCTCTCTCAGGCTCATCCCTACACTCAAATCATATCAAAAATCAAAAAACAAAGAAAAAAAAATATAACAATAAGCTTATAAATAAAACAAAATTTTCTTTTGCTCTCAAAAACCAAAAATTAGGAAAGCATTGAATCCCAAAAAAGCTAAGGAATTTGATAACTCACTGGACTTGTGAATTCGTGATGTCGATGGGTGTGTCTTGAGTAGAATGAACAGCAGATTGCGCAGGCGTGCAACTTGCAGTTCTCTGCAACAATTTTCAGAATTCAAATTCAGTTTTAAAAGTTCTCTAAAAACAATAATCAACTAAAGTTCTGTTTGACTGCTGAGCAAACTTAGGGGGCCAAAAAGTAAAAACCAAAATCTTGAACCTTCAATAAACTTTGGGTCAAGATACAGGTATGCAACTCTATGAACTTGACTATATGCCCTTTTTAGAAACCAAATAAAAATAAAAAATAAAAACTTTCAAAGCTTGAAAACAGTACTTAAGCTCTGTTTGGTTGCTGAGAAAAGCTAGGAAACTAAAAAGAAAGCCAAAAATATTACATCTTGAAGAAACTGGGCGTAAAGATTCAAGTCTGTAACTTTATTAACATGACTATTTGACCTTTTTTAGAAACCAAAAACAAAAAAGAAAAACATCAATTTTGATATCTTTTCTTTCTTTATTTCAAACAAAGGGTTAAAGAAAAAACAAAACACTAAAAGACATCATCGCAAAAACAAATCTTGAAGACAGTACTTACAGGTTGATCACGAGGTTGAACCTTGCTGCGTCTCTGCTTCCTTCTTTTCCCATCTTTGGAAGAACCAAAACAACCAAGAAAACAACCCATTTTGACAACAACAAAAAAAAAAAAAACCAAAAAAATTTCTCTCCCTCTAGAAGAAAAATCTCAGAGATTTGCCAAATGGGTTTTTCTGAGTTCTACCCAGAAAAAGATTTTCTTTAATGGGTTTTCATTGTTTACTAAAAAGAGAAAAGGAGAGCGTCAAAGAAAAATTTGAAGTGTAGAGAGAGCGGTTCTGTAATAGGGGCTCTTCCTTCTTCTACTTCTAGTTGGAGAGTTTGTTTTGTAATTTTCTTTAAAAAAAATTCTTATTTTAGTGAAAAAGAGGAAGTGACCGTTGGGACTTAGGATTCGTTGATTGACTCAATCTATATCACAGCCTGTAAATCTTTTTGTGTTTTCTTTTGCCCAAAAAAACAAACATAACTCTAACGTGTTGTTCACAGAAACAACGTTTGTGTGTGTGTGTGTGTGTGAATAGGCTTTTTTTTTTTTTTTGATAGGATGTGAATAGGCTTTTTGATCTCAACCATTGCATCATTTATAGGGGTCCACTTTGTTAATGATGACTGATTTTTGTATTTAAAGGGTGATTGGTTCCATCAACTCTATAACGTCTATTTTGTATACAGAAAAGTAAAGTTCTTTTTCAAGTACCAATAATACATACAATAGGAATTTCTTTTCTTGGAAAGAGAATTTAAGTGACAGTTTTTCAGATTAGATATTAAAAGATTTTACTATTTGCTTCTTCTTCTTTTTCTTTAACGATCTTTTGATCAGATTTTATTAGACAAAGATTGTGTTCGAACTTTCCATGTTCGAATCCCACTCTTTGTCTTGGCTAAAAACACAAAATTGTCCTTATCAAAAAATGAAGGAAAAAAAAAAAAAAAAAACACACAAAATTGTATCACATGCGTCTTTTTTAATTGTTTCATTGGTTTTTTTAAATATAGTCTCAAATTATTGGTTTTTCGGTTAGTTTATTGGTGTCTTGTAATTTGGATGCACCATCTCACATAATTATAATTATTGAATTTTTTCTTTAAAAATAAAAAATATTATTGGATTATTAAAAAAATCCAATTTCTTAAAACAACCGAAAATAATACCTCCCTAAAAAATAGTACAATATTGGTATGACAAATTTCGACTTTGAGATTAAGATTTAAAATATATTCAATATTTTTGTTAAAAAAATTTTAAAAATATAAATAAAAAAAGAAGAACAATAAAATAAATATATTCAATAATATATTAGAAATCGATCCCAAAAAATATATGCAGAAAATAAAAAATTAAGAATATTTTGAGGATATTCAAATTATGTCTAAAGTAAAATTTTCATGCCTAAAAATTTAGTTTAAATTTAAGTATATTTCCCTACATTTAAAAAGTTATAATTTGTCCTAACAGAATTTATGAGATATCAATGTCACACTTTTGTCTGTTTATCATTATATTTATTTCAGGCCATATTAGCTTTTAAACATGTCATGTTAACATTTTGTTATTAAAAAAAAAAAAAGTAATTTCTTTATGACATAGATGGAAAGACAAAGTTCATATCAGAAAATTTTGTAAGGGATGAATATTACAATTTTTTTTTTTTTTAATTTGAGAAAGGAAAACCAATCTATATGTACATGTTTATGCTTAGGAATATTGAAGATTGATTCACAATGTCCATATTTTATTTTATTTTTTATAACCAAAAAAATTATATTAAAAGATATATTGGGTATTGTTGAATAAACAAGATATTGAAGAAATTATATTAAAAAAAAATATTGAAGATTGATTCACAATGTCCATTATGAAAACATTTGGTTTTATGGTAGACCGATTAAATGAATACTTACTAATCAACCACCTCTTAGGAGGATTTGTATCTCTTGTGCACATATCCAAAACAAAAACAAAAACAAAAACAAAACAAAACAAAAAATCACAATTTGTCAATGATCAAAATAATATGTCATGAGCTCAATCAAACTATCGGATTAAAAGATATAGCAAAATCACATTTTAATGGCTAAAGATGCATCCACATGATGGAGTCTAATTACATGTGATTATGGACAAAAAAATTTGATTAGTTCCATGAGGAATTAATTTGAACTAAAAATGTGTCATAATTCTTCTAGATTAGATTTAAAAAATAATCATGAGGTGCACACATTAGACTTAACAAATAATTTTCCTACAATTTCAATTTTGAATTCAAACTTCTCCAGGCCTTCTATAAATAGAGGATTTGATTCACTATTCCCCTAGAGCTCTATAAGAAGTGAGCTCTATGTAGTAATCTATCAAGAATTAATTAAACTTTTCTTCTTTCCTTTCTTTTTCTTTTTTTATAATAATTATTTTATAATGATTCTTTTGTATAGCAGAATGCACAATAGTAATCTAATGTTTTCCAAGGTTTTTCTACTAGTCCAATACTTTTGACGTCATGCAAAATTGCACAGTAATAGTCTAATACTTTTCATGATGCAATAGTAGTAACTTTAAAAGAAAACCTTGAGATTAATTATAATTTTATATTTTTGTTGTGGCTTTTAGTTTTTTTATTACTCAATAATTAGGAGAGAAGGGAAATACAAAAAAAGTGTCAATCAATTGAGTTATATAGCTATTAACATTTTTTTTTTTGGTGGTTTATGAATTTCTTAAAAGCTTTTTCTAATTGTGTACTTTTTTAAGGGTTATTTACGTGCTAAGTAAGACCACTGCCACTGGTTGGTAATTGAGTAATTGATAAGTTTTAGTTTTTAGTTTTAAATTTTAGATTTTTTTTTTAATTTTATGTTTTAAAATTAATTTATTTTTGTAAATTAATTAGTAATTGTCATTTCACAATTAAACTAATATCCCACCAGTTAAACCAATAAGCTAGTATATTGGTTTTTTTTTTAGTAAACAATAATACTTATTAGAACACATATGAAAATAGTAATGTATTATGAGGATGTTTATTCCACATAAATTGTGTATATCTAGTGTTCGTTGTTTATAACCTCAATCTACAATTATAAAGGTTAAGTCATTTTGTAATTGTACTCTAGTTATGTAATATACTATAAACCCGGTTTAAAACACTAATATTACTTTTTTTTTTGTTCTAATAAATATTACTATTTACTAAAAAAAAAAATAAATAAGGATGTTTATCCTACATTGGTTATGTGTGTTTAATATCCGTTGTTTATAACATCAATCTACAACTACAAATGTTAGGCCTTTTTGTAGTTGTACTCTGGTTATTTAATGTATTATAAATCCGGTTTAAAATAGTAATATTACTATTTTTGTGTGTATTCTAATAAGTATTTGTAGGGTAAAAGGCCCAAAATTATATATTGGGCCTTAGGCCTAGTCTGAGAACATTGGCATGGCCTAGGAGGGAAAATTAGTTATGAGGAATTTCAGTTTAGAATCTCATGAACAAGAAAGGAATAAAAGGCGGTCCGATGAGGAATTCCTCCTCAGCCATGACAAATATAGCTTAGATACGCATTCCAACGATGAAAATAATCTCCACAGAAGTTCCAGTGTTAGAAGCGTGTCTCACGACCACACAAAAGGAAAAGGAGCCCAAAAATATCTAAGGAAAAGTTGCTACCTCCGCATTCAATGCACTACAGTTACTTTCTTGGCCGCATTTATGTGAAGAAGACCTTTGAACAATGTTTCCTTGACTACCGCAATGTTAGGATGTGTGACTGTGTAGTATTAGTATGTTACTGGTGAGTGGTATGTGGTGAGGGAGTATGGGTATGTTGCTGCATGAGGATGCATGTGATGCTGCATGAGGAGTGCTGGTAAGGTAAGGGTGTTGGTAGCTGGTGAGACATGCATGAGTAGCCGATGAAGTGGGCAGCAGCTGGTGCAGCAGGTGGCTGTGCCAGGGTGTACCTATTGTAACTGCTTAGAGGGCATTATATGTTGAGTTGGCATTAGTAAGGGTACCCAAATAAGAGTTAGTTAGAGGCGGTTAGTTGTTAGAATGTGACAGCTGGTTGACAGCTGGCTTGGCAGTTAGGCAGTTAGAGAGCAAGGCCAAGAGTGAGTATTAAAAGGCTAGGGAGGTAGGAACTTGTAACCAACGAGAGTCATAATTCCAATTCTCAATTCTAGTCTCTACTTTTCTCTCTAATTTCTCCTCTATTTCTCTATTCATCTTTCTCTGTTCTTGGAGGATTGATCAACTTCGAATTCAATTCTTCAACAACTCTGTTCTTAACACGCAACTCACAAAAAGCCAGAAGAGATGTCTGATGGGACAGACACTCAAATGGTAGCTTGGACGAGTGACAAATAGAGGGGTAGGATTCATTGGGAATGAGGTATATAATATAGGAGACCTCTAGAGGAAAGAAGGGAGAAAAAAGATAAGAAAAGATTACTATGGCAATGACATTTGCACTAGTAGGCAGTTTGATTAATTGAGACCAAGACTTGTCTTCTCAGATAGGAATTTTATTTAATCCTAAATTGCTTTGTTTTTGCTTGATTATCATCTAAACTCATACTAGCCGTTGTTAAGTTCATTAGGGTCAAGTTCTTTGACCCACTCTCTATAAATTTATTGTGCTAAGTTCATTGGGCCAAGATCCCACACATCTTAGGTTTGGGCTGCATAACGGGCCCCTACAGTATTATTGTTTACTCAAAAAAAAAAAAAGGGATATGTTATCCCACATTGGTTGTGTGTGTCTAATGGCCGATTTTTATAATCTCAGTCTACAACTACAATTACAAAAGTTATGTCCTTTGGTAGTTATATTCTAGTTATGTAAGGTATATTGGTCTTTTTAATGGTTCGATGCTCGACACAATTACAATAACTATGGTTTAAAACTTTTTTTTTTTTCTAGGAAAACTATGGTTTAAACTTTACAACTATTTTTTACTGGTTGAATTTTACTCACCTACGGATCTTACAAGTGATTCTAGTGACTTTATGTTTGCTAAGTTTTTTTCTTCAATGTTTAGAAAATTTAAGTTGTACTTAGCGATTTAATCAAGCCAATTATTATTATTATTATTATTTTTTATAGGAATCAATCCAATTTTGTTATTGACTTGTTGGTCACTGTGTATAGTATTTTTGTATGACCTTTAAAAAGTTAACACAATGACTTTTTGGTCATTGTGTATAGTATTTTTGGCCATTATGTTGTATGACCTTAAAAGGAAGATGCAGTAGCCAATAAAAGAACATTCTCAATTAGTTTATGGGTTTGGTTAATAGATGACCTCATCGCATTTGTTAGTGGAACATTTTAATGCCCCTTTAATTAGAAAAATAAAAATTTGTTAAAAATTTAGTTACTTTAAAATTAAAAAGAAAAAGAAAAAGAAAAAGAAAAAAAAAACCAGTTATATTTTACAGTTTACTCATAATGGATGCCCCTTATCCTAGTTATTATGTAAAAGTTAATAACCATTTTTTTTTTTTTTTTGAGAAACATAACCATTTAATTTAATGCAAAGGTTGAGTAACCTAAATGTTAAAAAGGCCTTTAAAGGAAGATGCAATAAGCGAATAAGAACTTTTTCAACTAGTTATATATTATGGGTTCGGTTAATGGAACATTTTAATGCCCCTATAATTGGAAAAAAAAAAAAAAAACTGTTAAAAAGTTAGTTACTTTTTTTTCTTATAAAAATAATTTAAAAATATTTCATAAACCTTTAAGAGAGCATCCGATAACTTTTCATATATATTATTTATTATTCAAGGAAAAAAAAAACAGTTTTAGTTTACTCAATTTCTTACAAGTCTTGAAAAAAAAAATCTAAAACACTTTTTTCTCATTTAATTTATTGAGGGGGAAAAAAAACCAGTTAATAGGTCTTGAAAAAACCCTTAAGAGAACATCCGTTAACTTTTCACATATATTATTTATTATTCAAGAAAAAAAAAAACAGTTTTAGATTACTCAATTTCTTACAGGTCTTAAAAAAAAAAAAAAAAAAATCTAAAACACTTTTTTCCGATGTAATTTATTGAGGAAAAAAAAAAAAAAACCAGTTAATACTTGAAAAAAAGATACGTTGGGGTGAGAGAGGCTCGAACTCTCGACCTCAGGATAACTCAGAAGCTATGAGACCTACGCGCTAGCCAACTGCGCCACCACCCCTGTTGTTGCCTTACGTTGTTTAATATCTAAATAACCTTAGAATTTAGAAATACTAAATTACTACCATGGTGTCTACTGTCTAGCCCGAGCCCAAGTCGGCGTCGTTTCAAAACAAAACCCTAACCCAGTAATCGCTTCTCTTCCCTCCTCGAGTCCACTCAGGCTCTCTCTCTCTCGGTGTCTGTCATATTAACAAAAGCACACAGAAAACCAAAAACAGAGAGTTTTTCCATTTTGAGCCTCTCTAGAGAGAACACACAGAAAAGAGAGGCAGAAAAAAGATATGGATTCAGACGAAGGAAAGCTATTCATTGGAGGCATAGCATGGGACACCAGCGAAGAAACCTTGACTGAGTACTTCACCCAGTACGGTCAGGTCACCCAAGCCGTTATCATGCGCGAGAAGCCCACTGGTCGCCCTCGTGGCTTTGGCTTTGTTGTCTTCTCTGACCCTTCTGTTCTTGATCGTGTCCTCCAGGATAGGCACACCATCGATGGCCGCACCGTTAGTCCCTTTCCTCCCTCTATTTGCATTCACTTTCTTGTTTCAATTTTTGGTTTTCAGTTGTTTTTTTGTATCTGGGTTTTGGTTTTTTTTTTTTTTTTGGTTGGGTTGGCCTTAAGTTTTGATTTTGAGTTGTTTTGGTTTCTGGGTTTTGCTTATTTTTTGTTGGGTTGGCTTTAAATTTTTATTTTGAGTTGTTTTGGTTTCTGGGTTTTGGGTTTTTTTTTTTTTTTTTTGGGGGGGGGGGGGGGTGGTTGTCAAGTCCAATGGCTTATTATCTTTGAATTGCTTTGTTGATTCTGTTGAATTGTTGTGATATTATTAGGGTTCTGCCTATATTCATCTGTTTGTGCCTGTGGACATTGGTTTTGCCCTTTGCGGTTCCTTAAGTATGCTGCAAATCATGAAAATAACAGGCTTTAGGACAATTTTACCAGTTTTATGATAGGAAATCTGCAAAGGTTTAGCATTACCAAGTAGTGGAGCCAAACTAGTTACAAGTTGTTTCCTGGTTATCTTGGCCTTGCAAGAAACTTGTATACATACTTGTAATCCATAGCATTTCATCATTGAGGAAACAACTCATAACTTTTCTCTCTCTAGTTCTCTTTCTCAATTCTCCCTTCTTCTTCTTGGAGGGTGACTACCTCAAATCAAGTTTATTTCATCCATTCCTTTTCATTTCCCCTAGAAACCAGTTTGATCCATGACATGGTCTGTTGAATAATTAACTTCACTCCCACGCTAACATTTTTGGAATTATTTTTACAACCCTATAACGTGTGGTTAAGTGTTTCATTATAGGGTTTTACTAACGTGTGCCGTTAGGGCATACATTAGTAAACCATTTTAAGAAGCTTTTTATGGGAAAATGAAAACTAACTTTTTTTGACAGCTTTTTCAATTTCTCATAAAATGTTACCTAAAATAATTAATTAATGTATGCCCTTAGACAGACCCTTCATTATATTGGGTTCAGTCATTGTAGTAATATATTTTGATTTCATTATCATTACTCTTGGTTACGGGGCGTGGGTGGGGGGGTCTTTTTTTTTCCTCTGTTTGGTTTCCTTTTGTCTGGTTTAGAAATTATAAAAATACATTCTTTATAACAAGCTCACTTATGTTTGGGTAAAAGGGATGAGACTTGCTCTTACAATTATGTAACTTCATTTGTTTATTAGATCTTCATATTTCTGTTGGCTATGTGTATACTTGTTCGTAATTGTTTTTTATTTTAGGGTTCTGTCATCTTCTATTAGTTTTTCTCTATCAGTTTACCCTGTTAATAATTATTTTTCATTAGTAATGGTCACTTTCACAAATGTTTTGCCTTTTCATTCCTTCATTTGGGTTTCATTTTGTTGAATTGTTTAGGACAAGCACCTTATCCATGGTCAAACATGAATAGTCTTTCATCCCTCAATGATTCAATAGTTAATAAAAATTATTTTAGTGTTATTTTGCATGTGTTTGAGATTTTGTTTATTTCTCAAAAGGGTTTTCTTTTATGTATTTTTGTATTAATTTATTGCAGATGTACTACTATTTCTTTATGGGTATTTCTTACTTGACAATAATATTTTGCAGTCACTTGATTGCTTTTTGGAGTTTTCCATTTGCAATTTAAAAAAAAAAAAATGGGCTCATGTTTTCTTCATCATTGCTAATGAATATATTATGCATGGGAATGTCAATGTTGTTTCCATGTTGCCTCCACATGATAGGAAAGAAAAAAAAATGTTTGAGGAAACACATTTCATATTAGTAAGGATAACCATGAACAAGCTTTTTTGGTATTGTGAGAGAGCATGAGCAAAATTATGCCTGTTGTCTTCTTTCTGTTTCCTTTGTTTTCTTATTGGTCTATTGGTATTTCATCTTTTCTTTAGAGAGAGATTCAATTCATATTAGAATTTTCAAGATTACAGAGCCTAGGAAATGAAATCTTCCTTAAGTTAGCTTACTGCTACTTGTATGGCCATTTTTTTCTTTATATTATGGAGAGGTAGCATAGGTTAAATAGTTTTCTAAATAAGGTGTGCAAAATGTACCCACGAAGAGATGAAAATGATCTTTTTTGGTTCTTGCGTGAAAGGATTATCCAATTGTTAAAATAAACTTGTTGGCCACATTGTAAATTTTGTTTTCCTAGATCATTGTATATATATATACATGAACAGCATGCTTGTATATGTCTTTTTACACTTTTTATGTCCCTTCAGTCGTTAAAATTTCATTTCAACTACACAGGTGGAGGCAAAAAGGGCTTTATCAAGGGAAGAACAGCAAACTTCCTCTAGAACTGGAAATTTTAACGCTGGCAGAACCTCTGGAGGGGGAGGAAATTTTAAGACAAAAAAAATATTTGTTGGAGGATTGCCTTCCAACCTGGCAGAAGAGGGGTTTCGTCAGTATTTTGAAAGTTATGGACAAGTAACTGATGTGGTAATAATGTATGACCAGAACACTCAACGGCCTCGTGGTTTTGGTTTCATAACATTTGACACTGAGGATGCAGTTGATAGAGTTCTTCATAAGACCTTCCATGACTTGAATGGTAAATCAGTCGAGGTAAAACGAGCCCTTCCCAAAGATGCAAATCCTGGTGGTGGGGGCCGTAGTGGGGGCTATCAAGGTTATGGGGCCTCTGGTGCAAATACAAATACGTTTGATGGTCGAGCAGATGGAAGTAGATATATGCAGCCTCAAACTGCTGCAGGTGGTTTCCCGCCATATTCTGGCTATGGTGGAGCAGGTTATGGTTATGGAGCTGCTAATAGTGGAGTCGGTTATGGTGGTTATGGCAGTTATGGTGTTAGTGGTTATGGAACTGCAAATACTGGATTTGGTGGTCCCATGGGGGCATATGGAAACCCAAATGCCCCTAATGCTGGTTATGGAACTGGGGGGCCAGGTGCAGTAAAAAATGCTTGGACAAATCAAACTCCTTCTGGGTATGGCACATCAGGCTATGGTGGAAGTGCTGGGTATGGAACTGCAGCCTGGAATGCTCCAGGTAGTGCTGGTGCTGTTTCTGCTCCAAGGGGTCAATCCCCAAGTGCAGCTTCTGGGTATGGGAATCAAGGCTACGGATATAGTAGTTATGGTGGAAGTGATGGTTCTTATTCTGGTGGGTATGGGGTTACAGGGGGACGTGCTGGAAGTGCCCCAGGTAGCAATGCTGGTGGTGGTGGAGGAGAGCAACATGGAATGGGTGGTAGCTACATGGGAAGTGGCTATGGCGACACAAATGGAAATTCGGGGTACTCCAATGCAGCATGGAGATCTGACCCTTCCCAAGCCACTGGGGGTTATGGTGGTGGATACGGTGCTGCTCAGTCCAGGCAGACTTAACATTAGTGATCCAATGGTTTGATTTTCTGTCGAAGGAACTGTTATGCAGGAGGTTGTACTTGCTATTAGCAAGGACGGCAACAGAATTGAGATTGTTTCGATTACTTTCTTCTCACTGGTGTATGCAACTGGTTTGATTGCTTTATTTCTGTTAGTATATTGTGATGGGTAGTTTCTATTAGTAGTTTTATTTGTTCTATTACCTTTATATAAGGAAGGTTTGAAGTTTTGCTATAGTGGGTATGAGCTGGTCCTATTTCTGTGCTATCCTCTATGTACGACTGTTCCTTGCTTCCTCCCTCTCTCTGTTTTTCCTTAATAAGTGTTACTGTTCCTTGCTTCTATTACCAGTCCCCAGCCCATGCCTCTCCAATTTCTTGGTTTCTTATTAAAATATGTGACTGGGGCATCAACTATGTTGTTCTTTTTGTCTCTTCATTATTATATTATTCTTTATTTTACTTTCACTAGTTTTTTACTTTTTTACTATTGAATACCCAATAGGAGGGACTTAAATTGAAGTTTTTCATGTATTATTATTTAAATTTTTTATGGATAATATTTTGGGTCTGCTCTCGCGAGTTCAACTTATTTTGAACTCGTTATGCTTTTCTTTTTCTTTTCTTTTTCTTTTTTTTTTTTGGACAGAACTCGTTAATCTTAGATGTTCATAATTTCCAAAAATTTTACATTCTAAATCAAGATTTTTATTCCAAGTTCTATTAAATATATGTAAAACTTCAATATATTTGCGTTTGACTCCGAAAGAAGAGGTTACGGCTAGGCTTCTTTTAAATTTAAAAGAAATTTGCTTTGACTTGGTTAAAAACTAGCTGCCTATACAATTTTTTTTTTTGGGGGGGTGGGGGGGGGGGGGGGGTTGTTTTCCTTTTTTGCTGAATTATGCTCTGAGAAATGATATGTCTATAATATTTTTACAACAAATTCTAAATGGCAAGTTGTCACTGATTGTTATTATTGAGGCAAAAAAGTAATTTTAGTGTTAAGTTCAAATTTGAACCAATAACAACTAATTACTTATGATTTGTTGTGAAAATATTATAAAAATATTGTGGACGTAACATTTCTTTTTTGCTCTAACAATATTACAAACAGTTATTTTCACACTCAATTTCACAGCTCTCTAATTTTGTACAATTGTAAGTAGTTAATAAAAAGTGATGAGTTTCACAAATTAGTAGTGGGTAGACAATGTCGATTAGTCACAATCGCATAAGTTACCATTGTGAAATTAACTTGTGAAATTGGGTGTGAAATTCGATGTTTCTCAAGAATTATTCATTTGTGGTATATTCAGCCCGCAGGTGTATCATCTGATACTGTTTGCTTGGCTTTAAGGAATCTATCTAATGCATTTTCTTTGATTCTCGAATTAAGATTTGGCATGTACTTGTGAAATGGAAATAGAATCGGAAAACACATCCATCGGGTTCGAAAAATAACATAAAGCTTTTTAAAAACATCATGAGAAAAGCTTTTTAAAAACATAATGAGAAAAGCCAAAAAGGCGATATCTTTGCGGATTTGATGCCTTCTAGAAGGCATCTACGAACTTCTTGTTGGGAACAAGATCAGTGAGTGTCAATTTGGACATTCTCCGCAGCCTGCATAAAGTTGAAAATCTAACATCTTGAAATGTGGAATTATATCACCTGTACTTTAGGACTTCGTGTCTGCTACTCTTTATTTTCGTTGAATCGCTGCTTTTAAATCAAGAAGCTTCTATACCTCTGGGTAGGAAATAACCCAAAGCCTTCCGGTCTTGTAATGAGATAAATCACATGACTGGGCTGTTAGTTGTAACAGTAGAAACATCGAATGGCCTGATGATAATGACATCAGTTACCTTACCAAGAATGTGTAATTTCCAAATACATAGACCTTAAATACGCAAAGTTCTTTTTTTGGTAAATAGGGAAATATATTAGCTAAACCGAAGGAACAACTAGATACAAATGTCTGGAGAAATATCCGAATCTACAAAGGACTTAATACGGTCGGGGGAGGAAAACAAAACAAATCAGTAGTCCAAGTCCTTCAGAAGGAAGCTAGGGTATTCACACATTGGTTCGCTTTCATGAGCACATGTTTTATGTGAAGGATCCTCTTCAATTGACACTAGTAGCAGTAGGGGTAAATTTCTCAAGGGAGAGAATTATACCAAGGATAACAAGTGAACAAGGCATTAGATGGTGATCAATCGGTGGGTTGATCGGAGGTACTGCAAAGATTAAGTTAGTAAAAATTTAATGGAAAGAGAGATTTTTTGTGTACATACCTCCTTTGATTCAAGTTCTCTACGTGGGGTTGATAACAAGTTCTCTACGTGGGGAAGTCAAACAAACCACTATTCCCCAGGTCGATTGAGGGGATATGATTCAAAGGTATTCACCCTTTTTTTTTTTTTAACAAACACATATACACACACAAAAGAAAGAAGGAAAGAGATTCTAACATAAAGTCATACCACAACTCCAAAGCCATGATGACTTTTAAGGTACTCACCTAATGCTGTATAATGTGGGTTTGTCACATGGGGGACTTCAAGATTTTTGTCCAGGGGGGTCAATAAGAAACATAAATTATGTAAAATCTAAAACAAAAGAGACTTGAATATATTAATATAAAAAGAAAACATGAAATTCTACAATTGTCTTCTACGGCGCTTCATATTTTGAAACCGTTGCATGATAGATTCATTATCAATCTTATGAGTTATATTTTTTTCAATGTACTCATTCATCTACTGATCTCCCATAGTACTAGCAAAAGAATAAAAAACAAACTATAAGTTTATTTGACATATTTTTTTCTAATACACTATAACATATTAATTGTTGTTGTTAAGTGATTTTTTTTGTAATTCTTTAATTAATAAGTATACAATTCTTTATTTGAATGTTTTATATTTTTATTTCCCTTTAGTGTTAATGTATTGAACTACTCACATAGCTAACAACCATCACATATCACGTTCAGCATCTGTCTCCGAAAAAAAAGAAAAAAAGAAAAAAGTCACATTTAGCCAAATAAAAAAACCACCCATAAGCCACAAATTTAGTTAAGCTCATAACTTTATATCAAATCAATCCAAACACTTACAGTACCAGTAAAGAAACTCAAAACACTATGGCTTAAAAAAAAAAAAAAAAAAAAAAACTATAACCCATTAACCTCCCAGTCCCCACAGACCCACACATGTGATCAGACTCACTCAGAGACTCAAGGCCTATTTGGTTTGTGTTTTCAAATAACCATTTTCAGTTTTTAAACAACATTTCATGTATTTCTATACACTTTTTCACTCACATGTATTTTCACAAAAAATTTTAAACAACAATTTTTAGTTTTTAAACACATGTACCAAACGAACCCTCAAAACTCAACCAGTCAACCACAAAAATCAGAAGAACACTATAACCCCACACCCCCCCCCCCCCTCCAAACACACACACTCGGTCTCAAAGATTCAAAACTCAAACAAAAAAATCAAAAGACCATAACAGTATAACTCCACACACACATGGTGATTCACTCACATAGATTCAGTGAAAGAGTATATTAAAACACTATAAACACACTCTCACAGTGAAAGAAAGAGAAAAATAGAGAGCTAAAAAACCAGATCAAGCACGGTAGATCATGGAGGCTACACAGCGGCAGATTTTGTGTGTGTGTGAAGCAAAAGCAACCCTTTTCCTTTGGGTTTGGAGAGTGAAGAAGGATAGTGAGAGATTTTAGAGGCTAGATAGCTGCAAATTCTTAGGTTTTATTTGGCCCTTTTTTTTATTTATGATTTTTCAAAATTTGATTTATGGGCTTTTTATTTTTGAGATTAAAGACTAAAATTTTCTGTTGGACTTCTTATTTTTCCGAAGTTTAAGTTGGGCTTAAAAAAAAAAGAAAAGAAAAAATCAAGTTCATGGACACGGTGAGGTTGTGCAAATTTGTATTGAGGGGTTTCAAAACAATTTTTTTTTTAATATTATATATATATATATATATATATATATATATATGTAGGGACCTTTTTTTGTGTGTTGTGCATTGGACTGGGCTGCCTCCTGCGGTGACGGCCTCGAATGTTTCTAAGGGAGTTGAGACTGGTCCAACTGTAACTCAACTTGGGCCGGCTTGTGCACAAACTATGCCTCGTTTGCCAGGAATGCGCTTACAGCAAACAGAGCTGTTTCAGATGAGTTACAATAGGTAGATATAATAATAACAATAAAACAGAATACTCTGACTATTTAATGGGAAATGACCAAGTAATCCCTAGTTATAAAACATAATTATAGTCATAACAATGTCTTTTACGAAGAAAGTAAAGGAGAAAGAAGATAATATGAATTAATCAAGAATGAGCATAAAATCAAGTTTATGTTTGGTCTGCAGAAGCAAAACCAAAAAGGGAAGAACGCCTCCTTTCAATGCAAATAATCTCCCAGGAAAGATCCTGCTGTGAGGATAAATGGCTTGAGGGAACTGGACCTGAATGGTTAATGCCTAAAAAGAATCCTTCTTATGCTTTGGAAGAGAGCAGGATTTAAAGGGGGAGAAAGGGAAATCGACCTACTGGTGCAAGCCCATTGTATTATCTTTCTTTGTTTTCTGTTTTCTCTCTTATCTTTTTTCTTTCCCTTGTTTTTCTTTTGTTTCCTTTTTTACTTCGTGATGCCCTTTGTTTTTCAATCCTTTTCACAGGGCACGGCAAGGGTCTTCTTATAGGGTTTGCTGTGATTAGATTTTACCATTTTGCCCCTTAACCGCCTTTGTCTAGTTTGGGCGTACTTGTCGACCACCAAAGAGTTTGTCTGTGTACCACTTACCCTCGCTAGACAAAGGTAGGTTTGTTTCGTTTGTTAGTCTGCCATGGCACCCTTTCCTGCCACAGTGTAAATGCTTTCTCTCTTTCTTTCCTTCATGGCATGCACCCAACCCCTCAACCTTACCTCTTTTGGGTGGTTTGTCACCCCAGCAGGATGTACCTCCTAAAAGGGCTTGGGCAGGAGCTGCAGAATAGGTCTTTTCCCCTCTCCCTACCACCAAACCATACCCCCCTTACCTCTTACCTCTGATCCATAACCCCACCACGTCCCATATTGGCTAGCTACAGGCTGGTGGTGCCTGAACCTTGCATGTGCCTCCCTTTCATGTATACCAAAAATCTGCCTGTTGCTCGTGCGTTTGCCGTGGTTTGGAGCTTTGTTTGCATAGTCTACCGCACCTCTTCATTCTTTTATGTGGGTCGTTTTATAATTCACTGTTCCTTTTAGGGAATGGGCTTCATTTGATATTGGGTTTTACATTTCTCTTAGCCCATTTCTTGATTGCCATCATGTCCTGCCACTCTATTCTGTCATTCCTATTGTAATGACTTGGTCTTACTGGTCCTCTTCTAGACCTGCCATTTACTCTCTTCCCTAAATGGCTTTGCATGGCCATGGGCTTTCTTACTTAGAGGCTCCTGTGTCCTTTTGGGCATCATTGGCCCATTTACTTGTTTTAGGCTTTCTCGGCCCTTTTCCTAACTATGTGTTCTTGTGAGCTTTTACTTACTTCATTGAACTTCCCCCGCCCAATTACTTCATACTCATCCTTGGGGTTTGTGGGCTTGCCAACAATCCCTTACTCTCTTTGCTTACATTACTTTGAGCCTATCGTGGCCTATTCTTACTTTTTCAAATCATACACTGCCCATGGGTTTTTATTCTCTCTTTCCGGGCAGGCCTTCCAAGCCCACTTGCTTCCTCAAGGTCCTTTTATTTATTTTATGGACCTGTGACCCGTTATTCCTGTTGCTTGGGTTTAATGGTTTTATTCTATGCTTGCTACTTCTATTTGCTGCTTGTGTTGCTGAGTTGGGCTTCCTTCTTTCTATTTGTGTTTTACAAAAATGATCCTCAACCTTTAGCCCCCTAAACATATGGAGCGTTCTTGCAGTTCATATGTGAATAAAAGATCTTTTTGTCTTTTTCACTCTCCTTCTTTCTTTTCCTTCGCGAGCTTTTCTAAACTATGGACTCCTTCTCATGTGTACATATATATATATATATATATATATATTTCTCTTCCCGCCATGAACAATAGTAATTCTTTGAATTACTCAAAATGGCAGTTGCTTTAAGACATAACTGCCGCCTCATTAATTTCATTCTTTTCTCGATGGTTGACCAATCACCTCCCTCCAGGCCGGCATTAATAACCCAGGTATTTAAGAAGAGAGTCCCTTTCTAATCCAGACACAAACTCCTTCTTTTCCAAAATATCCTATCTGTTTCCCTTCCTCCACCGTTTTCTTCTTTTCGAACACCCATTCCCATTTTATTCCAATCAAGCCCTCATGCTATGGCACCGGTGAAAACCCAAGCCTTTTCTCGCCATAAAGGGAAAGGGGCCGTTTCCGATCCTTCTGTTGGAAAAGAGATAGGTGAAGAGGCCATGCACTTCGATTTGGACCACTCTGATAAGGAAAAGGCAAGGCGTGACCTAGATAGTGAATGCGCCCCTCTGATCGATCCCTGGTACAATATTAGTCCTTACTTCCCCAAGATTCTTGGTGACTATGTGTCGCTGCCACCGAGCTGCGTGTGGCTATCTCTTTATCGGCGAAACCCCAATTTTTCTTAGGCCCCAGTGTCTTCCTCCACTCCGATCTAGTCATTCGTCAAGGCGTTGCGCTCCTTGTGCCTATCCATTTCAAATTTGGGTCAGGTATTGCCTCGGGTTGGAAGGAGTGGGTTGATAATGAGTTATCTGATACGGGCTTCATGGGTTTGCTTTAGCGAGCCGATGTTCTAAAAGGCGTCATCTTATCCCAAAGTCTATCCAATTTCTGAGACCTCTACAACCTTCGTCATTTGGTTCGTTGGTGGTGCGCCACTACCCACACGTTCTTATTTTCTTGCAGCAAACTTACCGTTACTTTTGAGGACATGGCTAATCAGTTACTTTTACCTGTTCTTGGTGATGTTGATCCTGCCACCATAGAACTCTCTCCAAAAGAAGCAGCCATAGAAGTGGAGTTGAAGAAAAGGATGGCCGGAAATGCTAAGTTATCTTACTGGATTAGTTCTTCTTCCAAATTTTTTGTTATTGCCCGCTGTGCAGCCTTCGTTGCTTTTTGGCTTTGCAAGTTTGTCTTTGGGTCCCATCCCCATTATGCCATAAAGCCTTTGTATTTTTGTTTGGCCATAAAAATATCTACCGGAGTGAGTCTACTGCTGGCCCCCATGTTCTTGGGCCATCTGTATGTTCAACTGGATATCCTGTAGAGTGACGAGAGTCAGGCTGGCTCCTGCCACATAATCACTTCCTCTGTACATAGCACCATCCTGAAGCGATTGTTATTCGAGCGTTGTGCCCAATACTTGGCGAAGTGTAGGCCCGTTCGATTTGCCAAAGAGAAGTACCAATCCTGTCTGCAGGTAATTACTGATTTCTGTGGCAGATTTGAGTCTAATTTTCCTTTGGCTTTCTGTTGGTCCGGTTTGAAGCCTATCAATTATTCCGTTGTTGGGTCCTTTGATGAAGGTACTAGTTTTTCCTGGAGAGCTTACAAATATTTGGGTATTGGTTACACATGCATAGATTCTGCTATGGCTTCATTTACTGATATTGTTGGAACTACTACTCCGTTAGCCGGTTTTGATAAGATGGGTATCACCTATTTGGTGGCCACCAACGCCAGATGGTTGCCCTATTTGCCAATGAAGGTGTCAAGTTTGTCCATTATCCTGCCAATTGGGTAAGGAGGCAATTTGGGCTGGATCAGGACATTCCTGATGACCTTTCCTTTCTCCCAGAGTCTCCTACTTCAATTAGACCTTTTCTACGACACACTACTTTTGATTTTTGGAGATAGTGTTTCGGTGTAGTCACAGTTCTTGGCTCGCTGAGAGAGGGCCTTTGCACCCCTGCTATGCATGGGTACTGGTAGGCTGTAATGACCTCGTTTGAGTAAGAGTTGGCAGGTAGTCGTGGTTTCTCTCTTATACCTCTTGAGGGACTTAGCATAGTTGTCTCTTCCAATCCTCGGTTGCTCTTTCCTTCCAAGTCCATGTTGGCATATGCCAGGAAATAGAGCCGGTCCGCCAACTTTGAATGGGATGAGGAGAAGAAAGGATGGTATTGGCACATAGGTGATTAGCCCACAGGTTGGGAAAAGAAGGTTAAAGTGATAAATATTCCTACACCAACCAAGAAAGTTCTTGCCAAACTTAAATCTGCCAACAAGCCTAAGTCTGCCACTCTTTAGCCTTCCATAGGTGCTACTTCTGCCAGTAGAACATGAGGCAGTAAGAGGAAGACAACTCCCTATCCTGCGCCTGCCATTTAGCGGAAAGTACGTCATTTTAAAAACTTTTTTCTTTGCTTTGTCTTCCAAGTACACATATATACTTTTTTTCTAATTTTTTTTTTTTTTTTTTTTTTTTTTTTTTTTTTTTTTTTTTTTTTTTTTCTGAGTTTTCCTAAATTCTGACATGCTTGCTGACTTCTTTCTTTAACTCTGTCTCTTATCCCCCTTTTCCTTTTCAGTCTAAGCATAAGGAGGATACGTCAGCCGCCCATCCCATTATGCTACATTTACTCTTTCTCCTTCTCTTTTCTTCTTCTTTTTTTTATATATTCGCATGTGTTCAGTCTGCTACATGCTTTTAGTTACCTCATTCGCCCAAAAAGTTACTTTGATCTTCATACCTTCTTCTTTTTGTCTTTTAGGATGAGCTTGAGCCTCTTTCTATATATTGCTCTACTGTCGAGGAGCTTTCTACCCCCATGGGCACACCTATAGAGGGCCTTTTTGGTGGGGTTGAGTTTGCAACACCTGCCCCTTCTGCAGCTACACATGGAGTTCCCGCTGAGGTAACTGCCTCTCGCCGTGACACCCTCTGTTCAAAGGGGAGCCACCCCTCCTAATACTACTCAAATCGGGGCTACTCCTATTACACCTCTTGTCATTTCCATCGGTGACCCCTTCGCTGCTCTTTCTCAGGCTGTGAAAGACGGTTCTTCTCTAGTAGTTACTCCTTCCTCCATTCCCGTTTCTACCACCCGTGGGCCAGATGCTGATTTGTCCTCAGAGGAGTCTGAGGAAATCCTCGAGGATCCTGAGGATGAGCCCGTCCTAGAGAGGAGGATTTCTGAATCCGAGGAAAAAGGGCATGCTCCACCTGAGACTGAATTCATGGGTACGTGCTTTCTTCCTTCCTTTCTTCTTTTGCTAAGTACACTCTTCCTTTATTTCATTTGCATATCTATTTCTCTGTTTGTAGAGACCTTTGAGGGGCTAGGAATTGCAGCAGACGTAAGGGTGTTTGCAGCAACTACTCCTGCCACGCCCACAACATCCATTCCTGCTACATCTTTTGTACCAATTTCTACCATATTTACAGCATCTGTTTCTGTCGTCCCTTCTGTTCCTACCTCTGTCTTCCCCACAGCCCCCATTACCGCTGGCTTTGGTAAACTTTCTTTTCCCATTTTTTTTTTCATTCTTCACTTCTTCCCTGTGGGTCTATCTCCCCCCTCCCCCCCCCCCCCCCCACCCCTTTTTTCATCAAGGTTTCTTATTTCAAGCCTTGTGCCCTTTTGACAGGTCCACCTCCTACGATGCCTTCTCAGTTTGAAGTGGGCAGTAGTTCTGCCACCATTCCAGATCCTATGAGTGAGGCTGCAGCCTTTTTTGCATGCTTTGATCAACTTGAAGTCAATGGTCTTGGACCTGTGGATTTCTGGGGCTCTAGACCTCATCATATAGATTTCCATGGCTTCAGAATCCCTGAGGATTGCACTTCTCGATTGGTGACGATCTACAGCAACCGTGGGGACTTTATGCAGGGATTTCGACTTGGTCGCTTCGCTAGAGAGCATTTCTTGAGGATGTTAAGGAGTGTACTGAAAGATATTGAGCACAATTTTGTTGACACTGTCTCCATCGAAAGGATCTTGCAATGGAGGGCTGCGGTGCAGGAGCTTGTTAGTGTTGGTTTTGCTGTGGAGTTTATCTTGGACCACCTTTGAGAGATTGCCCGGGCCGTTTTCATGAGGAGGGTCCAACCTACTGTTGATGCTATTGACTCACGCCTTGAGATTTTGAGAAAGGAAGTAGCAGACTTGGAGGGCCATCGCGAGCACCTTCTTTCTAGCGTAGGCGAGTCCAGTCGTTTTGGAGATCAGCCACTCATTTCTAGACTTCATTGACGATGATTCAGTTTCTTTTTTTTTTTTTTTTTTGTTTCCTTCACCTTATTACTCTATTTAGTATATTATATTTCCTATAGTACTTATTTGGGCTAGTTTGCCACAGTTTGAGTTTGTAACTTATGATGCTACACTTTGCTATTGTTTTTGCTTTTGCTATGACATATGATGATAATACTTCATGCTTTTCATTGCATCCTCATGAAAGCAAATTAAAAAAAAAAAAAATTTCTTGTGACATAATCACTTGAAAGATGGGAAAAAAAAAGGTAAAAGGAAAACATAAGAGTTTTTTTTTTTTTTTTTTTTTTTTTTTTTTCAACAAAACAAAAGAAAGGGATACTCACAAGACTTTTCTCCTTAGGCATAGTAGCATTTCAACCATTTCCCGTTGATGGGATCCATTGAGTCTCTGTCATCCATTTGAATCAAACGGTAATATCCACTTGGATGTGCCTGTTTTATCACAAGGGGTCCTTCCCACTTCGGTGCAAATTTTGATGGTCCTGCCAAGCCTTTCCTAACATAATCTGCCTCTTTTAGAAAAAGTTGTCCTTCCACGAACACTCTCTCTTTAGTCATCCTGCCGTAGGCCTCAGTCATTTTTTGCCTGTATCTGCGACTATGTTCTTGGGCTTTTGCTCTACTTTCATCAAGTCCTTCCAGGTCTTCACACTTTTCTGTCGCAAAGACTTCTTCTTTCTCCTTTTCTTGCATCTGTATGACTTTTAGGGATGGGGTCATTTTCTTTGCTGGGCTCACCACCTCAGTTCTGCAGACCAAGAAAAAAGGTGAAAAACTTGTGGCTGACTTAGGTGAACTTCTATAAGCCCAAAGAGCATTTGACAGGTGCATTGCCCATCCTCCTGTATACTCTTGGCTCATTTTACTGATAATTTTATGAGAGCTTTATTTGTTGCCTCTGCTTGCCCATTTCCTTGAGGGTAATAAGGTGATGACCGGTAATGCTTAACTTGGTATAACTCTAGCATTTTTGTTGACAAAAGGTGTGCCGTTATCACTGATGATCCTGTGGGGAACACCAAACCTTACAATTATGTTTTCCTTGATAAAGTTTGTCACTGCTCCTCCTGTAGCTTTACGAAGTGGTACTGCCTCTGCCTACTTAGTAAAATATTATGTAGCCACTAGTATCCATATGTATCCTCGCGATGGTGGATTCACTGGTCCAACCAAGTCAAGCCCCCAAGTGTGGAAGGGTCATGGTGTGACCATGTTATGTAAATTCTACGGATGAGTGTGAATTAAATTGGCCCGTAATTGGCAACTATGGCACCTTTTCACAAATTCTACCATATTCTTTTTCATGGTAGGCCAGTAGTAGCCCATTTGCAGCAGGCATCTGTAAAACCTTTTCTTTCCCTGGTGCTCCCCACACTCTCCTGAGTGCATTTTTTTCACCATTTGTCTTGCTTCTTTAGGGCCCAAACACCTCAAGGGGTCTCTATCATGCCCTTTTTTGAAAAAGACCATATTATGCAAAAAATAACGTGTTACCAACCTCTTAAGCTTATATTTTTCGCTGTGTTTTTGCAGCAGGATGCCTTCTGTCAAGTATTGTATAAATGGGCTTCTCCAGTCTTCACTGATGAGCACAGCGTAACTTTCCTCCCTGTTTGCTGCAAGTTGGCACTTCCTACACTGGGTTTGGACTTGGTCTGCATTTTTACCTATGTTTGGCCAATAAAAGTCTGCCCTTTGAAGTCTGCGGTAAAAGCTGACCTCCCTGTAGGATCCGTAAGTCTTGTCATGTACTTCTTTCAACTTTCTTTGGACCTCCTTTTGTCCCACACATCTGGACAAGACTCCACCCGGTATTCTACGGTACAGTTCTTCCCTCACCAGGGCATAGTTTTTAAGTATTTTTAGCTCCATGGCTTCTTCTTCCCCCATCAAAGCTTCCCTTATGGGTATCTGCCAATCTCCTTCGCAGTGTTCCTCTTGGAACCTTTCTTTCAACATCTCAATTATGGATTCTTCTCTCTTATTGATCTCTACTTTTGTGCTACCCCCTTCGAACGTTATTTGCGAACCTAGTACGGCCAACGCATCGGCAAAACGATTCTCGTTCCTTGGAGCATGTTCTATTTCAAAAGTTAAAAACTTTTCTTTCATTTTATGGGCCATTGCTCTGTACGGGGCTAGGCTGGGCTCTTTTAGGGAGAAACTCCCTTTGGTCTGGCAGACCACTAAGTTTGAATGACTCAATACCCTCAAATACTTGATTCCCATTTCAAGAACTGTGGCTAGCCCAGTTATGTAGGTTTTGTATTCTACTGTGTTGTTTAAACAAGGGAATTCCAACTTGAATGATAGTGCTACTACCTTATCTTCTTCATGGTACAAAACTACTCCCACTACTCTAGACTAGGTGGTAGAAGATCCATCAAATTTCATTACTCATTGTTCTCTGAGCTCTTCTGCCATGGCTACTTCCCCTGGGGCTTCATTGCCCAGCGAGAATTCTTCCTCTCTTGGAAACTGTGCCAATAAGTCTGCTATGGCTTAGCTTTTCACTGCCCTAGGCGCCCCTATTCTCAACTCATACTGTGACAATTGTAACAACCACTGAGATATCCTGCCAAAGAGGATTGGTTGTTGTAACAAAGCTTTAATGGCATGGGACTTGGTCATTAGCAATACTTCATAGGCCAAGAAATAATGACATAATCTCTGTGAGGCATACACAATAGCCAAACATGCCCTTTTTGCCTTTGGGTAACGAGTTTCTGTATCTTTTAAGACGTGACTGATGTAGTACACTAGTTGTTCGATGCCGCCTCCATCTTCTTGGGAGATTAATGCATCAATGGCATATGAATTGGTGGCCATGTAAAGTAGCAATGGTTTCTAGTGGATTGGGGCTTGCACTGTAGGGAGGTTCATTATGATCTGTTGCAGCCTCTTGAAGGCCATTTATTGCGTTTCTCCCCATTCAAAACTTTGCCCTTTCCCGAGCAACTTGATGAAAGCAAAAGTGATTGATGCCAACCCAGGAATGAATCTCCGGATATATGAAACTTTCCCTAAAAAGCTCTTTAGTTCCCTCACCATGGTTGGAGGTTTCATAGTTGCAATGGTCGTGGCTTTGGCTAAGTCTACATCTATTCCCCTGTTGTGAACCAGGAAACCCAAGAATTTCCTGGAGGATACTCCAAATGCACATTTGAGAGGGTTTATTCTCAATTTAAAGGTTTTGCATCTTTTGAACACCGTTTTTAACACATGGAAGTGCTCTTCTCTCCTCTTTGACTTAAACACTATGTTGTCCACATAATCTTTTAACTCCTGATGCATGAAATATGGCCGTCATTGCTCATTGATAAATGCACTTGCGTTTTTCAACCCGAAGGGCATCACAGTGTAGTAGAAATTTCTCATAGGTGTTCTGATAGCAGTTTACTCCGCGTCCTTTGGTGCCATTCTGATCTGGTTTTACCCACTGAAACCATCCATGAATGAGAACATGACACTTCCTGCCGCATAATCTATCAGTAAATCCATATTTGGCAATGGGAACTCGTCTTTTGGGCACGCTTTGTTGAGATTTCTGAAATCTACACAACTCCTTATCTGGCCATTCTTCTTCCTTACTGGTACTATGTTGGATAGCCAGTGGGGGTGTTGAATAGGCTTGATGAATCCTGCGGCCAGCAATTTCTACATTTCTTTGACTATTTTCCCTTCTATTTCTGTGTGAAATATCCTGGCAGGTTGAGTCACTAGCTTAGCCTGCGGGTCTACATTTAACATATGTGAAACTAACCCAGGGTCTAGCCCTGGCATTTCACTGTAGTCCTATGCGAATACGTCTTTTAATTCTTTCAACAACAGTACTAGTTCTGTTTTTTCCTTTTTTGTTAATCTTGCACTAATTGAGATGGGCCTCGACCCTTGCGAAGTAGACCCCAGGTCAACTTCCTCTATTTCTTCTTTTGCCGTAACCTGTACCTCCTTTTCTGTCGTAACTCCTTCGCTTTCCTCCTTATTACTTTCTTCCTTTGAACTTTCTTGAACTCTGCAGCACGTTAAACTCTCGTGTTGCCCTTCCTGGGTAGGACTCATCTGTATTTCAATCGTGGGCCCCACATGCCTTCATAATTTGTATACGATCCTGCCATCAGGTCCTCAGATCCTGACATATTGAGGTGTGTCATGCAATCTTACGATGGGAGCTTCTTTCCTTTTCCTCTTTCTTGCCAATAATTCCCTTAGATTGGGTTCTAGGTCATCCTGGACGTCTTCCCACCTAGGCACGAACGTACCTCATGGCTTTGATACTGAACTTTCCCCAGATGGAGCCCATTGGTCATAGAACATAGTTTCTACTAAGTGATGTTCTGCCTGCTCGAATGGTGAGGGGTTCGCAACTATGCATATCATCCTGCCATTCAATCTTCCTTTCACACACTGGTGGTAGGTGGATGGGACCAATCGGTGTTTGTGAAACCATGGCATTCCTAGAAGCACGTGATAGGATACTTTTGTTTTCACCACATAAAACCGAGCTAAAGAAGCTGTGAGGCCTACTTTCAACCATAGCTGAATGTGGCTTGCGGTGTACTCGCCCCTTCCGTCGAACCCTGTCACTTCCATTAGGCACCCTTGAGTCTTCCTCTTTGAAATTCCTGCTGCTTGCAAAGTGCTCAATGGAATGAGATTCACAGAAGCACCTGTATCTACCAAGGCTCTCTTTATGGGGATTTGATTTATGGACGCCAACAAGTATAAGGGTCTCTTGTGATCTGAGTGTCCCACCTCCATATCTTAATCACTAAAAGTGATTTCAGTTGACTCCTGTAAGAGAGCCCTATCATCTGGGATTTCTGCCGATAGACATTCTACTCTTGCACTACAGGCAATGCTCACTAAAGCCTCTGTGGCTACCCTTCTTTCCTTTGCTGTGAGTCCCAGTTGGTCGAACAAAATTTTGAACTTAGAGCTCTGTTGTAAAGTGGTAATGGCCGTTGCGGGTAAGGCCAAGTTTTCTTCTTCATCTTCTCTTGGGTCTGTGCAAATTATCACTGCTGCTACACCCTTCCTTTTGTGGTTTGGGAGTGGATTTCTTTGGACTTCCTGCTAGGACAGTCTAGAGTCCCTTCCTTTATCTTGCGGTGCATTAGTCTGCGGAACGACCAACATTCTACGGTAGAATGTTGCACATAATTGTGTAAACGATAAAAATGTGGGTCCTTCTGTTCCTCCTTTGTGAGCTCCCTAGCAACTTGATTAGGTTTGAAAATTCCATTTGCTATCCACTTGTCTAGTAGTACATCTAGCTCCTTTGAGGTGCTTGGTATTGGCAGGGGAGTATTATACTCTCTCCTATGATCTTTCTTCTCCGCTCACCGGTGGACATTGCCATGGCTTGCAAGGTACTTCTTTTGTTCATGCTCGGCTTTACGGACTAGATAGTTTTTCTCGCCTTTTGCAACAACTGTACGAATTGGGAGATCTTTAAGTTCTCTAGGACCAACCTATACTCCCTTATCATATTCGTCATACACATCTTTACTAGTGTCCTTTTTTCGCAATGGTCATAGTAGTCGAGTGCTATGTCCCTAAATCTCTTGATGTACTCCATCAAGTCTTCACCATTCCTTTGTTTGGTCGCTTGCAGAGTTGCAAGTGTCACTGTTTCTTCTCCATGAAAGTATTTGGTACAAAATACATCCACCATATCATCCTATGTTAGGATCGATCCTGACTTTAAGCCAATGTACCAGGTGTAAGCCTGGTCACACAATGATTTAGAAAATTCTCAAAGACATAAGTTTTCGTCTGCGGCATAAGGGCCAAGCATATCAATGAACTTGCATACGTGCTCAACAACACTTCCCTTCCTACCATCATATTGTGCGAAAACTCGCAGCTCATATCTTTTGGGGTATGGTTTACTGAGCACCCTTAGTGGGTATGGAGGCCTACGTGCATAGAATCTCTCCTTCGATCCTCTGGCTCTCTCTTGATCCAGGAGAGTCGCTACCTCAACCATAGTAATAAAACGTTGATTCGCATTCTGTGGGACACCTCCTGCTGGTATCTCTTCCTTGTGTGCCACATGTTCAGGATCATGCTGGCTTCCTTTTTCCTTCATTCTGTCTGTTTTTAGTTGACAGATTTCTTCCATCATTTGTTGTTGCGAGTGCTGCAGAGCCTGTAACACCTCCACAAAGCTATTGGCGTTGTCTGCTGGGATTCTTGGTGGAGGCTAGGGTCTAGCCCCCATTCCGTTGGCACCCTCCACTTGGTTAGGCTGCTGTTGGTGAGGCATCATTGGCCTAGACTCTGCTTGTGAGGGCACGGCACCGCAGGAGGTATCCCAGCCCAACACACAACACAAAAAAGGCCCCTACATTAAATTGGTGACTCTGCTTTGGAGGCATTTATTTGCGAGGGCTCTTATCCCTAATCTGTTTCTCAACTCCTCAGCGGAGTTGCCAATTTAATGTAAGGGCCCTTTTTGTGTTGTGTGTTGGTCTGAGCTGCTTCCTGCGGTAACGAGCCCGAATGTTTCTAAGTAAAGGAGTTGGGACCGGTCCAACTATAACTCAACTTGGGCCGGCTTGTGCACAAACTATGCCTCATCTACCAGGATGCGCTTACAGCAAACAAAGTTATTTCAGATGAGTTGCGGCAGGCAGATAGAATAATAACAACAAAACAGAGTACTCTGACTATTTAGAGAGTTGAAAAACCAGATCAAGCGCGGCATATCATGGAGGCTACACAGCAGCAGAATTTGTGTGTGTGTGAAGTAGAAGCAACCTTTTTCCTTTGGGTTTGGAGAGTGAAGAAGGATAGTGAGAGATTTTAGAGGCTAGACAGCTGCAAATTCTTTGGTTTTATTTGGCCCTTTTTTTTATTTATGATTTTTCAAAATTTTATTTATGGGCTTTTTATTTTTGAGATTAAAGACCAAAATTTTTTGTTGGACTTCTTATTTTTCCGAAGTTTAAGCTGGGCTTAAAAAAAAAGAAAAAAAAGATCAGGTTCATGGACATAGTGAGGGTGTGCAAATTTGTATTGAGGGGTTTCAAAACAATTTTTTTTTTTAAAAAAGAATATTATATATATATATATATATATATATGTAGGGGCCTTTTTTTTTGTGTTGTGCGTTGGGTTGGGCTGCCTCATGCGGTGACGGGCCCGAATGTTTATGAGTAAGGGAGTTGAGACCGGTCCAACTGTAACTCAACATGGGCCAGGTTGTGCACAAACTACGCCTCGTTTGCTAGGAGTGCGCTTATGGCAGACAAAGTTGTTTTAGATGAGTTACGACAGACATATATAATAATAACAACAAAACAGAGTACTCTGACTATTTAATGGAAAATGACCATGTAATCCCTACTTATAAAATATAATTATAGACATAACAATGCCTTTTACGAAGAAAGTAAAAGAGAAAGAAGATAATATGAATTAATCAAGAATGTGCATAAAATCTAGTTTAAGTTTGGTCTGTAGAAGCAAAACCAAAGATGGAAGAATGCCTCCTCTCAATGCAAATAATCTCCCAGGAAAGATCCTGCTGTGGGGATTAATGGATTTGAGGGAACCGGACCTGAATGGTTAATGCCTAAAAAGAATCCTTCTTATGCTTTGGAAGAGAGCAGGATTTAAAGGGGGAGAGAGGGAAATCGACTTATTGGTGCATGCCCATTGTATTATATTTCTTTGTTTTTTGTTTTCTCTCTTATCTTTTTTCTTTCCCTTGTTTTTCTTTTGTTTCCTTTTTTACTTCGTGATCCTCTCTGTTTTTCGATCCTTTTCATAGGGCACGACAAGGATCTTCTTATAGGGCTTGCCGTGATAAGATTTTACCACTTTATCCCTTAACCGCCTTTGTCTGGTCTGGGCGTACTTGCCGACTACCAAAGAGTTCGTCTGTGTACCACTTACCCTCGCCAGACAAAGGCAGGTTTGTTTCATTTGTTAGTCCACCGTGGCACCCTTTCTTGCCATGGTGTAAATGCTTTCTCTCTTTTTCCCTTATGGCATGCATCCAACGGTTCCCCCCTCAACCTTGCCTCTTTTGGGTGGTCTATCATCCTAGCAGGACGTACCTCCCACAAGGGCTTGAGCAAGAGCCACAGAATAGGTCTTTTCCCCTCTCCCCACCACCAAACCATACCCCTCTTACCTCTTACCTCTGACCCATGACCCCACCATGTCCTATATTGGCTGAGTACAGGCTGGTGGTGCCTGTACCTTACGTGTGCTTCCTTTTCATGTATGTCCAAAATTTGCCTGCTATTCATGTGTTTTCCGTGGTCTAGAGCTTTGTTTGCATAGTCTGCTGCACCTCTTTGTTCTTTTATGTGGGCCGTTTTATAATTCACTATTCCCTTTAGGGGATGGGCTTCATTTGATACTGGGTTTTACATTTTTCTTAGCCCATTTCTTGATTGCCATCATGTCTTGTCATACTATTTTGTCATTCCTGCTGTAATGACTTGGTCTTACTGGTCCTCTTCTAGACCTGCCGTTTACTCTCTTCCTCAAATGGCTTAGCATGACCATGGGCTTTCTTACTTAAGGGCTCCTATGTCCCCTTGGGAATCCTTGGCCCATTTACTTGTTTTGGGCTTCCTTGACCCTTTTCCTAACTTTGTGTTCCCAAGGGCTTTTACGTATTTCATTAGGCTTCCCCGGCCCAATTATTTCATATTCATCCTTAGGGTTTGTGGGCCTGCCAACAATCCCCTACTCTCTTTGCTTACATTACTTTAAGCTTGCCCCGGCCCATTTTTACTTTTTCACATCGTACACTGCCCATGAGTTTGTTATTCTCTCTTTACAAGCCTTTCGAGCCCACTTGTTTCCTCAAGGCCCATTTATTTATTTTATGGACTTGTGACCCATTATTCCTGCCGCTTGGGCTTAATGGTTTTATTTTATGCTTGCCACTTCTATTTGCTACATGGGTTGTTGAGTTGGGCTTCCTTCCTTCTATTTGTGTTTTTCAAAAATAACCCTCAATAATATAAAAAAAAAAAAAAATTGGGTTGGGGGGTTCATTTGAACCCCCTGACTATAATGTACTGCCACCCCTGGTTTGTCACATTGCATTTAATAGAAAATGGATGGCAATAGGTCATGATGGTAATGAACGTTAACATGATGGTGCAAAGACTTTCTTTCAATTTGCGACGAAACCAAGATTTTGAGTTAGGAGAGCGTCATTTAGTTTGACAATTTGTTAACAAAGACAAAAATATAAAATCATTGTTTTATAATATATTACAATGCAATCATCTACTAACAAAAACAAAGGCACAAAACATCATTGTTTCTTATTTTATTTGAGCATTGACATTAGCTCGGATAAAAATTCTTGTCTAGTTTAGCATAAGCACCTACTTTTTTTATTTTTACATATTCACTTTTCAAAACACTCCACATCATATTTCATTAAAATACAATTTCCTTGTCAATTTTTTATTTATTACCAAAAACCACTTCGCTAAATCTAAAAAATATCTAAAATCTTCATTTGCCTATAGCAACGGTGTAAATTTACATAATTACTATAGCACAAATGTTTTTTTTTTTTTTTTTTTTAAATTATTATTATTATTTTTTATAATAATGATACATAGACCAATGTGGGTATATTTTGAGGTTGGATTAAGTAAATTTGAAATTTTATGCTATTTTACAACAACAAATGCAAATACTTTTACAATGTAAAAATTGTAGAGTTTCGGAAGAGGGGCCCAAATATGAAGTTTTAAAGATTATACCGACTTCCTTTTTCTCTAGTTGGGTGGAATTAAAACATTGCCATCATCACTCTATTTCCATCACTAAACACCTTTTTTTCATTTTTTTTTCTTGTTTTCATTCTCACTCACCCATTACTCATTTTGTTGAGTTATGGGCAATGAGAACTGAAAATGAGAACGGAGCCAAACATGCATCTTAGGCATGGGATGCACCCAAAAAGAGTAGTGGGTGATGGAAGCCTAAACCAAACAGGCTTTTGGTGAATGAGCTCAAGGAGTTTATTAGTTGAAGTATGGGATCAATCCAATGGCTTGTGGCTAAGCACTTTTATCTGAGTTTCCTCCTGTAAGGTTAAAATTTATCAACCATCTTGTTAGCTTTATTATGTGCCAATTTGCTTGTAATTTAGCACTTAGTAACCATGTATTTAGATGGGATTATTGTAAGAGTAGTGTCTAAGAAGAGGTGAGAAAAAGCTCAAGTATGTGCAAGAAAGCAAGGGTTTGCAGCTAGGACTCGCGACTGGCAAGCCGCCAAATGCAGGCACGTGAGAAGCACACATGGAAGCTGAAGGGTCACACCAGCTGTCACACTACAAGACAAAAGTCCTAGGCTGGCTAGGCTGTTATGTTGTGACTTGAACTCGTGACTTGGACAAGCTGTGAGGTCAAGCTGCCAATTAGCCCTGTTTGGCAAAAACTGTCTCTTCATATTCCAAATACACACCACTATATATAGACCCTTATACCTACTAATTCTTCGTATTCCAAATACACACCACTATATATAGACCCTTATACCTACTAATTTGAGAGAGCTTCTAGAGAGAATTTTGTGAGAGAAACCTTAGAGAAAAACAAGATTACCTCATTCCCAATCTTTACCTTAGAGACTCTATAAATTCCTCTACTCTCTTCCTTTCCATTATCATACCCTTGAGAGGTCATTGACCAAATCCTTATCTCACCACACCTACGTCTGTAAGAAGGTTCATTTGGTGCTGAGGGAAGCAGTTTGGAAGGAACCAATATATATTGGTTGATGCTATGGTCTAGTAGTAGAATCCGGGAAGCTAAAGAAGAAATAGGTTTAGCGTAATCTTGTTGGAGTAAGAAGCTTGGAGGGCTTAGGTACTTGGGTAGATTAGGCTTGGAGGATCTTCTGCTATTCATGTATCCCAACTACATTCTTTAGTGGATTATTTGACTGCTTGGAGGGCGGCGAAGAGGTTTTACGCCGAGGACTTCGATTTCTTCTTTGATAACACATCGTGTGATGTCCGTGTGTTTGCATTTTCCTTCTCTTTATCTTTGCCTTATATTTACTATTGTGGATGTGTTTATATTGGCATAGATTAGTTATCAATTTTTTGATTGGCTTATGTTCATGTTCCACACATTAATTGTTTGATTATAAGCTTGAATTGGTAATTTTATAATTTGGGGTCTAAACGTTCAAGGGTGTTTTATACACATTTTGAATTTTCAATTGGTATCAGAGCAGGGGCATTCTTTGTGGTTTGATTACCTAAGTACGATCCTAGACCCCTTGGCTATGAATACAGCTATAAAAAAGGTCATGCCGAATTGTGGTTTAGGTGTTTGTGATAATGACTCTATGAGTATATTTGAAGGGTATTCTAAAAATGAACTCTTAGAGTTAATTAAATCTAGGAAACATGCTAGGATGTTCATTCACATGCTAAAATACTCTGAAAATAAGAACCACATTCTACACAATAGTCTATGTGAGTTTAACTCTTTGATTGAGAAATACAAAAGAAGAAATAGAACATTGTGTAAAAAGGTTGATAATTTGAAAAAGAAAATTCAATCTGGAAAAAGCATGGAAAATAACAAGGAATTTTTATTTGATGGTCAAGAATGCTTGTCTCATGATTGCATGTTTGTGCACACCTCATTGAAGGTATTTAACTTTTGCTTATGGTACCTTGACAGTGGGTGTTCTTGTTATATGACAGGAGATAAATCACTGTTTAAGACTCTTAAAGAGAAAGCATGTGATTATGTGACTTTTGGTGATAGGAGTCATGCTTAAGTTCTCGGAAAATGGACGGTTGAAATATCGGGATTACCTCTACTGAAAGAAGTGCTATACATCAAAGGATTGAAGGCAAATCTCCTAAGTATCACTCAAATATGTGATGAAGACTTTCTTGTCCAATTCTTAAATAAGGGGTGCATAATCATTGATGAAAAAGGGACTCAAGTCTTGGAAGGAAATAGGACTACTGATAATTGCTATGAAGTAGTTCCTATGGCACCTATTTCGTGTAGAAGTGCTCGTGTTGATATGTTGAAACTTTGGCATCATAGGTTTGGACATGCAAACTTCAAAAAAGTATGTAAAGTCTCTAAACTTGAGGTGGTTGAGGGACTTCCAAAGTTTAGAAAGGTGGAGAAGACTATATGTGGAGCATGTCAAATGGGGAAACAAACAAAAGCAAACCATCACAAGGTAAATGTGATTGCTACCTCATGGTGTTTGGAGCTTCTTCACATTGATCTAATGGGGCCTACAAGAACTGAAAACCTAGGAGGAAAGAGATACATTATGGTGGTAGTTGATGATTTCTCAAGGTACTCTTGCGTGGAATTCCTTAGGGAAAAGTCCGAAGCATGTGATAAAATGCAAAGATTGTGCAAGAGACTGCAGAATAAAAAATGAGTTCCCATAGTCAAAATCAGTAGTGATCATGGGAAGGAATTCGAGAATGTTAAATTTGAAGCGTTTTGTGAAGAGCATGGTATCAAGAAGGAATTCTCAGCTCCAAAGACTCCACAACAAAATAGGGTAGTTGAAAGAAAAAACCGGGTGATCCAAGAGATGGCAAGAGTCATGCTACTCAACAAAAACATACCTCAAAGGTTCTGGGTTGAAGTTGTGAACACATCTTGTCACATTTGTAACAGAATCTATTTCTAAGCAGGGACAAAGAAGACGTCATATGAAATATGGAGAGAAAAGAAACCCAAGTTGAAGTATTTCAGAATATTTGGGAGCATATGCTACATTCTAAATGACAGGAAAAATTCGGGAAAATTTGATGCTAAAAGTGATGTAGGGATATTCCTGGGTTACTCCACAAATAGTTGAGCTTATAGACTATACAACAAGCGTACTAAGACGGTGATGGAGTCAGTCAATATAGTCATAGACGACACCATATCTGAAAAGAAAATTGAGGATGATGGAAAGGGGCTCAAGATCAAGAAGAATGAGGATGATGATGATATGCCTCTAAGTGATGATGCTGAGAAAGTAACACTTGAAAAGGAGTCCACACCTCTTATATCAAGAAGAGAGACTAGATCAACACAAGAAGTCTCAAGTCCACTCACTCCTCAAGAAGTTCAAACCCCAATTTCTCATGATGAGGAACTCTCAAATTCTAAGAAACCTTCATCAAGAGTGATTCTCAATCACCCATCAAGCAATATTATTGGGGATGTGAACGAGGGACTTCGTTTGAGAAAAGGGCCAAAGTACACTGCTAACCATGTAACATACAACTGGTATCTTGCTCAATTTGAACCTAAAAAGGTAAAAGAAGTACTAAAAGATGAGAATTGGGTAGAGTCTATGCACTAGGAGCTACACCAATTTGTTAGAAATGATGTGTGAGAATTGGTTCAAAGGCCTGAAGATACACATGTGATCGGCACTAAGTGGATATTTAAGAACAAAACAGATGAATATGGTGAAGTTATCCGAAATAAATCTAGATTGGTGGCTCAAGGGTATACTCAGGTGGAAGACATAGATTTTGATGAATCGTTTGCTTCGGTTGCATACTTGAGTCCATTCGAATTCTCTTATCCATTGCATGCATCATGGATTTCAAGTTGTACCAAATGGATGTAAAGAGTGCTTTCTTAAATGGCTTTCTAAATGAGGAAGTCTTTGTTGAATAACCAAAGGGGTTTGAAGATCCTCACTTTCCGGGTCATGTACTAAGATTGAAGAAAGCTTTGTATGGGTTGAAGTAGGCACTAAGAGCATGGTATGATCGTCTCACTACTTACCTATTGGATCATGGGTTCAAAAGAGGTCAAGTAGATCAAATATTGTTTGTTAAAAGAGATGAGAAATCCCTCCTTGTAGCTCAAGTGTATGTAGATGATATTGTATTTGGATCCACAATTGATCAACTAGCTCACGAGTTCTCGGAAGAAATGAAAAAGGAATTTGAAATGAGCATGGTGGGAGAGTTAAACTACTTCCTAGGGCTTCAAGTGAAACAACGGAGAGATGGAATATTTATTTCTCAAGAGAAGTATGCCAAAAATCTTGTCAAAAGATTTGGTCTGGACTCTAGGAAACATACCTCTACTCCCATGAGTTCCTCGGCTAAGTCATTGATGCAGCCAGTGCTGACATTGATCAAACACTTTATTGAAATATGATTGGTAGTCTTCTCTATCTCACAGCAAGTAGGCCATATATTGCATTCAGTGTCAGGGTATGTGCGTGGTTTCAAGCTGCTCCTAAAGAATCCCACTTAACAGCAGTTAAGTGAATCATCCACTATGTAAATGGTACATCTGACTATGGGATTGGTATACAAAAGATTCGAATGAGTTTTTGGCGGGATATTCAAATGCTGACTGGGCAGGGTGCATTGATGATAAAAAAAGTACTTCTGGTGGGTGCTTTTATCTTGGGAATAACATAGTGTCATGGATGAGCAAAAAGCAAAATTCAGTATCCCTGTCAACGGCTAAAGCTGAATACATTGCAGCAGGAAGTTGTTGTGCCCAATTCTTATGGATGAGAAAGTTATTGCATGACTATGGAATCTCTTAAGACACTATATGTGTGTTCTGTGATAACACCAGTGCCATAAACTTGTCAAAGAATCCAGTTCAGCACTCCAAATCAAAGCATATCGAGACCCGCTATGACTTCATTCGGGACTTAGTGGAGGACAAGATAGTATGTCTAGAATTCATCAATACTGACAATCAAAAGGCAGATATATTCACTAAACCTCTTGATGGCCCGAGATTTGAATCCTTGCGTAAGACAATTGGTGTCGGTATCATTCCTTAAACTCAATCTTCCAAGATATTTTTTTGTGTTCTAGGTTGTTTTGTGTGTCTTGTGTTTGTCTGATTTTTTTTTTTTTTTTTTTTTTTTTGTGGGATTGTCTTTGTTTCAAATGTTTTTTTTTTATTTTTATTTTTATATTATTATCAATCTTTTACTGTTTTTTTGTGTCAAAAATTCAAAAACACATAAAAAGTAGAAAATCCAAAAGTTTGATTGGCTTTGTTGAGTTTTGTCTCAAAGCATGTTTTGCCTTGTACCTTTGTACTAATGGCTTTGTGCATTTAACGAGCTTAGCTTGTCTCTCATGCACTCATATCATTGTGAAAGAAATTCTGAAATCTATGTGATTGTTGTAAATAGATCTTCAACCTTGTCATGAATGAGTAGTGAATGGTTTTGTTGATCTTGAGACATGCATAGACTCGTGCCTATATATCTTCCCACTTTTTATTTTTATGCTTAAAAGAGCTCTCTAAATGTAAATCTCCAAATGAAAATAGATATAGAGCTGCAAAAGCCTATTGCACATACTAGTATTCGACTTGGAAAAAGGGAAAGCGACCAAAATAAAATATTTGATGCCCAAAAAACCAAAGGCTAACTCATCAATTGAAATATTAAAAATTTCAGGCATCTATCTCAAAAAGAGATTTTCTTTGCTCAAAAAGTACAAATGTTATGTTAAATATGGATCCAATTGAAAAGCTTCATAGAATTGTTGTCAAGTGCTTGTGGGAGGTTATATATGCATGTTTCTATAATTAAGATATGTCACATTATCTAGTGCTAGTTGTGTATGCCGTGATTGAATTGATCATTGAAACTTCACATTAGACTAAGGACTATCTCATTTTTGATATCCACACACAACACACATGTCTATGTTCAATGAATGCCATATTCATTTGTGTAATTGTACTTGAATAAATGTGTTTTCACAAGCTCAATCTGTGTTGATCAAACACAAAAAGATTTTTGTGTGTTTTAGTTTGTTTTTGGAAAGTGTTTTGTTTATACAAAATAGTCAAAAATTTCAAAAACAGTGTTGCCCTGTTTTGGCGACTAGGTTGCAGGTAGGTCCAATCGCATACTCCAGTCGTGAAACTCACTCCGAGAGTTTTCGCGGGTCACTGGCGGGTCAGCATCCCAGTCACAAAAAATACTTAGAATTTTTTTCAAAATTTGTGTTTTTGCATATTTCGCGGCTCATGTGGCGACTTGTTCGCAGGTGGAAGGTCCAATCGCAAGGGGTACACAGAGATTTTCGTGGCTCATATCGCGACTCTCTCTCGGGTAGATCTTCCAGTCACGAAAAAAATCTAGAAGATTTTTTAAGAACCTTGCTTCATAGTGTTTCGCAGCTTACCCTAGTGACTTACTGGCGGCTTGATCCAGTTGCGAAAAACGTGTGTTTTGCATTTTGAAGTCAATTTTAAAATGGTTTTTAGTTTTTTCTCTCACCCTTATTATGACTGTTCATTATCTTCTCCATTTCACTCTCACAAACACTCTGAGTATTTCTTTGAAAATCATCCATTTCTGCATCATTTCTTCTCAAATCTTCACCAAAAAGGTATGGGTTTTCTCTCTTTACCTTCATACCTACTACTCTGGGCATCTTTTCCTGTTTTGTGGAGATTTATTATGGTTTGTGGTTTATCATGTTTGAATATGGGTTTCTGATTTACTAGTTATAATGTCTGTTTGTGATGGTATATACACTGTTTTTCTCTATCTTTTGTACCTAATTTGGTTATTGGGTGTATACACATTCTCATTGTCATGATTTTAACCTAACCCTTAAGAGTTTAGGGTTTTCTTCGGTATTCATGGTGTGAAATTGACTCTTTACTAATAATGTTTGGTGTCTTGTCTGGTGTCTCTTGTGTGTGTTACATCATGTTACAGTGTCAAAATGTCCCCATTCAAGAGATCAGCTGTGAAAGGAGGTAGCAACAAAGGGAAGGAACCTATCATTGAAATTGATGATTTCTCCCTTACACCAAAAAGGACTCGTTCCCCATCCGGTGTGTTTGATTTGAACAAGTTTCGATCGTATGCTGCTTTTCAAATTTATGAAAATTACTTCAAAAAGGCTACACCACTGATTGAAAGAGTCTTTGACCAACATTCTCTCTTTCACACCAACATTCCTCAATGGTTTGCCCACAAGGATTGGAATTATCTCCTCTCCGACCTTGATGATGCATATGAAAATCTGGTAAAAGAATTTTATGCCAATGCAATTGTCGATGGAGACGAACTTAAGTGCTAGGTTAGAGGAAAAATTTTCTCGGTCTCTCCCACATACTTAGCAGAGATTTTGCACATCAACCGGCGAATACTTGGGGTTTTACTAGTTTATGATGATTTACATCCAAATGAGGAATTACTTAAAGCTGTTCTTAGAGAAGATCTGAAATTTTCCTCAAATGGGAACTCAGTCAGTGTTTCATCTCTTTCTTCAAAATTAAGGGTGCTTACGATTGTTATGTTTTACAACCTGTATCCCTTATCTAGCACAGGATATATGAACCTTGGACGTGCACTGTTCCTTTATGATCTGATTTTTGATGTTGAGATTGATATATGTGCGCATATATTTCATATCCTTCGCAAAATTGTTCTACGAACAGAGTCAAGGATCGGCATTCCTTTTTGTTGTCTCATTTCAAGGATTCTGAAATTGAAAGGGATCCATCCCTCTAAAAATGAATCTTCCTACCCAAAACCATGTCCAATCAACATGCGTACGTTCAATGTTAGCATTGGCCATAGCAAGAAAGGAATTAAAACAGAAGCTTTAGTGTCCCGCAGTGGTTCGCACTCCAACTCATTTTCCACCGACGAGAAGCTAGACTCTATTGTAGCATCTGTCAATGAGCTGAGTACAAAGATGTTAGGACTTTCATCTATCTTGCACTATCTCAACATTCAGTGGTATACAAAGTTCACTTCTATTCAAAATCAATTGGATCAAATTCAGAGAAAGCTAGAAGATGATGAAGTCTAGCTATTCCATGACAAAAAAAGGGAAGATGCTGTTGGCAGGGGGAGCTCAACGAAAGAGGGAGATTTCAGCTAAAAGGCTTTTGTTTATTGCTTTTGTCTATCTTTAGCTTTTATCATATTATATTTCAGTATCTACTTTGTATGCGTTTAGCACATCTTTCTTTTTGTGTTGGTTTGTACCTACTACATTTGTAGGTTTTAAGCTTTTATTTAAGTTTTGTACCCATGTTGCTTATGTAAGTTTTAAGGGTTTGTTTATGCACACTTGTAGGCCTTTGTGGTTTGTGCCATGCTTTATGTAGCCTTTGTGCTTTGTTAAATCGGTACTTCTAACCTAATGCTATGCATACCTTTTTAAGTACTGTCACTCTTGTACCCGTGTAGGATTTTTCCTAGATGCACATACTTCATGTAGTGTGCATTGATTGAGTGTTGGTCATTCAAGTGATTTGTCTTGTGTTTGTCATCTTGAATGTCCGGATGTTCATTCCAAGTGTGGATGAGCGTTGTGATCACTTGGTTATAGTAATTGCATGTTTTGGTCTTACCATGGTTTATTGCTTTATTCCATTGTGCTTGATCGCATTGTGCTTGTTCCATTTGCTTTACAAGTTTTCTGCATACAATGAACTTATTGTGTTGTTATGTTTTTAGAGTTACTTCTTCTTATGGTTCTAAAGCTCCATAGATTCTAGAGTTAGGTGTGAGTGAGTTTTCAAATTGTTCCCAACTCACGCGTTAAGTCTCGAGTTTGTTTTAGGATTTTGTCACGGAATAGCCAAAGGAGGAGATTGTAAGGTTAAAATTTATCAACCATCTTGTTGGCTTTATTCCGTGCTAATTTGCTTGTAATTTAGCACTTAGTAACTCTTTATTTAGGTGAGATTATTGTAAGGGTAGCGTGTAAGAAGAGGTTAAGAAAATCCCAAGTATGTACAAGAAAGCAGGGGCTTGCGGCTAGGACTCGCGACTGACTCGCGACTGGCAAGCCGCCAAATGCAGGCACGCCATATAAGGAAGTTGAAAGGTCGTGCCAGCTGTCGCACTACAGGACAAAAGCCCCAGGTTGGCCAGGCCGTTACGACACAACTTGAACTTGCAACTTGGACAAGCCGCGAGGTCAAGCCGCCAATCAGCCCTGTTTGGCAAAAACTATCTTTATGTATTCCGAACACATACCACTTTATATAGACCCTTATACCCACTAATTTGAGAAAGTTTGCAAAGAGAATTTTGTGAGAGAAACCCTAGAGAAAAACAAGATTGCCTCATCCCCAATCTTTACCTTAAAGACTCTACAAATTCCTCTACTCTCTTCCTTTCCATTGTCATACCCTTGAGAGGTCATTAACCAAATCCTTATCTCACCACACCTACGTCTGTGAGAAGGTTCATTTGGTGCTAAGGGAAGCAGTTTGGAAGGAACCAATATACATTGGTTGATGCTATGGTCTAGTAGCGGAATCCGGGAAGCTAAAGAAGAAACAGGTTCAGTGTAACCTCGTTGGAGTAAGAAGCTTGGAGGGCTTAGGTACTTGGGTAGATTAGGCTTGGAGGGTCTTCTGTTGTTCATGTATCCCAACTACATTCTTTAGTGGATTATTTGACCGCTTGGAGAGCGGTGGAGAGGTTTTATGCTGAAGACTTCGATTTCCTCTTCGATAACACATTGTGTGTTGTCCGTCTATTTGCATCTTCCTTCCCTTTATCTTTGTCTTATATTTACTGCTGTGGATGTGTTTATATTTGGCATAGATTAGTTATCAATTCTGTGATTGGCTTATGTTCATGTTCCACACATTAATTGTTTGATTATAAGCTTGAATTGGTAATTTTATAATTTGGGGTCTAAACGTTCAAGGGTGTTTTATACACATTTTGAACTTTCACCTCCCAAAGACATGATCAGTGCAAAAGGTACATTGATTAGAGAGATCTCTTGTGATTTGTTTTTGGATTAACAACACTAATTGATTTTTGGTATATATATATTTTGGATATATAAGGATAATAAAAATGAATTTCAACTTCAGTTAATGTTATTTCCTTTACAAAATTGTTGCAATTCTAATTACTCTTGTATATTTATTGCAATTATGGTAACAATCATTTTCAATAAAATGTTATTAAACTAAGCTTCACAACAAAAGAAAATATAACTTTCTAATGGATTTTTCGATTTTGTGCATTGAAAGGAAATTATTAAGACGTTTGGTCCATAATCAATTATAAATGATTGTTATGATAGTAAATCAAAAAAAAAAAAAAAAAAAAAAAATTCAAGTTCCATTTTGATAAATCACAAATAATTGAGTAGTAATGTATTAAGAAAAAAAATCATTTTATATCTTTTCTTTTGTTTTTATTTCGTTAATATTGAATATATGCCAATTTATTTTTCATATATGAATTAAGTTTGAATTTTATTTTTATTTTTTATATTTTTTAATGATTTTTTTTTTCACGCTTTAAATTCTAAAGTTCAAATCTTAATGTGATGACAAGTCTTTCATCCAATAAGACGGGTCACGAGTTCAAACCCAAGAATTAGCTTTTAAAAAATAGGACACTAATCAGATATCCAAATATTTCATTCTTATCAAAACGGATTCCAATATATACTATTGAAATCATTGACACTAACGCCAAAAGAAGCCAAGGTTACGTTTAAGAAAAATGATAAATTCATAACAAATTTCACACTCATTTTCACAACTATTCAATGTTTCTGTTTGTGAGTGGTGAAAAAAAAAATAGTTGGTCTCTGTGAAAGTGACAAATCACAATCTACCAGATAGTATAGTTGTAAAAATAGTTGTGGAATAGGTTGTAATCCTAAAATAAATACATTTTGGCCAGCACAATAAATCAAGTGTGCCTAGATGAATCTAGTCCCACCATTGACCATTGAACTTTTTCCTATTGACAATGTGGTATTACATGTATCCACCATTTCTCGTGGAAATAGACCCCACAGATGCGGGAATAGAATAAGGATACATGTATCATAAATGATAGAATTTCTTTCTTGACAATATGTGGAACCTACCTCATATGAAAGGATAAATACATGAGAAATGATATGTTTACAACATTTTTACAACAAATTCTAAGTGACAGGTTATTACTGGTTATTATTGTTGGGGCAAAAAAGTAAAGTGTTAGTTTCAAATTTGAATCAATAACAACTAACCACCTATGATTTGTTGTAAAAATGTTGTAAAATTGTTGTCGACGTAGCATCTCTCTAAATACATATATTAGATACATGATAGATTTTCTTCCTCTTGACAACACCTCATTTTTCCTTATCAAGAAGAAATAGTCAAGGCACTGAGGGACCCTAATACAGTGCATTCACTCGTCTTCCTGAATTTCTTCGGTATCGAAACCTATAGGTTTAATTCTTCGACTGGCTAATAACCATCCTTAACATAATCCAAAATTAGATATGTGGCCTGTATAGTTGTTGACTATCTTAAATGAGACAATCAAGTAGAAGAGTTTCAAAATTTCTTGGACCCATTTGAACTTTTATTGCCACGTTGATTCAAATGGGCGGAATCTAACAAAGTGAACTTTTGTCTGTATGGTTGTCTTGTCTTCATCTACAAGCCTTGTTTGTATCGCAGCCCTTTTCAGTTTTTCTCTTTTGATTTATTTACGTATCAACCTCCGTTCTCTCTTGAAGATTTGTTCTCACAAGAATCATACTTTAGCTGGATCTTCTAGAGGCTGTAACAAAAACAAAATTATTATCATTGAGTTCACAAAAGGTAAAAAATAAAAAATAAAAAAAAATAATAATAATAATAATTATGGAAAAAAAGATTAACAGATACCTTAAGAACATTAGTTTATGAGCTATTTTTATAAACTTTTTATGTGAAAAGAAAAAAGTTATTAACCTTTTCTTTTTTTTCTTTTTTTTTAATAGTTTTTTATATTTTTCATGAAAATAGTATTGTAGACAACTAAATTTCTAGTTTGAAATAAATCAAACAAGTAAAATAGTTTCACAAATACGAATTTGTATTGATGATTGTGTGGTACAATTCTCTGAAATTACAAAAGAGTGATCCTCTGATTTGATTTCCTTGAAAGATTTGTTGATTGGAATTGTGGTAATGTGTTTTTGATTCGAACACCAAATGGCTGAAGAATGGATCGAAAATCTTTGAAACAGAATTACAAAGAATCTCTGGCTATGAGCTTGTTGGAAATCCTTTGTTCTTCACGTTCTTCATGTGTTCTTCATTTTCAAAGGTTTGTAGTGGAAGTTCTTTGGCGCTTTGAAGACTTGAATCCATAGAGCTTTGTTGATTTATGGCTTGTTGAGGTTTTTGGAGGCTTTTGAGCTTGATTCTAGTGAACTTTGAGATCTAGGCAGATAGTTTGGATGATTCTGCTTTGAATGTTCTTCAATTTTAAGGTTGAAGTTCTTGAAGGTTTTGAGGCTTGATTCCTGTAGAGCTTCTGTACTTCTGAGTGTTTATGAATCTTCTCTGATGCTGCTTATGCTCTAGATGGCCTGGTGTCCCTTAAATGCCTTAAGAAGATTTCTATTTATAGGAGTTTGGAGGTAGGTGAGCGATACATGGTAGAGTCTGATTGATGACACATGTCACAGCTTGATTGGTCAGCTTATTCATCGCTTACACGTGTTGGTTTGTATATGTCATTGCTTACATGTGCTGGGTTGCACATGTCATCGCTTGCACGTGCTGGACTACTTATGTCATCGCTTACATGTGCTGGACTGCTTATGTCATTGCTTACACGCGCTGATGCATGATTGGTTTTTGCATGACACTTGGCAAATTTCTATTGGTTTCTAAGTAGTGATAGCAAAATCTAGCAGCAGTACGTGGCGCTTTGTAATTGACTATATTTTGTGGATTTGGTAGTATGATGTGTCAGCTTGTGATAGGTCGAGAATTTTCCCTTTCTTTAAATGCCCCCTCGAAACTCGTTCACGTACACAGTTTCAGAGTATGGTGCGAGAATGAGTTTTGAAAATGGATTTTTACACTTGACTCTTTAAGTGAAGTAGTTGAAGGTGATGAAGCTTTCAGCAGGATGAGATAATTTTCAAAGAGTATACCCACCCATATGAAAGGCTTTAATGTGACCGAAAAGGGGTCTGTGAGTATTTGAATGTATTTGCATGATCGAGCCTTCTTAACAGAGGTTAAGTCAAAGTAATTTCAAAAGAGTATTCCATGGTACTTGGAGTGGGTTGGTAAGGCTGAAAGTTATTTTCAAGAAGTTGGATGTACTTGCAAGATTGAATCATTTCAGCAGAGGTTAAGCTGAGGTAATTTTAGAAGAGTATTTTGGATCGTTGGTAGCGATCACAAGGTGTAGAAGATGGGGAAGAGGCGAGGATGGTGGCTGGGTACAACATGCAGAGTCATGGGGCTAGCGCATGTGTCATTGTTTCACTTAGGTTAAGTTGAGGTAATTTTAGAAACAAATGGATTCTAGGTATGCTGATTTTAGTGGTGAAGAAGATGGTGATGAAGCAAAGTAAATGGGTGAAACATATGACACCATGGTGCTGGCCTTATACGTTGGGGACTCCTTGGTGTAGATGTTTTTGGGAAGTACACCTTAGGATATGAGACTGATTGCATGTTGAATGAGGTTTGGTGGCAAGTCATAGAATGCACCTGTGTGATGGGACCATGCCGACAAACGTTAAGTTAAAGTAATTTCAAAAGTATATTTTTTGAAATTCTTCAAGCTGATTTTTAGTTGGAGTACCAGCAATGATGACCTTTGGGTTCCACACTGGTGGCAACATGGAATAAGGCTTTGGTGACCATTTATCGGCACCAAAGGTTGATTTCTGATGAGCCAGTACCTTGGAGGTCATCGTAAGTGTTGGATGGGAGACAATTTGTAGGATACCCCAACACCTTTTACCACCTTCACCTAATGCCACTTGTTGGAAAAGCATAGAAAAATGAAAGGTGGAGTTAACTTGTGATCCTGGTTTTAGAAATCAGCCAAGTTGCTATTTGTTCTGAACCTTTGCTTCTGTTGGAAGACCAAGCAATTGGAGAGAGACTACAGGAGCCTTGATTTTAGGAATAGGTGTCTCTGCTGGACTTAGATTTCCTAGCCAACCAAGTCCAAGGAAGCATGGAATGACGATATCAGCCTTGTTATGAGTAATTTTATGGACAAATGTGTTTATTAAGGAGAGAAACAAAATTTGTTTGGATCTCAAAACTACAATGATGTTGTGAAAAGGGTTTCTATTGAACCATGAGAGGGTTGATTACAAACTGATTACAAAGTAATATTGGTTACTAGGTGTTAAGAATGATGAGGCTATAGTGAGAAATGGATGTGAGAAGGACGACTTGAAAATTTGAAAGAAGCAAATCTTCATTTCATGATTCAGTGTGTTTTTCTTGATGAGTTTTTGATGAATCCGACCGTTCTATTTTTAGCGGAGAGATTAAGAACAGTAGATGGGTAGTTGAGAATGGCAGATGAGAATTTTTGATGAGAATGGTCAATGAGAACAATAGGCACCAAATGGGAATGGTAAGTTGGAGACTGGTAGGCACCGAATGAGAATGATATGTTGAACTGATGACCTAATGTAATTTCAAGTTCAAGACACACTTGTGAGAATTCATCTGTACTTTGAAAGGGAAGCCTTGATGAGGTCTGGAGAATAACCTTGAGGGAATCCAAACAAAAATTGATGAATCTCAAATTTTGATCTTGGGAGCTTAAGTTTCGGACACTAGTACTTCGGAGAAGTGGGTCAAATAGATGGTTTCCAAGTCCAAAACAAATAAGTGGATTTCAAAATTAGAATCTATGTGAAAATCTGAATAGGACAAGCTTTGCTCGGACATCTTGATTCTTGGTCAAAGTTCACATTAAAGCCAACAGCTGTAGAATCACACTATTTGAGAAATTTGGGATTCTCAAATGAAGAAATAGACCCCAAAATCAGAATCTACGCAAAAAATTGGGCAAGATAGGTCCTTGAAAATTTTGACTTTTGGTTCGGATTTGTGCAAAAGTCAATTTTCTGGAAATTGGCCTGTTTACACAATTTTTGAGTCTCGAACAAAGAAATAGATTCTAAAATCGGAATGTATGCGAAAAACTAAGTGGGGCAAACCCTTTTAGAAAATTTTGACTTTTTGGTCAAAGTCAAAGATCCAACTTGGTCAAAGCATTTTTTTTTTTTTTTTTTTTTTTTCCAGGCAATTCGAACTGGGTCAGGTGAACAAGTCAAACTGGGCCAGCCTAAACAAACGGGTCAGATCATAGTGAGTAGTGACATCATCCATCACATCATAGCATTGGAGGACGTGTCAACATGTGTCGCTTGTACGCGTGTGAGAGTAGCCGTCGTGTGTGAGCACATAGGATGATGGAGTGGCGCGTGTTGCTAAAGGCAACCATCACCAAATCTTTTGGCGGCGTGTGGTGGCGCGTGCTTCAGTTTTTAGGCCTGATATTTTTTGGTTTTGTAGATCTAAGGCCGTGGAAGACCATGGTATTGTCAGTTTTCTAAAATTGTGGGCAGATTTGCATAGATTTGAAGGACTAGGCCCCTAGTCATTTGAAAGATCGTGGCTTCACGAGGAGGCATGTGTAGACATTTTTAGTCTTGAAATTTTTAGGTTTTGTAGATCGTGGACTGATGGATCTAGTGGTGGTACCGGTTTTGTAAAAAATTTATCAGATTTGTGTAGATTTGAATGAGAAACTTGCGAGACGTTGGGAATTTGTGGCCACGTGTGGCTGGGCATCTGGGCCTAGAATTTTCAGGTTTAGTGGATTGAAGGCTGTAGAGGACTCTCGTGGTGTCGGTTTCATGGATTTATGGTCTTCGGCGGCTCTGATAGTGTTTGACATTGGTTAATCAGGAAATGTCTCTGCTTTCAAGGTCGGCAGCACAGTCACTTTGAACAATATGCTGGCTAGAACTTCATCCTAGGTCTAGTGCAATAGTTTTTTAGATGACATGTGTACTTTTGCAGGCCTATAAGCCATTTTTCTGAGGTCTAGTGTAATATTTTCTTTCTGACAACATGATCCATTTATGGGTATTTAGTGCAATATTTTTTGACTTTGAGTGCATTTAGTTGCAAAGTCTGACTTCAAACAATATCTGTTTGGTGGCAGCATTTGATGACTTGCCAACTCTCCCTTTTCTTTTTGTCCGTTATCTAAGAAGTTTTCTATATAAAGCCAGCCGGGGCATGCCCTAATCTGTATAAGCAGTCTCTAGTGGGTAGATGATAGTAGAGAAATTACACTTTATTTATTTATTTATAATTTATGCTTTGTTTGTACTAACCTTTTTTTTTTTTTTTTAATGACAGGCTAGAGATTAAAATTGAAGTTCTCCCTCTTTGTTGATTTTTTTTTCTTTTGTTTAGATGTGCCATGAGATTTTCTTCTGACAAGTTCTTTGTTACTGCTTGTTTTTGTTATGTAGCAAGCTTTCCTTATTCTTTAGGCTTTAATGTCAAGTTTTACACTAACGTTCTTATAGTGATGTTTATCTCCATCCTTGACGTTCTCATAGCGACAGTCATCTAGGCAAAAATGTTATCAAAGGTGTTCATGGTTCAATGATGCTATTACTAGTACTTAACTTTGAAGTTGTACTGGCCTTTGTCTTGGCAATTAAGCTGCACCAACACTTGTCTTTTTAACACAGCCACCTCAAGGGTCTTTACAACGTAGCCATATCAAGAGTCTTTACCGTGAAGCCGTGCCAGCATTTGTCCTTGTATTGAAACTATATTAACACTTACCTTCATAATGAAGCTGCATCTATATTTTTCTTTGCATCGAAATCATGTCACCACTTATCTTTGTCATAAGGCCATGCCAACACTTGCATCTACAATGAAGTCGCATCATTATTTGGCTTTGTAATGAAGCTGCACTAGCACTCTTCTTTTACCATAAAGCTGCCTCAACATTTTATTTGCATTGAAGCCATGACAATATTCGTCTTTGCTATGAAGCCATGTTAACACTTCATTTGCACCGAAGCCATGCCAACATTCATCTTTTCCATGAAGCGACGTCAATACTTCATTTGCACCGAAGTCGTACCAACATCCATCTTTGCCATGAAGCTACGTTAATACTTCATTTGCACTGAAGTCGTGCCAACATCCATCATTGCCATGAAGCCACGTCAACACTTCATTTGCACTGAAGTCGTGCCAAAATCCATCTTTGTCATGAAGCCACGTCAACACTTTATTTGCACTGAAGTCGTGCCAACATCCATCTTTGCCATGAAGCAACTTTAACACTTCATTTGCATCGAAGTCGTGCCAACACTCATCTTTACCATGAAGCGACGTCAACACTCTACATTAGCACTTGCACTCGCATTGAAGTTACACCAATATTGACCTTTATATTAAAGCGACAACAACACTAATTTTCAAAGACAACATAGCTCAAGCATCGAGGGTGCATAGCATTATAGCCAGACATCAAGATTTTAGAGATGCCAACAAGACGTTGAAGGTGCAAGGAAATGCCAACAAAACCTTGAAGATGAGGGAAAAAATGACGCCAATACTTTGAAGACGCTAGAGTACACTGCCAAGACTTTGAAGATGTTAGAACATGCCACCAAGAATTCGACATTACATGAACGTGCCCATAGAAGCAAGGTGATGCAACACCGACTTCAGATACATGATCTATTATCATTCTAGAGGAAGTTGACGTTGTCTGGATTTTAAAGACATGATGTGAAATGACACCACTCAGAAGGAAGATGATGTGGTTCAAATTTTAGAGTTATGAAGTGGCACAACCTAAAAGAGAGACGATGTAGCTTAAACTTGCAAGGTACAAAAAGAATCCCCTAAGAGGTAAGTGATGCAAAGCATAATTCAGAAATGTGGGAGAATGTCATAGAAGATGAGCAATGCCATGCAGACTTCATTTCTTGCAAAAGAAGTTGGAGAATTTGTTTTACTCGACAACCAAGCATCAACTTATGTTCATCATCATTTCAAGGAAAGCTAAGCAATGTTAACTCCTTACAGTCTTCATTTTCTACTACAATGACCTTTGGTCATCATATCAAGAAGTTGTCTGTCCTTAAGCAATGCCTTGCCAACCAAAGGGACCTTAAAAGCATATTGATGACCTTTGAAAAACTCCTCAAGCTAGACTGGCAATCCTTCTTCTTTACATGTGACTAAACTTAGCGAAAAGTACTAAACTGCCTACATACCTTGGAGAGGGATCAAGTCATTACGTAGTTCAACAATTTTTTTTTGATGATTTTTTTTTTTTTTTGGTTTTGTTTTGTTTATATATATATATATATATATATACAGTTTTTTTTTTTTTTTTGGCAAAAAGGAGGGCTCATATGTGTAATAGTGGGTATCACCACTAATCAAACCCGAGACCTCAACCTTAAGGGCGACAAAGGCATCCAACCACTTACGCCACACTCGCCATTGGTGATATAAAGGGGGATTAATTTCTCTTTATTGGTATTCTTTCAAAGGTAATGGGAAGGCATTATGTACCCTTGCAACGTTGTAGTGGGCAGTTTAAACTCTTACCAAGGAGCAATCCTCGACTTTCAAGCATAGAAGCGTTTGAGGAACTTCCCATTTATGGGGCTGATCCTTACACCATCATTATCAATCAACTTGTAAGCTCCATTGGTGTAGACTTCTTGCACAACATTAGGTCCATCCCATTTTGAGGTGAACTTATTGCCTATGCGATGAGTTGTAATGATAGGTCCTTGGACGGCGAGGACTAAGTCACCAACTTGGAATGATCATGGTTTAACTCTTTTATTGAATGCGCTTGAAAGACAAGCTTGATAGCATTCAAGGCGTTGTTGGGCCTTAAGTCTTTTCTCATCAAGCGCCTTTAATTCTTGCAATTTGAGCTTGACATTTTCTTCTTTAGTCAATCCTTCTTGAATGGAAATCCATAATGATGAGATTTGACATTCTAAGGGAAGGATGGCTTCCACTCCATAAACAAAAGAATATGGCATCGCTTGAGTAGGCGTAAGAAATGTTGTTCGATATGCCCATAATCCTTCTCCAATTCTTTTATGCTAGTCTCGCTTTGTCTTGGATACCACCTGCTTTAACAAACTACCAAGTTTTTTGTTAAATACTTCAGCTAGTCCATTTGCTGGGGCATTGTACATGGAGGAGTTGTATTGTTTAAATCCAAACTTTTCGCAAAGCTCCGTCATCAGCCTACTATAGAATGGTTGGACATTATCAGTTATGATATAATAAGGGATACCATACTGATAGATCAAATGAATTTGAATGAAATTGACCACTGTTTCTTTCTTCACCTCCCTAAGAGGCACATCTTCTGCCTATTTTGAGAAGTAATCAGTAGTAGCCAAGATGTACAAATGGCCATTAGATGATTTTGGTAATGGCCCTATTGCGTAAAGCCCCCATGCATCAAAAGGCTAAGAAGCTACAGTTGGGTGTAGAGGTTCTAGCGGCTAGTGGATGAAGTTTTCATGATACTGACAAGCTCCGTACTTCTTAGCATACTCCATAGAATCTTGCACCATCGTAGGCCAATAGTAACCCATTCATTTGATCCTGTAGTGTAACTTGGGACCCAATTGGTGTGCTGCATATTCTAGAGTGGGCCTCCTCTAAGGCTTGTTTAGCCTCTTCCTCTCCTAAGCAACGAAGAAATAAACCATCAAATGAACGGCGGAAGAGTGTGTCCTTATAGTAAATGAATCGAGCAGCCCTTCACTGAACTTCGGTCTTATGACGTATATCATCCGGGAGTCTTCCATGTTGAAGGTACACAATGATTGCTTATCACTAATCTTCTTTTTCAACAAGGCATACAGAAATGATATTGGCTTGCTCTTCTTCTTCTTCTTCAACCACTAAAGGCACCACCCACTTTTGGGAAATAGCAACTTTGGTTGTCTCTTTTTGGGATAATGCTAAGGTGGTAGCCAAATTAGCTAAAGCATCAGCCTATCTATTTTCCATCATTGGTATATGCGCCAATGTGATGGCCTCAAAATTTGCTAGTAACTTCTTCATGTATTTGCAATAGGGGATGAGGTCTTCTTTCTTGACATCATATTGCTCCTAGATTTGGTTGATAACTAATTTGGAGTCCCTAAAGATCTTAAGTTACGATATGCCCATCTCAATGGCCATTTGTAGACCAATAATCAATGCTTGATATTTAGCTACGTTATTAGAGCAAAGTTCACTAAATGAGAACAAGTATAGAAGTATTTGCCGTTATGGTGAAACAAACTCTATACTTGCCCTCACTCCTTCTTGACGTGCACCCCATTGAAAAACATCATCCATGGTGGCATTACTTCAATGTAAAACATGTCTTCATCCGGAAAATCATCGAAGAACTCCTAATCAGATGGAACTGGGTGATCAGCTTAGAAATCTACCAATGCTTGTCCTTTGACAGCTTTTTGTGGAATGTATGCAAGGTCATATTGTTGTAGCAGGACTGCCCATCAAGCTATATTTGATTGGGTCCGCCTTTGCTATCAAATGAACTGTATATGCTTACATGTAATGCTCCAGTTTGTCTATGGCAAAGAAAAGAGTGAGGCACATCTTTTCGATAGGAGAATAGTTTTATTTAGCTCCACTGAGAGTTCAACTTAGATAATAAAGGGATCTTTCTTTCCCCTCTTTATTTTCTTGTGCCATAAGAGCACCTAGAGACTTTTCTTGTGCCGCGATGTACAACACCAAAGGCTTTCCAGGGATAGGAGCACCTAAGACTGGAGGATTAAGAAAGTATCTTTTGATGCATGAAAAAGCATTGCTACAAGCCTCATTCCGTTCAAAGTGCACATTCTTCTTCATCAATCTATTGAAAGGTTGACATCGACTAGCCAAGTTTGAAATAAATCGTCGTATGTAAGCTAGTTTTCCTTGCAAGCCTCTAAGTTCTTGCAGATTCTTAGGCTTTAGCATTTTCTAGATAGCTTCAATTTTGGACTGGTCAATTTTGATACCGCGATGCCTCACAATGAAACCAAGAAATTTCCCAAATGTTATGCCAAAAGCGCATTTGCTGGGGTTCATTTTAAGCTGATAATTTCTTAGGCAGTTGAACACGGATTGTAAATCTACCAAATGGACTTCCCTCCTTTTTGTTTTAACCACCAGATCATTGACATAACACTCCACGATTTTATGAAGTATATTATCAAAGATCTTTTGCATGGCCCGTTGATAAGTAGCACCAGTGTTTTTTAGTCCAAAAGGCATTACTTTGTAACAGTAAATGCTCTTAGGATACGAAAAGCTGTAAGCTTTTCATCCTTAGGATTCATTCAAATTTGGTTGTAACCTAAAGAACAATCCATGAAAGATAAAGCTTCATGACTAGTAGTGGCATCAACCATGACCTTAGTGATGGATAATGGAAAATCATCCTTAGAACATGCATTATTCAAATCACGAAAGTCAACGCACACCCAGATTTGTCCATTCTTCTTTCTTATAGGGACAATGTTAGCGATCCATTCTGGGTACTGTACTTCATGAATGAAGCCCACCTCAATTAGCTTATTGACCTAAGTTTCTATTTAAGGGATAAGCTCTAGCCGAAAGAGTCTTTAGGCTTGTTTGACTAGGTGCACGCCCTTTTTGACTGCCAAATGGTGTAAAGAAATACTTGAATTGAGCCCAGGCATTTCCTTATAAGTCCAAACAAACACATCTTTATATTCTACTAGGAGTTGGAGGAACCCTTCTTCTTCTTCAGGGGTGAGAAGCGCACTGATGAAAGTTGGCTTGGGTTCTTCAGTAGTTCCTAAATAGATCTCTTTAAATTCATCAACTGTAGCCTATCCTCCATCTTCCAAGACTGGAGGAGCTTCATCGACCTCTTCATTGGTTGCTTTAGCATCTGACAGTGTATCCTCTTTTATTATAATATGAAACGAGGATGATACCTCTTCAATTTGCTCATTATGGATGCATGACTGACTTGTGTGTACAATCATTCATCTTTTGACTTTGAGTAATCCTTCAGTGCTGATATCTAAGGTAAAGTTATGTTTCATGCGTGAAAGAATGCTACTGTGGATCTCATCATTAGCTTTCTTCTCCCCTTGAATCTTAAAGTTTATTGAGTTTTGAGAGCAACTATCAATGAGCCTTTTCATTGTCCCTAATCAATTAAAGACTGATCTATATACAAGAGTGTCTTGATTTTGTGTTAAGTAAGTTGTATTTAACCTGTCGAATACTGTGATTTGTGACCATGAGGCCTCGATGCGATCAAACACCGAGATACGCGATGAAGAGTGATCTTTTCCTTGATTCGAACTTTCACCGACCTCCACTGTTATGTATTAGGAACTTGAAGCATTGCTTCTTTTCTTGATCCATATCTGAGCTAATTGTTCAGGAGTATAACCTAATTTGGTCTTTGGGATAGGAATTTCATACCTTTCAAGCTACATTTTCCTTTGTGTCTTGCTAAGGCCATGCATCTTTTCTCCGGTGGCTTCTAGAATTAGTTTCCCTAAGTCCCCTTGTTTTGAGAAATCGTAGCCTACTCTGGCTAATAGCCTATATGCCTTTGGGTTGAACCATTCTTTCGTCCGTTTACTTGGTAGAATACCATGCTCTGTCAAACTTTGTGAAGACCTCACAAATCCATTTAGTGGCTTCGAGGGCAAAGTATATGTGGATGAAGTTAAAGGCATGACATAATTTTTTTTTCAATATGGCTACATCCTCCATCGTGAGCTTTGTAGGAGGCCTTCCCATGTCTTCTGTAGATTGAAGGCATTCCGCAAAAGGTGATTATCCATTCTTGTGACGTGATAATGGAAGGTGTTGAAATTTCCGCTCTTATTGAATTACTGGTAGATTCACTAGAATGATCATGCCCATATTTTGGACCTTCCTTTAGGGAAGGAATATCCTTTCTAGTGATGAATTTAACATGCTTTTTTTCACCCTACTTGCTTTCCATGGATAGGTTCTCAACTGGGAGAATTTCACTAGGAATGTCATCTTCTACGTAAAATTTTGCGTCAGCAAAGTGAGCTTTAGTCTTAGCAAAAGACTTCAAATCGGCATTGATTTTCTTTATTCCACTTTGAAGGTGCTTGAAAAATTGATGCAAAGTTGACGGCACTATTCCATTTCCATGGATCCATGGACGTCCTAACAACATGTTGTAGGTTGTCTTGGCATCAATGACATGGAACAAAACGTTGCTTGTCAATTCTCGAATGATTAATTCGAAGTGTATCATGCCGATTACACGTTGTCTCCTTGTTAAAACCTTGAATAACCAAACGACTGTGCGATAATTCCTCCATAGTAAGACCAAGTCGTCTCATTGTCATTTTTTGGTAGTATATTAATAGCTAAACCTCCGTCAATGAAAATATGATTGATCTTTTGTTCACGTGCATAACCAAACACATAAAGCGGATAATTGTGGGGCTTAGAGCCTAACAATAGATCCTCGTTAGTGAAAGTTAAGTATAGAAAGCATGCATAACATCCCTGTGTTTGTTGAAGCGTGTTGGTATGAGGGATGTACATCTCTGGCTTTTCAAGAGCTTGGGTGAGCACTTCTTTTGGTGAGATGGAGGATAGGGTTCAACTTCATCAACCTGAGATTGGAGTTCCTTTAAAGATGTCAAAGTCTCATTTGGACCACCATGATCAACATCCTCTTTTTTGTCATGAATTTCGTAATGAAAGACTATGTGAATGGCCTTTGCTGAGTCAATTTGAAATAATTTTCTGGGGAAGAATTCTTCCAATTTGGGTTTGTACTGAATCGTTATACAATTTTGTTCCCAGTCTTCTTTGTCTCTTATCACTTCTTCTTCTTGACTAAGGCCGAATATGGTTTCGTGCTCTTCTGGACTCTTAGGTGATCAAATGAAGAGGGAATGCTCATTTCTTCTTCCATCTCCTGCGAGCAACCATTGTCCAGCCCTATTCCTCATCCACTGTTGACCTTTTATCATCATTTGAATTATAATCAGATGCTTTTTGTGAGAGCTGAACTTGAACAGGTTGTAGAGAACCAAACTGAATGAGCGTGGTATTTACCCCCTACTTAGTAGTTGGAGAAATGCAACTATGTAACCCATAAGCAAATGTTGCAAGGTTTGAATAAGCAACATTATTAAAATCCAAGTCGATTTTCCTTTCCTTGGCTAGCTTCATGATGAGTTTTTTAAGAACAAAGCATTTTTGGATTGGGTGGCTTATGATGCGATGATACTTACAATAATTTGGGTCATAAACTTTTCTCATCTCTTCCGGTCATTTGCATTCTGGCAATTCAATTAATTTCAACTTGAGCAATTGTTCTAGCATTTTGGGCATATTGGCATCTAGGAAAGGATACACCTTTTGTTCCCATTCCTTAAGTGATGAGTGACGCATCTTATGTTGTTGGCCTCCCTCAAGCCTCTTCTCATTAGCTTTCACATTTATTGTTGAAATTTTAACTAGGGCAAGGTTAACATTCATTGAGTCTTTGATATTACTTTTCGCATTCCTGTCATTTTCCTTATTTCCTATCTTTCTTTCCTTTCCTTAGGTACAGGAGGTTTCGTATTTCCATGGCTAGAGATACTCAATTAAATGTCACGCGCACGAGTTGCTAACTCTTCAAATGTTCGAGGCTTTATCCCTTGAAGATTGTAAAGAAGTCCACAATCAATGCCTTGGATGCACATCTCTACATCAAATATTTTAGAAAGTCTATCATTGCAATCTAGACTCAAAGAATGAAATTGATTGATATAATCAACGATGGGCTCATCCCTCCACTGTTTGGTATTGGTAAGCTCCATCATGCCTACCGTGCGCCGTGTGTTGTAGAATTGGTTGAGAAACTCCCTTTCAAGTTGTTTCCAACTATCGATTAACTTGGGTTCTAAGTCTTTATACCAATCAAAGGCATTCCCCTTTAGTGAATGGACAAACTACTTTACAAAGAGGCCTCATTGAGTCCCAACATTCTTACAAGTTTCTACAAAGTGAGCAACATGTTGCCTAGGGTTTCCTTTGCCAACAAATTGCAAGAACTTAGGGGCTTGATACCCATTTAACATTCTCATGTTATCGATGCGCTTTGTATAGGGTTTTGAATATATGAGAGAACTTGTAGAAGAACCTCCATATTGTGCTCGAATGGTATTTGTTATCATGGCTTGCAGTTGTTGGATAGATATCAAGGCCACTGAGGTGGAATTTCTGTGTTAAGAAGTGCCTTCACCTCCTTTCCCTTTATCAACCCCGGCGGTTTCTCCTTTCAAGGTTGTAAGGTTGAAATTTATCAACCATCTTGTTGGCTTTATTCCGTTCCAATTTGCTTGTAATTTTAGCACTTAGTAACCCTGTATTTAGGTGGGATCATTGTAAGGGTAGTGTGTGAGAAGATATGAAGAAAAGCTCAAGTATGTGCAAGAAGGTAGAGTTTTGCGGCTAGGACGCGCTGTTAACTCGCGGCTAACTTGTGGCTTGCAAGCCGCCAAATGCTGGCACGTGAAATGCACATAGGGAAGCTGAAGGGTCGCGTCAGCTGTCGCACTACAGGACAAAAATTTCAGGCTGGCTAGGCCGTTATGTCGCGACTTAAACTCGCGACTTGGACAAGCCGTGAAGTTAAGCCGCCAATCAGCCCTGTTTGGCAAAAACTGACTCTTCGTATTTCAAATACACACCACTATATATAGACCCTTATACCCACTAAATTCATAGAGCTTCTAAAGAGAATTTTTGTGGGAGAAACTCTAGAGGAAAACAAGATTACCTCATCCCTAATCTTTACCTTAGAGACTCTTCAAATTCCTCTACTTTCTTCCTCTCCATTGTCACATCCTTGAGAGGCCATTGACCAAATCCTTATCTCACCACACCCACGTCTGTGAGAAGGTTCATTTGGTGCTAAGGGAAGCAGTTTGGAAGGAACCAATATACATTGGTTGATGCTATGGTATAGTAGTGAACTCTGGGAAGCTAAAGAAGAAATAGGTTCGGCATAACCTCGTTGGACCAAGAAGCTTGGAGGGCTTAGGTACTTAGGTAGATTAGGCTTAGAGGTTCTTCTGCTATTTATGCATCCCAACTACATTCTTTAGTGGATTATTTATCGCTTGGAGGGTGGCGGAGAGGTTTTACGTCGAGGACTTCGGTTTCCTCTTCGATAACACATCATGTGTTGTTCGTGTGTTTGCTTCTTTCCTTCCTTTATCTTTGCCTTCTATTTACTGCTGTGGATGTGTTTATATTTTGCATAAATTGTTTATCAATTCTGTTGTAAGCTTGTTATTATGTTCTGCACATTAACTGTTTGATATAAAGTTTGAATTGGTAATTTTGTAATTGGGGGTCCAAACGTTCAAAGGTGTTTTGCATGTTTTTGGACTTTTAATTTGTATCAGAGTAGGTACATTTGTTGTGGTTTAAATACCTGAGTGATCCTTGACCCTTTTTGAGATGGATAGGCCTTAATCCTTAAATGTTCCACCATTCTTTGATGGTAACAATTATGCCTTCTGGAAAGTCAGAATGAGGGCATTCCTATGCTCTATTGATGACACAGTGTGGGATGCAGTTGAAAAAGGTTGGACCAAGCCGGAGGCTGAAAAATCCACTTAGGATAAGGCAGCTCTTGCGACAGCCAATGCTAACAGTAAAGCTTTAAATGCTATTTTTTGTGGTGTGTCTCCTAATGAATTTCACAGGATTTCTCATATGACCATAGCCAAAGAAGCTTGGGAGATTTTGGAGACTACATATAAAGGTACTAAGAAGGTGAAGGACACAAAGCTCCAATGCTACCACCAAGTTTAAAGAGCTCAAGATGGGTGAAGATGAATTGTTTGATTCATTTTATGGGAAGCTCAATGAAATTGTCATTGCTAAGCTCAATCTTGGTGAGAAGATTGAAGATACTAAGGTGGTGAGAAAAATCTTGAGGTCCTTGCCTGAAAGCTTTAAAGCAAAAGTCACAGCCATAAAAGAGAGTAAAGACCTAGATGAGATCAAAATTCAGGAGCTGATTGGGTCTCTCCAAACATATGAGCTTGGACTACCTTCCTACAAGATGAGTAAATTACTTGCTCTTAAAACCATCACCGAAAGAATGAATGATCATTCTAAAGAAGATGGAATGGAGAAGGAAGTAGCATATCTTGCGAAAAACTTCCGCAAATTTCTGAAGATGAAGAACAGTGGGAAACCATTCAACAGAGGAAAATTTTCATCTTCAAGAGGTGATAGGAAAGAGCTTATGAGGAAAGAAGGGAAGGATTTTCAATCTCCTTCAGACATTGTGTGTTTTGAATGCAATGGCCATGGGCATCTCAAGAAAGAGTGTCCAAATTTCTTGAGAGGGAAAGGCAAGGCGTATGCCACAATGCTAAGTGATATAGACTCTTCGAGTTCTGATTCTGAAGAGAGTTGTGACGAAGAAGGAAACTACTCCGCATTCATGACCATTGCACATGGGGAGTCATCAGATGATTTGGGTTCACTTGTGAAGGAACTTGGCAAATACTCTGATTTGGAGTCCATTGAGATTGTTGAAGAATCAGAGGCTGAAGAAGAAGAAGATACATCTAGTCTTCAAAAGAATTACGCCTTGCTTCTTGAGAAATCAGGTGAGTATACCAAGGTAGCAAAGACGGCTGTGAAGAAGATGAGGAGAGCCGAGGAAGACTACAAAAGTCTGCTGGTAAGATACAAGGAGGCAAAGTGTGAGATTAAAGCACTTAATGGTGAGTTATCAGAAGCTTATACAAAAGTGAGGTTTCTTGAGTAAGAGGTAGTGCAAGCTCATGCCAAGGTAGATAGAGTCTCCTCCAAAAAATTGGACGATGTTATTTCATCTCAGAAACATGCCTCAGACAAGTTCGGTTTAGGATACACCGGAGGAAGTAGCTCGTTAGCCAAGGTCACCAAAGAAGTGAAGTTTGTAACAGCTAAGGAGACGACTATGGATAGGTCTATTCCTGAGAAAATTAAGGCTAAGAAAAAGAAGAATGTGGCTGATCAACGGGTGATAAATAAGTCCCGTAATCAATCAAAATCTAGATATGGAGTTAGAGGGAGATCAGTTCCAAGATCACAACAGGGTCTGAGAATGGAATATTTTTGTCACTATTAAGGATTGCAAGGACATACCAGACCCAACTGTTAAAACCTGAGAGTAGACAACAATGCAAGTGCACCTTGGTTACAAGGAAGAAGAAATGACATGAGGTCTTGGGGTGGTGAGCAACCAAGAAGACAAAACTGTGATCCAGGAATGATGGACGTGGTGAAGATGATCGATGCTTTCACCAATTGCCTGGAAAGCTTCACATAGAGGTTTGACAGTCCCAACTCTTATACCCGATCCGTCAAGGATATCACCCCAAACGCACGTGACGTGTAGGTGACAAAGGGTACTCATGCATAAGTATTACAATATGTCCATGCATCAATACTTCCCATGTTTGTGAATATACTTGGTTGTGTGCTTCTTGCCAGTAATTTTTTTTGTTGTTATGTCTTTGCTTTATATGCATTTAGTTATTTGTGTTGGTGTTTTCTTTGATCAATCTTTTAATGTTTTTTTTTTTTTGTCAAATATCCAAAAACACATAAAAAGTTGAAAATCCAAAAAGTTTGATCGAGTTTATTGAGGTTAGTCTCAAAGAATGTTTTGTCTTGTACCTTTGTACTAATGGCTTTGTGCATTTAACAGGCTTAGCTTGTCTCTCATGCACTCATATCATTGTGGAAGAAATTCTGAAATCTATGTGATTGTTGTAAATAGATCTTCAACCTTGTCATGAATGATTTTGTTGATCTTGAGACATGCATAGACTCGTGCCTATATATCTTCCCACTTTTTATTTTTATGCTTAAAAGAGTTCTCTAAATGTAAATCTCCAAATGAAAAGAGATATAGAGCTACAAAAGCCTATCACACATACTATTATTTGATTAGGAAAAAGGAAAAGCGACCAAAATAAATTATTTGATGCCCAAAAAGCCAAAGGCTAACTCATCAACTGAAATATCAAAAATTTCAAGCATCTATCTCAAAATGAGATTCTCTTTGCTCAAAAATGCAAATGATATGTTGAATATGGAGCCAAATGAAAAGCTTCAAAGAATTGTTATCAAGTGCTTGTGGGAGGTCATATATGCATGTTTCTATAATTGAGATAGGTCACATTATCTAGTGCTAGTTGTGTATGCCTTGATTGAATTGATCATTGAAGCTTCACATTAGACTAAGGACTATCTCATTTTTGATATCCACACACAACACACAAGTTTATGTTCAATGAATGCCGTATTTATTTATGTGATTGTACTTAATTAAATGTGTTTTCACAAGCTCAATCTTTATTGATCAAACACAAAAAGATTTTTGAGTGTTTTAGTTTGTTTTTGGAAAGTGTCTTTGTTTTTACAAAATAGTCAAAAATTTCAGAAAATGTGTTGCCCTGTTTTGGCGACTTAGTCGCGGGTAGGCCCAGGCGCATGCTCCAATCGCGAAGCTCACTCCGAGAGTTTTCACAGGTCACTAGTGGGTCAGCATCCCAGTCGCAAAAAAGACTTAGAAATTTTTTCAAAATTTGTGTTTTTGCATATTTTGTGGCTCATTGTGGAAACTTGTTCGTGGGTGGAAAGTCCAGTCGCGAGGGACATACAGAGATTTTCGCGGCTCAGTTCGTGACTTCCTCGCGGGTATACCTTCCAGTCGCGAGAATCACTTAGAAGATTTTTCAAAAATCATGCTTCATAGTGGTTCGCAGCTTATCCTGGCGATTTACTGGCGACTTGATCTAGTCTTGAAAAATGCATGTTTTGCTTTTATGGACAGTTTTAAAATTTGTTTTTTAGTTTTCCCTCGAATATCAGTGACTGTTCATTATCTTCTTCATTTCTCTCTCTCAAACACTTCGAGTCTTACTGAAAAAGATTCCATTTTTGCATCATGTCTTCATCAAACACTAAGAAAAAGATATGGGTTTTACTTCCTTTGCTTCATTCTTACTATTTTGAGCTTTAGTTTCTTGATTTGAATGTTGCATCTGTGTTCTGCAATATATTGTGTTCTAACATGGGTTTGCCTAGTAATGTTCTGTTTTGTTGAAGATTTTATGGGCTTGAACTTTGTTTGAGGGTTTGTGTACGTCATGTTTGGTTGTTCCTATCCTGCCCTTACTTTGGTTCTCACTATATGAGTGCGTTGTTCATGTTTCTATCTTTTGAGAGACTGTGCTTTTTGATGTGGTTCATGAATGTGTTGCTCCATTCATATCTTGTTCCTGACATTTTTGTTATTTGTGTCTTTGTGTTTCACATTTCCTTATTGTCTCTAAGTTGTTCTTGATTATTTTGATTTTGTAAAATCTCTTGTTACACTGAAACTAATCACTCTGATGTTTGCTTCTGGTGGTACTGTATTTTGGTTCTTTTCTGTGTGTCAACTTTGTTATAGATAACTCGTTGTTCATCCAGAGGGAAAGGCATTGTAACTGATGAACCATCAACTTCAGTTGCTAAACGGACACGATTATCGCCTAAGTCATCCAAGGACCCTATCATTGAGAGATTTAGGACTCCCACTTACTCAAAGACTTACACAGACATCTTTAAAGAAGCCTCTCCCATTGTGGAAAGAGTTGTCAAGTTTGACATACTAGGGGCAACATTTATCCTTAAGATTTTTGAAGAAAGAGATTGGGCTGATCTATTTGGAAATTTTGGGGATCCATTTGAAGAATTGGTCAAGGAATTCTTTTCAAATGCTAGATACACAGGAGTCGAGTTGAAATGCTGGGTACAAGGAAAAGAATTTTTCACAAATGCAAATTACATTGCTAAAGCTTTTCACATCATCAGACCAAAAGATATGGATCGAACTCCATACAATGACCGAGAACTTCCGGCACAAGACATCCTTCATGTTCTTGGGAATGAACATGAAGTGGGAAGCACAGGATCATCTATAAGCACTGCATTGTTTTCACCTGAATTGACAACTTTAAAGCTAATCATGTTCTCTAATCTCTACCCACTTCCAAATACTACCTTCATCAATCTTGGAAGGGTTAAATTCCTATGTGACCTCATTACTGGTGTATCGATTGACATCTGTGCTCATATATTCCAAACCATTGGGAAAACATCGACCTATTCAGCAACACGAACAATTCTTCCTTTCTACAGTCTAGTCATGAAGATTGCTCTTAGTGAAGGTGTTAGTCCTTCATCAGATGAGAGACTCCTGCCCCGTCCTCGACCAATATCCTAGTACTCTCTCCAAGTAAGCAAGAGCCACTCCTCCAAGAAACCTAAGAGTGAGCCATCCACACATGCATCTCCAACTGCTCAGACTACAGCTACTCCTGTTCAATTAACTAGGACTCAATCTGTTCCTTCTAGATTTCAAATGCCCAAGCAAAGTTACTTCATCGAGAATGTGTTTCATCGGATTTCTAATCTAGAACGACTTCTCAACTCCTTTCACAATCAAACTCAGATGCGACTCACAACTATTGAGACTTAGCTAGATGCTATACAACAGAAGCTTGACGATAGCTTTTAGCTATTTCTGATAAATAGGGGGAGATGCACATAGAAAGGGGGAGATAGACAGGGAAATAGAAAGCATAGTGAAAGGGGGAGATTTCTTTATAACTTGATGTTTTGTGCATAGTTTTGATAATTTTTGGTTGTTTTTACTAATTTAAAACTTTGTGGTGTGAGTTGTTTATTTGGTTTATACTCATATCTCTTGAATGTGTTTTAACTCTTTGGTATTGATAATGTCAATTAGTTAAGTTAGCATATGTTCTGGTTTGTTTTCTGTTTATACCCATGTTGCTTATGTAAGTTTTAAAGGTTTGTTTTTGCACACCTGTAGGCCTTTGTGGTTTGTGCCATACTTTATGCAGCTTTTGTGCTTTGTTAAATCAGTACTTCTAACCTAATGCTATGCATTCCTTTTTAAGTACTGTCACTCTTGTGCTCGTGTAGGATTTTTCCTAGATGCACATACTTTCTATTTTGTGCATTGGTTGAGTGTTGGTCATTCAAGTGATTTGCCTTGAGTTAGTCAACTTGAATGTCCAGATGTTCATTCCAAGTGTGAATGAGCATTATGATCACTTGGTTATAGTGATTGCATGTTTTAGTCTTGCCATGGTTTATTGCTTTACTCCATTGTGCTTGATCACATTATGCTTGGTCGATTTGCATTACAAGTTTTTCTGCATACAATGAACTTATTATGTTGTTATGTTTCATGAGTTCTTGTTTTTATGGTTCTAAAACTTCTCAGATTCTAGAGTTAGGTGTGAGTGAGTTTTCCAACTGTTCCCAACTCATGCATTAAGTTTAGAGTTTGTTTTAGGGTTTTTTCACGGAATAGCCAAAGGGGGAGATTGTAAGGTTGAAATTTATCAACCATCTTGTTGGCTTTATTCCGTGTCAATTTGCTTGTAATTTTAGCAATTAGTAACCCTGTATTTAGGTGGGATCATTGTAAGGGTAGTGTGTGAGGAGATGTGAAGAAAAGCTCAAGAATGTGCAAGAAGGCAGAGTTTCGCGGCTAGGACTCGCGGCTTACTCGCGGCTTGCAAGCCGCCAAATGTTGGCACGTGAGATGCACACAAGGAAGCTGAAGGGTCGCGCCAGCTGTCGCATTGTAGGACAAAAGTTCCAGGCTGGCTAGGCTGTTACATCGCGACTTGAACTTGAGACTTGGACAAGCTGCGAATTCAAGCCGCCAATCAGCCCTGTTTGGCAAAAACTGACTCTTCGTATTCCAAATACACACCACTATATATAGACCCTTATACCCACTAAATTCATAGAGCTTCTAGAGAGAATTTTTGTGAGAGAAACCCTAGAGAAAAACAAGATTGCCTCATCCCCAATCTTTACCTTAGAGACTCTTCAAATTCCTATACTCTCTTCCTCTCCATTATCACATCCTTGAGAGGCCATTGACCAAATCCTTATCTCACCATACTCACGTTTGTGAGAAGGTTCATTTGGTGCTAAGGGAAGCAGTTTGGAAGGAACCAATATACATTGGTTGATGCTATAGTATAGTAGCGGAATCTGGGAAGCTAAAGAAGAAATAGGTTCGGCGTAACCTCATTGGAGCAAGAAGCTTGGAGGGCTTAGGTACTTAGGTAGATTAAGCTTGGAGGGTCTTCTACTGTTCATGTATCCCAACTACATTCTTTAATGGATTATTTACCGCTTGGAGGGCGGCGAAGAGGTTTTACGCCGAGGACTTCGATATCCTCTTTGATAACACATCGTGTGTTGTCTGTGTGTTTGCATCTTTCCTTCCTTTATCTTTGCCTTATATTTACTGTTGTGGATGTGTTTATATTTGGCTTAGATTGTTTATCAATTCTGTTGTAAGCTTATTATCATGTTCTGCACATTAACTGTTTGATATAAAGCTTGAATTGGTAATTTTGTAATTGGGGGTCCAAACGTTCAAAGTTGTTTTACACGTTTTTGAACTTTCAAAGGTAAAGCCAGGTGGGTGCTCAGGGCCAAGACTGGATCCACCTGAATCTTGTAACTCCAGCTTGTTCATTAGGGTTGCAATTTTGACGTCTTTTTCTTCAAGTGCTTTTCTAAGAAGGATGACCATTTGTTCCATTTCAGCCATCTTTTCTTGTTTGGTAGAGGTGTTAGTCATCATCACTGGCATGACCTCTAGATATGATGGAGAAAATGATGAAACAAGATGAGTCAAAGGTACTTCATTCCTTAAGTTTCTCATCACAAGTGAAGAGTTGATAGAAAAAGTCTTTATTGGGGATGATTCATTATTGATCTCCAAATCTTTCGAGATAGATGAATCCTTAGCGGTAGCTTTTCTATTTGCAAGAAAGTCCAGAGAGATGGTAGTATGAAGATTGCCTTCTTTGGTTGGTTGGGGTTAAAGTCGATCAAAAGCTTTGGATCGACTGCGAGTGATTGGGCCAACATAATCATTAGCACTAGAAGCATTAACTACTGATTTTCGGACATTCTTGCTAGTGGCCATTGAAGTTGGTAGCAAAATGATGTTGAATTTCTTTTCTTTTGAAGGAGAAAGAGATGAGAGGCAGAGAGGTCCCACTGGTCGTGCCAGAATTTGTAGATGACGAAATTTCTAGTTTGAAATAAATCAAACAAGTAAAATAGTTTCACAAATATGAATTTGTATTGATGATTGTGTGGTACAATTCTCTAAAATTACAAAAGAGTGATCCTTTAATTCGATCTCCTTGAAATATTTGTTGATTAGAATTGTGGTAATGTATTTTTTATTCGAACACCAAATACACTTCAATTTGGTTGAAGAATGGATCGAAGATTTTTGAAACAGAATTACAATGAATCTCTGGCTATGTGCTTGTTAGAAATGCTTTGTTCTTCACATTCTTCTTGTGTTCTTCGTTTTTAAAGGTTTGTGGTGGAAGTTCTTTGGTGGTTTGAAGGCTTGAATTCGTAAAACTTCGTTGATTTATGGTTTGTTGAGGTTTTTGGAGGCTTTTGAGTTTGATTCCAGTGAACTTTAAGATTTAGGTAGATAGTTTGGATGACTCTACTTTGAATGTTATTCAATTTTGAGGTTGATGTTCTTGAAGGTTTTGAGGCTTGATACCTACACAGCTTCTGTACTTTTGAGTGCTTTCGAATCTTCTCTAATGCTACTTATGCTCTAGATGGCTTGGTGTCCCTTAAATTCCTTAGGAAGGCTTCTATTTATAGGAGTTTAGGGGTAGGTGAGCGATACGTGGCGGAGTCTGATTGGTGACACATGTCACAGCCTGATTGGTTTGCTTATGTCATCGTTTACATGTGCTGGTTTGCATATGTCATTGCTTACATGCGCTGGGTTGCATATGTCATCACTTACATGTGTCGGACTGCTTATGTCATTACTTACACGTGTTGGACTGCTTATGTCATCGCTTACACGTGCTGGACTGCTTATGTCATCTCTTACACGCGTTGATGCGTGATTGGTTTTTGTATGAAACTTGGCAAATTTTTGTTGGTTTCTGAGTAGTGATAGCAAAATCTAGCAGCAGTACGTAGCGCTTTGTAATTGGCTATATTTTGTGGACTTGGTAGTATGATGTATCAGCTTGTGATAGGTCGAGAATTTTCTCTCCCTACAAGTATTAATTTTTTTTTATTTTAAAAATAGTCTATTAGCAAATGCCTAAAGGGTAAGTATTAACTAAACCCAATAATTATTTTAGTAGGTTATAACCTACATAGGTTAGTCATTTTAGCTAACAAAGCTAAGGCAGACTAGGCAGCTATATAGTCTTCCTTATGGAGACAAAATCGTAGGGACAATTCAAATATATATGCAAATCAATATCCCATCAAAAAAAAAAAAAATGTATAGCAATATATTCTTCTCTCCTGTAAGCAAATGTTATTATGTCTACTAAGCAAAGCTCGCCGAAAAATATCTTCATATAAAATTTCGGTTTTTAGTTAGATTATCTAGAAGTATAAGAAAAATACTAAATATATTATAAATTTTACTGTATAATATATATATATATATATATGTGTGTGTGTGTGTGTGTGTGTATACAAATTGGTAATGATAGATGTAAGGACCAGATTTGAGTTCCTAGCCCAAATGATGGATGAATTTAGGCCCAAAAAGTCCAATACAATGAATTTGTAGAGAGTTGGTTCGAAAACTGGACTTTAATGAGTTAGAAAACAAGTAAAGTGGACTCAGATGATAAGAAAATGAAGATAGACTGATCTAATCTAAAGAAAATCGTCCTTGACACAATCAAAGAAAATTGGTTCTCATATATTTCTCTTAAGTTTGATTACAAATTCAGTTCTTGATTGCTACAATGTTTTCCTCTTAATTTTTTGATCCCTTTCTCTCAGGATATCTCTTCCATTTTATATTATCTTCACCTTCCATCTCCACCTTCCACGTGTAGATCAGATTGTTGATGTTGATCCTTATCCCATCAGGACCTTCCTGAAGTCTTTGGGTAGTAACTGTATGACTGAAAGTTACTGTTCAAGTATCACTTTCTCATTAATGCTGCTAGAGAGTTAGCTGCAGAATATTTAATGTAGTGGTAGCAACTTTCCCTTTAGATATTTCATAGTCTCCCTATATCCTGTGCCTTCTTGATACTTATCTTCATCAGTGGAATTGTATAGAACGTTGCTCTTGATGTCAAATCGTGCCTTCTGACCTTGACTTTGCTTGGCCGAGGAGGCATTCTTCCTCAAACCACTTTCCTAGAACATAATGCCTAAATCCCTTCCTTTATCTATTAGTGTTGACTTCTATCACATGTTTATCCATTCTCGGACTTATGAGGTGTCCTCAGACTGGGCTCTCGGCCCAATACGTTCTACTGGGCCTACTATCCCCTACAGTAGATTTTTAAAATATAATAAATAAATATTTGAATTACTACTCTTTTTTATGATTTATTATACATCAATTTGTGAAAGTTATATAATTAATTTTATAATATATCCCGCTAGCTAGCATCATTTAAATTTAACATAAAATGAATAGGTTGAGAATAGAGCTGCAATTTCACATGTACTCGTGAATATATAAACCTTACGTAAGGATGAGAAAGAAATTTGAATAAGAGGAACGATCACGTTTGGAGGAGAACACTTGTTCTCATATGCATTTGTGGTGTCACACTTCTTTCTAGAGCTCCATTAAAATTAAAATGGACTTTTTCCCATACCAATTTCTTATCCTATTTTATTTCTATATTATTATAATGTCATTTGTGAACAAAAATTAATGTTTTTTTTTCCCCTTCACCTATCGAGTCTATTTTGACTCAAGATGTACTGTTTTAAGCAAATTAATAAAAGTTGCAGTATTTCTCATCAAAAAAAAAAAAAAAAAAAAAAAAAACGAAAATTAATGTTTGATCATTAACAATCTGATCATTTCAGATAATCAAAGCATATCCATGTTCTGATAAGTGTTTCCCAAACAAAAATAAACATTAACGACAACAAAGACATTTTCAGTTTCTATTTGGTAATAAAGATTACAGAATAATGTGGTCTGTCAAAAATAAAATACAATTGATTATAATGAAAAATTTGAGTACAGGAAAAACAGCTTATATGGCCATTAAGCTTGACATGAGCAAGGCTTATGACCGGGTGGAATGGGGGTATCTTGAAAATGTCATGAGAAAAATGGGCTTCGACGAGAGATGGATTGGTTTGATCATGGTTTGTGTGAAAACTGTCACTTATTCCATCATGGTCAACGGTGAACCCCAAGGATTAATTCATCCAACTAGAGGAATTCGCCAAGGAGACCCTTTATCTCCTTTCCTCTTCCTCCTTTGCACGGAAGGCCTACATGGTCTCTTCCAACATGCAGCTGATGTGGGAGAGATAAAAGGTTTCTCTCTTTGCCGGAGGGGTCCAGCACTAACCCATCTCTTGTTTGCAGATGATAGCCTCCTTTTTTGTAGGGCAACGGAAGATGAGTGCAGAAAAATAATTGATCTCCTTGGGACTTATGAAGCAGAATCGGGGCAAAAGGTGAACAAAAACAAAACGGCCTTATTCTTTAGCAAATCAACCGATGAAGCAACCAAACAAGAAATCAAGGCTGCATTGGGAATTCAAGAAATTGTACACTTTGAGCAATATCTTGGGCTGCCATCTTTGGTGGGAAGGAGGAAGAAGGAAGGGTTCAATTTTATTAAGGAGAAAGTATGGCGAAAGCTACAAGGTTGGGAAGGAAAGCTCTTATCTCAGGCCGGACGGGAGATCCTCATTAAAGCAGTCATTCAAGCCATACCAACATATGCTATGGGTTGCTTTAAACTCCCAATTGGCCTTTGCCATGAGATTGAGACCATGATCAAGAAATTTTGGTGGGGCCAAAGGGGGGATAAAAGGAAGATACATTGGTTGAAGTGGGATGAGCTAACTAAATCAAAATTGGAGGGGGGTATGGGTTTTAGAGACATTGCCATGTTCAATGATTCCTTGTTGGCAAAACAAGCTTGGAGACTTTTGAAAAATCCCGAGTCCTTATTTTACAAAGTTTTTAAGGCTCGCTTCTTCCCAAATTGTTCAATAATGGAGGCTAAACACACTAGTGGGGGTTCACATGCTTGGAGAAGCATCTTACATGGAAGAGATGTCTTATTAAGGGGTTGCCGTTGGAGGATTGGGAATGGCAAGGCAGTGAGTATTTGGCAACATCATTGGCTGCCAAGGAAGCATCCACCTCAGGTTCTCTCACCTTTAATTGATACATTGGCGGATGCTAAAGTGGCTACTTTGATTGAGGAATCCTCTAGGCAATGGAACCATGAGATGATTGATGGTATTTTCACCCCAATGGAGGCAGAGCTGATCAAAGCCATTCCATTGCCACGGTGTGGGGCTGAAGATAGCTTGTTTTGGCCATTCACAAACAATGGAATATACACCTCCAAGTCAGGATATAGGTTCTTGAAAGCTGAAGTGCAATCCGGCATTGATGAGGAGCAAAGGAAGGAAGAGAGTCACCTGTGGAAGACAATCTGGTCAGTCCACGTGCCTAACAAAATAAAAAACCTGATGTGGAGGGCATGCCGCAGCTCCTTGCCCACAAAGGAGAACCTAGTGCGTCGAACGGTCATTGAAAGCCCAGTTTGTGATCGGTGCAAACAAGCCTCAGAGTCAGCGCTGCATGCTCTATGGTCTTGCAGAGAACTTGACGTGGTTTGGGACGAGGGAAGGCAGGGGCAATGCAGAAGAACTCATAACTTTGTGGATTTCAAAGAGCTATTATCTTGGCTAATTACCAACCAGCAAGACCTGGAGTTGTTCTTCACCTCGGCATGGCTTATATGGACTCAAAGGAACTTGATACGTCTGAACAAAGCAACCATTGGCTCCCATCAGATTGTTGCAACAGCAAGAGACCGCATTGCAGAGTTTGTGCAGGTAAATCCGAGACCTCCCTCTCCAGGTCCACAGGGAGCAGCCACCCACTTCCAGACCAGATGGCGTCCTCCTCCACAAGGCTTGGTGAAGATTAACTGTGATGGCGCTACTTGCAAAGAGCAGAACAAATCAGGTATTGGCGTGGTGATTCGAGATGAGAATGGTTTGGTTTTGGCTTCAATGGCTGAACAGGTTCCTCAGCTATACACGGCTTTGGAGATTGAAACCATGGCAGCCTCAAGAGCTTTGTCCTTCGCAACACAGGTGGGTTTTCACAGCGGCATCTTGGAATCTGATTCTCTGGTGTTAACTACGGCGTTGATCAAGAACAGCCCTTACCTTACCACGGTTGGTTTGCTAATGGAGGATATTAGATTTAATGCTAATTTTTTTAATCAATTACTTTACTCTCATGTAAAGAGAGAAGGTAATAAGGTTGCGCATAAGTTGGCTAAACATGCTCTTTGTATTTCAGATTGTTTGGTGTGGATGGAGGATGTTCCACCACCCATACGCTTTGTTGTTCAAGATGACATTGTTGGTTTTTCGTAATAAAGTTTGATGTGTTTCCCTCTCAAAAAAAAAAAAAAACTCTCCGCAGTTATAATTAATCCTTGAATATAATGTCATTAGAAATAAAATAACCATTTCTATTATTTTGTAGTTTGTGATCTTTACTACCATGTCAACATCACTCTCATAATTGGTGCTAGTGACTAGTTCGATACTTTGGAGGCAAATCAACATCACCACAAAAAAAATAAAATGACAGTATTCTTGATTATATTGGATAAAAGGTATTTAATAGTTTGAAAGGAAAAAGAAGTGAACGAGAAAGCAAATAGAAAATATATGATTCTAGAATCTCGAGGTGGAAAAGGTCCTCATATATATATATATATATATATATATATATTTTTTTTTTTTGAGAAAAAAGCCTTAGATAGTGGTTCTATATGGAGCCAGAGACGTCAGATAGTGGTTCAATGAAAGGTAGAAAAGGTCCTTGGCTACCACATAACTTTATAAAAAGCTAAATGCTCACATGATTTCAAACTAGACGACCCAATTAGTCCCTATTTTCTTCTCTTTAACAAGATGGCAATGGTAGAAGAGAAAGGCCCTGCAGATGAAAGAGAGGATTTCACACAAGATGGGACTGTAGATCTCAAGGGTAGACCTGTTTTAAGATCGAAGACTGGGAGATGGAAAGCTTGTTATTTCATTGTAGGTAATGTATATAGCCTATGCTTTTTTTTCTTTTCTTTTTTTTACTTATTTGTGCCTTTTATACTTCCATTAAGAGACTAATTCAGCTAGGCCAAACTTCAAAAGTTTCTGAATAAAGATTTAACTCTTTCATATTTAAGATACCTAGCTAGCTATAGCCAATAAACTAACAGGCTTACATAGTCACATATTTTCAAAGAGAAACAATAACTCATATATAGATCGTAAACAAAAACAGCTGTTTTCATTTGAATTCTATTTCTATTAATATTTCTCATTCACTTAGAATAACATATCTTTCAAAATTTTCCTAGGATGATTCACAATTTCACAATTTTTTTTTTCTTTTTTGTATATGTTTTTTAATAGGGTATGAAGTGTTTGAGAGGATGGCATACTATGGGATTGCATCAAATCTAGTGATATATCTAACAGATAAGCTCCATGAAGGCACTGTAAACTCTGCAAACAATGTGACCAATTGGGTTGGTACTGTATGGTTGACACCCATTTTAGGTGCCTACATTGCAGATACTTATCTCGGCCGATATTGGACTTTTGTAATTGCATCAGGAATTTATCTCTTGGTAAAATCTCGAATCCCAAGTTATTAATATATTTATTTTTAATTTTGTTAAATAATTAAAGAAAGAAGAAAGTAAAATAGGTGAAATTGATCATTTAAAAGACTCACTGTTAACATTTATTGCATGCATGATGCACCATGCACAATCGAACACGTATGTGGTTATTGTTCAATGAAATAAGAACCTCATGCAAGATCTAATAGTTTTTGATGGGGGGAATCACTGTCTGATTAGAATCCAACATGGTTTTTAATGTGATTGGCATATATTTTTTTAGATGAAAGCAAACTTTGGCCTTCACTGGGGCCTCATGTGTAATACCTGTGACTGTACGGATTGTTGCATCATTTTTAACCTATATATCCTAAAACCTTAAACCATCAGGTTTTGGGACCGTTTTTCAAGTCCACACTTTTTTGCTTAGGTTTTTTACATGTAAATATGTCATTCCTGCACTCCAATATTAATCTATACAAACACCCACCCACCCCCCCCCCCCCCCCCCCACCAAAAAAAAAAAAAAACTCCTAAAATATAGATCGGCTCAATACAATTAAAGATTAAGTGACAATTTTAAAATTTTTACTTTTTAATGTGACTTACTCTTTTTTGATTAATATAACTAATTCACTTAATGATAATTGGGATGGATTTATATTAATTCATAGGCCTTCTTATAAGTGGAGGGAAAAATAAATACAGTTCATACATGCTTTTCTAAATTTAAAAAAAAAATAAATAAAATAATAATCACTTATTTCCCCCATATTTGAGAGCCTTTCTCCATAGGTTCCTGGATTATGGCCTAAAGTGGCCTATAGGATTAGGATTGGCTCTCCCCCAAAATAAATAAATAACAAGTTGCCAAAACAAAATACGGCAAAAGAATATATTGAGTGAAAATTATTGTTTGATGTCAATTTGTTAATTTGTATTTTTAAATAAGCTCCATTAATTTTTTTTTTTAAATCAAATGGTAATACTATTAAACTACATAATTATGTAGAGTCCTCTCAATCCTAAACTCTCTCCCTTTAATAAAGTAGGACCTAGTTATGAAAAAGCTACACAAAACTATTACTTTGATTATTTATTTAATAAGCTATACCCCCTCCCCTCTCCTTCTATTCTATTGTGTTTCACAAGTTTGTAATAAATAATAGTATTGATTTAAACCCCAAATTTTATGGCTTATTCAATTTTAAGCTAAGTATGGAAATTAAGCCCAATTGTTAATATACTTGACCAACAATTGACATAAGTGAAAATAGATAAACACAATAGCAATCCCAATTACAAAAGAAATCAAGCACTCACAACAACAATGAAGTGCTTAGAAAGAGAAAAACCCAAGAACCAGATGGAAAAAAACTCTCTAGGGTCTCTAGCACCAAACGATCCACAAAACCCTTCAAGTTAAGTAATGATTATGTACTTAAGCTTCTAAATCTTGCTAGCAACTGATTCTTTGAATCATTTCCTCTTGATAATCTCTTGATCCACAATTAAGCCTCCAAGTGCAATGACCAAGTCTCCTTGGTGATTTTGGGATTGCTCTAATGATACCTCAAGGCCAATCAGCACCAAGAACTTTGAAGGTTGCTTTGTGTGTGATGGTTTTGATCTTCTTTCATTTGGTTAAATGGAGAGGGAGAAGATAGAGATGTGGAATGGGTTTAAGGACTTTCTCTAACTCTTTAATATGGAAATTGGGTCTTAAAAATTTGTGGAAAATGGGGCTTATAAAGAGAGGTTGAGGGCTCATTCTGTAGTGAGGGTCATAACTAAATTCTCTCAAAGTTATAGAATTTTAACTCAAGCGAAATGTCCTAAAAGTGAGAGGCAAAATTGTTGCCTCAACTGTTTTTCAAAAAAGTGAGTCACTAGACCCTCTATGCTCGTTCATGCAAAGTGTCACCTCTTCAACCTATTACAAATTTAAATCCACAACAATACATTAATGCATTGTAAAATTTAATTTCAAAATTACACCCAAACTTATCATATAATTTGCCAACAACCTAAAGATCCTAACAATTAAAAGTATACAGGCATTTTATGAGTTTCATCAATACATTAGTTTAATTTATTCAAAGTGAATAAAAGAATTCTTTACTTATGTTCACTTATGGTGACACAGTATTATGTTAACTATTGTACACAGGGAATGTGCCTCTTAACCCTAACAATCTCATTGCCAACCTTAAAACCACCATCTTGTGGTCATGAGGTCAAAGTAGTGGACTGCAACAAACCAGCCTCATCTTTGCAAGTGGGTATATTTTATTTTGCCTTATACATAATTGCTATTGGGACTGGTGGAACCAAGCCCAACATTTCAACCATGGGGGCAGACCAATTTGATGACTTTGAGCCCAAGGAAAGGTTCCACAAGCTCTCCTTCTTTAATTGGTGGATGTTTAGCATTTTCTTTGGCACCCTCTTCTCTAACACTTTCTTGATCTACATACAAGATAACGTGGGTTGGAGCCTTGGCTATGGCCTTCCAACAATTGGCCTATTGATTTCAATTTTGGTGTTCTTGGTGGGTACTCCATTTTATAGACACAAACTGCCTTCAGGGAGTCCTATCATTAAGATAACTAAAGTTCTTGTGGCTGCTGCAAGGAAGTGGAAGGTAACTGTCCCAAATGACCCAAAAGAGCTTCATGAGTTGAGATTGGAAGAATATGCCAAAAATGGGAAATGCAAAATTGAGTACACCCCTTCTTTAAGGTTAACCCTCTATCCTATTTTTGACTTCAGAATTTTTGGTCACAATATTCATACACATATTCACTTTTACAATACATATTTACTTCTGAGATTTTTTTTTTTTTTAAATGAATGAAAATTTCCTAAAGCAAACCAAAATTACACAACATAAGCCTGCGCACACAACAGACCAATTGAACAGACAAGCAGACTACATTCGCCAACCAAACCAACCTACTCACTCAAGCAACAACATATTGGAATCTTCTAGAGACCAACATACCCTATAGTTTCAAAAGTAACAAAGTAAATTCTGAAATTTTAAAAAGTAACAGATTAAACTTTCAGACTATGTTAAACGCCAAATACAATGCTTTTAGGTTTAATTTGTGCTTTTTAGAATATTATAGTTTAATTTGATACTTTTGAAACTATAAAGTTTAATTTGTTACTTTTAGAAACTTCAAGATTTAATTTTGTTACACCCCTAAATTAGAAGGTTTAAAATGTCTTTTGGCAAAAGCAATTTTATTATCTTTTGCCTAACTGTTTCAGTTTCTTTGAGAATATTATGGGAAATAGCCAAACCTACAAAGTACTAAAAAGATCATTTTAGCATACCTCCACCATCTTACAAACTGTAAATCCATGGCATAAATTTGAGGACAACGATGCAGAAGTTTGACCAAGACTTGGAAAAATGTTGTTTGTGTTGGAAATATTTTCTGATAACGCACATATTCTTTGTACATATCATAATATGAAATGGAAAATTCTGTTCCTAGAATTTGATCAAACAAAGAACTCCCCTACTAAAATTTTTAAGAAAAAAAAATCATACAAAGAGAACTAAAATACTTGCATTACTTGACCCTTTTGGTTTCCCATCTCATCCCCCCACCTTGCTCAAAATTGCCTGCAGATTCCTTGACAAAGCAGCGGTAAAGACCAGGGCAGACACACCATGGATGTTATGTCCAGTGACCCAAGTTGAAGAAACCAAGCAAATGATGAAAATGCTTCCAATTTTGATTGCAACAATCATACCAAGCATCATAGTAGCTCAATCAAATACACTTTTTATCAAACAAGGCACCACCCTAAATAGGAGCATGGGTCCTCATTTTGAAATGCCTCCAGCATGTCTTCAAGCATTTGTGACCATCTTCATGCTGATAAGCCTTGTAATCTATGACCGCTTCTTCGTTCCAACAGTCCGGCGGTACACAAAGAACCCTAGAGGGATTTCATTGCTACAAAGACTAGGAATTGGCCTTACGTTGCATGTTATTATCATGGTCACAGCCTGCCTTGCTGAAAGAAAGAGACTCAGGGTTGCAAGAGAAAACCAAATATTTGGCAAAAGTGATACGGTTCCTGTTACTATTTTCATTCTCCTCCCTCAGTTTGGATTGGCGGGCATCGCTGATGCCTTTGTGGAGGTTGCAAAGCTAGAGTTGTTCTATGACCAGGCTCCAGAAAGCATGAAAAGCCTGGGGACCTCATATTTCACTAGTACCTTGGGAATTGGTCACTTTATCAGTAGTTTTCTTTTAAAAACAGTGGCCGATATAACCAAGAGGCATGGCCACAAGGGCTGGATTTTGGATAATCTAAATGCATCTCATTTAGATTACTATTATGCTTTCTTGGCGATCCTCAGCTTTCTCAACTTCTTCTTCTTTCTGCTTATAGCAAAGCACTTTGTTTACAATGTTGACGTGAGAGAATCCAGGAGGGGCATAGCCATGGAAACTGCAAGCACAGCATCATCTCAAGATAATGAAGTATCATCTCAAGAAAATGAAGCCTTGAAGACGGGACTAAGCGAATAAAAAATTATGTATATTGCTTGTTTTCCATAATCAAATACGATTACTGTAAGCGTACCTCAGAAATTTTTAGTTTCCATCCTAATGACTCAGAAAACTCAGGTATAAAAGAAATTTTATCCAATCTTAGAAGACTCATTCCAATGAATTTCACAAGCATCTTTCACAATTCTAAGGAGTAGTGACATTGACATGATTGCATTTCCCCACTACGGGGAAATTTAATTACTACAGCCAAAGTAAGAAGACCTAAAGAAAATAGGGTGCTCTTCTTGGCTTCAAATTTTTTTAAGGCCCGTTGGATGTCTTTGCAATTCGGTGGTTCTATTCTAGAGTTATTGATCCATAAAATGCGTCTGTTTTTAATTTGTTTATATTCGTCACAGACTTTAGACGAATATTAGTTGTTAGTGATAGACAACAAAATAATGTTAGGGGCGAACCAAAAAAAAAAAAAAAAAAAACCATAATCACATAAATGGGATGCTTCAAACAAAAATGATAAACAGATTATAATCTTTAACTTATATAATAAACAAAATATATGAGTGACAAATGCTTTTTAGCAGCTAACAAAAGCTGCAACATAGAGCCTGCAATTGTTCCCAAAATAAAATAGAGCTCTATCTAATTTTTATCTTAATTATATACACGATAGCTTTGAGTAAGACTGTAAGCAGATAATAATCCTGGACTGATAAGACAACAAAATAGTTGATGACAAATGCTGTCAGCTGAAAAGAGGCTGCAACTCGCATGCAGCAATTGATTCCAAAAGCCGTGTGTGACCAATGACTTGGGATTCAATATTGGCTGGCCATCACAGCTTTGTGGCACCAATTCTTCTTTACTTTTCAAAACAGTGCCTCGTGCTGTCATAACCAAATCACGGAGTTCTTCCTCGTATCCAGGCACAAAGCCACAAGTGAAATAGAAATTCCACCCATTAAAGAGATTTGGCGCCTAGAAAAGTATTAAGAAAATCAATTATCTAAACAAGATAGGAAACACAAATATCATGAGACAAAACAAATAAGAAAAGTATGCTAACAGAGAAAAATATTGTACAATTCTTTTTCATTTCAAATAACAAATAGTAGGTGATAGACTAGGAATGTATTGACCCCTTTGGTAAATGAATCAATTAATTAGCCAAGTTAGTCAATTAGATTTAATAGCTTGTAATAAGCATGGTAGTACAAACACATTACCAACTAAGTTAAATGCAGCTGAAAATAAATTTGACATAGCTGATTTGTTTATGAATGAGGAAAACCACTGAAGCAAATTCTCACTGGATAAATTTAAGATCACTACTCCCGAAAATCTACTATTATCAAAACAGCGGTTAGAAGTAAAAGGAATTCAAGTACCTAATACCAACGTACAGTTGAACTCTTACCCCACTACCCAATTGAACTTATAATGTAACGGCAATCTCTATTTCAATGCACGAATCCCAATACTTGACTAACCAATGATGCACGGATCCCAGTATGTGACTAACACACCAACTTGAGGAAGATGTTGGCAGTAAAGTTCTTCAGTTCATCTAACAATGAAAATCAAGAAGCTCCTTAGTCACAAAACCCTTGGCGCAAAGACGTAGTAGCTTCTAAAGAAAATATGATGAACTAGGGCAAATTTTGTCTCTGGTCACATTTGCATGCACAATGACTTTGTATCAAGTTGCATCACCTTTGACGGCCCTTAAAATAATTCTTATATATGTATAGGGTTTTGAAAAAAGAAACCCTACACAAATACACATGAATATGCGTGAAATCAAATCTGAAAATTTGAATTTCGTAATTCTCGATAGATACAACTTCTGTCGAGCTGCTGTCAAGCATCAGTATTAAATCTCGATAGATATGATTTGTCGAGCTATCTACTGAGCTTTAATAAACAACACTTCTACACTTGTTTCTTGGATAGATTTGCATGGGTTCAATACTACACTTGAACTCTTGTCCCTTAAAGTACTAAACCTATCCTATATCTACCAAATTATAAGTAAAGTACATTTTGTCAAAAGATTAGTCAATTTACATAAAAAATGCATTTTGACTAAATCATTTGTTTCTTGGACAGATTCACATGGCTTCAATACTAAACTTGAACTCTTGTTCCTTAAAGTACTAAATCTATCCTATATCTACCTAATTACAAGTAAAGTGTATTTTGTCAAAAGATTAGCCAATTTATATTTTTGACTAAACCACCTTGAGCATTTTTCCTTCCACACCTTGGAAAAACCTTTCCTTTGAGCGAACCTTTGATCCGGTGGTGAGGGGGGAGAATTGAAACCCTTCAATTCGAAAGGAACATGAGGGCATTCAGAAAATCTCCAAGATGAGCAAAAGAGGATGGAAACTGATTCTGGTTTCCAAATGAGATCATACTATTGCTTTGTTGAGTGGCTAACCACTTGTAGCAATTTGGACAAGTGTGCCCTGAAGCTCTACAATGATGACAGAAATGCAGCTTCTTCAATTGAGACTTTTTGTTATTAACCTTCTTAGTCCTAGGGTTTCTAGTCTCTTTCTTTTCAAGCTTACAAGGTACTCCTAAAATAGATTTGCCCTTGTCTACATTCTCACTAGTTATATCAGTTTTACATTCATTGTTCTCTGACATTATTAGCAGGTGAGACAAACATGGGAGTACTAGAAGAGGCAATATTAAAAGAAGAGAAATCATACTCCAAACCGGTTCTATCAAAAGCAGATTTTTAAAAGCTAAGCATCTCATCGAGCTTTACACTGAAAGTCCTCTCCAAGTGTGCTCTAACTTGGAGCAATTATGCTTCAAGCTTCTTTGTTCTTTTAGCAAGGAAGTTGCTCTTGAACTGCAAAGCTCTAATGGTTTGATTAGCTTTATCAACCTTTATAGAAAGCTCCTCTTAATCTAGCTCCACATTGCTCAGCTTCTTGGTGGTCAACTTATACAATTTTTTATGCTTCTTGGAAACCTTGTACAACTTAGCATAGGCTATATGGATGTCGTCTTATTCATCCAGTTTCTCAAACTTAGACTCCACCATGTCCTCTTCTTCATCTACCTCTTCGACAATCTCTTCAGAAGGATTCACTATGGCATTGAAGACATTCAAGATTCACTCATCATCATTGTCATCTAACTCATCCTCAGGCTCAGTGTCACTCAAGGTAGCAGTAAATGCCTTGTTTTTCCCAATAGTCTTGAGATATGCTAGACATTCTTGTTTCATGTGTCCAAAAATTTGACATCCAAAGCACTTTGGTCCGAAGGGAATAATGTACTAACCACCATCCTTAGTATCCTTCTTTCCTCTGTCTTGGCTCTTAAATTAAGAAGAACTAGATTACTTTTAGTCTTTATTAAATCCTTTCACATTGGCATTCTTCATAAACTTCTTGAAATGCCTAGTGATGTAAGATTTCATCTTGGAATCTTCATCATCAAAAGACTCATCGGTCTCATTGCTTTTGGTCTTCAGTGCCATGCTCTTACTTTTGCTTACTTTCTCGATCCAAGTTAAACCCAATTCATAGTTTTGCAAGTTGCCAACCTACTTTGTCAAAGGAATTTTTTCAATGTCCTTTGATTCTTCACTGGCAATGATCTTAGCATGGAATCTCTCAGGCAAAGATCTGATTTCCTTTCTTACAACCTTGGATTCAAGAATAATTTCACCAAGATTAAAGGCAGAGTTGACTATGTCCTTCAGCTTGGCATAGAACTCGTCAAACGACTCATCTTCCTCCATCTTAATCTCTTCAAAACTCATAGTAAGCCTTTGAAGTTTTGAATCCATGATAGCCTTAGTCCTTTCATAAGTTGTCTGGAGGATAGTCCATGCTTTTTTGGCAGTTTTAGTAGAGGATATCTGCTTGAACTCCACATTTGTGACCATACTAAATAAAGTATTCAATACTCTGGTGTTGAAGTTTGCCACTTTGATCTTAGCATCATCCCAATCAGCTAGCGCTTCCTTTGGCTTAGTCCAACTAATCTCCATAGCTTGCCACACCTTCTCATCTAAAGACTGCAAGAAAGCTCTCGTGTATACTTTCTAATATACATAGTTAGTGTCATCAAATAAAGGAGGTATAATTAGTGATTATCCTTTATTTATGACAAACAGGGGTCAATGGATCACATAGTAAAATTTAATCATAATCAAAGTGTGTCTGCTCTGATACCACTTAATAGACCAAGAATGTATTGAACGCTTTGGTAAATTAATCAATTAATTAGCCAAGTTAATCAATTAGATTCAATTATATGCAATAAGTGTGATAGTACAAACAAATTACCAAGTTAAATGCAACAGAAAATAAATTTAATACAAGTGATTTGTTTACGAATGGGGAAAACCACCGAGGCAAAACCCCAACAGGTAAATTTAAGGTCATCACTCCCAAGAATCCACTATTATCAAAACAAACAGCTACATGTAAAAGGCATTCTAGTATCTAATACCAACCTACAATTAACCCCTTACCCCAATACCCAATTGGACTTATAATGTAGCGATAATCTCTTATTTCAATGCACGAATCCCAGTACGTAACTAACCAATGATGCATGGATCCCAATACATGACTAACATACCAACTTAAGGAAGATGTTGGCTACAAAATTCTTCAGTTCATCTAACAATGAAGATCAGGAAGTTCCTTGATCACAAAACTCTTGGCGCAAAGACGCAGTAGCTTCTAGAGAAAATATGATGAACTAGGGTAAATTCTATCTCCGGTCACAATTTGCATGCACAATGACTTTGTATTAAGTTGCATCACCTTGCATCATCTTTGACAGCCCTTAAAATAATACTTATATATGTCTAAAGTTGTGAGAAAAGAAACCCTACACAAATACACATGGATATACATGAAATCAGATCTGAAAATCTGAATTTCGTAATTCTCGATAGATTCAGCTTCTGTCAAGCTACTGTCGAGCATCAACATTAAACCTTGATAGATATGATCTGTCGAGCTTTAATGAACAATATTTCTACACTTGTTTCTTGGACAGCTTTGTATGGCTTCAATACTAAACTTGAACTCTTGTTCCTTAAAGTACTAAACCCATCATAAATCTACCAAATTACAAGTGTATTTTGTCAAAGGATTAGCTAATTTACATCACATATGTCTCTAACAAGTTCCACATATGTCGTAACAGTAGGCCAACCCAACATGTATAGTTCTCCAATTTTTTCCATCCCAACCAAAAGAAGGTTTTGATCCCAAATTTGATGACACCAAGATAATTTAACAGCTAGATATGGCTTCTTTCTTTCTTTCTTTTGCCTGCTGCCAAATTCAACATTACAATGCAAATTGGCATCAAAAAACCACATGATTCAAAATAAGATAGGCATCTTACTTTAAGTGAATTATTACGAGAGAATGATTGGTAAACTAGTCCAGATATTCCATTTGCAAGACATGCCCACTAAAACAACGGTGCTTGTAAATGTCGGAATATTCATAATCTAGATACTCTCATCAGTCATATTGCACGCAAGTACTCAAGACAGATTTAACCTTACATTGTTTAAAGCCAAAAGCCTGCCAGTTTTGGGGCGATCACAACAACCATGGTTGTCAAGACTAACTTCATAAGGTTCTTCATTCACAGTATGCATGGCTTCCATGCATGCTTTTATCCCTACAAAGCCAGCGTTTCAAGTTGCGTCAACAACTAATCATTTAAATGAATAATAGGTACACAAAGAAACAAGAAAACGCATGAGATACCAATAATATTTTTTTTAATGACAGATTTCCATTTTATTCATATAATATTACTCCATTTCTCAATGTGATATACAAGTCTTTCCCCCGCCCCAAAAAAAGATAAATAAAGAAAAGAAAATAACCTTGCTGCTTTAAAGGAGCCAGCACAAATGAAAAATGCAGACTAGAAACTAATTTATTCAGTCTCGTACTCAATAAAACCAAAGAAAAGCAAAAGTGATCAACACAATCAATGGCAACCAATAACGTTAAAGCCATAGGAATTAACTTACAGTCAATTTTAAGAATCCATCTCCCATTCAAAATGGCCATTAGAACTTTTAGTGTCCTGGTGCACGCACCCTGTGCATCTGTGGCTGCAATCACGTGTGTTACATTCGGTTTCCAGAACTTGGTCACAGTTGCACCACACATGCTCGCAAACTTGACCACAAGAATCTGCATAGGAAAATATTATTATTATTTGTTAAGAAAAGGGATGAGAAGAAGTTTATCAAGAATGGCTCAGGTTCAAGCAAGGTAAGACTCAGCAAGTGCAAGAAATTGAAGAAGGAACGAAATGACATGAAGTCAATGAAGCTGAAGCACAAGCAAGGTCTAAACAACAACAAAAGCTTTGAAGGAAGAGAGAAGGCTTGCAATGAAATGTCAGTGTTTTGGATTAAACAGTTAAACAAACGGCTTGTAGTCTTGAGAAGTTAAGTGAGGCATGTGAGTATCACGTGAGAATAATTGTATTTGGTTAGGTTTAGGACACTTGCCGTAAGCTTATTGGATCCGTATTTAGTGGGTAGTTAGTTAGTTTCCCGCTTTTTCTTTGGAAAGTTAGTTGCACTGTTTTGGTTGTATATAAACATAGAGCATGTACACTATAGAGCAATTTTTCATTTTCTCAAATTTTAGAGTAAAGAAAGTTTTCTCTCAATTTGAGTTCTTCTAGTTTTCTCTAGAATCATCTTCTAGTTTCCAGGTTTTCACATGGTATCAGAGCATTAGCAAGATCAACTCAAATTGTTCTTCTCTTTCCTTTTGCTTGAATTCTCTGAAATTCCTCTTGTTTTCTTTCAAGTTTTGAAGCTCCAACAATGGTGTCTACTGAAGAAGCTTCGAATAATAAATCTTCTTTTGCTATGAATGAAGATTTTGTCAATCCATTATTTCTTAGTAGCAGTGATAACAATACAGTTCAATTGGTGTCTAAGAGATTGATTGGAGGAAAGAACTATTTTCCATGGGTGAGATCAATAATCATTTCACTCACTGCTAAACACAAGATTGGATTTATCGATGGTACATTTCTAGTACTAGATCCAGATTCTCCATAATTCATCTTGTGGACACGATGCAACATGATAGTTCTGAGTTGGATCATCAATTCTATCTCACCTAGAATTGGTTCTAGCATTATGTATACTAATAATGCTAGAGCAATTTGGCTTGATTTGCGTTACAGGTTCTTTCAGAAAAGTGGACCTAGAATTTTTGAGCTTCAAAATGAATCTGCTTATCTGTGCAAGGCCAATTTTCTGTGGAGGAATACTATACCAAATTCAAGGCTTTGGTTAATGAGTTGGCCAATTACCAATCAATTCCTCACTACAAGTGTCCTTGCACTTATGGAGCTCAAAAAACCACTTCAAATCTTGGTGATCGTGATCAAGTAATGAGATTGTTGATGCAATTGAATGATTCCTATTCAGCAATTATAGGTCAGATTCTACTTTGTGAGCCTCTACCTAACATCAACAAGGTACTTTCCTTGATCTTGCAAGAAAAGAAGCAAAGAAGTTTCAAGAATGGAGATTTCAATGGTTCTGCTATGGCTCATCCCATTAAAGCTACTACATTATAATCTAATGTCAACTCTAGATGTAAGAAAAATCATGGTGGAAAGGGCAATTCCAAGAAGAAGGACCAATTTGTACCTACTGTGGTAAAATTGGCCATATAGCAGACAAGTGCTATAGGCTTCATGGTTTTCCTCCAGGATTTAAGTTCAAGAACAAGTCCTTGGCAAATCAAGTTTCTTGCTTGCTTGGCCTTTTGTTCATCTTCTTTCTTGCTTCCAAATTCCACTATTTTCAATGCTAGAGTGGTAAATAGGTCTACTTTTACAAACACGGATTGGATCATTGACAGAGGAGCCACTGATCACATGGTTCTTTCCATTTTTGTGTTTAGCTCTATTACTTGTGTGTCCAATACCTATGTTTACTTACCTAATGGTGAAAGGGCTTTGGTGACTCATGTAGGGACTGTTCATCTCATAGAAAAATTGATACTCACTGATGTGTTGTGTTTCCATCTTTTACCTTTAATCTCATTTCTGTTAGTGATCTTAATAAATCCTTGACTTGTTGCCTTATCTTTCCTGGTTCATTTTGCTTTATTTAGGATCTTGCTCTTTGGAGCACGATTGGTCTGGGTAGAGAGCAAAATGGACTTTATTTGTTAGACAACAAGTTCAAGATGTTATCTTCAGTTCCAGCTCCTTCTTCTTTATGTCAATCTATTTGTACTCAGTCAAATTTATGGCATTTTCGTTTAGGGCATCCTTCAAGTGGTAAGCAAAAATATTTTTGATGAAAGACTTCTTTAAATCCAAGGGCATTATTCATCATTTAAGTTGTGTTAGGACACCTCAACAAAAAAATATTGTAGAAAGAAAACACCAGCATATATTGAATGTTGCAAGAGCACTTAGATTTCAATCCAATGTTCCTTTGGAATATTGGGGACACTGTGTTCTTACAGCAATGTACCTTATAAATAGAAGCCCATCTTCAGTCCTTTCTAACAAAACTCCCTATGAGGTTTTATTTGGACAACTTCCTTCCTTTTCACATCTAAGGGTTTTTGGTTGTCTTTGCTATGTTTCCACTTTACATCATAACAAAAACAAGTTTTCACCAGGAGCCACTAAGTGTGTTTTCTTGGGATATCCCTTTGGAATCAAAGGTTACAAGGTTATGGATCTTAACACACATTCAATTTTTGTTTCTAGAGATGTTTAGTTTCATGAGTTAATCTTCCCTTTTCAATCTCCAAATTCCACATTTCCTTCCCCATCTACCAATCCTGACACTACCCTGCCTGTTTTACCAACTCCTTTGGATGATGATCATACCAATCTTCTTCCTATACCTCATGAGATTCCAAATAGTATTCCTATCACACCCTATTGATACCGTATTTTGTCTACCCTTGATTTGCGTGTCAGACCTGAGAAACCCAAAAAATATCATTTTCTCTCCATGGGGCCGCGAGAACATCTAGAATGACATGGCACAACCTATTCAGACATTGGAGCACCCAAAGTGCTTTTTTCAACTAAAATGACCAAAATTCCCCTAGTCAACCTAGGGTTAACCGAAGGTCAAACAAGGTTAAAATCCACACAAAATAACACTTTTCATAGTTTTTCAACAAACCCGAGCTTCTCGAAGATTTCTAGTCACTTTGATCAAGTTTGACCCGAAGTTGAATTCGGGTGGGCCCAAAATCCCTAATTTTGATATGGCTATCGGAACAAATTGAAACTAATGTCATTGCAAAGATTATAAAATTCTCATTCCAATGACTATTCATGGGTCAAAATCGGAGTTAGAATGGCAGAGATATCACGAAAACCGGGTTAACTCACTCATTGATGCATCGCTAACTTTCCGAAGCCATAACTTTTGATCCGACTGTTAGAGTTTTGAGTTCCATACCTTTTTAGAAACTGAAAATCAAGATCTTTCCAAGAGTGTCAATATCGGCAGCTGGTCTCCGCCTCAAAAAACATGCCAGGGCTATAAATAGCCCTAAGCACCCCTCGGACCTAAAAAGGGATGGTTTTTCTGGGTTTTTGCTCTCTACCTGGATGATTTCTGAACTTTTCTCCTCTCTTCCAAATACAAAAAGCACATCAAAGACTCTAGATTCTTCCTTCTTCACCAAAAATACAAGCTATTGTTCTTATACCCAATCTTCTTCTCCTTGGTTCTACATCTTGGATTTGGGGTTTAGGGGTGTGGATGTAGCTTTCTAGCTACTATCCACACCCCTAACTTTCTAAATCTTTTCCTAGCATTTATCTTGCTCTTTTTTGCTTGAATAATATGATTTGTTGCTTTCCTAGCATGTTACTTGCTTTATTTGTGTTTCTAGCCTAAATAACCATGCTTTTTACGCTTTTTGCCATGTTTCATGCTTAGATCTATATCCTTACATGCTTATATGTTTAGATCTACCTGCTTTAGGTTTTATGCCATGTATTCCTATGTTTTGTGCCTCTTTTTGTTCTAGGTTGATGTTAGGGTTACATGCTCACATGCTTGTATAATGTTGTTAGCTATGCCATGCTTGGATCTATGTGTCTATGTGTTTATTTCCATGCTATATGGTTAGATCCTTGTCTTCACATGCTTATATGCTTGGATTCATGTTCTTCCATGTTTATGTGCTAAGTTTCTACATGTTTACATGTATGTTTCTATGCCCATATGTCTATATCTATGTTTTCACATGCCTATGTGCTTGGATCTATGTTTTTTATATGCTTTATGCTATCTTTTATGTGCTTGTGCGTTCCATGCCATGTTTGTGTGCCTAGACCTAGGCTATGTTTATCATGCCATGTGCTATTGTAGCCCTTTTGTCGCTTTGTGTTTCTTTCTTGTGTTTTGGCCAGATGGTCGGGACCTGATCTAGACCCTATGGTCTTTGTCATTACCCTTACACCTTGGCCCACATCAAAGGGTTTGAATCACCCCTATCTGCATGTCTATGCTTCCTGCTCCTATGCTTTATGCTTGTGTTATCCTTTCTAGTTCAAGACTTTGCCATGCTTGACGTCCTTATCGGGTTTATGGTTGTGTGGTTATGTCCGACTCCCATGAGGCCTTGTTTGGATGTAACCATTTGGGATGCATTGCCACGATGTCGGTTGCTTCGTGCACAACTTTCCCCCTTTCCGCTCCATGCAATGATATGCTTACCATGCATGTTTGTGCCACCCGTCGGATTTCTTTGCATTTTTACACGCTTGCTTACATGTCCATGCATGAGTCTTGCTTGCTAGTGTGTCGTCCATGCCTCAACGCAATGAAGTTATGGGCATTCGATCCAAACCTACATTTGTCTCTCACGGACACCACCTTTCGTTTTCTTTTTTGCTTGTTTGCCTTCTCGCTTGTTTGCTTGCTTTCTTGTTTCTTTGCTTGCCATGTTTATCATGCTTATCAGCTTTATGCCTCTTCCATATGTTCTTTGCAACTTTTCCTTCCATTGCTTGTCTGCTGGTTTCTTGTCTTTACCTTTGCATGTACACACATAGAGCGAGGACGCATGGAGCTAGGACATGGTCTCCCAAGCGTAAGCAAAAAGGGCAAGGATGCAAGCATGTCAATATAAGCCAAGTGGCTATGTTCAGTAGTTTTAGGGGTCTAGCCCCTCCCATTTGGTTATGTACTCTTTTAAGACCCCTTCCTTCCTCCTTCCTTTCTCTCTTAGATGGGTTGTATTAGGTATATCATGTCATGTACCATTCGTCCTCATTTCTAGAGTATGGCGACCCCTGTTTATTTTTTTGCACCTGTATTTTGGGCCATGTTTTAGGAATGTAGGCATTTACTTTCCAATTCTTTGTGATAGTATTTTGCATAATATATGTATATATGTACCTACTCACCCTTTTTGCAATGTGATTGTCATAGTCCATGTCACTTAAGGCAAAGTGATGCCTAATTTCCACCACAAAAGTAAGGTGATATGTCACTAGATTTTTGCCGTAGAAGTCTAGTACTTTGCTGAATGCTTTAGGAAAGCATAGATTAGGACCACACCCATTCAAAAGCCAAACTTCAAAGCCCTCATGCATGCAAAGCCCTGAAAGCCAATGCCAAAATCTTGTTTTTTACTACCAATTTTCGAAAAATTAAGGTTTTATAAAAACAAATGATTGTCCTTGGACAGGCACTGTAGGGTGCCTAACACCTTTCCCATATGTAACCAAACTTCCAAACCTAAGAATCAAGATTTTTTTCCATACCCATTAGATAAGGAAAAATGCCCCTTTTCTTAACCTAGGATCGGTAATAAAATTAACTAGAAACAGGTGACCAATCACACCTCAGGAAAATCCAATGATTGGTGGCGACCCCACTTACCTTTAGTAACCCCTTAAAATTTGGCCCAGATTCTTGCCATAATGCCAAATGTAAACCTACCCTCCTCTACCGAGAGAGAGAGAGAGCACCCAAAACTCCGCACGAATCACACGTGCACATCATACCACCATCAAGGGGGCCCTCCAACGAGACCCCACATGCATGGGAGCTGTCGCCACGGTAGGTGGTTGAATGAGGGCCTGCGACGACGGCGACGATTTTTCCACCCCATTCCGATCGAGGTCGGGCGTCGATAGACCCATTGCAGATTATTCTAATTCGGCAAAACCTTCCCTTCTTCCACCCACTGATCCCACTCCTGATAAACCCATCTCTTCTGATTCCCCTTCTCTTCCCTTGAGGATGTCCATTAGAATCCATAAGGCCCCTTCTTACTTACAAGATTATACCTGTAATTTGCTTGTTAGTAAGCCTTCCCCAAGTGCTCCTTGTGATACCAATCAATGCATTTCTTATGCCAACATAAGCACTTCCCACAAAGGTTTTGTATCTGCTACAAGTGCTAAGATTGAGCCAGAATTTTTCCATCAAGTAAATGGTTCAAAGGCTTGGCAACAGGCTATGGATAAGGAACTTTCTGCCTTGGAGCTAAACCATACTTAGGATGTTGTGCCTTTACCTAGTGGAAAGACACCTATAAGGTGCGAATGGGTTTATAGAATAAAATACAACCCAGATAGTTTAGTTGAAAGATACAAAGCACGATTAGCAACTAAAGGGTATACTTAGTAGGAGGGGTTAGACTACTCAGAAAATTTTTCCCCAATTGCCAAATTTGTCATAGTCAGGGTACATTTGTGCATTGCTACTGTGAAAGGTTGGGGTTTGATAGGCCAAGAATGTATTGACTTCTTGTGATGAATTAACCAATTAATTAGCCAAGTTAATTAATTAATTCAATTAACATGCAATACGCGTGGTAGCATAAACAAATCACCAACTAAGTTAATATGAAGCGGAAAATAAAGTTGACACGGTGATTTGTTTACGAATGGGGAAAACCTCCAAGGCAAAAACCCTACTGGGTGATTTTAAAGTCACCACTCCCAAGAATCCACTATTATCACAACAAGCGGTTACAAGTAAAGGAATCCTAGTACTTTATACCAACCTACAATTAAACCCTTACCCCAATACCCAATTGAACTTGTTCTATAATGACAATCTTTCCTTTTAATGTACTGCTCCCAGTACATGACTAACCAATCAATGCACAGATCTAGATACGTGACTAACCACTAACTTGTGAAGGATGTTGGCTGCAAAGTTTTTCAGTTTATTAACACGATGAAGATCATGAAGCTCCTTAGTTACAAAACCCTACGATGTACAAATACAACAACTTCTTGAAGAAAAGATGAACTAGGGCAAATTGTCTCCGGTCACAATATGCTTGTAAAAAACCTTTGCGTCAAGTCACACTTACTTCATTAGCTATGACGACCCTTAAAATAATCCTTATATATGTTTAGGATTGTAAGAAAAGAAACCTAAACATGTATACACAAATTGGAGTGAAATCAGAACTGAAAATCTGATTTTCTTAAATCTTGATAGATAGGGTATCTATCGAGTAGTAGCTTTAAAATCTAGCACTTATTTACTTGATTCTTAGACAGATTTGCATGACTTTAATACTTGGACTTGAAACCTTGTTCCTTGAAGTATTAAATACATCCTAGATCTACCCAGCTACAAGTAAAATGCGTTTCATCAAAGGATTAGCCAATTCTACATTGACATATGTTCCTAACATGATTCACATATGTCCTAACAATCTCCCCTTTTAGCAATCTAGGACAAAACCACAATAAACAAATGAACATATGAGAGAAGTCATAAATCACTCAACTCATACTCACTTGTTGAATACAATAAAATCTATCATAACACAAACTCTTGAAAAACTTTGCAAGAAGAGAGTTCATGGCAAGAAAGACTTTGATAACCTGTATTTCTAAAAAACTTTAAACAAAATTCATCACGGTATCTTAGTGTGAAATAGAAATAAAAGATTGCATACAATATATAAGAAGCATGTGCATAAAGAAAGAAAAGAAACAACATATGAAGAGATAGGTGAAACTGTAATAACAACCTCAATATATATATCAACATAAGTACAAGGTTTGCTATCATAATTTGTGAATAAATGTATCTAAACAGTAAAGAAAGAAAAGATACAAAAAGTCCTCACTACATCCCTCATAAAAAGAAAAACACTCCCCCAAACAAAAATATCTATCTCCTATACTAACTTTTCCCGTAAGAACATGACTACTCACATACCCAAATCTACTCCCCCTTTTTATCACAAATGACAAAGGGGAAGTAACTCAAGCAATCATCTCGTTGTAACCAGAAAAGCTAGCATCCTCATCCTCATCATCATTGTTGTCATCAGAATCACCATCACCGTCCTCGTCCTCAAATGCCTCTGGAGAAGGAGAGGGAGACACCATGAAGCCACCAAGGCGAGCCTACCGTCGGGCAATACGGCCGACATAGGTATTCACCTGACACAACTCATCACTAAGTGGGTCAAGGCGAGCATCCATGTGTAAAAGCTGCGCCATGACTACCTCGAGTGTCACACCACCTACCAATGAAGAAGGAATGGATGTTGATGGAGCGAAAGAAGCTGGAGGAGTCGCCATCTCAGTCCATGGCCGCTTCGGTCAAAGCTGGGCCTTACTCTGTCTAATGATAACAGCATCTGTGGCACACATAGCAGAAAAATGTATAGACTCAGGATAGGAGACAGAAAAATGGCGAAGAATCCGCGTGATAGCCGAAGGGAAAATGAGCTTATCACGGGTCGCCATATCCCTATAGACATCTATAAGGGAGAGTATGAAGTGAAAGGAAAAATCAATGGTAAGTCCCTCAAGAAGGGATAACAAAAATCGAGCACAAGGCTTAGTGATAGAGTTATTGTGAGACAAAGGATGAAGAAGGAATGTCATCACCATGTTAAGGTACCTCAGACCTTTTGCAAAGTTTGAGCAATGGGTGTTTTGACGGTCACCCCAAGATGAAGGTGTTTCACAGAAGCGAGACAAGAGTTTGTTTTTAGACATAGTCCTAAGATGCTCACAGCCGAGGTAGTCAGCAAACTCTACCCTCGGTTCGTGTAACACCTCAGATATAAGATTCGGAATGACTACAATGCACATACCTCGAACGTGATTGATAAACTGAGGTACAGAATAATTAAATTCGTGCATATTGGAGTAAAAATCTTGTATGATCATGGAGGGACAAGTGACCGGGATGCCACACAGTGACTTCCAACCCCTACTGTAGATGACAGTGGGAAGGTCAGTATCAAAAAAGTCTGATAGAACAACTTGGCAATCCAAATGAATGCCGCATCGTGAAAAGTTCTTCGAAAAGTCCTTACAAGCTTTATCATCATGGAACTGGACATGGGTGGGGGTAGTATTAGCAAATGGAGAAGAAGAAGATGCCCCGGAATGAAGTGGATTTTGGGACGGAATGGATTTTCGTTTAGGTGCCATAGAGCAACTAACTGAGAGAGAGAGAGAGAGAGAGAGAGAGAAAAGCACCAATACATTTAATTTCAATAAGATAAAAAAAAATGGTATGTATGCATGAAGCATGCATGAACATGTGACATGCAAAAGTAAAAACATTATGGGCTTGGCCCAATCCAATCCTACCAGCACACATCATTTCAACATAGTAAGCACACATCTAATGATGTGCATGAAATATATACAATAAATTACTCACATATCAACATATTTAGCCTTACTTTTATGTTTTTTTATGACTGATTATATAATATCTTTGTGTTGTTGGTAACAAGGGCTTTACATGCAAAGTGGGGCTAGGCCAATTGAATCAAGCCAACTTACATCCAGCTAGGCATGAATTCAAGAGAAGACCAACCTAATTAAATTTAAGTCCAACTGGAGTAAGGAATCAAAGGAAATTTGCACCAAATTCAAGTCGAATTCGGATTAGGATTTCAGCCTAAACATCAGTTAGTATTTTTAGTATAACTTTCGGCTCAAATGTCCAATCGAGATGATTCAAGTTGGGCTTGAAAGTTAACTTAAAGGGCTACAACTTTTTAGTTTACCAAAATCCCTAATTCTGACATTAAATGGGCCAAAATAGTCGGTTAAGTGGAACCTAAAAATCTGAGATTTTCTCTAAACGAGAATTCAACTTGTAATAGGATTCCTTGACCTATTTAAAGGTTCTTTAGGGAAAAATTCAAGATGGAGGCTAGTGCTAGGGATGGGGGTTGAACATACTTTGGTTTTCTTTCGTAACAGTTAGTTTTATTTTATTTGTTTAGTTTAATGCTTAGTATTGTATTTTTGTGTTTTCTTTTAATTACCATGAGTAGCTAAATTTATAATTAGGGTTGAGGATGAAACCTTGTTAAGGATTATCAGTAATATTTATGTAATTTGATTTTTCCCACAATAATTGTTCTTTAATGATTTAAATTGTTCTTGCTTCATATCAATTGACTAAGATAGGATTCTAAATATGAGTTTGATCATGTTTTTCTCATTATTTAGGATTTTTCTTAATTAATTGAATGCTTGGTTTATTAATTATTGATTATAAAATTGGATATCGTTTGTAATTTGTCTGCCAATGGATACAATTTATTATTTGATTTTTAGAATTTGATATATATTGTGATTTGTTTGGCTACGGATACAATTGATAATTTGGTTTTATACTTAAGAAGTAAAGAAGAACATGCTTTAGATTTTTAAACATAAGTTTTAATGATAATACTTTCCATGATAACAAGATTGATTTCTAGATTATCATGCAGGAGTTGGGAAAAATTAATGATCGTAAATATATGCTGATATGAATTAACAAGGCGGATTCCAAAACCTTAATTTCTTTCTCTTGATTGTTTACATCTTTTTATTGCTTTATATCTTTTGCTTAGTTTAACCATTTGCTTAATTTTATTATTTGCTTAGTTTATTTAATTTCAAAACAACCAATTTTTATTCAACTAGATTAGGATTAATTTGGTTAAGATTTGATTTAATTTTCCTACATTCATTCAAGTCCCTATGGGTTCGATCTCATTCTTGTCAAACTATACTTCGGTATGATTCGTACACTTGCGAGTACTTTAAAATTTCACAACATCTAAAATGCATGAATAATTGTTAAAATGCAAATGTGATGCAATGCATGATCATTTAAACTCATTTAAACAAAACCCATCCCAAAAAGTTCACAAAAACTTCATCAATTTTGAAAAACTACAAAAATTTTCAAAAACCCCAAAAAGTTAGGTTAAAAAGATGAAATGCATGATTTAATGAGAGAAATAGAATCATACTGAAGGAAGAAATCTCTCTTAAGGCCAAAAATGAGTAGGGAAGATGAAGAGAGTGATTTGGAAGTGGTTGGGAAAGGGAGTGATGGTTTTCTATCAAGAGAGATTGGATAAAATGAGAGAAAAGATCGCACTGAGACACATATAGAAAATACGAAGCTCGATGGATGAAGAGGTATTGAGAGGTGCCAAGCTTTAAATTTTCGCCAGATGGAGCTATCGAGAGGTGTCCACAACAATTTGACCTCGATGGATCGAGAAGCTATCGAGAATCTATCGAGTATACAAAAACTTCCTTGATGGATCGATAAACAGTCAAGCAGCTATCGAGACCAGTTCAAAAAAAATTCGATGGATCAAAATCGCAATAACAGTTATCAAGAAAAGGAAGCTCAAGAGGCTCGATAGATAGCCTAGCTGTCGAGATTGCTCAAAAACAGTTTTTCAAAAAAGAGAAAAATACAGACATGAATGCAATCAAGCATGCTACTCAACCGAAGATCCAAACAACTTTTTAAACGGTCAAAAATATCTCTTAACAAGAAATATGTCAAGCATTTAGATCCAAAACACACACAAACACACTAAACAAATCTAACCAATTTTATATTTTTTAAACAAGTGAAGACAGTTTAGTAAGCACACATTAACACATGTTATCCTTGTGATGGCCAAATCACATTGTACCTGCACATGTATCAAGAGTAACAAAGAATATTGTGTGTTATGTGTGAAAAATATCTCAAGATTGGATAAGTGTCTACATGTTATGATGATTTGAGATATGAGAAAATCACTTTACTCACACACAATCATAACTACTTGATGGGGACTATCACCTTCGAGGTGCATTCTATAACTCTCACATCTCCTAGAAGACATGCTTGCAATCATATATAAAGCATTTTGATTCTTTTTGCTTTTATTTATTTATTTATTGCATTTTTTTAAGCAAACCATGCATGGACATATAAGAGCGAGAAAAGAAATACCCAATTATGTTAAGCTTTTGACATTGCACTTTGCTATGCCAAAACAAACATATGTCATTTCATAATTGGCGGGCAACAGTGGTGAGATGGTTATTTATACCTTTTTCTTAGGATTTTCTAGTCATTCTCATCAAAAAGAGTAATACGAGTGTTAAGTACAAGAGATTATTTAATCTTAATTATCACAAAAAGGAGCCACAAAGCTCACTTGCTTAGTTGTGCATAAAGATGCTCATTTAAGCTACAAAAGATACAAAGTTTAAAAAACTTTGTTTCAATGGCCATCCAAAATACACAAGTACCAGTGTACACAAAACACACACTGTTTTTGTATTTTTCTGATTTTCAAAAAAAAATTATTTTTATGAAAAAATAAATAAATAAACAAAAACATGTTAAGCAAATCAAGGCATAAAACTAGACTGATTCAAAACAAGAAGGAAAACACATAAGTAATGCATACTTAAAAACGAGAGAGAGAGAGAGAGAGAGAGAGAGAGAGAGAGAGAGAGAGAGAGGTGACTAAATCACTTGGATCCTTTTTCCTTCCACACCTTGGAAGAACCTTTTCGTTTGGCAAACCCTTGATCCTGCAGTGAGGGGGAAGAATTGAAATCGTTCAAGTTCGAAAGGAACATGAAGGCTTTGAGTAGATCTCCAAGAGGAGCAAAAGAGGATGGAAACTATTTCTGGTTTCCCGATGAGATCATACTGTTGCTTTGTTGAGTAGCTAACCACTTATAGCAATTTGGTCAAGTATGTCTAGTTGCTCCACAGTGATGACAGAGATGCTGCTTCTTCTGTTTAGTTTTTTTAGTGTTTCCCTTCTCAGTCCTAGGGTTTTCAATCTCTTTCTTATTAAGCTTCGGGGTTATTCCTAAGATAGATTTACCCTTGTTTATGTTCTCACTAGCTAAAACTATTTTCACATCATTGTTCTCATATTCTACATTATTAGCAGGTGAAACAAAAATAATAGTACTAGTAGAAGCAATACTAGGAGAAGAGAAATCATACCCTAAACTGATTTGATCAAAAGCAGATTTCTGAAGACTAAGCATTTCGTCAAGCTTTGCACTTGAAGTCCTCTCTAGTTAAGCTCTGACTTGAAACAATTCTACCTCAAGCTTCTTGGTCTTCTTAGCCAAGAAATTGTTCTCAAATCGCAGTGCTCCAATGGTCCAATTGGCTTCATCAAACTTTGTGAAAAGCTCTTCTCGATCAAGTTCCACATCGCTCAGCTTCTTAGTGGCCAGCCTATATAATTTTTCATGCTTCTTAAAAATCTTATACAACTTTTCATAGGCTATATGGATATCATCTTAATCGTCCATTTTCTCGAACTTAGAATCCACCAAGTCCTCTTCATCATCTATGGTTTTTGAACCCCTATCAGTAGGATCAACTGTAGCAGTAAAGGCATTCAGGATTCCATCATCCTCATTGTTCGAATTATCCTCAAGCTTAGTGTCACTCAAAGTAGCAGCAAGGGCCTTGCTATTCCCAATAGTCTTGAGATAAGTTGGGCACTCTTGTTTCATGTGTCTGAAGCCATGACACCTAAAACACTTAGGTCCAGAGGGAACAATGTACTGACCGCCTTCCTTAGCAACCTTCTTTCCTCTGTCTTGGTTCTTAAACTATGACGTACTAGACTACTACTACTTGCAATCTTTGTCAAATCCTTTGGCATTGGCATTCTTCATAAACTTTTTGAATTGCCTTGTAATGTAGGATTTCACTTTAGAATCTTCATCGTCTGAAAACTCATTTGTGTCACTACTCTTGACGTTCAGTGCCATGCTCTTACCCTTATATGATTTCTCAATCCTTGTCAAACCCAACTCATAGGTCTGCAGATTGCCAACCAGCTCTGTCAAAGGAATTTTTTTAATATCGTTTCATTCCTCAATTACGGTGATCTTGGCATGAAATCTCTCGGGTAGAGATTTGAGTACCTTTCTAACAATCTTGGGTTTGAGAATGGTTACCCCAAGATTAAAGGCTGAGTTCACTATGTCCTTGAGCTTGACATAGAACTCATCGAACAACTCATCCTCCTCCATCTTGATCTCTTCAAAGCTTGTAGTAAGCCTCTGAAGTTTCAAATCCTTGACAGCCTTGGTTCCTTCATAGGTTGTCTAGAGGATGGTCTATGCCTCATTTGCAGTTTCAGTAGAGGATATCTTCTTGAACTCCTCATTCGTGACAGCACTAAATAAAGCATTCAATGTCCTGCTGTTGAAATTAGCCATCTTGATCTTAGCATCGACCCAATCAGTCGGCACTTCCTTTGGCTTGGTCCAGCCTATCCTAACTACTTGCCACACTTTTTAATCTAATGACTGCAATAAAACTCTCATGCATACTTTCCAGTATGTATAGTTAGTGCCATCAAATAAAGGAGGTGCAATTAAAGATTGTCCTTTATCCATGACAACATGGGTCAATGGATCACACAGTAAATATTAACCCTAATTAGAGTATGCCTACTCATACCACTTGATAGGCCTAGAATATATTGACCCCTTATGATGAATTAACAAATTAATTAGCCAAGTTAATTAATTAATTCAATTAGCATGCAATACGTCACCAACTAAGTTAATATGTAGCAGAAAATAAAGTTGACATGGTGATTTGTTTACGAATGAGGAAAACCTCCAAGGCAAAAACCCCACCAAGTGATTTTAAGGTCGCCACTCTCAAGAATCCACTATTATCACAACAAACGGTTACAAGTAAAGGAATCTCAGTACCTTATACCAACCTACAGTTGAATCCTTACCCTAATACCCAATTAGACTTGTTTTGTAGTGACAATCTCTCCTTTTAATGCACGGTTCCTAGTACGTGACTAACCTATCAATGCATGAATCCAAGTACGTGACTAACTACCAACTTAAGAAGGATGTTGGCCGCAAAGTTCTTCAGTTCATCAACACAATAAAGATCACGAAGCTCCTTTGTTACAAAACCCTACGGAGTACAAATACAGCAGCTTCTTGGAGAGAAAGATGAACTAAGGCATATTGTTTCTAGTCACAATATGCTTATGAAAAAGGTTCGCATCAAGTTGCACTTACTTGCATTAGCTGTGACGACTCTTAAAATAATCCTTATATATGTTTAGGATTGTAATAAAAGATAGCCTAAACATGTATACACAGATTGGAGTGAAATCAGAATTGAAAATCTAATTTTCTTAAATCTTGATAGATAGGGTATCTGTTGAGTAGCTGTCGAGCATCAGGCAAAAGCTACCTTTTAAATCTCGATAAATGCTATCTGTTGAGTTAGCTGTCAAGCTTTAAAATCCAGCACTTCTTTACTTGATTCTTGAACAGATTTGCATCGCTTTAACACTTGGACTTGAAATCTTGTTCCTCGAAGTATTAAACACATTCTAGATCTACCCAATTACAAGTAAAGTGCATTTTGTCAAAGGATTAGCCAATTCTAAATTGACATATGTTCCTAACATGATTCACATATGTCCTAACATGGTTTACATCAATTAAATGTCAATAATGCTTTCTTATATGGTGAATTGCATGAGGAAGAATACATGACTTTGCCACAGGGATTTCACAGCAAGGGGGACTATATTGCATTTGCATTTGGTAATGGTAGACCACTTGTTTCTAAATTGAGGAAATCTTTATATGGCTTGAAGCAAGCTAGTAGACAATGGCATGCCAAGCTATCTGCTACCATCACAGGACTTGGTTTTGTCCAATCTAAATCAGATTATGCACTTTTTGTTCATTCTAAAGGATCTTGTTTTACAGCCATTTTGGTATATGTTGATGATATTTTGATTACAAGGAAGGATTCTAAGTGTGTTACAGATTTGAAGCATCTTCTTGATACTAAATTTGGTATAAAGGATTTGGGTTCTCTAAAGTACTTCTTTGGACTTGAGGTAACTAGAAGTGTTAAGGGCATTAGTCTCAACCAAAGGAAATATGCTTTTGAAGTTTTACAAGATTCTAGTATGCTAGGGTGCAAACCAATGAAAACTCCTATGGAGCAGCATCTCAAATTGTCTAAGGATGAAGGTGCCTTGATTAAGGAGCCTTCTTTGTATAGAAGGTTGATAAGAAGATTAATGTATCTAACATTGATCAGGCCTGACATATGCTATGTAGTTAATAGGTTGAGCCAATTTTTAAGTGCACCTAGGCAACCTCACATGTTGGCTGCACAAAGGGTGTTTCTAGATCTTCAGCAGAAGCTAAGTATAGAGCTATGGCATCAACCTGTTGTGAGATTACTTGATTGTTTTACTTGCTTGAAGATTTCAGAATTCAACATATTAAGGCAGCACTCATGTATTGTGATAACAAGGCAGCATTACACATTGCTGCAAATCCTGTTTTTCATAAAAGAATAAAGCATATTGAAGTGGATTTCCATTTGATTAGAGAAAAAATACAAGTAGGAATGATTATGACCTTTCATGTGAGGACTGATCTTCAGTTGGCAGATATCTTTACCAAAGTTCTTCGGTCACCTGCTTTCATGAATCTAGTGAGCAGATTGGGTTTGATAAATTTTTTTCAGTACAAGCATACATTATCCTAAACCATTCCAAGACTCATTAGTTGTGCCTACTTCAGAAGCAGCTCTGGTCATAAGGGGGACTGTTAAGAAAAGGGACGAGAAGAAGTTTATCAAGAATGGTTCAGCTTCAAGCAAGAAAAGACTCAGCAAGTGCAAGAAATTGAAGAAGGAATGAAATGGCATGAAGTCAGTGAAGTTGAAGCACAAGCAAGGTCTAAACGACAACAAAAGCTTTGAAGGAAGAGAGAAGGCTTGTAATGAAACGGTAACGTTTTGGATTAAACAGTTAAACAAACTACTTGTAGTCTTGAGAAGTTAAGTGAGGCATGTAAGTATCACGTGAGAATAATTGTATTTAGTTAGGATTAGGACACTTGTCGTAAGCTTATTGGATCTGTGTTTAGTGGATAGTTAGTTAGCTTCCCGTTTTTTCTTTAGAATTACTCTATTTTGGTTGTATATAAATGCAAAGCATGTCCATTGTAGAGCAATTTTTCATTTTCTCAATTTTCAGAGTAAAGAAAGTTTTCTCTCACTTTGAGTTCTTCCAGTTTTCTCTAGAATCGTCTTCTAGTTTCCAGGTTCTCACATTATTATTTTTTTTTTTTAAAAGCTAAAGCATATGACCTGATTAATTACAAACAAGATAATTCACCGCACATACTTTTATGGATTTCCAACTTCCCAACCACATAGAGGCTAATTGATACTACTTAGTGTGGGACCACGTCAAAATAAACCTAGTAAAGTATATATTTTGTTAGAATCTTTGAACCCAGTTGCTTCAGTGTAACAATTCCAATTTAACATGACAACTCCCGATTCTCCAAAAAAAATAAAAGAGTGAGAGAGACTACTCCCAACTCCCGATTCTGTTTGAACTAACCCTCTCTTCTGTGGATAGAGCAGATCCACATAAAACCCATTCTTTAGCTCCTGCTGATGGAGCTTCCCAAGCGTTGGACTGCTAGGGGCTCTGCATTTAGAATGGCAGAAAATGGGAGATAAAGCATATGTCATACAACCAATTGTACGGTAACTAACATACACAAGATACAATCATAAAACAATTACCAAACATTATTTATTTATATATTGGGTTTCTCCGCAGTCATCCTAAACCAAACATTTACCTTAAAACTCTCCCACGATAATGATGAAAAGTGTCATTTTTTCATTAAACATAACCTAATCCTACTGAATGCCAAAGTGAGAGTTAGTGTGTGTTTGTGTGTGTGTGTAGGATGCAGCAAAAACTAAGAACATTACACCAAGTTACATTAATGCACACATACTAATTCTAGTTTGAAAGTTGAATTACAGTCAACATAAAGCATCAAACAGGAAAATACTATTGAATCAATAGATAATTAAAGAACAAATGATCCAAGATCCATGTTTGGCATTTCTAGAGATTTGGAATTTTGAAGTTTTTTTACTTTCTAAGACATTGGACACCATGTTAAAACTTAAATCCCAATTCTTTTTACAAGTAAAAAGAATTTTATGAAAAAAGAACGAGTTCAACAGGTGTAGAATGGATCTTTTCCAATGTACATATAAACCCCCATTTCCACTTAAGAAAATTCACTTTCCATCTCCAAACTTTTTTTTGGCCTTATGGCTTATCCTGTTACCATGAAAAAAAATCATCTTATTTTTATTTGTTCTAAAATGGGGGCAGGGGATGCATATTTAAGACTCATCATTTTCATGGGAAGTGGCTATGGCGACACAAATGGAAATTCGGGGTACTCCAATGCAGCATGGAGATCTGACCCTTCACAAGCCACTGGGGGTTATGGTGGTGGGCACGGTGCTGCTCAGTCCAGGCAGACTTAACATTAGTGATCCAATGGTTTGATTTTCTGTCGAAGGAACTGTTATGCAGGAGGTTGTACTTGCTATTTGCAAGGACGGCAACAGAATTGAGATTGTTTCGATTACTTTCTTCTCACTGGTGTATGCAACTGGTTTGATTGCTTTATTTTCGCCGGTAATAGGCACAAGTATTTCTGTTAGTATATTGTGATGGGTAGTTTCTGTTAGTAGTTTTATATGTTCTATTACCTTTATATAAGGCTTGAAGTTTTGCTATAGTGGGTATGAGCAGGTCCTATTTCTGTGCTAACCAGAGATGTATGACTGTTCCTTGCTTCCTCCCTCTCTCTTTTTTTCCTTTACAAGTGCTACTGTTCCTTGCTTCTATTACCAGTCCCAGCCCTTGCCTCTCCAATTTCTTGGTTTCTTATTAGAATATGTGACTGGGGCATCAACTATGTTGTTCTTTTTGTCTCTTCATTATTATATTATTCTTTATTTTACTTTCACTAGTTTTTTACTATTGAATACCCAACCGGAGGGACTTATATTAAAGTTTTTCATGTATTATTATTATTATTATTGTTTTTTATTAAGTTCTAAATATAAGACGCTAGTAGAGCTTCATATTTGGGTCAGCTCTCGCGAGTTCAACATATTTTGAACTCGTTATTCTTTTTCTTTTCTTTTTTTTGGAAAGAAATCGTTAATCTTAGATGTTGATAATTTCCAAAAATTTTACATTCTAAATTAATGTACGGCTTTGATTCCAACTGATTGTTATTCCAAGATCTATTAAATATATATATAAAACTTCAATATATTTGCGTTCAACTCTAAAATATATATGTATATATATATATAAAACTTCAATATATTTGCGTTCAACTCTAAAAGAAGAGTTCAATAAAAAAAAATAAAAAAATAAAAAAAAAAAACTCTAAAAGAAGAGGTTACAGCTAAATCCAAATCTTCTGTCCTACTTTTCTTACTCTACTCTATACTCCACCAATAAATACTTGTCATGTGTTCACCTAATTAATTAAATACTAATATTAATTAATAACTGTAATATTAATAAGTCAATTGTAAAGTTGTTATTTACAACTATGTATTTAGTTGGCTTTTATTCCGTGCCAAATTTAATTGTAATTATTATCAATCGTTTATACCCTGTATCTATTGTGGGATTTGTTGTAAGGGTTGTGTGATAGGGAGAGAGAATGTGCTCATGCATTTGGAGGCTGAAGAATTCTCGCGGGTATGCCACGACCTAGCTTCCCGCGAGATGAAACATGTGCCCTGCACATGCTGAAATGCGAAGAGTCAGGCCAGGTGGAGACAGCTGTGTCTCGCAAGTATCTCGTGGGTGAGGCCTTCCCGCGAGACACCCGCAAGGCTATCTGTTCTGCCAGCCTGTATTGAATGACTCACACTTTCTGTGCCTATCCTATATATACCCTCTTTACCCATAATTGTTGAGGAATACTTCAGAGAGAAAAACCCTAGCCAAACACATTGTGAATTAGAGATTGTCATCCCCATCTTTCTCTATACACTTGCTTGTGGTATCTCTTCAACCCTTCCCTCTCCATTTCCACACCATTAAGAGGTTGATAGCCCAAACACTTACCACACCCTCTGAGAGTGATGTGTGATGTTTTGGTGCTGCTGGGAAGCATTGGAAGAAGCCTGGAATGGCAAATGCAACATGGAGCTTGTTGCGAGATCCGGGGTGCTAGACAAGACACGATTCCGAGAAACCTTGTTGGAGTAGGAACTTGGAGGGCTTAGGTACATCGGGTAGATTAGGCTTGGAGGGTCTCTTGCTAACCCATGTATCCCAACTGATTGTCTAATGGATCGATTTTCGCTTGGAGGGCGACGGAGAGATTTTTCGATGAGTTCTTCGGTTTCCTCTTCGAGAACATGTCTTGGTATTTTCTGTGTTTACATCCTTCTTCCCTACTCTTTTTTATTCTATTATACTGCTGTGTTACTTAGTTTATGGATTAGAGTAACTTATTTGTTTATTCGCTCGCTTTTTCACTATTCCGCACTTAGTCTTAAGTTAGTGTAAAATTTATCGAGCCCTTAGTTTAATTTGGGGGTCTAAATTGCTCTTGTGTTTTTAACACATTTTCGAGCTTTCAATTGGTATCAGAGTGGGTACAGTTGCTGTGATTTTAATACCTAAGTGTGATCCTAGACCCCTTGGTGTGTTTTGAAAGGTGTTTTAGTAAAAACCACCATGAAGGATTGTAAAAGTGTTTGTGAAAATGACTCAATGAGAATATTTGAAGACTGTTCTAGTAATGCGCTCTTAGAGTTACTTAAATCAAAGAAACATGCTAGAATTTTTAGTCACATGCTGAAATCCTTAGTTCATAGGAACCATGATATACATAACAGCCTATGTGAGTCAAAGTCCTTAGTCTATGAATATTAGAGAAGAAATAGACAGTTATGTGATAAAATTGGTTGTTTAAAAAGGAAACTTCACTCATCCTTGAATGAAATAAGGAAAAATGATTCTTGCTTTGATGGTCAAGAATGTCTCTCTCATGCATGTCTTTTCATTTATACCACATTGAAAGTGTTTAACTCATGTTTGTGGTATCTTGACAGCGGGTGTTCAAGGCATATGATTGGAGAAAAATCTTTGTTCAAAACTCTTAAAGAGAAGGAAGATGGATTTGTGATATTTGGAGATGATAGTCATTCACATGTTCTTGGAAAGGGAACGGTGGATATTCTGGGTCTGCCTTTGTTAACTGATGTGCTGTATATTAAGGGATTAAAAGTGAACTTGTTAAGTATCACTCAGATTTGTGATGAAGATTTCTTAGTCCAATTTTCAAAGAAAGGGTGTCTAATATTGAATGAAGAAGGTGTTCAAGTTCTGAAGGGACTAAGGACCACCGATAATTGTTATGGGGTTATTCCCAAACCCAGCATAGCATGTCAAAGTGCTCGAGTAAGCCTCTTGGAGTTGTGGCATCAACGGCTTGGACATGCAAATTACAAACAAGTGGCAAAAGTCTCGAAGCTTGAGGCTATGGTTGGTCTACCTAAGTTTGGGAAAATTGAGAAGAATGTTTGTGGTCCATGTCAATTGGGAAAACAAACAAAGTCAAGTCATCCTAAAGTAAATGTGGTTACAACTTCTTATCCGTTAGAATTACTGCATGTGGATTTAATGGGTCCTACAAGAACAGAAAGCATGGGTGGAAAGCGGTATATTATGGTAGTAGTTGATGATTTCTCAAGGTATTCTTTGGTGGACTTCCTTAGAGAAAAATCGGAAGCATGTGACAAGATGGAAAAATTGTGCAAGAGACTGATGAATGAAAAGGGAGTACCTATCATTAAAATTAGGAGTGATTATGGGAAAGAGTTTGAAAATGCATAGTTTGAAGCATTTTGCAATGAACACGGTATCAAGAAGGAATTCTCAACCCCAAAGACTCCACAACAGAATGGAGTAGTTGAAAGGAAGAACCGGGTGATTCAAGAAATGACTCGAGTAATGTTACTCAACAAAAACCTTCCACAAAAGTTTTAGGTTGAAGTTGTGAACACTTAATGTCACATTGGGAATAGGATTTACTTCCGAGCAGGAACGAAGAAGACATCGTATGAAATTTGGAGAGAAAAGAAGTCGAAGGTGAAATATTTCCGAATATTTGGGAGCAAATGTTATATTCTCAATGATAGAGAGAATCCCGGAAAATTTGATGCTAAAAGTAATGAAGGGATATTTCTAGGCTATTCATTAAATAGCCGAGCATATAGGGTGTTCAATAAGCGCACTAAGACGGTAATGGAGTCAATAAAGGTGGTCATTGATGATACCATATCTGAAAAGGAAAGGGATGACGGTGAAGGATCGAACCTGAAGAAGGGGGAGGTTAAGGACAACATGTCACAAGATAATGAGATTGAGAAAGAATCACCAGAAAAAGAGTCCACACCCCCTATACTAAGAAGGGAGACTAGATCAACACAAGGGCCTTTTAGCCCTCTCACACCTCCGGAAGTTCAACCTCTGATCTCTCGAGATGAAGAACCTTCTACCTCCAAGAGACCGTCATCAAGGGTAATTCTCAATCATCCATCAAGTAATATAATTGGTGACGTAAATGAGGGACTTCGGTTGAGAAAAGGACCAAAATACAGTGTGAATCATGTGACGTACAATTGTTATCTTGCTCAATTCGAACCCAAGAAGGTAGAGGAAGCTCTTAGAGGCGAAAATTGGATAGAGTCTATGCATCAAGAGTTACATCAATTTGTCAGAAATGATGTATGGGAGTTGGTTCCAAGACCCCAAGATACCCATGTCATTGGCACCAAGTGGATCTTTAAGAACAAAACTGATGAAGACGTTGAGGTAGTTCAAAACAAGTCTAGGTGCTCAAGGATATACTCAAGTGGAAGGCATAGATTTTGATGATTCATTTACACCAATAGCAAGATTAGAGTCGATTCGAATTCTACTATCCATAGCATGTGTTATGGATTTCTAACTGTACCAAATGGATGTGAAAAGTGCATTTCTGAATGGTTTTCTAAATGAAGAAGTATTTATTGAGCAACCAAAGGGATTTCATGATCCTCACTTTTTGGATCATGTGCTAAGGTTGAAGAAAGCACTGTATGGTTTGAAGCAAGCACCAAGAGCATGGTATGATCATCTCACAACATACTTATTAGATCGTGGATTCAAAAGAGGCCAAGCTGATCCAATATTGTTTCTAAAGAGAGATGAGAAGTCTCTCCTAGTTGCTCAAGTATATGTGGATGATATTGTTTTTGGATCCACAATTGATCATTTGGCTCATGAATTCTCCGAAGAAATGAAAAGAGAGTTTAAGATGAGTATGGTGGGGGAGCTGAACTATTTCCTAGGGCTTCAAGTGAAACAACGGAAAGATGGGATATTCATATCTCAAGAGAAATATACTAAAAATCTTGTTAAAAGATTTGGTCTAGACTCTAAAAAACACACTTCCACTCTAATGAGCTCCTCATCAAAGTTGAGTCGGGATGCAGTAGGTATAGAAGTGGATCCAATGCTCTATCGAAGCATGATAGAAAGTCTCTTATATCTCACTGCTAGCAGACTAGACATTGCCTTCAGTGTAGGCATATGTGCTCGATTTTAGGTAGCCCCCAAAGAGTCACATTTGACAGCAGTCAAAAGAATTATCTGCTACATAAATGGCACCTTTGATTATGGAATTTGGTACTCAAGAGATTCAAATGAATGCTTAGTTGGATATTCTGATGCTGATTGGGCTGGTTGCATTGATGATAGAAAAAGTACTTCCGGTGGATGCTATTATCTTGGAAACAACTTGGTGTCATAGATGAGCAAAAAGCAAAATTCAGTCTCTCTATCAACAGCCGAAGCTGAATACATTGCTGCTGTAAGTTGCTGTGCTCAATTACTATGGATGAAGAAGCTTCTTCATGATTATGGAATCACTCAAGACACGATGTGTGTATATTGTGATAATACAAGTGCTATAAATTTGTCAAAGAATCCAGTTCACACTCGAAATCAAAACATATCGAGATTCGGTATCATTTCATTTGAGATTTGGTGGAGGAAAGGACTGTGTACTTAGAGTTCATCAACAGTGAGAATCAGAAGGTAGACATATTTACTAAACCTCTAGATGGCCCAAAGTTTGAATCTTTGCATAAGACCATCGGTGTCGGTATCATTCCCTGAACTCTATCTCTTGTGTAAACCTATACTATTCTTTGTTGCATACTTGTTGTTGTGGTTCCACATGTTTAGTTTCTAGAAGTCTTTCTTTTATCTGTTTTGGTTTGTACCTGTTGTTTTTCTGTTGATCTTACTTTTCTTGTTCTGTTTTTGGGTGTGTTCAAAAATTCAAAAACCCATAAAAATTAAAAAATTTTAAAAATTTGATCACTTGTTTTGTGTATGTCACGTGTGAGTTTGGCCTAGTACCTTCGTACTAATGGCATAGTGCATTTACGATCTTTGCTTGTTATGTATGCACTCATTTCTATGTGGAAGAAATCTTGAATACTGTGTGTGACTGTTGTAAATAGATCTTCAAGCTTGTCATGAATGATTGATCAATGGTCTTGTTGGTCTTGATACTTGCATAGACTTATGTCTATATCTCTTCCCACTTTATTTTTATGTTTTTACAACAAAAGCTCACCAAATGTAAATCTTCAAATGAAAAGAGATATTGAGCTGCAAAAGCCTGTCGCACACACTAGTATTCGACTAGGAAAAAGGGAAAACGACTCTTTTTAATGTGTTTTCTATGGTGCTCAAAAAGCCAAAAGCTAATCATCAATATTGAAATATCATAAATTTCAAGCACCAATCTCAAAATGAGATGGTTTTGTCCAAACAAAATAAAATGGACCAATTGTTATGTCTTTTGTAGAAGCCAAATGAAAAGCTTCTAAGTTATGTACTCAATGTGTGGGAGGTCATATATACTCATTTCTATAATGGAGATAGTTCACTTGATTTCGTATCAGTGTGTATGACTCGATTGAATTGATCATTGAAGCTTCGCTCTGGTCTATAGGCTATTCCACATTTGATTCTCACACACAGCACACAAGACTTTGATTCAATCAATGCCTATCTTATTTGTGTGATTGTATATGTTCAAATGTGATGTGTATGCTCAAGAACTTGTTGATCAAACCCAAAAAGATTTTTGAGTGTTTTATTTGTTTTTGAAAGTGATTTTATACTTTCTTGTCTTTTGTTCCTGTTCAAAATGCATTTTTGTGTTTTTCTTCAAAAACTGGTTCAAAGGTTGTTTCATGAGAAGCTTGTGACTTAGAGCTTCCCACAAAAAGGGATTAAGGGAAATTTTTTTTCTCTTCATGTCACACAGAAACTCTCGTGGCTATATCGCGACTGTCTCACAACCAACAGCTTCTCGCGAAATGCTATTTGGATAAAAATTGGATTTTTCAAAATTCAGACAGAAATTACCGCGACTGTCTCGCGACCTAGTGCTTCTCGCAAAAGTTTTGTGCTTCAGTGGCCATCTTCGCGACTGTCTCGCTACTCTCTAACTTGCGAAAAACGTGTGTTTTCACTTTATTTGTAGCAGATGTGACAGTTTCTCAAAAATTTCTCATTTTCCTCGCTCAACCTCTCTCGAACCCTTTCAACCCAAATTCAATTTCTATCAAAACCCATCATTTTCAAGCATCTTTTCTGCATTGTCAACTTCAAGGTATGTCTTCTAAAGCATTTTCCTTCAAGTTTCTCTTAGTTTATGCAGAATTTTCGTTAGGGTTTCAAAAATTTGAATGTTTTTCTAAATTGGGTGAAAATTTTTCAAATTCTTTGATTGGGCTGTGTCCCATTTGATGTTTGTGCCTCTGTGTTGGCCCCTTGTGGCATTTTGACATGTATTTTAGGCATGATTTCACCATGTTCATGCATTGTTCATACTTAGAGTACATTTGTGCATGCTAGGTGCTTGACAAAATGTCCGAGTGACATTTTTCTGCCAATTGGAATCAAGTTTTTTCAATCTATGGGTTTTCACTTGTTTGACCATGTTTCACTGAGTATGGACATTGGTCATATGTTTCATACTCTTTGCCCATGTTGAACACACTAGGCACACACCTAGGCACCCCTCATGCATATGATGTTGCACTCTCATGCATAAACACACACACCCACACACATATGCACACACATGCACAGTTACTTAGTTTCTTGCATTATGTTTATGCATTCAGCATATTGTTTGGAGTTGATTATATCCTATTCTATGCAGTTTTACTTTTGTTTTGAACTAACTTGAATCTAATCAAGTTCTGTGTTCTGTGTTGTGCACTTGTTTTTTTTTTTTTTTTTTTTTTTTTTTTTTTTTTGTGATCTGTTGCACAAATGTCTCCATTCAAGACTTGAACTGTGAAAGGTGGCAGCAACAAAGGGAAAGAGCCGATCATTGATGTTGATGCCAATTCACCTAGACCAAAGAGAGCTCGTTTTTCAACAGGAATTTTTTATCCTAACTTGTTTAGGTCTTATGCTGCTTTTGAATCCTATAAGAACCTCTTTCGGGATGCTCCTTTGCTAGTTGAAAGGGGTGTTGATCAGCCATCACTTAGGGACACAAATATACCCATTTGGTTTGCCACGAAAGATTGAAACTATCTGCTTTCAACTTTCGAGGATACATACGAGAACATGGTTAAGGAATTCTATGCCAATGCCATTGTCGTCGGAGAAGAGATAAAATGTTGGGTTCGAGGAAAAAGTTTTTCTGTCACACCAATGTACTTGGCGGAAATTCTACACATTAACCGGCCAATACTCCCCATACCGCCGGTATATGATGAGTTGAACCCAGATGAAGAGTATCTCAAATAGTCTGTAGAAGCTAATTTGGAATTCTCCTCCAATAAGAAGTCAATCAATGTGGCATCCCTTTCTCCCGAATTAAGACTTCTCTTAATGATCATGTGTAGTAATCTCTAGCCCTTGTCCAGCACCGGATATATGAATCTTGGTTGAGCATTTTTTTTTTTTTTTGAATGATCTAATCACTGACGTTGAGATTGATGTGTGCTCTCATATTTTTCACATTTTGGCCAAAACAGTTAACCATACTGCTTCAAGGAATTGTATTCCTTTTTGTCGCCTTATTTCAAGGATTTTGAAGCTCAAAGGTGTCTGTCCATTGGAAGATGAGAGTCCATATACAAGGCCAAGTCCAATTAACATTCGATCTCTCCATGCGAGTATGAGCCACACCAAGAAGAGCACCAAGCAAGAAAGTCATGCACCGTCGGGAACCTCGAGCTCTGCCACTCATACCTATGATGAACAGTTCAACAATATCTCTGCTGCTCTTCAAGAAATGAGTACAAAGATGTACGGGCTAGCGACTATCATGTACGCTCACCACAGACATCTTGATTCACAGTTCACATCACTCCAAACTCAGTTGGACGAAATTCAACGGAAGCTAGAAGAGAACGACTAGCTATTCCATGACAAAAAGGGGGAGATGATGTCATTGATAGGGGGAGTATGGTGACCTATGATAGGTGGAGTATAGTGATAGGGGGAGAAGAAGCCACCAATTCCTATGTTTGATGTTTTATGCTTACTGCTTATGCTTTAAAGCTTTGATACTCTATTTTTATTTCAGTATAATTTCAGTTCTTTTGTGATATTCTCTATGCTTTGTAGCATATCTTGCATGTACCCATGTTGCTTTTGTAAGTTTTAAGAGTTTGTTCATTGCATGTTTGTAAGCTTTTATGGTTTGTGCCATGCATATGCAGTACCTTATTTATGCAGCCTTTATGCTTATGTACTTGATGTTTAATGTCATACATTTTACGTCAGTACGACACTCTTGTGCCTTTGTAGGATTTTTCCTAGATACAAATACTTCGTGTATTCTGCATTGGTTGAGTGTTGGATTTGCAAATGATACTCTTCAAATGAGCTTATCATCTTGCATGTTCGGATGTTCATTCCTTGTGCGAATGAGCATAGTAATTACTTTTGTATAGTGATTACTTGTTTGATCTTGCCATGGTATATTGTTTTATTCCATTTTGCTTGATCTTATTATATTTGCTCCATATGCATTTCAAGTTTCCTGCATACAATGATATTATTTTGTTATTGTTTTTCAGGAGATACTTGTTCATATGTTTCAAAAGCTTATCAGAATCTAGAATTAGGTGTGAGTGAGTTTTGCCTTTGTTCTCAAACTCACGTTTAAGTCTAGATTCTATTTTAGGGTTTTGTCACAAAATAGCCAAAGTGAGAGATTGTAAAGTTGTTATTTACAACTATGTATTTTGTTGACTTTTATTCCGTGCCAAATTTGATTGTAATTATTATCAATCGTTTATACCCTGTATCTATTATGAGATTTGTTGTAAGGGTTGTGTGATAGAGAGAGAGTGTGTGAAGACTCAAGCATTTGGAGGCTGAAGAATTCTCGCGGGTATGTCGCGACCTAGCTTCCCGCAAAGTAAAACATGTGCCTTACACATGCTGGAATGCAAAGAGTCAGGCCAGGTGGAGACAGCTGTGTCTCGCGAGTATCTCGCGAGTAAGGCTTTCCCGTGAGACACCCATGAGGTTATCTATTCTGTAAGCCTGTACTGAATGACTCACACTTTCTGTGCCTATCCTATATATACCCTCTTTACGCACAATTGTTGAGGAATGCTTCAGAGAGAAAAACCCTAGCCAAACACATTGTGAATTAAAGATTGTCATCCCCACCTTTCTCTATACACTTGCTTGTGGTATCTCCTCAACCCTTCCCTCTCCATTTCCACACTATTGGGAGGCTGATAGCCTAAACACTTACCACACCCTCTGAGAGTGCTGTGTGACATTTTGGTGCTGATAAGAAGCATTGGAAGAAGCCTGGAATGACAGATGCAAGATGGAGCTTGTTGCAGGATCCGGGGTGCTAGACAAGACATGGTTCTGAGAAGCCTTGTTGGAGTAAGAGCTTGGAGGGTTTAGGTACATCGGGTAAATTAGGCTTGGAGGGTCTCTTACTAATCCATGTATCCCAACTAATTGGCTAGTGGATCGATTTTCGCTTAGAGGGTGGCAAAGAGGTTTTTCGCCGAGTTCTTCGGCTTCCTTTTCGAGAACACGTCTCGGTGTTTTCTGTGTTTGCATCCTTCTTCCCTACTCTTATTTATTCCATTATACTGTTGTGTTACTTAGTTTATGGATTAGAGTAGCTTATTTGTTTATCCGCTCGCTTTTACACTATTCTGCACTTAGTCTTAAGTTAGTGTAAAATCTATCGAGTTGTTAGTTTAATTGGAGGGTCTAAATTGCTCGTGTTTTCAACACATTTTCGAACTTTCATCAATAATGATAGTATTTAATTCATTAGGTGAACACGTGGTAAGTATTTACTGGTGGAGTATAGAGTGAAGTAGGAAAAGTAAGACAGAAGATTTGGACTCATTATAACTAGGCTTCTTTTAAATTTAAAAGAAATTTGCTTTGGCTTTGGTTATAAACTAGCTGCCAATTCAATATTTTTTGTTTACTTAGTTTTTTTTTGGGGGGTAGGAGGGGGGGGGGGGTGGTCTGTTTTTGCTGAAGTGTGCTCCAACAACGTTACAAACAACTATTTTCACACCCAATTTCACAATTCTCTAACTTGTACAATTGTAAGTAGTTAATAAAAAGTGAGGAGTTTCACAAGTTAATAGTGGGCAAACAGTGTTGATCAAACACAATCACACAAGTTAATAATTGTGAAATTGAGTGTGCAATTAGATGTTTCTCAAGAATTATTCATTTGTGGTATATTTAGCCTGCAGGTGTAGCATCTGATACTATTTGCTTGACTTTAAGGAATCTATCTAATGCATTTTCTTTGATTCTCGAATTAAGATTTGGCATATCCTTGTGAAATGGAAATAAGAATCGGAAAACACATCCATCGTGTTCAAAAATAATATAAAGCTTTTTAAACATCATGAGAAAAGCCGAAAAGGCAATATCTTTGCGGATTTGATGCCATCAGATCGTCGAAACCAGTTCTGGTATGTTTTTCTCCATTTTTCTAGATTTGGGTATGAAATATTACTTTTTATTGAGTTTTTTTTTTGTTGGATAGGTTTAGATTTGGTTTTGGTTTTGATTCCTTTTTGTTTCAGGCTTTTGGGTTCTCCATGAAAATGTTTGTTTTCTCAATTTTTCGATTTATTTTTTTATTTTTTTATATCACTAATCCTTTCCCTATTCTCTAATATTTGCGTTCATAGTTTTTTTTTTTTTTTTTCCCCTTGGGTTTTGATTTGGAAAACACCTTTTGATCTGTTTCACAGGGTTGAAACACCTTTTGATAGCCTTCAGTATAAAAGAAAACAAACAGCTTAAATCAGTAAATTGCAATCAAAAAGAAAGGGGAAAGAGAACAGAGTTCGTCAGAACCATAATCGGCTCCAGTATGTTTTCTTCCATTCTTTTGCAGACACAAAACCTAGGCAAAATGGTAAACAGAGAAGGCATGGAGTGGGGACTGGGCAGAGAGAAGAATCTGAGACCATAGAAGAAGAATAGTAGAGATTGAAAGAGAGATAAATCTCAGGGCAACTGTAAGGTTGAATTTAATCAACCATCTTGTTGGCTTTATTCCGTGCCAATTTGCTTGTATTTCAGCACTTAGAAATCCTGTATTTAGGTGGGATTCATGTAAGGGTAGTGAGTGAGAGAGTGTAAAGAAATGCTCAAGAAAGTGCAAGAATACAGGGCTTCACGGCTAGGACTCGCAGGTGAGGTGACTCGCGACTAGCAAGTCGCCAAATTCAACACACGAGTGAAGTGTGCGAGAAGATGAACAGTCACACCAACTGGAGCACTACAGGACAAAAAGTCCAGCTTGGCCATTCTGTTAGCTCATGGCTTGAACTCGCGACTCAGCCAAGTCGCGAGGCCAAGCCGCCAACCAACTTTGTTTTGAAAAACCTGACTCTTCGCATTCCTATCTTACCCTAGTATAAATACCCCTTAAACCCACGAAATGCAGAGAGTTTCTAGAGAGAATTTTGAGAGAGAAACCCTAGAGAGAAAAAAAAAAAAAAAAAAAAAAAAGATTGATTCATCCACAATCTTCACATAGAAACTCTTCAAATTCCTCTACTCTCACCCTCTCCATTGATACATCCTTGAGAGGTTCTTGACCAAATCCTTTTCTCACCATACCCACATCTGTGAGAAGGTCTTCTGGTGCTAAGGGAAGCAGTTTGGAAGGGACCAATGGTTATTGGTTGATGCTATGGTTTATAGCGGAATCCGGCAAGCTAGAAAAGACAAAGGTTCAACGTAACCTCATTGGAGCAAGAAGTTTAGAGGGCTTAGGTACCTGGGTAGATTAGGCTTGGAGGGTCTATTGTTGTTCATGTATCCCAACTTCATTTTCTAGTGGATTATTGACCACTTGGAGGGCGGAGGAGAGGTTTTACGCTGAGGGCTTCGGTTTCCTCTTCGATAACACATCGTTGTGTTGTCCTTGTGTGTTAGAACATATGTGTTTTCACTTGTTAAGAACATATGTCACTTATTTATGTAAATTGGCTAATCCTTTGACAAAACGCACTGTACTTGTAATTGGGTAGTTCTAGGTATTTTTAATACTTCAAAAAACAAGGTTTCAAGGTTAAGTATTGAAGTCATCAAGTCTGTCCAAGAAAAAGCAAGCTGAAGTGTAAATTCATTAAAGCTCGACACCTGCTCAATAGCTACCTTGACACCTGCTATCTGTCGAGATTTAAAATTTCAGATTTTCTGATCTGATTTTCTTGGGATCCATGAATATGCTTTTGGGCCTTCTTTTCTCCAAACCCTAAACATATAAAAAGATTGTTTTAAGAGCCGTCAAGTGTGACATAAGTTGCAAAATCATTCAGCAATCTCTGTTCAAGCAAATTGTGATCAAAGACAAAGTTCTTGACCTAGTTCATCTTCTCTGAAGAAGTTGCTGTGTATTTGCACCATAGGGTTTTGTGACCAAACATTTTCCTAATCTTTATCGTGTAGGATAAACTGAAGAACTTTACAGCCAACCTCTCTTCCTTAAGTTGGTGTTTTAAAGTCGCGTACTGGGATCTGCGCATTGGTTAGTCACGTACTTGGGAACCGTGCATCAAAGGTGGGAACTGTCGCTACAGATCAAATCCAATTGGGTATTGGGGTAAGGGTTCAACTGTAGGTTGGTAAGGTACTTGAGATTCCTTTACTTGTAACCGCTTGATTTGATAATAGTGGAGTTTCAGTAGTGGTGACATGAAAATCACCCGGTGGGGTTTTTGCCGCAAGGTTTTTCCCCATTCGTAAACAAATCACTCTGTCATTTAATTTCTGCTGCATATTTAGTTATTTGGTGATTTATTTGTGCTTCAACATATTTGCATGTTAAATTGATTAATTAATAACTTGGCTAATTAATTAATTGGTTTAATCACAAGGGGTCATTCAGATTATGGCCTATCATTGTATTTGCATCTCTCTTCCCTTAATCTTTACCATTTAATTTCTGTTGTGGATGTGATTTTAATTGGTTTATATTGTTTATCAATTTTGTTATAAGCTTGTTATCATTTTCCGCACATACATTGTTTGATATAAAGCTTGAATTGGTATTTTATTGTTTAGGGGTCTAAACGTTCATAGTGTTTTCAACGCTATTTGAACTTTCAATTGGTATCAGAGCGGGTGCATTTGTTGTGGTTTAAACACCTTAGTGCATTTCCTGACCCCATATTAAGATGGATAGGTCTCAATTTCTAAATGTGTCACCATTTTTTTATGTAACAATTATGCTTTTTGAAAAGTCCGAATAAGGGCATTTTTGTGTTCTATTGATGATGCTGTGTGGGATGCAGTTGAAGTGGGTTAGATTAAGCCAGAGGCTGCCAAATCCACTTGGGATAAGGCAGCTCTTGCGGCAACTAATGCTAATAGTAAAGCCTTGAATGTTATTTTCTATTGTGTCTCTCCAGAAGAATTTCACAGGATTTCACATATCACTATTGCTAAGGAAGTATGGGAGATTCTAGAGACTACTTATGAAGGAACAAAGAAAGTGAAAGACAACAAACTACAGATGTTGACCACTTGCTTTGAGGAGCTCAAGATAAGCGTGGATGAGTCCTTTGACTCTTTTTATAGCAAGTTGAATGAGGTGGTTGTCAGCAAATTTAATTTGGGAGAAAAGAAGGAGGATTCTAAAATAGTAAGGAAGATCCTTCGATCACTACCGGAAAGCTTTCGTGCCAAAGTAACAACTATTGAAGAGAGCAAAGATCTTGACAACATTAAAGTTCAAGAGCTGGTTGGTTCTTTGCAGACATATAAATTGTCACTGCCTACACAAAAACAAAAGAAGAGCAAATCTCTCGCTCTTAAGACAATTGATGAGAGGGTAGTATCTCATGATTCTTCAGAAGAAGATGCTGTAGATAAAGATGTCGCGTACCTTGTGAAAAACTTTCAGAAGTTCTTAAAACTTAAGAACAGTGGGAAACCTTGTGACAAAGGGAAATTTCAAAATTTCGAGAAGGAGAAAAGGGAATTCAGAAGGAAAGACAGTAGAGAACCCCAATCCTCACAGGGAATCACATGCTTCGAGTGCAACGGACATGGACATTTCAAGAAAGAATGTCCTAATTATTTGAAATCGAAGGGCAAGGTCTATGCCACTACTCTTAGTGACTCCGACTTATCTAATTCTGATTCTGAAGAGAGCTGTGATAGAGAAGGAAACTACTCCGCGTTTATGACCATTGCTCATGTTGAGTCCTCAGAAGACCTGAATAATCTTGTACAAGAACTTGGGGAGCACAATGATGAAGAATCAATGGGAGTTGTTGAAGAATCAGATGCTGAAGAAGACAAAAGCACAGCTGGTCTCCAAGAGAACTACAACTCACTTCTTGAGAAGTCTGGAGAATACACAAGGGTGGCCAAGGCGGATGTTAAGAAGATGAAGAAAGCAGAGGAGGACTATCGAAGTCTCCTAGCACAGCATAAGGAGGCAAAGTGTGAAATAGAAATGCTGAATGGAGAGCTGACCGAAGCATATGCTAAGATAAAGTTTCTTGAGCAAGAAGTGCTTCAAGCAAATGCTAAGGTAGACTGTGTCTCCTCCAAGAAACTCAATGAAATGCTTGCTTATCAAAAATTAGTCTCAAACAAGTTCGAAGTGGGATATACCGGAAGGAGTAGCTCATCAGCCAATGTCACCAAAGAAGTGAGGTTTATGAAGGCCAAAGAGCCAATTGTAGAAGAGTCTATTCCTAATAAAGTTAAGACTGAAAAGAAAAAAAATGTGGCTAATCAACTGGTGTTCAATACATTCCGTAATCCATCAAAAGCCAAACATGAAGCTAGAGAAAGATCACTTCCAAGATCACAACAGGATCCTAGAACGAATCATATTTGTCACTATTGCGGATTGCAAGAACATACCAGACCCAACTGTCATAAGCTGAGCGTGTTAAACAATGCAAGTGCTCCTTGATCACGAGGAAGAAGAAATGACAAGAGGTCTTAGGGTGGTGAGCAACCACGAAGTCAAAACTGTGATCCCGGAATGATGGACATGATGAAGATAATTGGTGTCTTCACTACTTGCTTGGAAAGCCTCACAAGAAGGTTTGAAAGTCCTACCTCTCATACCCAATCTGTCAAGGATATCACCCCAAATGCACATGATGTGTGGGTGATAAAGGGTACTCATGCATAAACATTATAACATGTCCATGCATCAATTCTTCTTATGCTTTATGATTATGTTTGGTAGTATACTTTTTGCTTTTGAGTGTTGAGAATTTTTCTGTTTATTTATTTTGTTTTAAAATGTTTTTACATTTTTTTTTTATCAATCTTTTCTTGCTTTTATGTCAAAAATCCAAAAACATATAAAAAGTAGAAAATCTAAAAAGCTTGATCAACTTTGTTGAGTTTTGTCTTAAAACATGTTTTTCCTTGTACCTTTGTACTTATGACTTTGTGCATCTACGAGCTTAGCTTGTTCCCTGTGCACACATATCTTTATGGAAGAAATCTTGAAATCTATGTGACTGTTGTAAATAGATCTTCAACCTTGTCATGAATGATTAGTGAATGGTTTTGTTGATCTTGAGACATGCATAGACTTGTGTCTATATATCTTCCCACTTTTATTTTATTGCTTTTAATTAAAGAGCTCATCAAATGTAAATTTTCAAATGAAAAGAGATATTAAGCTGCAAAAGCTTGTCGCACATACTAGTATTTGACTAAGAAAAAGGGAAAGCGACCAAAATAAAATGTATGATGCCCAAAAAGTCAAAGGCTAACTCATCAAATTGAAATATTAAAAATTTCAGGTATTGATCTCACAATGAGATGTATTGGTTCAAAATGATCAAATGATATGATGTATATGGAGCCAAATGAAAAGTTTCAAAGAAATGTACTTAAGTTTATATGAGAGATCATATATGCATATTTCTATAATTGAGATGGGTCACATTATCTAGTGTTAGTTGTGTATGCCTTGATTGAATTGATCATTGAAGCTTCAAATTAGACTAAGGACTATCTCATTTTGATATTCACACACAACACACAAGTCTATGTTCAATGAATGCCATATTCATTTGTGTGATTGTACTTGTTTAAATGTGTTTTTACAAACTCAATCTTTGTTGATCAAACACAAAAATATTTTTGAGTGTTTTAGCTTGTTTTTGGAAAGTATTTTCTTTTTACAAAAATGTCAAAATTTTCAAAAACAGTGTTACCCTATTTTGACGACTCAGTCACGAGTTGGTCCAATCACATGCCCCAGTCGCGAGCCCACTTCGAGATTTTTTGCGACTCACTGGCAAGTCAAGGTCTTAGTCACGAAACATACTTAGAAAATTTTTCAAAATTTGAGTTTTTATGTTTTTCGCGGCTTAGTGTGGTAACTTGTTCAAGGGTGGAAGGCCCAATTGCGAGGGGTACACAGAGATTTTCACAGCTCACCTGGAGATTGTCTTGCGGGTAGACTTTCCAGTCACGAAAAACACTTAGAAAATTTTTCAGAAATCTTAATTTCAAAGTGTTTCGTGGCTTACCTAGCGACTGACTGGCGACTTGACCCAGTCGCAAAAAATACGTGTTTTGTATTTTAAGGACAATTTTTCAAAAACTTTACAGTTTTCCCTCGAATTTTTGTGACTGTTCATTGTCTTCCCCATTTCTCTCTCTCAAACACTCTGAGTATCTCTTCAAAAAGCATCCATTTTTGCATCATTTCTACTCCAATCTTCAAGAAAAGGTATGAGTTCTCTCTTTCTCACTTCGTAGTTCATGATTTGAGCATTATTTTTCTTGTTTTATGTGTTGTCATTGCATTTTGAGATATACTGTGTTCGGACAAGGGTTGAGGATATTTTGTTGGGTTTGGTTATTAGGTTTTGTTGCATCTTAACAATCTGATGTTGGATATACTTTTTCTCATTTGAGCTATTTTGTATTGTGTTCCCTTGTTGTCTCTGGTCTCTGCACTCATATCATACCTATAGGCTTAAGTGTGTTGTCTTGTGAACATAGGCTTAAGTTTTCAGAGATTGTTAAAATTGGTCTCTTGCTGCATTTGGTTCACAGATTGCTTGAGCACTCCTTTATATATGTGTAGGACTAGGACTTTTGTTGATCTTATTTTGCTTGAGCACTCTGTTATTTTGGGTTTTTGGGTTATTATTGTTAAATCCTCTATTCTATGGTATATTATATTAATCTCTGCTACTCATTGTGATTCTAATATGGTTTTAATGTGTTGAATGTCTATCTTTTGTGCTCTTGTTATGGCCTTTTCTGCTTGATTACAGATAGCTCCCACACCTACAAAGAAGAAAACTGCTGCAAAGAAGGCAGACAAGACGCTAAAAATGGACAATAATCTGTTTAGGTTTGTTCAGCACTTTGAAAGATACAGAGATTCTTTCATGAAGGGAACAATTATCTAGGAGAGGTTTGTGAATCTAAATGACTTGAAAGATACCTTCATTCCAGAATGCTTTAAAGGTAGAGGATGGGAGAAATTACTGGGTGACCTACCTATTGTGTGTGAACCTTTAATAAGGGAATTTTATGCAAATGTGATCATCAGGGAGAATGAGCTAAACTACTGGATTAGAGAACATGAGTTCACCATAGATGCTCATGATATTGATAAGGTTCTAGGGCTTGAGGGATTAGAGGATCATGAGTTCACCAACTTCAAAGATAGGATGCTATCTTTAGACACTATCCAGGCTCAGATTGGTGGTGTTAAAGAAAAGAGATGTTTCAACACTACTGACTTTCCTGCTGACTTAAGGTGTCTGACCACCATAATGATGTACAACTTATATCCAATAAGGAAGCTAACTACACTAACTAATGCCAAAGCAATCTTCCTCATGGAGCTCAAGGAGAAAACTTTCATTGACATCAGCTCCCACATATTTGACACTATTGTGGAAGAGACCAGAACCACCTCTAGGCCCAAGCTGATCTTTCCTAGTCTTCTTATGAGATTTTTTAGAGTAAAAGGTGTTGCAATCCCTCAAGATATCAGTCCCATGGCTCCCCTATCAGCCATAAACAAACTAACCCTCACAAGGATACAAGTTTGTCTTCCATGTGATGATGAGGAGAGTGACCAAGGAGAAGGGGATCCTATGGAAACTGAAGAAGAAGCTGCAAGACAATCAGTCACACCCAAAAGCAAAAGCAAGAGGAGTAGAGCTTTATCCTCATCAGCTGCACCTCCAGATGCACTTCAGATCATCCTGGACAGGATTGATGGACTTAGAGAAGTACAGAATGAGCATACGAAAAGGATGGCAGTAATTCAGGATTAGCTTAACATTCTTTCAGCCAAGTTTGATAGTCTTAACTCCCAACAGCGACCCTTTGGCCATTCCAGTCAAAATGGGGGAGAATGTTTGAAGGGGCAGCTCTTGAGGGGGAGTGCCTTTTTGAAGGGGAGCAGGTTACAAACAGTGTTTTACTTTATGTTTAATGCTTTTTGATACACTATGGTTAATATGTTGTTTTTATGGTTTAAAACTCATGGTCTTGTTTGTTTTTGAATCTTTGGTTTATTATTTAATGATGTTTATTCAGTGTTTATTTACTGTATTTATACCTGTTGCTTTTGTAAGCTTTTAAAGTTTTAGGTTTTTGTACCCATGCTATGTAGCTTTTGTACTTTATGGTAAATGTCATGCATTTCTCTTCCAATACACCACTCTTATGCCCTTGTAGGATCTTGTTCCTAGATGCACATATGTTTTGTGCATTGATTGAGTGTTAGACATGCAAATGATACTTTGCAAATAAGCTTATTAACTTGCATATCCGGATGTTCATTCCTTGAGTGAATGAGCATTGTGATCACTAGTATATAGTGATTACTGTTTTGATCAAGTCATGGTTGTTTTATCTCATTTTTGCTTGATCACATTGTGCTTACTCCATATGCATTACAAGTTTTCTGCATACAATGAACTTATTGTGTTATTGTGTTTCAGGAGATTTTTTTTGTCTTATGGTTCAAGAGCTTCACAGATTCTAGAGTTAGGTGTGATTAAGTTTTCCAATTGTTCCTAACTCACGCATTAAGTCTAGAGTTTGTTGTAATGTTTTGTCATGGAATAGCCAAAGAGGGAGATTGTAAGGTTGAATTTAATCAACCATCTTGTTGGCTTTATTCCATGCCAATTTGCTTTTATTTCAGTACTTAAAAACCTTGTATTTAGGTGGGATTCATGTAAGAGTAGTGAGTGAGAGAGTGTGAAGAAATGCTTAAGAAAGTGCAACAATGCAGGGCTTCGCTGCTGGGACTTGCGGGTGACTCGCGACTGGTAAGCCGCCAAATTTAGAACACGAGTGAAGCGTACGAGAAGATGAACAGTCGCGCCAGTTGGAGCACTACAGGACAAAAAGTCCAGCCTGGCTGTTATGTTAGCTCACGACTTGAACTCGCGACTCAGGCAAGTCGCGAGGCCAAGCCACCAACCAGCTCTGTTTTGAAAAACTCGACTCTTCGCATTCCTATCTTACCCTAGTATAAATACCCCTTAAACCCACAAAATGTAGAGAGCTTCCAGAGAGAATTTTGAGAGAGAAACTCTAGAGAAAAACAAGATTAATTCATCCACAATCTTTACATAGAGACTCTCCAAATTCCTCTACTCTCACCTTCTCCATTGATACATCCTTGAGAGGTTCTTGACCAAATCCTTTTCTCACCATACCCATGTCTGTGAGAAGGTCTTTTGGTGCTAAGGGAAGTAGTTTAGAAGGGACCAATGGTTATTGGTTGATGCTATGGTTTATAGCGAAATCCGGTAAGCTAGAAAAGACAAAGGTTCGGCATAACCTCGTTGGAGCAAGAAGCTTGGAGGGCTTAAGTACATAGGTAGATTAGGCTTAGAGGGTCTATTGCTGTTCATGTATCCTAACTTCATTTTCTAGTGGATTATTGACCGCTAGGAGGGCGGTGGAAAGGTTTTACGCCGAGGGTTTTGGTTTCTTCTTCCATAACACATCGTTGTGTTATTCTTGTGTTTGCATCTCTCTTCCCTTAATCTTTACCATTTAATTTCTGTTATGGATATGATTTTAATTGGTTTAGATTATTTATCAATTCTGTTATCAGCTTGTTATCATTTTCCACACATACATTGTTTGATATAAAGCTTGAATTGGTATTTTGTTGTTTGGGGATCTAAACGTTCATAGTGTTTTCAACGCTATTTGAACTTTCAGCAGCCACCACCGTTACGTGGCTGAAACAGTTACAGGTGAAGGTTTTCATTATTTTATTTTTAAAATTATGCGATAACTATGATTTATGTTTGGGAGTTTGGTAGTATAGGTTCAATTTAGGCATTTAGGTTACATTTGATTTTGATTAAGGTTATTAAATTAGATTTGGTTTATATTTGGGGTATTTGTGTTGTTTGTTTGGTTTTTGTTATTTTTTCAATCAAGGTAGAAAGCAGAGAGTATTTTTGGTCTCTTCAATTTCTTTACACTTCTCGAATGAAAATTCTTGGTGAAGAGTTTCCAATTGTTTCACTCCACGTTTATCAAGTTTAAATTTAGGTTTTTGTTTATAACTCTCTCTTGGATTCAGTTGTAGATTTCATTTGTCATTGATGGATTTCAATTCCGATCTATGTAATAAAAAATTAATGGGTTTTTCTTTAGCTTTTCTTTTTTTGGGTTTGTAGGTGGAAAGGCAAATCATTGGAATTTCTATTCTTAATTTTAATTTCTTGGGTTTTGTTTTGTTGATTATTATTTTTATTAGAATTTTTTTCCCTGTTTGGTAGATTTTTGTTAGATTTAGTTCCTATTTCTGTTCTTAATTTTAATTTCTTGGGTTTTGTTTTATTGGTTATTTTTTTTTTTTTGTTAGAATTTGTTTCCCTGTTTGGTAGATTTTTGTTTGATTTTTAGAAAGTATCAAATGTTATTGCTTTATAATCAATCTTCTGGTCTCTTTTGCAGGTAGTTATGTACTACTCCTATTCATTTAAGGGGTAATTTAATCACTGATCTCTATCTTAACCACATATATGCTTTTGATCAAGGGGTAATTCATTTGAAATGTTTGTAGGGAACATTAATACATGCAAGCATTAGGAAGCAGGCACTTTTACCAATGCTTCAAGCTCTAGCCCCAATTTATGCAGTTGAGATGCTCTTAAGATCTCATGTGTGTCCAATCTTTCTCCTCTCTTTCTAAGAAATATTGTATATTCAATTCTACTTTTGTTATATTTTTTCTTCTTCTTTTTTTGATTTAATTTTGTGAATTCTTATCTGGTTCATGTGGCTACCACTTAGAAACTTGATTTTAGTGTATGGTTTCTCTGTAGGCATTGATCCGTGCGCTTTTAAATTTTGGTTATAATTTTGAAATTCATAATGAATTTTAAATTCCAATTCTTATTGGATTCTATTGGGGATTTATAGGTTTTAATTTGAACCAAGATGGAATCACAATGGACATTGGGATTGCGTATTTGAAATTTTAGGGGAAACTAAGCTATGGGTTTGAATTTTAGAGTTTGGTCTCAGGTTCTGTCCAAACAAAAAAGATTTATACCATACGACAACCGTGGCTGCCACTGCTGCATAAGATTGGTTTAACTATCAATCTAGGCTTGCATAACACAACCATTTGGACAAAATAATATTCTATCCTAGATAATTTGTGCATCATGAATTGTATTCTCTCAGTTGTAGAGGATGAAGAAGCCTTCGATTTAATATGTTGTATTGCTTGCTTCTGAAATGATGGATGGTCATTAACTTACTATGCATGTTGCCTATGTGGAGTTTTATTTACAATCTCTCTCTCTCTCTCTAAAATCCAATTCTCAATATTTAAGTAGTCAAAAAAATTTATAAATAAATGTTTGTTGTTGTAGAGTAAACCAGCAAAACATGAAAAGGTTTTCAAATTGGTTTTAGGTGAGTCAATAATTTTGTTTTGCTGAAATAATTTGGTTATGGTTCTCTTTTGGCTTTTTTTTTTTTTTTTTTTCAATTAATCATATGTCTTCCTCATGTATTGTATACTATTTTCTATTCACAATATGAAAACAACACAGTTATATAGAAGCCTCAACACTAGAAAAAAAAATGCATTTACTTCTATGCAACACTTAAATCAAATGAAACCATGTTGAGTTCAAGCGTAAAAGCAAGGTTGTCAATGTAATAGTGTATGAAAATTGGGAAATGTCTTGATTTCATTGGATGAAAGTTAAGTTCAAAACTAAAACATCTGGTTAGCTTTTTTTTTTTTTTTTTTTTTTGGGGGCCTTAGAAAGTAATATTTCTATAATCATTTGATGATTTTATGGCTATTTAATAAAATGATATGATATTTTCTTTTGATTTTTTTAATTGAGGATTACATGATTTGGTAGATTGAAGTCACATATATTCCCCAAATTTCAGGTGCTTTTTTAGATAGTATGTTACTCTACTATTTTCTCTATTTGGTTAATGGGAAATTGTGAAAAAATAAAAGGAGAAGATTGGGCTATTGGGGTTTTTAAGGTTATTTGTGAGTCATTCATTTATGCAATTTACACTTCATTTGGCTAGATTTGGTCCTTACTTTTTCAAGTACCTCTTTTTCTTTCTCCTTGGTTGGCTGGAAGTTCAAGAAGGTAAAAGAATAGAATATTTCTAATATTGTTAATGTTAATGTCAAATTTGGCATAATTGATGTTATTTTGGGTTAGCATTAGGTGCCATCATTTGCCCAGCCAGTAGGCACAAAACCAACAATATAGATCATTAGATAACTCATGTTGTAATCTTTTCAATATAATTTGTTTTAGTCTTACCAATCTACCAATCTGAGATTCTAAATTGATTTGTTTCAATTGCATTGGCATAGTCATGATATGCTTTTAACATGTGAGCTTTGCTTCAAATGATTGTATGAGAATAAAAGGAATTATTTGTTGAAGAAGAAGCAAATGAAGAAGAATAATGCACTTGCAATAATGGTTTTGTAATATGAATATATATAATGAAACATTCATATCAAAAAAAAAAAAAAAAATTGTTAAACATTGTGCTCTTTTAAAGTACTCTCTACCATAATTACAATATATGTTGGATAGTACACTTTCAAAGTTTCTTATTGAATTTTATTTTCTACCATATTTAGAAGCAAAGAAATGTTACCAATGAACAAAGCAATGTTAAAATAAAGGAAGACATTATGAAATTGATTAGGTGGGAAATCTAGAATAAAATTTAATTTAATGGTAAATTCTAATTCTATTGAAATATCTTAGCAAAACAGAAAAACACCATTGATCTAGATAGTTTGCAGTCTACCGGGAATCTATTGATGTTTTAAGAGTGGAACAAATTCAGTTTTCAAGAGAAGAAGTGGGGTGTATTTTGTTGTCGTGCTTAGTGTTGTGTCGATTAGGTCCTCTACGGGATTATTTTTATGCATAGCTGTAGTTTTGAAAGTATATCTCGAAATGTCAAGTTGTGTTTCTGTTGTACAATTTTATTTTATTTTTTCTTTGGCGTCTAGATTTGCTGTCTAAAATGCACAACACTCTATGTTTGGGGTCGCTTCTAAATCTGTCTATTGACTATTAATACTTGCAATTTAAATCCCTCATGTATTGCACCCACCACATCATTGTGCCCCTTCCGTCAATATCTGTTAGAATCTTTGAATTGTGTCTGTGTCCTAATTAAGAGATACTTTAGTTCACAAGTATTTTCCTTGAGATTATTTATATACACATTGATTTTTGAGTTTATGATGTTTACATGCAAAGTTTAATTCTTTAATGCATGTATGAATTTAGTTAGTTTGAAAGTAACTAACTAATATTAGTTGATTAGTGGCATTGCTAAAAATAATTTCAAAGAAATCCAAATTGGGTTCCCCTTTGAAACAGTTGTTGTTGGTGGCAAATTATTTGATGATGTTAGTGGTCAACTTAAATTAGAATCAATACAAACAAAGAGTGGGGAAGTGAAGGAATGTCTATTTCTCTTTTATTTATTAGTGTTTTAATTTTTTGGTTTCCTCTCTATTTTGTGTGTGCGTGTTTTTTTTTTTTTTAAAAAGTAGCATTGGGACTTCGCAATTATGGTTGTATGAAAATATGTGATTTTATTTAAGCTGCATTTTTATTTGCAAGTATAGAGAGCTGAATGCAAGTAAATTCCCAACAAATCGCTTTGTAATATATCCCCACCACAACATTTAGTTTAGTCCCTTGCAAACAACAATTTCTTGCATCTATTATTTTATTTTTTTGTATGTTTGCTGGAAATTTATTTTATTTTATATTAAGGACATTGTAATATATAACTAGATTTTGTGAGAATAGTTTCATATTTTCCATCTAAAATCTTATTAGTGGTTTTGTTTATTTATTGATTGATTCTAACTCTGTCCATTGTATTTGGATCTAGAATTCAATTAACAATTTGAAATTGTTTTGATAAGTTTGACATATTAACATAGGAAACCAACAGAGCAATTGTCATTGGAAATTGAAGAGTGAAAAATTGAATGTTTTCAAAGTATGTGCTGTGAGTTAAGGCTATGTTTTATCTCTATAAACCCAAAACTTATTATAAAAAAAGAAAAAATAAATAAAAAAGGAAATTACCCCCAACATAAAAGGGCTTTAGTTTGTGGTTAATTTGCTTTGGGTTGGTGCTTTTGTGTGTTTTCAACAACATATGATGCTCACTATGTGCTTGATATTTTGTTTCTAGATGGACACCATTGTAACATATGATATGTATTTTTTAAATTCTATAGAAGATAATTGGAGTTGATTTAAAATGTAGTGATATTGTATTTTGTACGTAGCATTCCTGCAAGTAGAACAAATGAGGGGCTATACAACATGCCCTTGACGATTTTTGAATTTTAATGTATTCTTATATTAAGTTGATTGTTTTCTAATTCACAAAATGATCCCGTGTGTTGCTCGGGTTAAGCGCTAGTATATATAAAAGCAGAGACTTCATGTGAAAGTGTATGAGGTCTGCTACGTGGTACTCTAATGTTGCATTTAGTATTTTTTTACCTCTTTTCATTAAGTTTTTTTACTATTACCAAATAGATCATAGTAACTTATTTTTACTATTATATAAATTTAGCATTTTTCACCCCCTTTTATTAAGTATTTTTACAGTTCCCCAATATATCATAGTAACTTCTTTTTTACTATTATATAAAATATGGCATGTTCTTGACAATTAGACCAATTAGACCAAAAGTTCTTCACCACAAAATGGACCACCTTTTAAAAGTAGACCAAACCTTATGCAAAACTCAAGCCTAGTAATTATTTTACATATTATGACCCAAGTTTGACTCTTCCCACGTGTAAATCAATACAAAAACTCTTACTCTCTTACAAACTCTCTTCTTTCTCCCCCACATATAGATGATACTTCTAGAAAATCTCATTCTCATGAAATCATGTCTCCATTTTCCCCCAATTTCAATTCAATATGCTTTTGTCTATTAATAATGTTTTATGTAATTTATGTAGACAAATTCTTTTTCATCAACCACTGCAACAATATATATATATATATATATATATATAAATCTTGAGATCCTTGAGGTTGCTAAAATAATTGACAAATGCATATTTCTAAAATTTATAATAACAAAAAGTCTAATAAATAGCATATACTATCTCACTAAATGCCATTAACTTAATATTTTATTTAAAAAAAAAAAAAAAGTCAATGATAAGAATGGTAAAAAACATGATCCTATACAGGAACTACCAAAAATACATGCAAAACAATTATCATAGGAAGATTTATCTTTAAATAATATGAAGACAATAGTAGAGATAAAATGCATTGAATTAGATCCTAGGAAACATGTTTGTTAATTATTACAAATTATACTCATCATTAATGTAAAAAAATAATGATACATCATATTATTTACATTAGAAAAATAATACTTATAAATTTCAAAGTTCATTGCAAGATGTGAACTGTTAGGGTATTGTAACAATAAGTAACATTGATACAACAATGGGTTGGTATTACATTTTGAGTGTACTTCGTGAAAGGAATGTCAAACCAAAACAAGGATCATTTTGGCGTGCAAAATGTGAAACAAAAACAAATCTTTCTATCCCAAAGTTAGAGGCATTCGCGTTAACTACATACTTTCCAAATATTTATAATATATTTATCTCACTATAACTACTATATACACAATTGCAAACTACTTCAGATACAAGATTCAAATTGAAGTTTTTGATGCAACTGACAAAACAAATTTTGTGATATTTGATTAAAATGTTGAGAAAATCCTAAATAAATCTACAAGAGATCTTGCTAAAAAATAAACAGAGGTACAACTTATTTAAATTATTGTAAAATTATTGATATTGGAGAAGGAATCCCACATGATTTGGAAAAAAAAAAAAAAAAGCATTTTCCTACTTCATTTGAATGAATTCAATCTAAAGGATGGTTTTGAAAATTACATAGTTGCTAAGATTTTTAATGCACCTTCAAATGATAAAAAGGGATGGAAGAAAAAAATATATATACACAATCCAATATGCTATATTAATTCTTTTTACTACATTATTCCAAAATTAACAAAAATAAAAAAAAAATAAAAACATTTACAAAAAAATGTCACATCATTGAAATTTAACATAAACGCAAATACCTATGAAAAATATTAGCGATAAAGTCTGAACTTTGTAAGATCCAATCAAGAATCTCCCGATAATCCAATATGCTATATTAATTCTTTTTACTACATTATTCCAAAATTAACAAAAATAAAATAAAATAAAAACATTTACAAAAAACTGTCACATCATTGAAATTTAACATAAATGCAAATACCTACGAAAAATATTAGCGATAAAGTCTAAACTTTGTAAGATCCAATCAAGAATCTCCCGATGCCAATTCATTAGTACTTCACACAAATGATGCAACAAAAGGAAAAAGTGATGAAAGCTCAAAAACTGAACAAATATGGACGGACTAAACTTCAAATGTTGAAGATGGAGAAACTAATGATGATAACAAGCATCACCATACCGCAATAACAAAGCAATGAAGAAACCCAAAAAAAAATATTCGTAATGAAGCTTTTTATTACATCACATAATAAAAATCCATAACATAGAACGAATCAATATGCTTTTATCAACTTTTATTATGTTAGGACATATGTGTTTTCACTTATTAAGAACATATGTCATTTATTTATGTAAATTGGCTAATCTTTTGACAAAACACACTATACTTGTAATTGGGTAGTTCTAGGTGTTTTTAATACTTCAAGAAACAAGGTTTCAAGATCAAGTGTTGAAGTCATCAAGTCTGTCCAAGAATGTTGGAGACAAATTTTTATGTAATTGGCATATCCTTTGACAAAACGCATTTTACTTGTATTTGGGTAAATCTAAGTAGGTTCAAGATGATCATTACAAGTGGTTAAATTGAAGACATGAAGACTACTCAAGAACTACTCAAGAAAAGTGCAATTTGCAGGTCTCGATACCTACTAGATAAAATCTCGATCTGTCGAGATTCATTAAAGCTCGATAGATGTCTCAATCGATCGAGCTTACAGATTTTCAGATTATAGCCACAATGTTTTTATTCTAAAATGCTATTTGTTTATAGATTTATAAAATCCTTATTGGACAAGGAAAAGCCTAAGGCTTGTGTAAACCTATTTGGAATAGGGGAGCCCATTAAGCTCCTATTTAAAAGAGATGGCAAAAAGAAAAACCTAACCCTAAAGAGTTTCATAAGGTTTTCTTTTTGAAACCCTAGCCTCCTCCTACAGAAGAAAGAGTTCTTGCTGCGTTTCTTGTACGCCTTTGGGTTCTGTAACCAAGCAAAGTCTCTTGCACCAACATTGAAGATCTTATTGGTATTTCTATGTGAAGCTATTGCAAATCAACTACAACAATCAAAGGGTTGTTGTGGAGTTTGTCACGTACTGGGATTCGTGTAAAGGAGTAAGCTGCGTACTGGGATCCGCGCATCAAACTGGTTAGTCACGTACTTGGGAGTAGTGCATCTAAAGGGGGAACTGTCACTACAGATCAAGTCCAATTGGGTATTGGGGTAAGGGTTCAACTGTAAGTTGGTAAGGTACTTGGGATTACTTTACTTGTAACCGCTTGATTTGATAATAGTGAAGTTTCAGGAGTGATGACCTGAAAATCACTCGATGGGGTTTTTGCGCAAGGGTTTTCCCCATTTGTAAACAAATCACTGTGTCTTTCAATTTACACTGCATATTTAGTTTTTAGTGATTTGTTTGTGCTTCCATATATTTGCATGTTAAATTGATTAATTAATAACCTGGCTAATTAATTAATTGGTTTAATCACAAGGGGTCATTCAGTTTGTGGCCTATCAAGTGGTATCAGAGCAGGCACACTCTAATTAGGTTTAATATTTGCTGTGTTGATCCATTAACCCCTGTTGTCATGGAAACTCTTGATTGTTTTGATTTGCATGATCTTATGTTGAATGATGATGATGATATTCAAGATGCCTATTACAAGCTTTATAATTTTTGTATGAAATCTCTTGAATATTCTACAAAATTAAAAGTTAAATTTAAAAAGGTCAAGCTTGAAAAAGATGATTTGATTGCAAAATTTGATGAAGCCAATAAATTGAATGAGAATTTTAAAAATCAAATTTCATGTCAGGTGGACAAAATTAAGAGTTTGGAAAGAGCAACTAGTTGAATTTAAAACTGAAGTTGAAAAATTAACTAGTGCCAAACTTGTTGTTGAGCCTAACTCAAAAGAAAAAGATTTTTATATTCCCCCATTTAAAAGGAATAATGAAGAGTTGAAGGCTAATATTGCTAGGATAGACAAAGGTAAAATTTCTGATGTTAACGCTGAAGTTTCTAAACCTATGTCTAAAACTCCTCCTAGGTTGAATAAAAATTTTGAATTTGTCCCCACTTGTCATCATTGTCATATTGTTGGTCATATTAGGCCAAATTGTCCTAAGTTGTCAACCTCTAAGGTTAGACCTCCTTTTAGGAAGCCGAGTAGCTCTAAAACTACTCATGTTTGTCACCATTGTGTTGATTCTGGTCACACTCGCCTTAATTGTTTCAAGTTGTTTCCTCATAAGTGAGTGTCCAATAGGTCTCATCATTTTTCTAAAGGCTCTGTACCTATTCTTAGTGAGTTATTAAAAGCTTTGAGCTTTTTGACTCAATTTCAAGGGAATTCTAATTCCTCTATGTCCTTTAGTAATCATACTAGGACACGTGCCTTTTCATCTTCATGGCCAAAGACTCGTGTTGTGTGGATGATAAAGGATCTTAAGACTTAATTGGCTTTTCTATTTGTCCTCTGCTTTAATTCTTTCTATCTAAAGTAGGACTCTCTTTGCTTGATTTTTTATCTGTTTTTGGAATCATGCTTTCATGCATCTGCATCTTTCTATCATGACTTCATGCATAAGTATCTTTCTTTCATGCTTTCATGTTTGTTTAACATGTTTTTGTGTGTTTACTTTCAATTTTGTTTATTTTTGTTTTTGATATTAAAAAAAAAATTGAAAAATCAGAAAAATACAAAAACAGTGTGTGTATTGTGTACATTGGTACTTGTGTACCTTGGATGGCCATTGAAACAAAATTTTCTAAACTTTGTATCTTTTGTAGCTTAGATGAGCACTCTATGCACAACTAAGCAAGTGAGTTTTATGGCTCTTGTTTGTGATGAGTAAGATTAAGTTATATCTTAAAGCTCAACACTCATATCACTCTTTTTGATGGGTAGGACTAGAAAATCCTAAAAGAAATGCATAAATAACCATCTCACCACTGTTGCCTGCCAATCATGATATGACATCTATATGCTTCGGCATAGCAAAAGTGCAGTGTCAAAGAGATTCGTATGCTTTGGCATAGCAAAGTGCGATGTCAAATGCTTAACATTTTGGGTATTTCTTTTCTCTCTTTTTTTGCCCATGTATGATATGCTAAAAATAAAAGAAAATATGCAAAGAAAATAAAAAGCAAAAAGATTAAAAAAAAAAAATACTTTTAATATGGTTGCAAGCGTGTATTCTAGGAGATGTGAGAGTTATAGGATGTACCTCAAAGGTGATAGTCTCAATCAAACAGTTATGATTGTGTATGAGTTAAAGTTATTTTCTCATATCTCAGATCGTCATAACATGTATACACATATGCAATCTTGCGATATTTTTCACACACAACACGAAATATTCTTTGCTACTTTTGATACATGTGCAAGTACAATGCGATTTGGCCATCACAAGTGTTTACATGTGCTAATGTATGCTCACTAAACTTTCTTGACTTGTTTTTTAAAAATAAAATTGGTTAGACTTGTTTAGTGTGTGTGTGTGTGTGTGTGTGTGTGTGTGTGTGTGTGTGTGTGTGTGTGTGTTTTTAAGGATCCATGTGCTTAAATTTTTGTTGAGAGATGATTTTGAGAGCTTTATATGTTGATTGGATCAATGGTTGAAGTACATGTTGGATTGCATTCATATCTGTGTTTTTCTCTTCTCAAAAAACTATTTTTAAAAGCTGGCTTGACACCTCCTCAACACCTCCTCGATACCTTGCTATCTGTCGAGATTCTCAAGTTTTTTCTTATCGCAATCCCGACACCTTCTCGACACCTGGTGGATCGATCAAGAAAGTTTCTGACCTCTCGATAGCTTCTCGACACCTAGTCGATCGATCAAGCTTCTATTCTTGTGTATTTGCCTTCTTTCTTGACACCTGTCTTGACACATCTCGATCGATCGAGATTCCCTTGCATGCATTTCATATTTTTTGTTTTACATTTTTTTTTTTGGTGACCATAGCATCTTATTTTTCTTTTTCTTGTAGGTCTATGGTTCCTTGTTCTCCTTCTTTCCTTCTTTGTCAGTTTTCTGTCTATCTCCTATCATGTCTTTTGGCTTTTTATTCCCTTTGACAATCATGTCAAAAAGGGGGAGAAATTTGAGAATTGAATGTCATTCCTCAAGAGGAGTAATAGATTTAGGGGGAGAACTTCATGTTAAAGGGAAGAATGTTTTTGATGTAACTAACTAAGGGGGAGAGTTAGTTTGATACACTTTGATATTGACATATATTTTGTGTTGTGTATCTTTTGGTTTTGTAACCATTTACATACATCATGTGTTGTTTCTATATTTGATGATGATGTATGTGTTTCACTATTTATCTCACATTTGTTGTTTCTTTTCTCTCTTTATACACATGTTTCTTGTTTATTTAACTTGTCATTATTTTCCACATAGTACCTTGATGTGTTTTGTTTAGTGCCTTTCAGGAAAGGCAAGTTAAAGCCAAGTCAAGATTCCGAACCTTCTTCTTACAGCAACTTCCAAGGTTCAGATCTTTTAGACTAGGCTTATTTATTCTGTAATCTTGAGTAGAATGTATTCTAGGACATTCAATGTACTCTTGTGGTTTTGTCACGGATTGCCAAAAGGGGAGATTGTTGGAGACATATTTTTATGTAATTGGCATATCTTTTGACAAAATGCATTTTACTTGTATTTGGGTAAATCTAAGTAGGTTCAAGATGATCATTACAAGTGGTTAAATTGAAGACATGAAGACTACTCAAAAACTGCTCAAGAAAAGTTCAATTTGCAGGTCTCGATACCTGCTCGATAGAATCTCAATCTGTCGAGATTCATTAAAGCTCAATAGATGTCTCGATCAATCGAGCTTACGGATTTTCAGATTATAGCCACAATGTTTTTATTCTAAAAGGCTATTTGTTTATAGGTTTGTAAAATCCTTATTGAACAAGGAAAAGCCCAAGGCTTGTGTAAACCTATTTGGAATAGGAAAGCCTATTAAGCTCCTATTTAAAGGAGATGGGAAAAAGAAAAACCTAATCCTAGAGAGCTTCATAAGGTTTTCTTTTTGAAACCTTAGCCTCTTCCTACAGAAGAAAGAGTTCTTGCTGCGTTTCTTATATGCCTTTGGGTTCTGTAACCAAGCAAAGTCTCTTGCACCAACATTGAAGATTTTATTGGTATTTCTATGTGAAACTGCTGCAAATCAACTACAACAATCAAAGGGTTGCTGTGGAGTTAGTCACGTACTGGGATTCGTGCAAAGGAGTAAGCCGCGTACTGGGATCCGCGCATCAAACTGGTTAGTCACGTACTTGGGAGCCGTGCATCAAAAGGGGGAACTGTCACTACAGATCAAGTCCAATTGGGTATTGGGGTAAGGGTTCAACTGTAGGTCGGTAAGGTACTTAGGATTCCTTTACTTGTAACCGCTTGATTTGATAATAGTGAAGTTTCGGGAGTGGTGACTTGAAAATCACTCAGTGGGGTTTTTGCCACGAGGGTTTTCCCTATTCATAAACAAATCACCGTGTCTTTCAATTTCCGCTGCATATTTAGTTTTTGGTGATTTATTTGTGCTTCCATATATTTGCATGTTAAATTGATTAATTAATAACCTAGTTAATTAATTAATTAGTTTAATCACAAGGGGTCATTCAGTTTGTGGTCTATCAAAGAAAAACAAACTAAAATGCAAAATCATTAAAGCTCGACACCTGCTATCTGTCGAGATTTATAAAATCAGATTTTCTGACCTGATTTATTGAGATTTGTGAATATGCATTTGGGCCTTCTTTTCTCCAAACCCTAAACATATAAAAGGATTGTTTTAAAAGCCGTAAAACTATACACAAGTTGCAAAAGCATTGAGCAAACTTTGTTCAAGCAATTTGTGATCAAAGACGAAGTTCTTGACCTACTTCATCTTCTCAGAAAAAGTTGCTGTGTATTTTGCACCAAAGGGTTTTGTGACCAAGCATCTTCCTGATCTTCATCGTGTAGGATGAACTACAGAACTTTGCAGCCAACCTCTCCTTCTAAGTTGGTGTTTGAAGTCGCATACTAGGATCCGCGCATTGGTTAGTCACGTACTTGGGAGCCGTGCATCAAAAAGGAGAACTGTCACTACAAATCAAGTTCAATTGAGTATTGGGGTAAGGGTTCAACTATAAGTTAGTAAGGTACTTGGGATTCCTTTACTTGTAACCGCTTGATTTGATAATAGTAGAGTTTCGGGAATGGTGACCTGAAAATCACCCGGTTGGGTTTTTGCCGCAAAGGTTTTCCCCATTCATAAACAAATCACCTTATCTTTTAATTCCCTCTGCATATTTAGTTTTTGGTGATTTGTTTGTACTTCCACACGTTTGCATGATAAATTGATTAATTAATAACTTGGCTAATAAATTAATTGGTTTAATCACAATGGGTCGTTCAGTTTGTGGTCTATCAAATGATATCAGAGCAAGCACACTCTGATTAGGTTTAATCTTTGTTGTATTGATCCATTGACCCCTGTTTGTCATGGATAGTAGACAGTCATTAATCATACCTCTTTTATTTGATGGCACTAACTATGCATACTGGAAAGTACGCATGAAAACTTTCTTGCAGTCTTTAGATGAGAATGTGTGGCAAGCTGTAGAGATTGGCTAGACCAAGCCAAAAGAAGAGCTGGCCGATTTGGATGACGCCAAGATCAAGGCACCAAACTTCAACAGCAAAGCATTGAATGCTCTATTTAGCGCAATCACCAATGAGGAGTTCAAGAAGATATCTTCTACTGAAACTGCAAAGCAAGCATGGACCATCTTCTAGACAACCTATGAGGGTACAAAAGCTATCAAGGATTCAAAGTTTCAAAGGCTCACTACAAGCTTTGAAGAAATAAAGATGGAGGAGGATGAGTCATTTGATGAGTTCTATGCCAAGCTCAAGGACATAGTAAACTCAGCCTTCAATCTTGAGGAAACCATCCCTAAACCCAAGATTGTAAGGAAGGTGCTTAGATCTCTACCCGAGAGATTCCATGCGAAGATTACTGCTATAGAGGAATCAAAAGACATTGACAAGATTCCTTTAACTGAGCTGGTTGGAAACTTGTAGACCTACGAGATAGGATTATCTAGGATTGGCAAAACGGGTAAAGGCAAGAGCATGGCCTTGAAGGCAAAGAGCAGTTATACAGATGAGTCTTCTGATGATGAAGATTCCAAGATGAAGTCCTACATTACAAGGCAGTTCAAGAAGTTTATGAAGAATGCCAATGGGAGGAGCTTCGATAAGGACCGAAGACAATCCAGTTCTTTCCAATCTAAGGTGCAAGATAGAGGGAAAAAGGATGCTAAGGAAGGTGGTCAGTACACTGTTCCTGCAGGACCAAAGTGTTTTGGATGTCATGGATTCGGTCACATGAAACATGAATGCTCGACATATCTCAAGAGCATTGGGAAGAGTAAGGCACTTGCTGCAACCTTGAGTGACACTGAGCCCGAAGACGATTCTGATAATGAGGATGACGGAATCTTAAATGCCTTCACTACCACAGTTAATCCTACTGAAAGGATTGTTGAAGAAGTGGACGAAGAAGAAGAACTGGTGGACTCCAAATTCGAGAAGATGGATGATCAAAATGATATCCATTCAGCCTATGAGAAGCTTTACAAGCTCTCTGAGAGGCATTAGAAATTATATAGGCTGGCCACCAAGAAGCTCAGTGATGTGAAACTTAATCGTGAAGAGTTGTCTACAAAGTTTGATGAGGCGAATCAGACTATTAGAGCACTAAGGTTTGAGAACAATTTCTTGGCTGAGAAGACCAAGAAGCTTGAAGCGGAGCTGTTTCAAGTCAGAGCTCAACTGGAGAGGACTTCAAGTGCAAAGCTTGATGAGATGCTTAGCATCCAGAAATCTGCTTTGAATCAAACAGGTTTAAAGTACGGTCTTTCTTCCTTTCATATTGCTTCTACTAGTGCTACTGTTTTTATTTCTCCTGCTAATAACACTGATATCGAGAACACTGATGATAAAACTGAATTAGCTAGTGAGAACTTAAATAAGGGTAAATCTATCTTAGGAGCACCCTCTAAACAGGATAAGAAAGATGTTAAAAACCCTAGGACTAAAAAGGCTAACTCTCAAAAGCCTAAACAAAAGAAGCAGCATCTCTGTCATCATTGTGGAGCTACTAGTCATACTCAATCAAATTACTATAAGTGGCTAGCCACTCAACAGAGCAACGGCATGATCGCGTCTAGTAGCCAGAATCAGCTTCAATCCTCTCGTGTTCCTCTTGGAGATCTTCTTAAAGCTCTCATGTTCCTTTCGAACTTGAACGTTTTCAATTCTTCCCCCTCACAGCCGGTTCAAGGGTTTAATCAAAGGAAAGGTTCTTTCAAGGTGTGGAAGAAAAATGACTCTAAGTGATTTCATCACTCTCTTCTCTCTTCATGTTTTTATTGTTTGTTACATTGCTTGTGTGTTTTGTATTTATTTTGTGTCAGTCTAGTTTTATATTTTGCTTTGTTTAACATGTTTTTGTGTGTTTGCTTTCAATTTTTTTTATATAAAAATTAAAAAAAATTGAAAAATCAGAAAAATACAAAAACAGTGTATGTTTTGTGTACATTGGTATTTGTGTACCTTAGATGGCCATTGAAACAAAGTTTTCTAAACTTTGTATCTCTTGTGCCTTAGATGAGCATCTCCATGCACAACTAAGCAAGTGAGCTTTGTGGCTCTTGTTTGTGATGAGTAAGATTAAGTTATCTCTTAAAACTTAACACTCATATCATTCTTTTTGATGGGTAGGACTAGAAAATTCTAAGAGAAAGACATAAATAACCATCTCACCACTGTTGCCCGCCAATCATAATATGACACCTGTATGCTTCGGCATAGCAAAAGTACAGTATCAAAGACACCTGTATGCTTCGACATAGCAAAAGTGCAATGTCAAATGCTTAATATGTTTGGTATTTCTTTTCTCTCCTTTTATATGCCCATGCATGATATGCTTAAAAGAAAATATGCAAAGAAAAATAAAAAGCAAAAAAAATCAAAAATGTTTTAAATATGGTTACAAGCGTGTATTCTAGGAGATGTGAGAGTTATAGGATATACCTCAAAGGTGATAGTACCCATCAAACAGTTATGATTGTGTGTGAGTTAAAGTTATTTTCTCATATCTCAGATCGTCATAACATGTATACACATATGCAATCTTACCATGTTTTTCACACACAACACGCAATATTCTTTGCTACTTTTGATACATGTGCAGGTACAATGTGATTTGGCCATCACAAGTGTTTACATGTGCTAATGTATGCTCACTAAACTGTCTTGACTTGTTTTTGAAAAATAAAATTGGTTAGACTTGTTTAGTGTGTGTGTGTGTGCTTCTAAGGATCCATGTGCTTAAATTGTTTAATGAGAGATGTTTTTGAGAACTTAATATGTTGATTGGATCATTGATTGAGATGTATGTTGGATTACATTCATGTCTGTGTTTTTCACTTCTCGAAAACCTGCTTTTAACTGCTATCTCCACACCTCCTCAATACCTTGTTATCTGTCGAGCTTCTCAAGCCTTTTTCTTATCGCAATCTCGACACCTGATGGATCGATCGAAAAAGTTCTTGTCTCCTCAATACCTTCTCGATACCTTATCGATCGATCGAGCTTCTGTTCTTGGTTTTGGTTTTTATTCCTTGATACCTTCTCGACACTTGTAGCTATCGACGTTCATTTTCTCAACACTTACCTCGACAGCTGTCTCGACACCTCTCGACACCTCAGCTGTCAAGATTTACTGAAGCTTCTATTTAAGCTGCTGTCGCGATCTAAACTTCATTTTCTCGAACTCTCTCAACCTATCCGCGGCTGTTCATCTCCCTAACCTCTTTTTCTCATTCAAAATCTCCAACCCACGTGATTTTCGGCCATTCCTTGCTTCAAATCACTTGATAAGATCTCTTTTTCCTTCCTTTTTCATGCATTTCATGTTTTGAATCTTAGGTTTTGGGGTTTTTGAAAAGTTTTGGGGTTTTTCAAAATTAATGAGTTTTTCTTGAAATTTTGGGTTGGGTTTTACCTTAAATGTGTTCAAAATGTCATACATTGCATTTCATGTGCATTAGAATGGTATTTTTATGCATTTAGATGTGTGTTTTCTACTTATGTGCTAGTAGGATTGGATTAGGCTGAGCCCATAATGCATTTTAATTTGCATGTCACATGTTCATGCATTCCCCATGCATACATACTCATTGTTCAATATATTTGATATATATGAACTGTTTTGGAACTTTTTTGATTGTCTCATTCTCTATCTCTTTCTCATTTTTGTTTACGTTAGTAGTGTCTATGGCACCTAAGTGTAAATCCACTCCAGGTCGGAACCCTCTGCGTTCTAGAGCTTCTTCATCTTCTAATTTTACTCCTCTAAATCTTCGGTTCCATGATGGTGATGCTCACAAGGCATTTTCAGAGAACTTTTCTAGACAAGGTGTTCATTCGAAATGCCAAGTCATTTTGGTGGACTTCACCGACACTAACCTTCCCTCTGTCATTCACAATAGGGGATAGGAGTCACTGTGTGACGTCCCGGTCACATGTCCTCTCGTGCTTATTCAGGAGTTTTACTCCAACATGCACAGGATCGATCGTTCAACACCTCTCTTTTTCACTCACGTTCGAGGTACGGGCATCCCTGTCACACTGCAGCTAGTTGCGGATGTGCTTAGGATTCCTAAGATAGAGTTTCCTGACTATCCTTCTTGTGAGCGTCTAAGGATTGTGTCCAAAGATGAGCTCATTTCTGCTTTTTGTGAGCGCCCTGCTGATTGGGGTGAGCATTAGTATACATCATGTAGACCTTTTGCTAAAGGTCCTAGATTCTTAAACATGGTGATGACTTTTATACTCCATTCAGATCTGCTCCATCTACATCTGCTCCTTCTTCTTCTATGGGCGATGTATCTCTCGGAGACATCATGGCGTAGTTGCAGCGCATGGATGCTCGCCTCGATACACTCTCCACTGAGTTGTATCAGGTGAATGTTCGTGTTGGTCGAATTGCACGACAGCATGCGACCATGGGTGGTTTTGCTCCTGAGGCTACTCCTTCACCACCCCCTCCAACAGCTTCTGACTCTAAGGATGATGATGGTGATGGTGATGATGATGACACTTCGGATGATGATGATGGAGATGCTAGCTCTACTGATGAGATGCCTACATGACACTCTACCCTTTGTCACTCGCGACAAAAAGGAGGAGTAGTTTTGGGTTACGAGAGTAGTCATCTTAGGGAGAGAGTTAGTATAGGACATTTTTGATAGGGGGAGTGTTGACTGATAGGGGAGTGTTGATATTTGAGGGATGTAGTGAGGTTTTAATGTATCTTTTCTTTTCTATTCTTTATAGATACATTGATCTTGTATATGAGGTCTTGTGACCAATTTTACATACATTGTACTTATTTTCTCTCTATATGTGAATGTATGTTTCTTTCACCTCTCTATTTATGTGTTATTTCTTCTCTACCTTTATACACATGATCATTATACTTGTATACAATCTATTATTTCTATTTTACACAAGATGCCTTGATGAGTTTTGTTTAAAGTATTTCAGAAATACAAGTTGTCAAAATCTACTTGCCATAAACTCTCTTCTTGCAAAGTTTTTCAAGAGTTTGTGTTAGGATAGATTTTATTGTATTTAACAAGTGAGTATGAGTTTAGTGATTTATGACTTCTCTCATATGTTCATTTGTTTGTTGTGGTTTTAACACGGATTGTCAAAGGGGGAGATTTTTAGGACATATGTGTTTTCACTTGTTAAGAACATATGTCACTTATTTATGTAAATTGGCTAATCCTTTGACAAAACGCACTCTACTTGTAATTGGGTAGTTCTAGGTGTTTTTAATACTTCAAGAAACAAAGTTTCAAGATCAAGTATTGAAATCATCAAGTCTGTCCAAGAAAAACAAGCTGAAGTGCAAAATCATTAAAGCTCGACACTTGCTCGATAGCTCCTCGACACCTGCTATCTGTCGAGATTTATAAAATCAGATTTTCTGACCTTATTTCTTGGAATCCGTGAATATGCTTTTGGGCCTTCTTTTCTCCTAACCCTAAACATATAAAAGGATTGTTTTAAGAGCCGTAAAACTATACACAAGTTGCAAAAGCAATGGGCAAACTATGTTCAAGCAATTTATGATCAAAAACAAAGTTCTTGACCTAGTTCATCTTCTTAGAAGAAGTTGCTGTGTATTTTGCACCAAAGGGTTTTGTGACCAAGCATCTTCTTGATCTTCATCGTGTAGGATGAACTGAAGAACTTTGCAACCAACCCCTCCTTCTAAGTTGGTGTTTGAAGTCACGTACTATGATCCACGCATTGGTTAGTCACGTACTTAGGAGCCGTGCATCAAAAGGGGGAAATGTCACTACAGATCAAGTCCAATTAGGTATTGGGGTAAGGGTTCAACTGTAGGTTGGTAAGGTACTTGGGATTCCTTTACTTGTAACCACTTGATTTGATAATAGTGGAGTTTTGGAAGTGTGACCTGAAAATCACCCGGTGGAGTTTTTGTCGCAAGGGTTTTCCTCATTTCTAAACAAATCACTGTGTCTTTTAATTGCCACTGCATATTTAGTTTTTGGTGATTTGTTTATGCTTCCACGTGTTTGCATGATAAATTGATTAATTAATAACTTGGCTAATAAATTAATTGGTTTAATTACAATGGGTCATTCAGTTTGTGGCCTACCATATTATACAATATTACTCCAAAGTTGTTTTAATTATTGTTCATTACTTGAACAAAATAATTATAATAGATATATGTGTGCAATTTATGATTGTTACTTTTTATGATGAACTCATTACAAACAAAGTTTTATAATAAATATGCTATAATATATGTATAATATTTTCCAAAAAACAAATTTACATAAAACATAATAACATTATCCGTGCATCGCATGGACAACTTACTTGTTGCATTTAATTCAAAAAGGGTGGCAATAGGTCATGGTAATCAACGCTAACATGAAGGTGCAAATACTTTCTTTCAATTAGGAACAAAACCAAGATTTCAAGTTAGAAGAGCACCAATTAACATTTTATTAGCAAAGATAAAAACATAAAATCATTGTTTGTAATATATTACAATGCAATCAATCTACTAACAAAAACAAAGATACAAAACATCATTGTTTCTTATTTCATTAGAGCATTCACATTAGTTCATGCAAAAATTCATGTCTAGTTTATTATAAGCACCTACTTTTTCTATTTTTACAAACTCACTTTTCAAAATACTCCACATCATATTTTACATTACATTTCATTAAAACTAGTCACTAACCTAGTGCAATGCACGGGAAAGCTATTGTGTACGATGATTTAAACAATTCTTTGTTTCTTCATGTTTGATTTCACATTAGGATTCCTATCCTTGATACGAAACATTAAATTAAAAAATGGAAAATATAAATCAAACTTAAATTAAAATTAAAATTAGGATTTCAATCCTTTACATCCTCAAATATCCAATAAATGCTAAAATATCAATTTCCAATAAATTGAAAAACAACTTTAAAGTACTTTTTGTATCTTCTTCCTTTGTTGTTCTTACATTCATTTGAAGTACCACTAATATAAGCTTGTCAATAAAACACATTGAGAAATGTATTACGACATGCAGAAGTTAGATATCAAATTTGTAATTTTGCTATATTAAAAAAATATGCACTTCTCAAGCTAAATTTTTTTGTTAGTTTCTATAATAGAGTCAAAAACTTTCTTAACTATGTAGAATTCCCATCCAAACTTGAGATTATATTCATTTAATTATATTTGGAAAACAAATGTTTTTCCATTCAAATTTTCTACTTGCAAAGGTAGGTCAATTTTAGATTATTGTCATGATACCCATTGACAAAGCATAAAACAGAGCAAAAATAAAAACCCCCTTTCACAATCATCAATCAATAATATTTTAAACTAATATAAATAATAATTCATTAAAAAATTCATTAAAAAAGACATTTTATATTATTTACAATCCATATAAAATAATAGAATTTGTTAATGCAACTAGAATTGAATCTGATTCTTTTTTTTAAGATCAAAGATAGAAAGAATCAATTTCTCAATATGCAACTCTTAATCCCTTTTTTTTAACTTGATAAGTGCAACTCTTGATCTAGCTTATTGTTTAATGGGCAAAGACAAAGCAAACAGTTTAAAAAAAAAATGCCTTTAGAAATATCTTAGAAATGTGAATCCTTCTACACATTGCGGCTCTTAATTAACTTATTAGCAAGTAACCTTTTTTTTTTTTTTAACAAAACTAAAGCATTCATAGATCCAAGATGGTATTTAACATCAAGAAAACTTCAAATTAAAAAACTTCCCAAACTATAATACAAGAATTGCTACATCTCATAACACAGCCAACAAAAAATAAATTCCAATCGGCATTGAGATCAAATTTTTGATACAGTTTGTTAAGATATATGTATTGTGACATGTTGCTATTTTTACTGTTTGTGTCTAATTAATAAAAATATATGATTGAGACCCAATTAATATCTAATGATGATTATATAATAATCATGTAGTTAGACTTCAACATTTTTATATTGTTAGAATTTTATTTTTGCTATCTATGTCTAATTATATAATAATTATTTTTATGTAATGTTTTAGAATTCAATGCAGTGTAATATTGTATGATCATTATCAAGAACTTTTACTTTCAAGAATAAAATAAGTGTATGACTTGGTAAATGCTAGATGTTTGTCACATGACTCAAACATGAAGTCAATAGCTTAACATGGCTATGATGTATTCAACATAGTGACCTTCAATGAACGGATATGTGATATAACAATGAACACAAACATGGGCATTGGATTGCAGCAAAAATAGTATTGTCCTTTTCATGTGGGTTAAAGTGTGACAATGTCGAAAAATCACCAATAAGCCACATAGTTCTCGCACGCTCAAAATAGCACCTGCACAACACAAAAACTAAAGACCTTAAGAGGAGTAACGGTGTGGTTCCGGCCAAATACCCTCCGACAGTCAAGTTAGAGAAATCTCTTGTTCATAACTCTAGAATACCAGAGCTGGGGTGAATTATGCGTACCTTGGCTAGTAAGGGTATTGGGGATTTTATAGTAGTAGAGGGTTAACATCCTTTCCTTGAGTCAGAAGTCTTTTCCTTATAAGAGTCTTTATGAGCGTATTTAGCGGAACCCTTTCCTTGTAGGAGTCCTTTTGATTAGCACTAAACGTGAAGCACAAAACATTTCCTTATATACACAAACGCGGGGACCAAGACAAACCACGTTAAGGTCGTCAGCTTCGCCTACTACCTTCAAATTTATTGGCGTCGGCTACCCATCTTTGTTGCCTATGGTCAACTTGTCGACTATACAGTGAGCTTCGTGGACTTCCTAACATTGTCACTTATTAATGGATCCCGACGGAGGTTTGCTTACCCTCTTCAGCTTGTTCTCATCAGCTTCCTCTTCAACTTACTGTCTTCAGCTTACTGTGCCCAAGATGTAGGCGTCAGGTATGGGGTGAAGGTGTAGACTTTACAACAGCATTGTCTCTTATGAGTGAAGCTAAAAACCTTGTTATGTCCGTCGCCTTTTGTTTTGTCATGGGTTAATTACAAAATTACCCTTATCAGCTGCCCCCTACTCTATCGCCTCGTCAGCTTTAGCTGATGGGTTATGGAGTTAACGTCATGGAAGGGTCATTGATGTGTGTTGCTCTATTGGTATATGCTCAAGATATGTTTGCATAAGTTTAGAGACGCACCCGTCTATTTAGTTATAGATCCGTCTGTTTGTTGTGGTCTGTAACCTTATCCTGATGGGATGAACCTGCTTACGAACTTAATCATGGACCCATCTACTTAGTTAGGTCTGTCCACTTGTTGTGGATCCGTTCATTGTTTTGTGGACTTTATTTTATTAACCCATCTTTGTGGGATGAACTAAATTACGGACCTGTTTGTGTTTAGGTCCGTCCATTTGTGATGGATCTGTCCGCTGTCTTGTGGACTTTGTAATGAGGTCGCTCACTTTGTGGATTTAGTAATAATCTCGTCTACTTTGTGGACTTAGGCTCGTCTACTTTGTAGACTTGGTAATATGCTCGTCCACTCTGTGAACTTAGGCTGGTTTACTTTGTAAGCTTGGTAATGGTTGTTGTCCAACTTTTGGATGTATATTAAACTCGTCTACTTTGTAGACTTCAGTGATAGGCCCGTCCACTTCGTGGCCTAGGCATGTCTACTTTGTAGACTTGGTAATAAATTCTTCCACTTTATGAACTTAGTAATAAATTCGTCCACTTTATGGACTTAGTAGTAGACTCGTCCACTTTTGGATGTAGCAGTAGACTCCTCCACTTTGTGGACATAGCAGTAGACCCGTCCACTTTTGGACGTAATCATGAATTCGTCCACCTAAGGACTAACTAATTCCGTCCCCATCACAAATATGCCAGTTATTTCTAAATAAACTCCTCTTATTATGATGAATGCATATATAAGTAGAAAATCTTTCCGAAAAGAATAAACTTCAATTCTTTGGGCTTAAAAAGTACTTGTAGGCAAAAGTAAACTAAGATAAATGACTAAAAGAAATAAACTAGGAATGAGGAGTAGCGTTCTTCATGCTGTCTTCTACTGGTAGTACTTCTTAAGATGCTCGGCATTCCACGGATGGCGTAGTTTCTACCTATCAAGTGTCTCCAAGTGGTAGGTGCCTTTCCTTAGCCTTGGCGGACCGTCGAGTTTTCAAGGGTGCCGATCTTGGTTATTCACTCTGGTCGTGCATCTTCTTTCAAGAATTCGATGAAGGTGTTGTCGATCTGCGCCATCTTGAGTATGGATCCCATCAGCTAGATGTTCTGAACCATCCTGAGGTAAGTCTTACAGGCCTTTTCTGACGACCCAAGAGTCGTGGCACCTCCTACAATCATTCTTATATCTCCCATAGGTGGTTTGGGGCGCTTGTTCTCCAATCAAGGAACCTGCTCCTGTGGTGGGTCCATTTTCTCCTTGCTGACGAACCTCTATAGCCTTCCTTGCCTAATAAGAGCTTCTATTTGTTACTTCAAGTCATAGCAATCAACTGTGTCATGGCCGTGATCATGATGGAAGCGGTAATATTTGTCCCTTGACCCCTTGTTAGGATCTCCCTTCAGCTTGCCGGGAAAGGTCAATGCTCCTTCACCCTTAATTTTCATCAGCACTTAGTCGATTGGGGCAATTAGCAAGGTGAAGCTTGTGAACTTCCCTGCGGGTGGTTTGGAGCATCAGTCCTCCTGGCGTTCTCCAGTTCTAGCCATCTTTTGCTCCCCATCTGGCCGTACATCTTCCTGTCTTTCCCTCTTCTTGGGCCTCTCCTCTCGGGCCAGAAGCGCATCTTTAACATTCATGTATTTGGTTGTCCTGTAAAACACATCTAACATAGTTTTCGGGTCATTTTTGTATAGAGAGAACATAAACTTACCCTTCTGCAACCCGTTTGTGAAGATTGCTACAAGTATCTCGTCGTCAACTTCATCGATCGAAAGTGCTTCCTTGCTAAAGTAGGTTATGTAAGATCTTAGCATCTCGTCTTCTCGCTGCCTGATGCTCATCAAGCACGCAGTAGACTTCTTACACCTATGCCCCCCAATGAAATGCGAAGTGAACTGGGTGTTTAGCTCTTTGAAAGTACTAATGGAGTTAGGCGTCAGTCGGCTAAACCAAATTCTCGCGGGACCCTTCAGCGTTGTAGGGAAGACCCTACACATGATTTCATCTGCTACTCCTTGAAGGTGCATCAAGGTCTTGAAAGTTTCTAGGTGATCTAGAGGGTCCTTGACTACGTCATAGCTTTCTATCTACAGCATGCGAAACTTCTGTGGTAGGGGGAAGGAATTGACAGACGTGGTGAATGGCGAATCGATTCGATGGACCAAATCATCAAGGTCGCTAGACACCCGTCCTTTGAGGGTGTTCATCATAAAGTCCATCCGTTCCTTCATCATTTTCATCTCCACGACAATGTGGGGTAGAGCCGTATTAGTGACAGATGGATGACTCATTTCTTGTCACTCCGGTCTGCTTGAGGCGTTACTATCTTCTAGCCCCTCTCAATCTCTTCACTCAGCACTGGTACCTTCTTGGTCCTCCTCTTGAGTGACGTGTCCTACATTCTTTTGGTGCAGCTACTCTTCCAGATCGTTGTTTTGCTTAGTGAGGCATTCCACGACTGCAATGAGAGTCTGCACCTGTCTCTTGAGTGTAGTTTGGCATGGTTCGTCTCCCTGAACGTTGTTGGTGGTCACCATCGAGTGAGTAAGTACCATGAAACTCTTTGTCCGGGCAGTGATAGTATGGTTTACAAGTCGTAAAAAATTCCCCACAGACGGAGCCAACTGATTATGCCAAAAAATCACCAATGAGCCACACGGTTCTCACACGCTCGAAACAGCATCTACACAACACAAAAGCTGAAGACCTTAAGAGGAGTACCGGTGTGGTACTAGCCAAATACCCTTTGATGGTCAAGTTAGAGAAATCTCTTGTTTACAACTCTAGAATACCAGAGTTGGGGTGAATTATGCGTACCTTGGCTAATGAGAAGTCTTTTCCTTATAGGAGTCTTTATGAGCGAATTTAGTGGAACTCTTTCCTTGTAGGAGTCATTTTGTTTAGCACTAAACATGAAGCGCAAGACATTTCCTTATATACACAAACGTGGGGACCAAGACAAATCACGCTAGAGTTGTCAACTTCGCCTACTCCCTTCAACTTTATTGGCGTCGGCTACCCATCTTCGTTGCCTAAGGTCAACTTGTCAACTATGTAGTGAGCTTCATGGACTTCCTAACATTGTCACTTATTAATGGATCCTGACGGAGGTTTGCTTACCCTCTTTAGCTTGTTCTCATCAGCTTCCTCTTCAGCTTACTGTGCCCAAGATGCAGCCGTTACATATGGGGTAGAGCTGTAGACTTTACAACAAGGTTGTCTCTCATGAGTGAAGCTGATAAGCTTGTTATGTGCGTCGCCTTTTGTTTCATCATGGGTTAATTACAAAATTACCCTTATCAAAGTGAAAGGTAGTTTAAGTTATGATCACAAAATATAGGAAGTCTTTTGATGGTCTTAAGGGTTATTGTTAATTAAATGTTACTACCTATTGCAGATACATGGACATCTTTGTGATAGAGGTTCTCTCTCTTTTTTTGTGGGGGAGGGACTGGATTTGGCAGAGGTGATTAAAGAACTGAAATATGTTTGATATTAATGATCAATTAATTGTTCTTTATATATAGGCTAACATATCTTCCTTTATCAGTGGTTACTTTTATATTCATCAGGGTATACAATAAGTTTTGACTGTTCAGCAATTAGCTCATCTCATCTCATTTAGTTTCTACTTTGCTGGGCTGAAGAAACTTCAAGGTTAAAATGAGTCACAAGAGTCATAGCCATAAGAGTTCTTAAAATTTATTTTGGGGTGAGAGTCTTCTTAATCTGAAATAGGAAATATCATAAGAAGTTTATGAATATCTTAATATCTGACTTCTGTTCTATTTAAAAATATTTTGTTTTATTATCTTTTACAGTACAAGGTTTCATAACTTTTTGGGGGATGTGGCATTTCCTTTTCTAATGGGTATTCTCTTTTTCTGTCTCAACTAAAAACTACCAAATTCTTGTATGGGTGTGCAATGAATACCTTAATACTAAAAGTTGACTAACTAACTAATTCAATTACAGTAGGTTCTATTATACCACCTGAGAACTGCAGCTCTTAATTAACTTATCACCAAGTAACCTTTTTTTTTTCTAACAAAACTTAAGCATTCATAGATCCAAGATGGTATTTAACATCAAGAAAACTTCAAATTAAAAAACTTCCTAAACTGAAATATAAGAATTGCTACATCTCATAACACAGCCAACAAAAAATAAACTCCAATCGACATTGAGATCAAATTCATACACAGAGGAGATATGCCACAATATTTGGCATTGTAATAAACACACAGAAAATTGTTTCAGCATTTAGTAATATATAGATGCTATTACTTTGTCAATTTTTTATTTATTATCCCAAATTATATCTCTTTTCATCAACCAAAAACCACAACCCTAAATCTAAAGAATTACTAAAATCTTCATTTGCCTGTAGCAACTATGTAAATTTAAATAATTACTATAGCACAAATGTTTTTTTTTTTTTTTAATAATGATTCATAGACTGGTGTGAGTATATTTTGAGGTTGATTGAGCAAATTTGGGATTTTGTGCTATTTTACAACAACTAATGCAAATGCTCTTACAATGAAATCAATTTAAAAATTGTAGGGCATCAGGGACCAAGATTTTCGGAAGATGGGCCCCAATAGAAAGTTTTAAAAATTATACCAATTTTCTCTTTCTCTTGTTGATTGGAATTACAACATTGTCATCATCACTCTATTTCCATCACTCAGAAATACCTTTTTTTTTCTTTTCTTTTTTTCATTCTCACTCACCCATCACTCATTTTGTTAAGGTATGGGTGATGAGAACTGAAAATGAGAACTGAGCCAAACATGCATCTTATGCGTGGGACCCACCCAAAATGAGTAATGGGCAATGGAAATTGAGCATTAGTTGATAGAAATTGCCTAAACCAAACAGGCTCTTGGTCAATGAGCTCAAGGAAGTATGGGATCAATCCAATGGCCGTGGCTAAGCACTTCTATCTGAGTTTCCTCCGAAAGACATGATCAGTGCAGAAGGTACATTGATTAGAGGGGTAAGGTAAAGTTGTTACCTTTGGACCAAGCACCCTTTGGGTTTAAAGTTGGCCAAGGAGGTTTGCTGGACTTAGGCCCCAATGCCCTTGTTCAACATTAGGCTTCGACCTTAACAATCCCTTTTTGACACTCTTCAATGTCACCTAAGCTTCCGCTCTTCTGGAACTTACTAGATGAGTGATACATTACCAACTAGGCGCCCAATTACAGTCGCTACTCATGCTCTTTAAATACCCTTTCTCCAATCCTCATTTCTCCCCTCTTCTCTCTCATGTCCTTAGCATTCTCCCTTATTTTCCAATCTCGCTTCAATAGTTGGTCTCTTGCTCTTCAATCTCGTAAATATCATACCAGTACTGCTCACTAAACCTGAAACATACTAGAGAATATACAAATCTATACCGACTTGTACTGGTAGTAGCCACAGTACCAAGATTTTTCAAGTGTTTTGGTCAGTTTGATGATTCAATCGGTAAAAGAAAAATAACTAAAAAAAAATTCAAGAAAAAGGTCCTAAAACATGTTATTTGAGCAAAAACCTTAGGTTAAAGTACTTAGGCTAATATTTTGTCATCAGCCCTCAACTCCCTATGTGTTTGTTTAGAGGTGAAATAGGATGAATGGAAAACTTTGGAGAGAAAATGGAAATGAAAACCTTTTGGAGTGTGTTTGGTTGGGTAGGGAGGAAGGAAAATAAATGATAGGACCCAAGTGTTTTCTCCCCGAGCCTACCAAAAAGTTTTCTCCCCAAAATGGAGAGAAAACTAAAGTGAAAATTAAGACATCATTTTTGGACAAAAATGCCCCTGTGCAGTTGCACATGAGCTTGTCCACATTGATCTTCTTCATTTTTTCCTTTTTCTTTTTGCTTTTTCTTCCCTTTGGATGTTGCCTCTTTTTCTCATTTTTTTTCTTTTTTCTTTTTTCTTTTGATTTATAAGGCAGGCTTTGTACAAATCTAGTGCTCATATTCTTCTTCTTTTTTTCTTTTGCTTTCTTTTATGTTTTTTTGTTTTTGTTTTTATTTATTTTTTTTTTGTTTAGATTTTTTTTTTTTTTCTAGATGTGATTTTTTTTTTATAATAAATTTAGGTGATTGATTTTTTTTTTATTTTTTTGGATTGTTTATCACTTTTTTTTTTTTTTTGTTTTAATTGGGCATCATTTTTTAACAAAGGTATATATGTAAATTTATACAAACTCACTTTTTCTATCTTTCTACTTTTCGACTCCTAACTAAACAAAAATGAGGGAAATTAAAATATTTTCTATCCTCCCAATTTTCCATCCTCCCACCATTTTCTATTCTTTCACTTTTGTACACCTCTAACCAATTGGACCCTAAATAAGAAATTGCAACCCCCATCTCCATATGTGGATTTTAAATGGTAAGTTTATAAACATATAAATAAGTAAATACATACATACATATACATATACACACACACATATATATATATAAAGTTAAAATACAAAAAAATTATATTTGGTCCTCTTAGATTAAAAACTAGCATTTCCAAATTGAAAGCTGGCTAAAAAATCAAATCAAATCAAATAATCACTTAACCTATATGCGTTTGGCATTACATTTTGTGTTTGATGTTTGGACTTAAAAGTAAAAAACTTGAGAGTAGTTTTGAGTGATGTTGTATTTCATGTTTCCACTTAAACGATCTTTTGAGTGCTTTGTTTTTTAATTAATAACACTAATTGATTTTGGTGTATATATATATATATTAGATATATAAGGATAATAAAAATGATTTTCAACTTCATTTAATGTTATTTCCTTTATAAAACTGTTGCACTTCTAATTACCTTTGTATATTTATTGCAATTATGGCAACAATCATTTTCAATAATAAATTTTATTAAACTAGGCTTCACAACAAAAGAAAATATAATTTTCTAATGGATTTTTTGATTTTGTGCATTGAAAATAAATTATTACGACATTTGGTCCAAAATCAATTATAAATGATTGTTATAATAGTAAACCCCCAAAAAAAAAAAAAAAATATGAGTCAAGTTCCATTTTGATAAATCATAAATAATTAAGTAGTAATGTTTTAAGAAAAAATCATTCTATATCTTTTCTTTTGTTTACATTTTGTTAATATTGAATATTGAATATATGCAACGGGTCACGTGTTCAAACCTAAGAATTAGCTTCTAAAAAATAGTACACTAATATTAACAGATATCCAAATATTTCATTCATATGGATAAATCGAAACGGATTCCAATATACTATTGGAATCGTTGACAGTAACACCAAAAGAAGCCAAGGTTACATTAAAGAAAATCATAAGTTCACAACAAATTTCACACTCATTTTCACAACTATTAATTGATATGTTTGTTTGTGAGTGGTGAAAAAAAAAGTAATTGGTTAATGTGAAAGTGACAAATCACAATCTGCCACATGGTATAGTTGTGAAAATAGATGTGAAATTGGTTTGTAGTCCTAAAATAAATGCATTCTAGCACGATAAATCAAGTGTGCCTAGATGAATCTAATCCCACCATTGATCATTGTACTTCTTCCTCTTGATAATGTGGTATTATATGTATCCACTCTTTCACATGGGAGTAGACCCCACACATGTGAGAGTGGAATCAGTGGATACATGTATCGAAAATGATAGATTTTCTCGTTCTTGATAATAAGTGGGACCTACCTCATGTGAAAGGATAGATATATATATTAGATATGTAATAGATTTTCTCCCTCTTGACTATACGTCTACGCCTCATTTCTCTTGACTATGCGTCTACGCCTCATTTTTCCTTATCAAGAAGGCATAGCCAAGGGACTAAGGGACCTTAATACAGTGCATCCAGTCGTCTTCCTGAATTTCTTCGGTATCAAAACCTATAGGTTTAATTCTTCGACTGGCTAGTAACCATCCTTAACATAATCCAAAATTAGATATGTGGCCTGTAGAGTTGTTGACTATCTTAAATGAGACAATGAAGTAGAAGAGTTTCAAAATTTCTTGGACCCATTTGAACTTTGATTGCCTCGTTGATTCAACTGGGAGGGATCTAACAAAGTGAACTTGTCTTTATGGTTGTCTTGTCTTCATCTACAAGCCTTGTCTGTACCACAGCTAGCCCTTTTCAGTTTTTTTTCTTTTGATTTATTTACGTATCAACCTCCTTTCTCTCTTGAAGATTTAAGTTCTCACAAGAATCATACTTCAGCTCGATCTTCTAGAGGATGTAAAAAAAACAAAATAATTATCATTGAGGTTACAAAGGTAAAAAAAAAAAAAAAAAAAACCAAATAATTATGGAAAAAATTAACAGATACCTTAAGGACGTTATAGTTTAGAAATTGTTTTTATAAACTTTTGATGTGAAAAAAAAAATTCAAAAAAGTAACTAACTTTTTTTTACAACTTTTTATATTTCTCATGAAAGCGGCATTAAATTATTTTTTTTCTTTTTAAATAGTCTATTAGCAAATGCCCGAAAGGCAAGTACTAACTAAACCCAATAATAATTTTAGTAGGTTATAACCTACATAGGTTAGTCATTTTAGCTAACAAAGGCAAACTAGTTAGGCAGCTGTATAGTCTTCCATATGGAGACAAAATCGTAGGGACAATTCAAATATATGTATTGCAATATATTCTTCTCTCCTGTAAGCAAATGTTATTATGTCTAGTAAGCAAAGCTCGTCGAAAAATATCTTCATCTAAAATTTACAAAATTACCGGTATTTAGTTATATTATCCAAAAGTATAAGAAAAATACTAAATATATTATAAATTTTAGGTAAAAATGCAAAACTGACCTTCTAAGTTTCAGTCTTTTTCATTTCAATCCTTTAACTTTCAGTTTTGTCATTTCAGTCCTTTAATTTTCAATTTTTGTCAACGCAAGACTCCGTTAGAACTCAGTTAGGGACTGCTGTTAATTGAGCCAAAACGACATCATTTTGACTTTTCTTTTTAAAAAAAAATAAATTTCGAAATTAATAAAAAAAAATAAAAAATAAAAAACCATATGATTATATTGGATAAAAGGTATTTAATAGTTTGAAAGGAAAAATAAGTGAACAAGAAAGAAAATAGAAAATATATGATTCTAGAAACTCGAGGTGGAAAAGGTCCTTTTTTTTTTCTTTTTTTTTGGAGAAACAAGCCTTAGATATTGGTTCTATATGGAGCCAGAGACGTCAGACAGTGGTTCAATGAAGGTGGAAAAGGTCCTTGGCTACCACATAACTTTATAAAAAGCTAAATGCTCACATGATTTCAAACTAGACGACCCAATTAGTCCCTATTTTCTTCTCTTTAACAAGATGGCAATGGTAGAAGAGAAAGGCCCTGCAGATGAAAGAGAGGATTACACGCAAGATGGGACTGTGGATCTCAAGGGTAGACCTGTTTTAAGATCAAAGACTGGGAGATGGAAAGCTTGTTATTTCATTGTAGGTAATGTATATAGCCTATGTTTTTTTACTTATTTGCGCCTTTTATCCTTCCATTAAGAGACTAATTCAGCTAGGCCAAACTTCAAAAGTTGCTGAATAAAGATTTAACTCTTTCATATTTAAGATACCTAGCTAGCCATAGCCAATAAACTAAGAAACAGGCTTACATAGTCACATATATATTTTCAAAGAGAAACTATAACTCATATATAGATCGTAAACAAACACAACTGTTTTCATTTGAATTCTATTTCTATTAATATTTCTCATTCACTTAGTATAACATATCTTTCAAAATTTTCCTAGGATGCTTCACAATTTCACTATTTTTTTTTTTTTTTGTATATTGTTTTTTATAGGGTATGAAGTGTTTGAGAGGATGGCATACTATGGGATTGCATCAAATCTAGTGATATATCTAACAGATAAGCTCCATGAAGGCACTGTAAACTCTGCAAACAATGTGACCAATTGGGCTGGTACTGTATGGTTGACACCCATATTAGGTGCCTACATTGCAGATACTTATCTCGGCCGATATTGGACTTTTGTAATTGCATCGGGAATTTATCTCTTGGTAAAATCTCGAATCCCAAGTTATTAATATATTTATTTTTAATTTTTTTTTATTTTGTTAAATAATTAAAGAGAGAAGAAAATAAAACATATGAAATTGATCATTTAAAAGACTCAATGTTAACATTTATTTCATGCATGATGCACCATGCACAATCGAACACGTATGTGATTATTGTTCAAAGAAATAAGAACCTCATGCAAGATCTAATAGTTTCTGATGGTGGGGAATCACTGTATGATTAGAATCCAATATGGTTTTTAATGTGATTGGCATATATTTTTTAGATGAAAGCAAACTTTGGCCTTCACTAGGGCCTCAAGTATAATACCTGTGACTGTACGGAGTGTTGCATCATTATTAACCTATATATCCTAAAACCTTAAACCATCAGGTTTTGGGACCGATTTTCAATTCCACACTTTTTTGCTAAGGTTTTTTACATGTAAATATGTCACTCCTGCACTCCAATAATCTATACAAACACAATCAAACACCACCCTCCACCGCCCACCCACCCCCACCCCCCAAAAAAAAAAAACTTATCCTAAAACACATAGATCGGCCCACCCCACCCCCCCCCCCCCCCCCCCCCCCCCCAAAAAAAAATTTATCCTAAAACACATAGATCGGTTCAATACAATTTAAAAATAAAGTGACAATTTTTAAATTTTTACTTTTTAGTATGACTTACTCTTTTTTTATTAATATAACTAATTCACTTAATGATAATTGGGATGGATTTATATTAATTCATAGGCCTTCTTATTAGTGGAAGGAAAAATAAGTGCAGTTCATACATGTTTTTCTAAATTTTTAAAATTAAAAAAAAAAAAAATCATTTATTTCCCCCATATTTGAGAGCCTTTCTCCATAGGTCCCTGGGTTATGGCCTAAGGTGGCCTATAGGCCTAGGATTGGCTCTCTCCCAAAATAAATATATAACAAGTAGCCAAAACAAAATATGGCAAAAGAATATATTAAGCGAAAATTCTTGTTTGATGTCAATTTGTTAATTTATATTTTTAATAAGCTCCATTAATTTTTATAAATAAATAAATAAATCAAATGGTAATACTATTAAGACCACATAATTATGTAGAGTCCTCTCAATCCTAAGCTCTCTCTCCCTTTAATAAAGTAAGACCTAGTTAAGAAAAAGCTACACAAAACTATATTACTTTGATTATTTATCTAATAAGATCTACCCCCTCCCCTCTCCTTCTATTCTATTGTGTTTCATAAGTTTGTAATACATAATAGTATTGATTTAAACCGTAAATTTTATGGCTTATTCAATTTTAAGCTAAGAATGGAAATTAAGCCCAATTATTAATATACTTGACCAACATTGACATAAGTAAAAATAGATAAACACAATAGCAATCCCAATTACAAAAGAAATCAAGCACTCACAACAACAATGAAGTGCTTACAAAGAGAAAAACCCAAGAACCAGATGAAAAAAAAAAAAAAAAAAAAAACAACAACAACAACAACAACTCTCTAAGGTCTCTAGCACCAAACGATCCACAATACCCTTCAAGTTAAGTAATGATTATGTACTTAATCTTCTAGCTCTTGCTAGCAACCAATTCTTTGAATCATTTCTTCTTGATAATCTCTTGATCCGCAATTGAGCCTCCAAGTGCAATGACCAAGTCTCTTTGGTGATTTTGGGATTGCTCTAATGATACCTCAAGACCAATCAGCACCAAGAACTTTGAAGGTTGCTTTGTGTGTGATGGTTTTGATCTTTTTTCATCAAATTGGTTAAATGGAGAGGGAGAAGATAGAGGCGTGGAATGGGTTTTAGGACTTTCTCCAACTCTTTAATATGGAAATTGGGTCTTAAAAATTTGTGGAAAATGGGGCTTATAAAGAGAGGTTGAGGGCTCATTATGTAGTGAGGGTCATAACTAAATTCTCTCAAAGTTATAGAATTTTAACTTAAGCGAAATATCCTAAAAGTGAGAGGCGAAATTGTTGCCTCAACTGTTTTTCAAAAAGTGAATTCCCTAGACCCTCCAAGCTCATTCATGCAAAGTGTCACCTCTTCAACCTATTACAAATTTAAATCCACAACAATACATTAATTGCATTGTAAAATTGAATTTCAAAATTACACTCAAACATATCATATAATTTGCCAACAATCTAAAGATCCTAACAATTAAAAGAATACAGGCATTTTATGAGTTTCATCAACACATTACTTTAATTTATTCAAAGTGAATAAAAGAATTCTTTACTTATGTTCACTCATGGTGACACAGTATTACGTTAACTGTTGTACACAGGGAATGTGCCTCTTAACCCTAACAGTCTCATTGCCAACCTTAAAACCACCATCTTGTGGTCATGAGGTCAAAGCAGTGGACTGCAACAAACCAACCTCACCTTTGCAAGTGGGTATATTTTATTTTGCCTTATACATAATTGCTATTGGGACTGGTGGAACCAAGCCCAACATTTCAACCATGGGGGCAGACCAATTTGATGACTTTGAGCCCAAGGAAAGGTTCCACAAGCTCTCCTTCTTTAATTGGTGGATGTCTGGCATTCTCTTTGGCAGCCTCTTCTCTAACACTTTCTTGATCTACATACAAGCAAATGTGGGTTGGAGCCTTGGCTATGGCCTTCCAACAATTGGCCTATTGATTTCAATTTTGGTGTTCTTGGTGGGTACTCCATTTTATAGACACAAACTGCCTTCAGGGAGTCCTATCATTAAGATAACTAAAGCACTTGTGGCTGCTATAAGGAAGTGGAAGGTAACTGTCCCAAATGACCCAAAAGAGCTTCATGAGTTGAGATTGGAAGAATATGCCAAAATTGGGAAATACAGAATTGAGTACACCCCTTCATTAAGGTTAACCCTCTATCCTATTTTTGACTTTAGAATTTTCGGTCACAATATTCATACATACGTTACTTTTACAATACATATTTACTTATGAGCATTTTTTTTTTTTTTTAATGAATGAAAATTTCCTAAAGCAAAACAAAATTACACAGCATAAGTCTGCGCACACAACAGACTGATTGAACAAACAAACAGACTACATCTGCCAACCAGACCAACCTACTCACTCAAGCAACAAACATACAGGAATCTTCTAGAGACCAACCTACCCTATAGTTTCAAACATAACAAAGTAAATCTCAAAATTTCAAAAAGTAACAGATTAAACTTTCAGCCTATGTTAAATGTTAAATTCAATGCTCTTAGGTTTAATTTGTGCTTTTTAGAATATTATGGTTTAATTTGATACTTTTGAAACTACAAAGTTTAATTTGTTACTTTTTGAAACTTCAAGATTTAATTTTGTTACACGGCCTAAACTATAAGGTTTAAAATGTCTTTTGGTAAAAGCAATTTTATTATCTTTTGTCAAACTGTTTCAGTTTCTTTGAGAAGATTATGGAAAACAGCCAAACCTACAAAGTACTAAAAAGATCATTTTAGCATACCTCCACCATCTTACAAACTGTAAATCCATGGCATAAATTTGAGGACAACGATGCAAAAGTTTGACCGAGACTTGGAAAATTGTTGTTTGTGTCGGAAATATTTTCTGATAACGCACATATTCTTTGTACATATCATAATATGAAATGGAAAATTCTGTTCCCAGAATTTGATCAACCAAAGAACTCCCCTACTAAAATTAAAAATTAAAAATTTAAATAAATAAATAAAAATAAAAAATTATACAAAAGGAACTAAAATACTTGCATTATTTGACCCTTTTGGTTCCCCATCTCCCCCACCTTGCTCAAAATTGCCTGCAGATTCCTTGACAAAGCATCGGTAAAGACCAAGGCAGCCTCACCATGGATGTTATGTCCAGTGACCCAAGTAGAAGAAACCAAGAAAATGATGAAAATGCTTCCAATTTTGATTGCTACAATCATACCAAGCGTCATAGCAGCTCAATCACATACACTTTTTATCAAACAAGGCACCACCCTAAATAGGAGCATGGGTCCTCATTTTGAAATCCCTCCAGGATGTCTCCAAGCTTTTGCGACCATCTTCATGCTGATAAGCCTTGTAATCTATGACCGCCTCTTCGTTCCAACAGTCCGGCGCTACACAAAGAACCCTAGAGGGGTTTCATTACTACAAAGACTAGGAATTGGCCTTACGTTGCATGTTATTATCATGGTCACAGCTTGCCTTGCTGAAAGAAAGAGACTCAAGGTCGCAAGAGAAAACCAAATATTTGACAAAAGTGATACAGTTCCTCTTACTATTTTCATTCTCCTCCCTCAGTTTGGATTGGTGGGCATCGCTGAAGCCTTTGTGGAAGCTGCAAAGCTAGAGTTGTTCTATGACCAGGCTCCAGAAAGCATGAAAAGCCTGGGGACCTCATATTTCACTAGTACCTTGGGAATTGGTCAATTTCTCAGTAGTTTTCTTTTAAAAACAGTGGCTGATATGACCAAGAGGCATGGCCACAAGGGCTGGATTTTGGATAATCTAAATGCATCTCATTTAGATTACTATTATGCTTTCTTGGCCATCCTCAGCTTTCTCAACTTCTTCTTCTTTCTGCTTATAGCAAAGCACTTCGTTTACAATGTAGACGTGACGGAATCCAGGAGGGGCATAGCCATGGAAACTTCATGCGAAGCATCATCTCAAGATAATAAAGTACCATCTCGAGATAATGAAGTCTTGAAGACGGGACTAAGCTGATAAAAAGTTATGCATATTGCTTGTTTTTCATAATCAAATACGATTATTGAAAGCGTACCTCAGAAATTTTCAGTTTCCATCCTAATGACTAAGAAAACTCAGGTATAAAAGAAATTTTATCCAATCTTAGAAGACTCATTCCAATGAATTTCACAAGCATCTTTCACAATTCTAAGGAGTGGCATTGACATGGTTGTATTTTCCTCCCACTAATGGGCAATTTAATTACTTCAGCCGAAGTAAGAAGACCTAAAGAAAATAGGGTGCTCTTGTCTTCAAATTTTTTTTAAGGCCCGTTGGTTGTCTTTGCAATTCGGTGGTCCTAGTCTGTTTTCCTTGTTATATAAAGTCTGTATAAATAGGAAGATTCAAAAGCCTGTGATGAATATAAAAAAATTAAAAACAGACGCATTTTATGTATCAATAACTCTAGAATCACAATAATTTTTACAAGATATTTCACAACTACTAAGGTTATAAGTTGTTAGTGATAGACAACAAAATAATGTTAGGAATGAACCCAAAAAAAAAAAAAAAAAAAAAAAAACCATAAACACATAAATGAGGTGCTTTAAACAAGAATGATAAACAGTTTATAATCCTTAACTTATATAATAAACAAAGTATATGAGTGACAAATGCTTTTTATCAGCTAACAAAAAGCTGCAACATAGAGCCTGCAATTGTTCCCAAAATAAAATAAAGCTTTATCTAATTTTTAACTTAATTATATACACGATAGCTTTGAGCAAGAATGGTAAGCAGATAATAATCCTGGACTGATAAGACAAGAAAATAGTTGATGACAAATGCTGCCAGCTGAAAAGAGGCTGCAACTCGCATGCAGCAATTGATTCCAAAAGCCATGTGTGACCAATGACTTGGGATCCAATATTGGCAGCTACATCCTGTGCCTCAGTTAATCTTTTCCAAAGAATATCAACTTCTTCTCCTACCTTGGATCCTTGTGGGGGATCAAGGTTGTAAATAACTAGTATCTTTGCCTGGCCATCACAACTTTGTGGCACCAATTCTTCTTTACTTTTCAAAACAGTACCTCCTGCTGTCATAACCAAATCACAGAGGTCTTCCTCGTATTCAGGCACAAAGCCACTAGTGAAATAGAACTGTAAGGTTGAATTTAATTAACCAGTTAATTGGTTTTATTCCATGACCAATTTGCTTGTAATTTAGCACTTAGCAACCCTGTATTTAGGTGGGAAAATTGTAAGGGTAGTGTGTGAGAAGATGTAAAGAAAAGCTCAAGAGTGTGCAAGAAAAACAGAGGCTCGCGGCTAGGACTCGCGGATGGATCGTGACTGACAAGCTGCCAAAAGCTGGCACGTGAGAGGCACACTGGGAAGCTGAAGGGTCGCGCCAGCTGTCACGCTACAGGACAAAAGTTCTAGATTGGCCAGGCCGTTACGTCGCGACTTGAACTCGCGACTTGGACAAGCCGCGAGACCAAGTCGCCAACTTGCCCTGTTTGGCAAAAACTGACATTTTGCATTCTCTTCTCACCTTACTATATATATACCCTTATATCCATCATATTGAGAGAGCTTCCAGAGAGAATTTTGTGAGAGAAAACTCTAGAGAAAAACAAGATTGCCTCATCCCCAATCTTCATCTAAAGAGACTCTACAAATTGCTCTACTCTCTTCCTCTCCATTGTCATACCCTTGAGAGGTCATTTACCAAACCCTTATCTCACCACACCCATGTCTGTGAGAAGGTCCATTTGATGCTTAGGGAAGCAGTTTGGGAAAGAACTAATATACATTGGTTGATGCTATGGTCGAGTAGCGGAATCCGGCAAGCTAAAGAAGAAATAGGTTCGGCGTAACCTCGTTGGAGTAAGAAGCTTGAAGGGCTTAGGTACTTGGGTAGATTAGGCTTGGAGGGTCTTCTGCTGTTCATGTATCCCAACTATATTCTTTAGTGGATTTTATCACCGCTTGGAGGGCGGCGGAGAGGTTTTACACCGAGGACTTCAGTTTCCTCTTCGATAACACATCGTGTGTTATCTGTGTGTTTGCATCTCTCTTTCCTTTATCTTTGCCTTATATTTACTGTTGTGGATGTGTTTATATTTGGCTTAGATTGTTTTATCAATTCTGTTATAAGCTTGTTATCATATTCCTCACATTAATTATTTGATATAAAACTTGAATTGGTATTTTGTATCTGGGGGTCTAAACGTTCAAGGGTGTTTCATACCCATATTAAACTTTCACTTGGTATCAGAGCGGGTGCACTCTTTGTGGTTTGATTACCTGAGTGCGATCCTAGACCCCTTGGCTATGGTTGCTGCTGTAAAAAGGTTTATGCTGAATTGCGGTTTAAGTGTTTGTGAAAATGACTCTATGAGTATATTTGAGGGTACTCTAAAAATGAATTCTTAGAGTTAATTAAATCCAAGAAACATGCAAAGATGTTCATTCACATGCTAAAATTTTTTGAAAGCAAGAACCACATTCTTCACAATATTCTATGTGAGTCTAACTCTTTGATTGAGAAATACAAAAGAAGAAATAGATCATTGTGTGAAAAAATTGATAATCTGAAAAAGAAAATTCAGTCTGGAATAAGCATGGAAAATAACAATGAATTTTTGTTTGATGGTCAAGAATGCTTGTCTCATGCTTGTATGTTTGTGCACACCTCATTGAAGGTATTTAATTCATACTTATGGTACCTTGACAATGGATGTTCTCGTCATATGACAGGAGAAAATCATTGTTTAAGACTCTTAAAGAGAAAGCGTGTGATTATGTGACTTTTGGTGATGGGAGTCATGCTCAAGTTCTCGGAAAAGGGACGGTTGAAATACCGGGATTACCTGTGTTGAAGGAAGTACTATACATCAAAGGATTGAAGGCAAATCTCCTAAGTATTACTCAAATATGCGATGAAGATTTTCTTGTTCAATTCTCAAAGAAGGGGTGCATAATCATTGATGAGAAAGGGATTCAAGTCTTGGAGGGAAATAGGACTACTGATAATTGCTATGGAGTAGTGCCTACGGCACCTATTTCGTGTAGAAGTGCTCGTGTTGATATGCACAGGTTTGGACATGCAAACTTCAAACAAGTATGTAAAGTTTCTAAACTTGAGGCCGTTGAGGGACTTCCAAAGTTTGGAAAGGTGGAGAAGACTATATGTGGAGCATGTCAAATAGGAAACAAACAAAAGCAAACCATCCCAAGGTGAATGTGATTGCTACCTCACGGTGTTTGGAACTTCTTCACATAGATCTAATGGGGCCTACAAGGACTGAAAGCCTAGGAAGAAAGAGATACATTATGGTGGTAGTTGATGATTTCTCAAGGTACTCTTGGGTGGAATTCCTTAGAGAGAAGTCCGAAGCATGTGATAAAATGCAAAGATTATGCAAGAGATTGCAAAATGAAAAAGGAGTTCCCATAGTCAAAATCAGAAGTGATCATGGGAAGGAATTCGAGAATGCTAAATTTGAGTCATTTTGTGAAGAGCATGATATCAAGAAGGAATTTTCAACTCCAAAGACTCCACAACAAAATGGGGTGGTTGAAAGAAAGAACCGGGGATCCAAGAGATGGCTAGAGTCATGCTACTCAACAAAAACATACCTCAAAGGTTATTGGCTGAAGCTGTGAACACATCTTGTCACATTTGTAACAGAATTTATTTCCGAGCGGGGACAAAGAAGACGTCATATGAAATATGGAGAGAAAAGAAACCCAAGGTGAAGTATTTCAGAGTATTTGGGAGCACATGCTATATTCTAAATGACAAGAAAAATCCAGGAAAATTTGATGCTAAGAGTGATGAAGGAATACTCCTAGGATACTCCACAAATAGCCGAGCTTATAGAGTGTACAACAAGCACACTAAGACGGTGATGGAGTCAATCAATGTGGTCATAGACGACACCATATTTGAAAAGGAAATTGATGATGATGGAAAGGGGCTCAAACTCAAGGAGAATGAGGATGATGATGATATGCCTCTAAGTAATGATGCTGAGAAAGTAACACCCGAAAAGGAGACCACACCTCCTGTATCAAGAAGAGAGACTAGATCAACACAAGAAGTCTCAAGTCCACTCACTCCTCGAGAAATTCAAACCCCAATTTCTTGTGATGAGGAACTCTCAACTTCCAGGAAACCTTTATCAAGAGTGACACTTAATCACCCATCAAGTAATATTATTGGGGATGTGAATGAAGGACTTCGGTTGAGAAAAGGGCTAAAGTATACTACTAACCATGTAACATACAACTGCTATCTTGCTCAATTTGAATCCAAAAAGGTAGAAGAAGCACTGAAAGAGAAGAATTGGGTAGAGTCTATGCACTAGGAGCTACACCAATTTGTTAGAAATGATGTGTGGGAATTGGTCTCAAGGCCTGAAGATACACATGTGATCGGCACCAAGTGGATTTTCAAGAACAAAATAGATGAAAATGGTGAAGTTATCAGAAATAAGTCTAGATTGGTGGCTCAAGGGTATACTCAGGTGGAAGGCATAGATTTTGATGAATCTTTTGCTCCGATAGCAAGACTAGAATCCATTCGGATTCTCCTATCCATAGCATGCATCATGGATTTTAAGTTGTACCAAATGGATGTAAAGAGTGCCTTCTTAAACGGCTTTCTCAATGAAAAAGTTTTCGTTGAACAACCAAAGGGGTTTGAAGATCCTCACTTCCCAGGTCATGTACTAAGATTGAAGAAAGCTTTGTATGGGTTGAAGCAGGTGCCAAGAGCATGGTATGACCATCTCACTACTTACCTATTGGATCGTGGGTTCAAGAGAGGTCAAGCAGATCGCACATTGTTTGTTAAAAGAGATGAAAAATCCCTTCTTGTCGCTTAAGTGTATGTGGATGATATCGTATTTGGTTCCACAATTAATAAACTAGCTCATGAGTTCTCGGAAGAAATGAAAAGGGAATTTGAAATGAGTATGGTGGGAGAATTGAACTACTTCCTTGGACTTCAAGTGAAACAACGGAGAGATGGAATATTTATTTCTCAAGAAAAGTATGCCAAAAATCTTGTCAAAAGATTTGGTCTGGACTCCAAGAAACATACCTCTACTCCCATGAGTTCCTCGGCAAAGTTGAGCATAGATGCAGCCGGTATTGACATTGATCCAACCCTTTATCGGAGTATGATTGGCAGTCTTCTCTATCTCACAGCAAACAGGCCGGATATTGCATTCAGTGTCGGAATCTGTGCAAGGTTTCAAGCCGCTCCTAAAGAATCCCACTTAACAACAGTTAAGCGAATCATTCGCTATGTAAATGGCACATCTGACTATGGGATTTGGTATACAAAGGATTTGAATGAGTATTTGGCAGGATATTCAGATGTTGACTGGGCAGGGTGCATTGATAATAGAAAAAGTACTTCTACTAGGTGCTTTTATCTTGGAAATAACTTGGTTTCATGGATGAGCAAAAAGCAAAATTCAGTATCTCTGTCAACGGCTGAAGCTGAATACATTGCAGCAGGAAGTTGTTGTGCACAATTGTTATGGATGCGAAAGCTATTGCATGACTATGGCATTTCTCAAGACACTATGTGTGTGTTCTGTGATAATACGAGTGCCATAAACTTGTCAAAGAATCCAGTTCAGCACTCCAAATCAAAGCATATCAAGATCTGCTATCACTTCATCCGGGACTTGGTAGAAGACAAAACAGTATGTCTAGAATTCATCAATACTGACAATCAAAAGGCTGACATATTCACTAAACCTCTTGATGGCCCAAGGTTTGAATCCTTGCGTAAGACAATTAGTGTCGGTATCATTCCTTAAACTCAATCCTCCGTGATATCTAATTGTGTTTTTAGTTGCTTTGTGTGTCTTTTGTTTGTCTTCTTTTTGTTGATTTGTTTGTCAAATTTGTTTTGTGTCAAAAATCCAAAAACACATAAAAAGTTGAAAATCCAAAAAGTTTGATCACTTTGTTGAGTTTTGTCTCAAAGCATGTTTTGCCTTGTACTTTTGTACTAATGGCTTTGTGCATTTAACGAGTTTAGCTTGTCTCTCATGCACTCATATCATTGTGGAAGAAATTCTGAAATCTATGTGATTGTTGTAAATAGATCTTCAACCTTGTCATGAATGATTAGTGAATGATTTTGTTGATCTTGAGACATGCATAGACTCATGCCTATATATCTTCCCACCTTTTATTTTATTATTTTTTTTTTTTTTGCTTTAAAGAGATCTCTAAATGTAAATCTCCAAATGAAAAGAGATATAGAACTGCAAAAGCCTGTCGCACATACTAGTATTTGACTAGGAAAAAGGGAAAGCGACCAAAATTAAATGTATGATGCTCAAAAAGCCAAAGGCTTACTCATCAATTGAAATATCAAAAATTTCAGGCATCTATCTCACAATGAGATTCTCTTTGCTCAAAATTAGCAAATGATATGTTGAATATGGAGCCAAATGAAAAGCTTCAACGTATTGTTATCAAGTACTTGTGGGAGGTCATATATGCGTGTTTCTATAATTGAGATAGGTCACATTATCTAGTGCTAGTTGTGTATGCCTTGTTTGAATTGATCATTAAAACTTCACATTGGACTAAGGACTATCTTATTTTTGATATCCACACACAACACACAAGTCTATGTTCAATGAATGCCATATTCATTTGTGTGAGAGTACTTGATTAAATGTGTTTTCACATGCTCAATCTTTGTTGGTCAAACACAAAAAGATTTTTGAGTGTTTTGTTTTGTTTTTGGAAAGTATTTTGTTTTTACAAAATGTCAAATTTTTCAAAAACAGTGTTGCCCTGTTTTGGCGACTAAGTTGCGGGTTGGCCCAGTCGCATGTCCCAGTTGCGAGATCATTCAGAGATCTGTCGCGGCTAACTGGAGAGTAAATGCTCTTATCGCAAAAAAGACTTAGAGAAATATTCCAATTTTTGAGTTTTCCAGATTTCGCAGGTCAGTGGGGCGATTGATTCGTGGGTGGAAGGTCCAGTCACAAGAGGTACTCAAGGAATTTTGCGGCTCATATCGCGACCATCTCGCGGGTAGACCTTCCAGTCGCGAAAAACACTTAGAGAAACTTTCAAGTTTCTTTTCTTCACAGTGTTTCACAGCTTAACTTGGCGACTTACTGGCGAATTGGTCCAGTCGCGAAAAACGCGTGTTTTGCATTTTAAAGACAATTTTAAAATTGTTTTCAGTTTTCCCTCGTACTTGTGTGACTGTTCATTGTCTTCCTCACTTTACTCTCACAAACACTCCGTGTTTCTCATTGAAAAACTTCCATTTCTACATCATTTTCTCTCAAATCTTCAACAAAAAGGTATGAGTTTTCTTCCTTACCCTTCATACTTCCTGATTTGGGTAATTTTTTTTCCGTTTTGTGAAGATGTTGTTGTGTATTGTGATTTATCTTGTTTGAACATGGGTTTCTGATTTTCGAATTATACTGCATGTTTGTGCTGGTCCATACACTAATCATCTTTATCTTGTGTTCTTTTTGTGGTGTTGGTTGTTTAAACACACTCATTGTCATGTTTTGACCCTCAATTCCAAGTGTTTAGGGTTTCCTTCATTATCCATGGTATGGCATTGACATATTGCGAATAATGGGTGCTGTCTTGTTTAGTGTTTGTGTGTGAATTAAATCATAGTGCAAAGTGAAAATGTCTCCATTCAAGAGATCAGCTGTGAAAGGAGGAAGCAGCAAAGGGAAGGAACATGTCATTGAAATTGATGATTTCTCTCATAGACCAAAGAGGGCTCGTTCCCCATCTGGTGTGTTCGATCCCAACAAGTTTCGATTGTATGCTGCCTTTCAAACTCATGAAAATTACTTCAAAAAGGCAACACCTCTGATTGAAAGAGTCTTTGACCAACATTCTCTGTTTGACACCAACATTCCTCAATGGTTTGCTCGCAAGGACTAGAATTATCTCCTCTCTGACCTCGATGATGCATATGAAGATCTAGTAAAAGAGTTTTATGCCAATACAATTATTGAAGGAGATGAACTTAAGTGCTGGGTTAGAGGAAAAAGTTTCTCGGTCTCTCCCGCATATCTAGCAGAGATTCTGCACATCAACAGGCCAATACTTAGGATATCACCGGTCTATGATGATTTTCATCCGGATGAAGAATTACTTAAAGCAGCTCTTAGGGACAATCTAGAATTTTCCTCAAATGGGAATTCAGTCAGTGTTTCATCTCTTCCTCCAAAATTAAGGGTGCTCACGATCGTCATGTTTCACAACCTGTATCCCCTATCCAGCACAGGGTATATGAATCTCGGGCGTGCACTGTTTCTTCATGATCTGATTTCTAATGTCGAGATTGACATCTGTGCTCATATCTTTCATATCCTTCGCAAAACTATTCTAAGAACAGAATCAAGGATGTGCATCCCATTTTGCTGTCTCATCTCATGGATTCTGAAGCGTAAAGGGATCTATCTGTCTGAGAATGAAGTTCCCTGCGCAAAACCATGTCCAATCAACATGCGCACATTCAATGCTAGCATTGGTCATAGCAAGAAGGGAATCAAAATAGAAGCTTCCGCGTCCCACAGTGGCTCGCGCTCCAGTTCACTCCCCGCTGACGAAAAGCTAGACTCTATTGTAGCTTTTGTTCATGAGCTGAGTTCAAAGATGTCCGATCTTACTTCCATCTTGCATCATCTCAACTCTCGATGGGATACGAAGTTTACTTCGATTCAAACTCAATTGGATGAAATTCAAAGAAAGCTAGAAGATAATGACCACTAGCTATTCCTTGACAAAAAGGGGAGATGCTGCTGGCAGGGGAAGAGCTCAACGAAAGGGGGAGATTTCAGCTAACAGATTTTTGTTTACTGTTTTTGTCTATCTTTAGTTTTTATCATTGTTCTGTATCCATCTTATATCTTTAAGCACTTTTTGTTAGTTTGTACCCATTGTTGCTTTTGTAAGCTTTGAGGGTTGTTTCTTGTTCTTATGCACAGTTTGTAGGCTTTTATGGTTTATGCCATGTATTTGCAAAACTTTGCATATGCAACCTTTGTGCTTTGTGCTTTAGCACTTGTTAATACCTTGCATTATCTTAAGTACAACACTCTTGTGCCCATGTAGGATTGTTCCTAGATGCATATATGTTTGTATGCATTGGTTGAGTATTGGACTTGCAAATGATACTCTTCAATTGAGTTTATCATTTTTGCATGTCCGGATGTTCATTCCTTGTGTGAATGAACATTGTAATTGCTTTTGCTTAAGTGACTACTGGTGTTGATCTTGCCATGAATTATTACTTTTATGCTTATGTTCAATTTTGCTTGATCATGCTTATTTTGCTTCATATGCATATTAAGTTTTCTGCATACAATGATATTGCTATGTTATTGTGTTTCAAGAGTTACTTATTCATATATTCAAGAGCTTTACAGAATCTAGAGTTAGGTGTGAGTGAGTTTTCCAACTGTTCCCAACTCACGTTTAAGTCTAGAGTCTATTGTAGGGTTTTGTCACGGAATAGCCAAAGGGGGAGATTGTAAGGTTGAATTTAATCAACCATTTAATTGGCTTTATTCCGTGACCAATTTGCTTGTAATTTAGCACTTAGCAACCCTGTATTTAGGTGGGAAAATTGTAAGGGTGGTGTATGAGAAGATGTGAAGAAAAGCTCAAGAATGTGCAAGAAAAACAGAGGCTCGCGGATAGGGCTCATGGGTGGATCACGACTGGCAAGCCGCCAAAAGCTGGCACGTGAAAGGCACACTAGGAAGCTGAAGGGTCCCGCCAACTGTCATGCTACAGGACAAAAGTTCCAGACTGGCCAGGCCGTTACGTCGCGATTTGAACTCGCGACTTGGACAAGCCACGAGACCAAGTCGCCAACTTACCCTGTTTGGCAAAAACTGACGTTTTGCATTCCCTTCTCACCCTACTATATATATACCCTTATACCCATCATATTGAGAGAGCTTCTAGAGAGAATTTTGTGAGAGAAAACCCTAGTGAAAAACAAGATTGCCTCATCCCCAATCTTCATCTAAAGAGACTCTACAAATTCCTCTACTCTCTTCCTCTCCATTGTCATACCCTTGAGAGGTCATTTACCAAACCCTTATCTCACCACACCCACGTCTGTGAGAATGTCCATTTGGTGCTTAGGGAAGCAGTTTGGGAAAGAACCAATATACATTGGTTGATGCTATGGTCGAGTAGCGGAATCCGGCAAGCTAAAGAAGAAATAGGTTCGGCGTAACCTCGTTAGAGCAAGAAGCTTAGAGGGCTTAGGTACTTGGGTAGATTAGGCTTGGAGGGTCTTTTGCTGTTCATGTATCCCAGCTATATTTTTTAGTGGATTTTATCACCGCTTGGAGAGCGGCGGAGAGGTTTTACACCAAGGACTTCGGTTTCCTCTTCGATAACACATCGTGTGTTGTCCGTGTGTTTGCATCTCTCTTTCCTTTATCTTTGCCTTATATTTACTACTGTGGATGTGTTTATATTTGGCTTAAATTGTTTTATCAATTATGTTATAAGCTTGTTATCATATTCCTCACATTAATTGTTTGATATAAAGCTTGAATTGGTATTTTGTATCTGAGGGTCTAAACGTTCAAGGGTGTTTCATACCCATATTAAACTTTCAAGAACTTCAACCCATTAAAGAGCTTTGGCACCTAGAAAAGGATTAAGAAAATCAATTATCTAAACAAGATGGGAAACACAAATATCATGAGACAAAACAAATAAGAAAAGTATGCTAACAGAGAAAAATGTTATACAATTCTTTTTCATGTCAAATAACAGCTGAAATATAAGAATGACTACATCTCATAATACAGCCAACAAAAAATAAACTCCAATCAACATTGAGATCAAATTCATGCACAGAGGAGATATGCTACAATATTTGGCATTGTAATAAACACACAAAAAATTGTTTCAGATTTTAGTAATATATAGATGCTATTACTTTGTCAATTTTTTATTTATTATCCCAAATCATATCTCTCTTCATCAACCAAAAACCACAACCCTAAATCTAAAGAATTACTAAAATCTTCATTTGCCTATAGCAACTATGTAAATTTACATAATTACTATAGCACAAATGTTTTTTTTTTTTTTAATAATGATACATAGACTAATGTGGATATATTTTGAGGTTGATTGAGCATATTTGGGATTTTGTGCTATTTTACAACAACTGATGCAAATACTCTTACAATGAAATCAATGTAAAAATTGTAGGGCATCAAGGACCAAGATTTTCGAAAGATGGGCCCAAATAGAAAGTTCTAAAAATTATACCAATTTTCTCTTTCTCTTGTTGATTGGAATTATAACATTGTCATCATCACTCTATTTCCATCACTCAGAAACACTTTTTTTTCTTTTTTCCTTTTTCTTTTTTCTTTTTAATTCTCACTCACCCATCACTCATTTTGTTGAGGTATGGGTGATGAGAACTAAAAATGAGAACTGAGTCAAACACGCATCTTATGCGTGGGACCCACCCAAAATGAGTAATGGGTAATGGAAATTGAGCATTAGTTGATGGAAATTGCCTAAACCAAACAGGCTCTTGGTCAATGAGCTCAAGGAAGTATGGGATCATTCCAATGGCCGTGGCTAAGCACTTCTATTTGAGTTTCCTCCCAATGACATGATCGATGCAAAAGGTACATTGATTAGAGGGGTAAGGTAAAGTTGTTACCCTTGGACCAATCACCCTTTGGGTTTAAAGTTGGTCAAAGGGGTTCGCTGGACTTAGGCCCCAATGCCCTTGTTCAACATTAGGCTTTGACCTTAACGATCCCTTTTTGACACTCTTCAATGTCACCTAAGCTTTCGCTCTTTCAGAGCTTACTAGATGTGTGGGATCTTGACACATACACTACCAATTAGGCCCCCAATTACAGTCACTACTCATGCTCTTTAAATACCCTTTCTCCAATCCTCATTTCTCTCCTCTTCTCTCTCATGTCCTTAGCATTCTCTCTTATTTTCCAATCTCGCTTCAATAGTTGGTCTCTTGCTCTTCAATCTTGTAAATATCATACCAGTACTACTCACTAAACCTAAAACATACTTGAGAATATACAAATCTACCGACTTGTACTGGCAATAGCCACAGTACCAAGATTTTTCAAAGTGTTTTGGTCAGTTTGATGATTCAATCGGTAAAAGAAAAATAACTAAAAAAAAATAAATCAAGAAAAAGGTCCTAAAACATGTTATTTGAGCAAAAACCTTAGGTTAAAGTACTTAGGCTAATATTTTGTCATCGGCCCTCAACTTCCTATGTGTTTGTTTGGAGGTGAAATAGGATAAATGGAAAACTTTGGAGAGAAAATAGAAATAAAAACTTTTTGGAGTGTATTTGGTTGGGTGGGGAGAAAGGAAAATAAATGGTAGTACCCAGGTTTTTTCTCCCTAGGTCTACCAAAAAGTTTTCTTCCCAAAATGAAAAGAAAACTGAAGTGAAAAATTAGACATCATTTTTGAACAAAAATGCCCCTGTACAGTTGCACATGAGCTTGTCCACATTGATCTTCTTCATTTTTCTTTTTTCTTTTTTCTTTTTCTTTCCTTTGGATGTTGCATTTTTTTTTTTTTTTTTCCTTTTGATTTACAAGGCAGGCTTTGTACACGTCTAGTGCTCATATTCTTTTTTTTCTTTTTCTTTTTTGCTTTCTTTTATGTTTTTTTGTTTTTTTTAATTTATTTTTTTGTTTAGATGTGATTTTTTTTTTCCTAGACATGATTTTTACTTTTTAATAAATTTAGGTGATTAATTTTTTTTTTTTGGGGGGTTGTTTATCACTTTTTTGGTTTTAATTGGGTATCATTTTTTAACAAAGGTATATGCATAAATTTATACAAACTCACTTTTTCCATCCTTCTACTTTTCACTCCTAACCAAACAAAAATTAGGGAAATTAAAATCTTTTCTATCCTCCCACTTTTCCATTCTCCCACCATTTTCTATTCTCCTACTTTTCTACACCCCCATCTCCATATGTGGATTTTAAATGGTAAGTTTATAAACATATAAATAAGTAAATACATACATACATGCATATACATACACACACATATATATATAAAGTTAAAATACAAAAAATTATATTTGGTCCTCTTAGATTAAAAACTAGCATTTCCAAATTGAAAGCTGGCCAAAATATCAAATCAAATCAAATAATCACTTAACCTATATGCGTTTGGCATTACATTTTGTGTTTGATGTTTGGACTTAGAAGTAAAAACCTTGAGAGTTTGAGTTTTAAGTGATGTTGTATTTCATGTTTCCACTTAAAGGATCTTTTGAGTGCTTTGTTTTTTAATTAATAACACTAATTGATTTTTGGTATATATATATATATATATACATATTGGATATATAAGGATAATAAAAATGATTTTCAACTTCATTTAATGTTATTTCCTTTATAAAATTGTTTCACTTCTAATTACCTTTGTATATTTATTGCAATTATGGTAACAATCATTTTCAATAATAAATTTTATTAAATTAGGCTTCACAACAAAAGAAAATATAATTTTCTAATGGATTTTTTGATTTTGTGCATTGAAAATAAATTATTATGACATTATTTGGTCCAAAATCAATTATAAATGATTGTTATAATAGTAAACCAAAAAAAAAAAAAAAGTCAAGTTCCATTTTGATAAATCACAAATAATTAAGTAGTAATGTATTAAGAAAAAATCATTTTATATCTTTTCTTTTGTTTACATTTTGTTAATATTGAATATATGCCAATTTATTTTTCGTATATTAGTTAACTTTGAATTTTAGTTTGTTTTATATTTTGGAATGATCATTTTTTTTTTTCACACTTTAAATTTTAAAGGTCAAATCTTAATGCAATGACAAGTGTCATTCATCCAATGCGACAGGTCACGTGTTCAAACCTAAGAATTATCTTCTAAAAAATAGTACACTAATATTAACAGATATCCAAATATTTCATTCTTATGGATAAATTGAAACGGATTTCAATATACTATTGGAATCGTTGACTGTAACACCAAAAGAAGCCAAGGTTACATTAAAGAAAATTATAAGTTCACAACAAATTTCACACTTATTTTCACAACTATTAATTGATATGTTTGTTTGTGAGTGGTGAAAAAAAAAAGGCAATTGGTCAATGTGAAAGTGACAAATCACAATCTACCACATAGTATAGTTATGAAAATAGGTGTGAAATTGGTTGTAGTCCTAAAATAAATACACTCTAGCACGATAAATCAAGTGTGCCTAGATGAATCTAATCTCACCATTAACCATTGTACTTCTTCCTCTTGACAATGTGGTATTATATGTATCCACTCTTTCACATGGGAGTAGACTCCACGCATGTGAGAGTGGAATCAGTGGATACATGTATCAGAAATGATAGATTTTCTCATTCTTGATAATATATGGGACCTACCTCATGTGAAATGATAAATACATATATTAGATACGTGATAGATTTTCTCCCTCTTGACTATGCATCTACGCCTCATTTTTCCTTATCAAGAAGGCATAGCCAAGGGACTAAGGGACCCTAATACAGTGCATCCAGTCGTCTTCCTGAATTTCTTCGGTATCAAAACCTATAGGTTTAATTCTTCGACTGGCTAGTAGCCATCCACAACATAATCCAAAATTAGATGTGGCCTGTAGAGTTTGTTGACTATCTTAAATGAGACAATGAAGTAGAAGAGTTTCAAAATTTCTTGGACCCATTTGAACTTTGATTGCCTCGTTGATTCAAATGGGAGGGATCTAACAAAGTGAACTTGTCTTTATGGTTGTCTTGTCTTCATCTACAAGCCTTGTCTGTACCACAGCTAGCCCTTTTCAGTTTTTTTTTTTTTTTTTTTTTCTTTTGATTTATTTACGTATAACCTTCTTTCTCTCTTGAAGATTTAAGTTCTCACAAGAATCATACTTCAGCTCGATCTTCTAGAGGCTGTAACAAAAACAAAATAATTATCATTGAGGTTACAAAGGTAAAAATAATACCAAATAATTACAGAATAAATTAACAGATAACTTAAGGACGTTATAGTTTAGAAATTATTTTTATAAACTTTTTATGTGAAAAGAAAAATTCAAAAAAGTAACTAACTTTTTTTTATAACTTTTTATATTTATCATGAAAGCAGCATTCTTTTTTTTTTTTTTTAAATGGTCTATCAGCAAATGCCCGAAGGGCAAGAATTAACTAAACCCAATAATTATTTTAGTAGGTTATAACCTACATAGGCTAGTCATTTTACTAACAAAGGCAAAATAGCTAGGCAGCTGTATAGTCTTCCTTATGGAGACAAAATCGTAGGGACAATTCAAATATATGTATAGCAATAATTCTTCTCTCCTGTAAAGGAGAGAAGAATTATTGCTATACATTACATGTAAGCAAATGTTATTAGGTCTAGTAAGCAATGCTCGTTGAAAAAATTACCGGTATTTAGTTAGATTATCCAAAAGTATAAGAAAAATACTAAACATATTATAAATTTTACTATATGATATGGTGGATTTTTAAAATATAATAAATAAATGGTTGAATTAATATTCTTTTTTAATACATCAATTTGTAAAAGTTATTATATAATTAATTTTATAATATATCCTGCTAGCTAGCATCATTTTAATTTAAAATAAAATGAATAGGTTGAGAATAGAGCCACAATTTAACATGTACTCCTGAGTCATGAATATATAAGCCTTAAGGATGAGAAAGAAATTTGAATAAAAGGAAGGACCACGTTTGGAGGAGAACACTTGTTCTCATATGCATATGTACACTGTACAAGTGGTGTCGCACTTCTTTCTAGAGCTCCATTAAAATTAAAATGGACCTTTTCCCCTACCAATTTCTTATCCTATTTTATTTCTATATTATTATAACGCCATTTGTGAACGAAAATTAATGTTTGATCATTAACAATCTGATCATTTCGGATAATCAAAGCATATCCATGTTCTGATGAGTGTTTCCCAAACAAAAATAAACATTAACGACAACAAAGACATTTTCAGTTTCTATTTGGTAATACAGATAACAGAATAAAATGGCCTGTCAAAAATAAAATACAATTGATTATGATGGAATTAACTCTCCGCAGTTATAATTAATCCTTAAATTCAATGTCATTAGAAATAAAATAACCATTTCTATTATTTTGTAGTTTATGATCTTTACTACCATGTCAACATCACTCTAACTCTCATATTTGGTGCTAGTGACTAGTTCGATACTTTGGAGGCAAATTAACATCACCACCAAAAAAAAAATGACAGTATGCTTGATTATATTGGATAAAAGGTATTTAATAGTTTGAAAAAAAAAAAAAAAAAAAAAAAAAAGTGAGCAAGAAAGCAAATAGAAAATATATGATTTTAGAATCTCGAGGTGGAAAAGGTCCTTTTTCTTTTCTTTTTTTCTTTTTTTTTTGGAGAAACAAGCCATAGTGGTTCTATATGGAGCCAGAGACGTCAGATAGTGGTTCAATGACAGGTGGAAAAGGTCCTTGGCTACCACACAACTTTATAAAAGGCTAAATGCTCACATGATTTCAAACTAGACGACCCAATTAGTCCCTATTTTCTTCTCTTTAACAAGATGGCAATGGTAGAAGAGAAAGGCCCTGCAGATGAAAGAGAGGATTACACGCAAGATGGGACTGTGAATCTCAAGGGTAGACCTGTTTTAAGATCAAAGACTGGGAGATGGAAAGCTTGTTATTTCATTGTAGGTAATGTATATAGCCTATGTTTTTTTACTTATTTGTGCCTTTTATCCGTCCATTAAGAGACTAATTCAGCTAGGCCAAACTTCAAAAGTTGCTGAATAAAGATTTAACTCATTCATATTTAAGATACCTAGCTAGCCATAGCCAATAAACTAAGAAACAGGCTTACATAGTCACATATTTTCAAAGAGAAACTATAACTAGTCATACATAGATCGTAAACAAACACAACTGTTTTCATTTAAATTCTATTTCTATTAATATTTCTCATTCACTTAGAATAACATATCTTTCAAAAATTTCCTAGGATGCTTCACAATTTCTCTTTTTTTTTTTTTTTTTTGGTATATGTTTTTTTTATAGGGTATGAAGTGTTTGAGAGGATGGCATACTATGGGATTGCATCAAATCTAGTGATATATCTATCAGATAAGCTCCATGAAGGCACCGTAAACTCTGCAAACAATGTGACCAATTGGGCTGATACTGTATGGTTGACACCCATATTAGGTGCCTACATTGCAGATACTTATCTCGGCCGATATTGGACTTTTGTAATTGCATCAGGAATTTATCTCTTGGTAAAATCTCGAATCCCAAGTTATTAATATATTTATTTTTAATTTCTTTTTTTTAATTTTGTTAAATAATTAAAGAGAGAAAAAAATAAAATAGGTGAACTTGATCATTTAAAAGACTCAATGTTAACATTTATTGCATGCATGATGCACCATGCACAATCGAACACGTATGTGATTATTGTTCAAAGAAATAAGAACCTCATGCAAGATCTAATAGTTTCTGATGGTGGGGATTCGCTGTCTGATTAGAATCCAACATGGTTTTTAATGTGATTGGCATATATTTTTTAGATGAAAGCAAACTTTGGCCTTAAGTATAATATCTGTGACTGTACGAAGTGTTGCATCATTATTAACCTATATATCCTAAAACCTTAAACCATCAGGTTTTGGGACGGATTTTCAATTCCACACTTTTTTGCTAAGGTTTTTTTACATGTAAATATGTCACTCCTGCACTCCAATAATCTATACAAACACAATCAAACATCTCCCCCCCCCCCCCCCCCCCCAAAAAAATAAAAAAAAAAAAGATCGGCTCAATACAATTTAAAGATTAAGTGACAATTTTAAAATTTTAACTTTTTAATATGACTTACTCTTTTTTGATTTTTTTTAATTAATATAAGTAATTCACTAAATGATAATTGGGATGGATTTATATTAATTCATAGGCCTTCTTATAAGTGGAGGGAAAAATAAGTACAATTCATACATGTTTTTCTAAAATTTATATATAAAAAAAAAAAAAAAAAATCACTTATTTCCCCCATATTTGAGAGCCTTTCTCCATAGGTCTCTGGATTATGGCCTAAAGTGGCCTATAGGCCTAGGATTGGCTCTCCCCCAAAATAAATAAATAACAAGTAACCGAAACAAAATAAGGCAAAAGAATATATTGAGTGAAAATTCTTGTTTGATGTTGATTTGTTAATTTATATTTTTAAATAAGTTCCATTAATTTTTAAAAAAAAAAAAATCAAATGGTAATACTATTAGACTACATAATTATGTAGAGTCCTCTCAATCCTAAACTCTCTCCCTTTAATAAAGTAGGACCTAGTTAAGAAAAAGCTACACAAAACTATTACTTTGATTATTTATTTAATAAGATCTACCCCCTCCCCTCTCCTTCTATTCTATTGTGTGCCATAAGTTTGTAATAAATAATAGTATTGATTTAAACCCCAAATTTTATGGCTTATTCAATTTTAAGCTAAGTATGGAAATTAAACCCAAATGTTAATATACTTGACCAACAATTGACATAAGTAAAAATAGATAAACACAATAGCAATCCCAATTACAAAAGAAATCAAGCACTCACAACAACAATGAAGTGCTTACAAAGAGAAAAACCCAAGAACCAGATGGAAAAAACTCTCTAGGGTCTCTAGCACCAAACGATCCACAAATCAAGAATAGTTGCAATACATATCTCTAGCACCAAATGATCCACAAAGCCCTTCAAGTTAATTAAGTAATGATTATGTACTTAAGCTTCTAACTCTTGCTAGCAACCGATTCTTCGAATCATTTCTTCTTGATAATCTCTTGATCCACAATTGAGCCTCAAGTGCAATGACCAAGTCTCCTTGGTGATTTTGGGATTGCTCTAATGATACCTCAAGACCAATCAGCACCAAGAACTTTGAAGGTTGCTTTGTGTGTGATGGTTTTGATCTTCTTTCATGAAATTGGTTAAACGGAGAGGGAGAAGATAGAGATGTGGAATGGGTTTTAGGACTTTCTCTAACTCTTTAATATGGAATTTGGGTCTTAAAAAATGTGGAAAATGGGGCTTATAAAGAGAGGTTGAGGGCTCATTCTATAGTTAAGGTCATAACTAAATTCTCTCAAATTTATAGAATTTATAGAATTTATAAAATGGGGCTTAAAAAATTCTCGCTGGCTCAGGGAGTTTTTTCAAAGTGCTGGTGCCTGAACTTAAACTAGGAAGCTCCTAGTCAAACCCAAGACAACCACTTTAAGACCGAGTGCCCAACCTCTCATCCAACTCCACTGGGTTAAGTTATAGAATTTTAACACAAGTGAAATGTCCTAAAAGTGAGAGGCGAAATTGTTGCCTCAACTATTTTTCAAAAAGTGAATTCACTAGACCCTCCAAGCTCGTTCATGCAAAGTGTCACCTCTTCAACCTATTACAAATTTAAATCCACAACAATACATTAATTGCATTGTAAAATTGAATTTCAAAATTACACCCAAACTTATCATATAATTTGCCAACAAACTAAAGATCCTAACAATTAAAAGTATACAGGCATTTTATGAGCTTCATCAATACATTAGTTTAATTTATTCAAAGTGAATAAAAGAATTCTTTACTTATGTTCACTCATGGTGACACAGTATTACGTTAACTGTTATACACAGGGAATGTGCCTCTTAACCGTAACAGTCTCATTGCCAACCTTAAAACCACCAACTTGTGGTCATGAGGTCAAAGCAGTGGACTGCAACAAACCGGCCTCGTCTTTGCAAGTGGGTATATTTTATTTTGCCTTATACATAATTGCTATTGGGACTAGTGGAACCAAGCCCAACATTTCAACCATGGGGGCAGACCAATTTGATGACTTTGAGCCCAAGGAAAGGTTCCACAAGCTCTCCTTCTTTAATTGGTGGATGTTTAGCATTTTCTTTGGCACCCTCTTCTCTAACACTTTCTTGATCTACATACAAGCAAATGTGGGTTGGAGCCTTGGCTATGGCCTTCCAACAATTGGCCTATTGATTTCAATTTTGGTGTTCTTGGTGGGTACTCCATCTTATAGACACAAACTGCCTTCAGGGAGTCCTATCATTAAGATAACTAAAGTACTTGTGGCTGCTGTAAGGAAATGGAAGGTAACTGTCCCAAATGTCCCAAAAGAGCTTCATGAGTTGAGATTGGAAGAATATGCCAAAAATGGGAAATACAAAATTGAGTACACCCCTTCATTAAGGTTAACCCTCTATCCTATTTTTGACTTTAGAATTTTCGGTCACAATATTTATACACATGTTCACTTTTACAATATATATTTACTTCTGAGCTTTTTTTTTTATTTTTTTAATGAATGAAAATTTTCTAAAGCAAAACAAAATTACACAGCATAAGCCTGCGCTCACAACAGACCAATTGAACAAACAAGCAGACTACATCTACCAACCAAACCAACCTACTCACTGAAGCAGCAAACATACAGGAATCTTCTAGAGACCAACCTACCCTATAGTTTCAAAAGTAACAAAGTAAATCCCGAAATTTCAAAAAGTAACAAATTAAACTTTCAGCCTATGTTAGATGTCAAATTCAATGCTCTCAGGTTTAATTTGTGCTTTTTAGAATATTATGGTTTAATTTGATACTTTTGAAACTACAAAGTTTAATTTGTTACTTTTTGAAACTTCAAGATTTAATTTTGTTACACCCCTAAATTATAAGGTTTAAAATGTCTTTTGGCAAAAGCAATTTTATTATCTTTTGCCAAACTATTTTCAGTTTCTTTGAGAAGATTATGGAAAACAGCCAAACCTACAAAGTACTGAAAAGATCATTTTAGCATACCTCCACCATCTTAAAAACTGTAAATACATGGCATAAATTTGAGGACAACGATGCAAAAGTTTGACCGAGACTTGGAAAAATGTTGTCTGTGTTGGAAATATTTTCTGATAACGCACATATTCTTTGTACATATCATAATATGAAATGGAAAATTCTGTTCCCAGAATTTGATCAACCAAAGAACTCCCCTATTAAAAAAAAAAAACAATCATACAAAGAGAACTAAAATACTTGCATTATTTGACCCTTTTGGTTCCCCATCTCATCCCCCACCTTGCTCAATATTGCCTGCAGATTCCTTGACAAAGCAGCGGTAAAGACCAGGGCAGCCTCACCATGGATGTTATGTCCAGTGACCCAAGTAGAAGAAACCAAGCAAATGATGAAAATGCTTCCAATTTTGATTGCTACAATCATACCAAGCGCCATAGTAGGTCAATCATATACACTTTTTATCAAACAAGGCACCACCCTAAATAGGAGCATGGGTCCTCATTTTGAAATGCCTCCAGGATGTCTCCAAGCATTTGTGACGATCTTCATGCTGATAAGCCTTGTAATCTATGACCGCCTCTTCGTTCCAACAGTCCGGCACTACACAAAGAACCCTAGAGGGATTTCATTACTACAAAGACTAGGAATTGGCCTTACGTTGCATGTTATTATCATGGTCACAGCTTGCCTTGCTGAAAGAAAGAGACTCAAGGTTGCAAGAGAAAACCAAATATTTGGCAGAAGTGGTACAGTTCCTCTTACTATTTTCATTCTCCTCCCTCAGTTTGGGTTGGTGGGCATCGCTGAAGCCTTTGTGGAAGTTGCAAAGCTAGAGTTGTTCTATGACCAGGCTCCAGAAAGCATGAAAAGCCTGGGGACCTCATATTTCACTAGTACCTTGGGAATTGGTCAATTTCTCAGTAGTTTTCTTTTAAAAACGGTGGCTGATATGACCAAGAGGCATGACCACAAGGGCTGGATTTTGGATAATCTAAATGCATCTCACTTAGATTACTATTATGCTTTCTTGGCCATCCTCAGCTTTCTCAACCTCTTCTTCTTTCTGCTTATAGCAAAGCACTTCGTTTACAATGTTGACGTGACGGAATCCAGGAGGGGCATAGCCATGGAAACTTCAAGCAAAGAATCATCTCAAGATAATGAAGTATCATCTCGAGATAATGAAGTCTTGAAGACGGGACTAAGCTGATAAAAGTTATGTAAATTGCTTGTTTTTCATAATCAAATACGATTATGGTAAGCGTACCTCAGAAATTTTCAGTTTCCATCCTAATGACTCAGAAAACTCAGGTATAAAAGATATTTTATCCAATCTTAGAAGACTCATTCCAATGAATTTCACAGGCAACTTTCACAATTCTAAGAAGTGGCATTGACATGGTTGTATTTTCCCACTGAGGGGAAATTTAATTACTACAGCCGAAGTAAAAAGGCCTAAGAAAATAGAGTACTCTTTGTCTTCATATTTTTTTTAAGGCCCGTTGTCTTTGCAATTCGGTGGTCCTATTCTGTTTTCCTTTTTATATAAAGTTTGCATAAGTAGGAAGATTCAAAAGCCTGTAACGAATATAAAAAAATTAAAAATGGACGCATTTTATGAATCAATAACTCTAGAATAACAATAATTTTCACAAAATATGTCTCAACTACGGAGGTTATAAGTCGTTAGTGATAGACAACAAAGAAACGTTAGTGGCGAACCCCAAAAAAACCCATAATCACTTAAATGGGGTGCTTTAAATAAGAATGATAAATAGATTATAATCCTTAGCTTATATGAGAAACAAAATATGAGTGACAAATGCTTTTTATCACAAAAAGCTGCAACATAGAGCCTGCAATTGTTCCCAAAATAAAATAAAGCTTTATCTAATTTTTAACTTAATTATATACACGATAGCTTTGAGCAAGAATGGTGAGCAGATAATAATCCTGGACTGATAAGACAACAAAATAGCTGATGACAAATGCTGTCAGCTGAAAAGAGGCTGCAACTCGCATGCAGCAATTGATTCCAAAAGCCATGTGTGACCAATGACTTGGGATCCAATATTGGCAGCTACATCCTGTGCCTCAGTTAATCTTTTCCAAAGAATATCAACTTCTTCTCCTACCTTGGATCCTTGTGGGGGATCAAGGTTGTAAACAACTAGTATCTTTGCCTGGCCATCACAGCTTTGTGGCACCAATTCTTCTTTACTTTTCAAAACAGTACCTCCTGCTGTCATGACCAAATCACAGAGGTCTTCTTCGTATTCAGGCACAAAGCCACCAGTGAAATAGAACTTCAACCCATTAAAGAGCTTTGGCACCTAGAAAAGGATTAAGAAAATCAATTATCTAAACAAGATAGGAAACACAAAAATCATGAGACTACAAATAAGAAAAGTATGCTAACAGAGAAAAATGTTGTACAATTCTTTTTCATGTCAAATAACAAATAGTAGGCCAAACAGCGTGTATAGTTCTCCAATTTTTTCCATCTGAGCCAAAAGAAGGTTTTGATCCCAAATTTGATGACACCAAGATAATTTAACAGCTAGATATGGCTTCTTTTTTTTGCCTTCTGCCAAATTCAACATTACAGTGCAAATTGGCATCACAAAACCACACGATTCAGAATAAGATAGGCATCCTACTTGAAGTGAATTATTATGAGAGAATGACTGGTAAACTAGTCCAGATATTCCATTTGCAAGACATGCCCGCTAAAACAACGGTGCTTGTAAATGTCAGAATATTCATAATCTAGATACTCCCATCAGTCATATTGCACACAAGTATTCAAGACAGATTTAGCCTTACATTGTTTAATGCCAAAAGCCTGCCAGTTTTGGGGCCATCACAACAACCATGGTTGTCAAGACTAACTTCATAAGGTTCTTCATCCACAGGATGCATAGCTTCCATGCATGCTTTTATCCCTGCAAAACCAGCGTTTAAAGTTGCATCAACAAATAATCATTTAAATGAATAATAGCTACACAAAGAAACAAGAAAATGCATGAGATACCAATAATATTTTTTATAGCAGATTTCCAGTTTATTCATATAATATTACTCCATTTCTCAAGCAAAAGAGAGAATAGAAAACATTAAGACTCTCCTCAATGTGATCTACAAGTCTTCCCACCGCCCCAAAAAAAAAAAAAAAAACCATCTCCTTCTTGTCAAAATAAAGAAAAGAAAATAACCTTGCTCCTTTAAAGGAGCCAGCACAAATGAAAATGCAGACAAGAAACTAATTTATTCAGTCTTGTACTCAATGAAGCCAAAGAAGAGCAACAGTGATCAACACAGTCAATGGCAACCAATAACGTTAAAGCCATAGGTATTAACTTACAGTCAATTTTAAGAATCCATCTCCCATTCAAAATGCCCATCAGAACTTTCAGTGTCCTGGTGCACGCACCCTGTGCATCTGTGGCTGCAATCACGTGCGTTATATTTGGTTTCCAGAACTTGGTCACAGTTGCACCACACATGATCGCAAACTTGACCACAAGAATCTGCATAGGAAAATATATATTTAAACACACAAAAACAAAAAAACAAAAAAAAAGAAAGCAAAAGCATATGACTTGATTAATTACAAACAAGACAATTCACCACACATACTTTTATGGATTTCCAACTTTCCAACAGCATAGAGGCTAATTGATACTACTTAGTGTGGGTCCACGTCAAAATAAACCTAGTTAAGTATATGTTTTGTCAGAAATCTTTGAAGGCAGTTGCTTCAGTGTAACAATTCCAATTTAACATGACAACTCCCAATTCTCCAAAAAAAATAATAATAAAAAGAGAGACTGCTCCCAAACAATCTTAACTAAACAAAGGAAAGGAAATCATCTAAGATGATTTTGTGATAATATAAATGCAGTGATTTTCCATCAAAATGCCTTAAGAACAAATTAATCATTTGGTTGCAATGAGATCGTTGCAAACCATGCAAACAAAATCAATAATCTCAAAGATATCAACTCTCAAAGTGTTGATAACATCCCAAAAAAGAAAACCATTTCATTTTCTCCATGTTATGAGAATTTCATTTTCTCCATGTTATGAGACTGAATCAAGCAATAAATAAATAATTTAAAAAAAAAAAAAAAAAAAAAAATCTGTTTGAACTAACCCTCTCTTCTGTGGATAGAGCAGAACCACATAAAACCCATTCTTTAGCTCCATCTGATGGAGCTTCCCAACCGTTGGACTGCGGAGGTGCTCTGCATTTAGAATGGCAGAAAATGGGAGATAAATCATATGTCATACAACCAATAGTACAGTACATACACAAGATACAAACATAAAAAAAATTACCAAACATTATTTATTTATTTAATGGGGTTCTCCACAGTCATCCTAAACCAAACATTTACCTTAAAACTCTCCCATAATAATGCTGAAAAGTGTCATTTTTTCATTAAACATAACCCATTCCTACCGAATGTCAAAGTGAGAGTGTGTGTGTGTGTGTTGGATGCAGCAAAAACTAAGAACATTACGGCAAGTTACATTAAAGCACACATACTAATTCTAGTTTGAAAGTTGAATTAGAGTCAACATAAAGCATCAAACAGGAAAATATTTTTGAATCAATAGATAATAAAAGAATTTTCAAAAATAATAATAAAAGAATCCAAGATCCATGTTTGGCATTTCTAGAGATTTGGAATTTTAAGTTTTTTGACTTTCTAAGACATTGGACACCATGTAAAACTTAAATCCCAATTCTTTTTACAAGTAAAAAGAATTTTATGAAAAAAGAACAAGTTCAACAGGTGTAGAATGCATCTTTTCTAATGTACATATAAACCCCCATTTCCACTTATGAAAATTCACTTTCCACCTCCAAACTCTTTTTTGGCCTTAGCTATGCTGTAACCATGAAATGAAAAATTCATCTTATTCTTATTTGATTTAAAATAGGGGCAGGGGATGCATATTTAAGACTCATCATATTCATGTGCTAACACTTGAGAATGAGATGATGCTTTCAACATATTTTCACACTTCATTGAAAAAAGCAATCATTGGAAGAGCTGTGCCAATTTTGTACTAACGGGGGGGAAAGAAGAAGGAAGCCAATAGAAACTATTGGTTTGTAGGCAGCACTAAAACTAATTCAATTAATCACTCGAGTATCAACAGAACTAAGAAGTGATGTCCTACTTCTGAATTGGCTCAGGATGATCCTTTAAGACTTGTTTTCCAGACTTGGGCTTCTCATTTGGAAACCTGACAGAAGAATGAGCTGGACAGAGCATGAGAAAGTTTTCCTGTAAGAAATCAAAGACCAATAAGCCAATTAATACTTAATGCTTAACTCACTACATTGAAGCAAAAAGAACACGAAAAGAAACATCCCCAACTGTGATACTAAGCATAGCGCTTACATTATCCCAGCGACAATTTGCTATTTCTGCTGCACAAGGAACATGATAGCTTTTTCGACAGGATTTCATATAGCAACCCAGGGCTGCTCCCTTCTTTCCACACCTGCTGCACTTGAGCTTAGCACCCCTTGCCACTTCTGCCTTCAAATTCTTAACATTTTCGTTATCATCATAATATACTTGTGGTGCCCTGCATTTTGAAATTACATTATATCATCCTCTAATAGCAAAGATAAGAAAAGGAAAAGCTAAAGAGGATTTGGCTACATATAATTGCCAATAAAAAATAAATAAATTAAACAAGACCAAATTTGACCTATTTTGGCAAAAAACAAAAAGGCATATGAGAACCATTAAAGTTATATAACCCTAATATACACAAAAAAGAAACCAATTTCATATAATTGTTTCTAAAATGTCTTAAGAGATAAACAAGAAAGCTAAATATCATTCAAAGCACTTCAGAAATACTTGAAATGCCAAGATGACATACCAATCAATGCATATTGTGTGAACATGTATGACATTTGAACGAATTGCCTCATCTCCCACTACCTTTTTCCCGTTAGCATAATGCAACATTGGGCCACTAGTCTGGAAGAATTTATCAACAAAGCAAGGGGTTAGCACCAAAAGCATTGTAACTTGTAACATATTGAGACAATCTTTCAAGGATATTTTTTAGCTACAAAAGAAATGGCACACAGATATATCACTTAAATTGATCTAATCTGGAAAAATCACCTCCGAGACTTTAGAAGACTGGCAAAATGCACAAATGCTTTTATTAGACACAGCCTGCTGCAGAGCAACAGGAGGCACCCTAGACTCAAGCTCCAATTCAGAATTGGGAGCCACTGAGATTTCAGAATGTGAAACAACCGAAGGAATGAACTCTGATGAGCCATAGTTTAATTTCTTTTGCCTCTTGATGTCCCTCGAATGACCATCTTCAGTTTCATTGCCAGAATTCTCATGTCTCAACTGCCTCTTCCTATCTTCAGAATTTTTGTTGATGGTTCCCTTGCTCAAAGAATTTTCTGGACTCTGAAAATGCAAAAAGGTAAACATAAGAATTCAAGCAACTCTGATAAAAATAAAAATTAGAAGAATGAAATACATCTATTTGCCACAAGATAGCCTGACATTTTAATAACACAAAATATCACTAAAATAGAACAATGTGTGGAGGATAAAACAAAACATCTGAAATAAATCTGCATTTGTCAAAATTGTTTATACTCTCCCTCTAACTAGTGGTGTCTACAATAATTTCCCCATTTCATAATTTCGCCAAGCTTGCAAAACATAAATACATGAGTCCAGTTTTTGTCTATGAAGCTGCCATTGTGGAGATTATGAATAAAACACAGAAAAACAATTGGGGCAAATCAACAAAGAACTGCAAGACATCTAACAACCACCTCAGCTTAATCGCTTACTGAAAAAGAGAAATGTGACAAACTAGCAATAGTAGTAGTAAACAGCAAGAAAGTAGAAACAAACTAAAAACCTAAGTAACAAAGAAGTTATCAAGTCAACAGCAGTTAATTCCTACATGCTCACTGCCCCGATCACAGCTGTCGTCATCCGAACCCTTGACATCACTAAATGATAGAGAGCTATCTGGTAGTGACTGTGCCCCCTGATTCATTTCTATTTCCACGACTCTGCACTCTTCGTGGTTCCCAGGTCTCATTGGCAGACTGTCTGATGGTGGATTCATATTCACAGCACCATTAAATTTGTGTTCTTCCCTGCCACCTTTACCAACTACTGGTGAATTGTGGTTCTCAAATTTATCATTCTTGCCAACCCCATCTTCAACAGAACAATTCAAATCCAACGGAACCTGAACTCGCTTATTAGCCGTTAATGAAAAGACGGACTGCCCACTGCTTGATTTAACCCCTTCAACACTCTCCTTACTAAATTTACCAGTATAAAGTGAAGCCTGGCCCTGCTCCAAAACCCTCCCAGAATCTACATGATCAGCATGTAAAACACAATAAGTAGCTTCCAATTTGAAATCTTATAAAGGAAACAAACTCAATTTAAACAACATAAGAGCGTATATGGCGGCTATACTGTACCAGATGAAACAGGCTGCTGAAAAAGATTGGAACAGTAAGTAGCTTCCAATCCCCTGAAGATTGCAACCAAATTTTCTATGAAAGGTGCAGTCCTTAAATCTGCCAGGCCAGTGTAATTTAGTTAGACAATCAAAAAAGACTGGTCAGGGAAAACAAAAATGTAAAGTCAGCATGTCTTTTGCTTGTTCTGATGAAAAATACTTTAAATTTTCCATCTTATTCTTAACAAAAAAACCCTCAAATTAAGCTTTGAAAACATGAAAAGCATTGTTCAACAACAATGTACATTAGCCATCAAGAAAACAACATTAGAAATAAAAACGTTCTTATTTTCTTGATGGGTAATATCAAAATAACATTAATATTTACGAAGAATACTAATGAACCCTGCAAAAAGACTTGTTTGGTGTGTAATTTCAGGGTAATATAATTGGGGCAGAGGGCAAATTTTTTCCTTGAAATTTTCCAATAAAACAAACAACAAGCCATGCAGTATGATATATCCAACATATAAATGGCGCCAAGAAAATTTTTTTATAAATAAAAATAAAAAAAAAAAGGTAAAAAATCATTGCAAACTATTTAATTTGTAGAAAATCAAGAGGAACCCAACATGTACTAGTTATACCTTTGTTGATATACTGAGATTTACAGACAGGGCAGTCTGATTCAAGCTGTGCTGAAATGGGTATACAGGAACTGCCAAAAAAAAAAAGTCAAGAACCCAAACCCAGAATACAAATCAAATCAGGAACAACATGTGAAAAAAAAAATTAAAAAAAGTAAAAGATCAAAGATTATTAGATGAAGATGAAGAAGAGACTAACTTGCAGAAAATGTGATTGCATGGGAGTAACATTGGTTTGTGAAGCAAGTTTAAGCTGCAACATCATTCAAAACCCATATTAGATTTACCCACAAAAATATTATATTGCATTTTCTCAAATCCAAAACAAAGTAAAAATAGTTGAAGAGAAATAAATGTATAATACCAGAGAGGGCATTTGAGCTCGAGAGCGAGTTTGTGGTAATGGAAAAGCCATGGGTTGATGAGAAGTGTTTTACTACTACTACTACTACTATCACTCTTCATATTCATAGAATCCTCCATTGCATTTACCACTGGAAACAACAGCAACTGCAACTATTGTAGATAATAAAAACAACGAAACCCAAAGCAAAGCAAAAGCAGAGACCAGAGAGTGGTTTTTTGTTTGGAAATGTGAAAGTGTGAGAGAGAGAGAGAGAGAGAGAAGGGGATTTTATGTATTTGGCGCATCGGAGTTTGAGATTTTGAGAGAGTGGGAGTACACGTGTACGGCTGGGATTTATTTTATGGGAATTAGCGGGGCGCACAGATTTGACATTTTGATTTGATTTGACTGATTGGGTTTGGGCGGAGGGGGGATTTTTCTGTTTTTTGAAGTGCGCGCGCTTTTTCATGTGCTTTTATTTATTTTTGGGGTTTTTTTTTCATTTTCAGGAAGTCCCGCCGGGCGTGCTTTGCTGTTAATGTTGATTTGTCATTTGACGGGACACATCTTAATTTATGGGCAGAAAATGGTAGAGCTACTGTTTTGGTTACAATTTACTCGCGTGAAAAATTAAAAGGGGGAGTAAAAATGGTAAGTTTACAAATTTATCATTTATGATTTTTCATGTAAGTAAATTATGATAAAATTTGTAATAATTTTTGCAGCCTTAACATTATTCTTATGGATTATTTATATGAGTTTTTTACTTAAGGCCCATTTGGTTGAGGGGTTAAAAAAATGAAATGATAGAAAATAATAGAAAGGTAAAAAATATTTTAATTTTTTTACTTTTTGTTTAGTTGAAAATGAAAAAGTGGAAAGATGAAAAAAAGTGAATCTGTATAAATTTTCTTATATACTTTTGTTAAAAATGATGTTCTATTAAAAAAAAACAAAAAAGTGAAACAACTAAAAAAATCACAAAATAAGGCAAATATATATAAAAGCAACGTATAATTAAATAATAGTAAAAAATTAAAAAGAGAAGGAAAAAAGGGGTAATCGAGGGAAGGAGAAAAAAAAAAAAAAAACAACAAAGCCCATGTACATGTGCACAAGTGCATTTTTGTTCATTAAACATTCTCATTTTCATCCTTCAGTTTTCTCTTAATTTTTGGGAGAAAATTTTTTAGTAGACCTGGAAAGAAAATATTTGGACTCTACCATTTATTTCCCTTTCTCTCTACCCAACCAAACATACTCTAAAAAATTTTTTATTTCCATTATCTCTAAAGTTTTCTATTTATCCTATTTCACCTCTAAACAAACATACCCTTTATCTATGGATATAAAAGTTATAATAACAAAATTTGATGCTTATTTATGTGATAGTAAGTAGTAGGTAAGAACATGATATCAATGGTAGCTTGCAGGTTTAGATAATATTCAATGAAAATTTTACAATTCAACAAATATGAAAGAAAAAAAAAATGTAATGTTTATATGTAAGGCACGCATATTTTGGTTATAAAAAAGAGAAATGATATGTCTACAATAATTTTACAACATTTTTACAACAAATTCTAAGTGGCAAGTTGTTACTGGTTGTTATTTTTTAGGCAAAAAAATAATCTTAGAGTTAGTTTCAAATTTGAACTAATAACAACTAACTACCATTAATTTGTTATAAAAATGTTGTAAACGTATCATCTCTCTATAAAAAAATTACCTTATTTGAGTTACCAAATTTGGTTTAGCAATTCAAAATTTTACTTCGTTTTTTTTAGCCTATCCATCTTTTATGAGTGGTCTTTTTTAAATTAAATATTCTTCTTGATAAGAAATTTGTGCTTCATGATATATTCCAATGTTTTGAATGTTATTTCAAACTTTGTTCCAGTTTGTTCATTGGAACAAAATATTTCGACGTACCATTTTAAAGTGAGTTAAAAGATTTAAGGCAGTTTAACAATGCTCTATTGGGGAAGCAGGAATGGTAACTGCACCATGAAATAGATATTCTATTACAAGGGCAAAACTACCCTTGGACTAGGGGGCAATGGCCTCCCCCTAAATTTTTTTTAAAAAAATACATTATTATATGTATATTAATTTTAGTAATTTTGCTCTACAAAATTATATTTTATTTCTCTTTAACAATATTATTGATTCTTTTAAGAATAATACTATACTCACAAAAAATTTTATAACATTTTTACAAACTGTTTTAGTAACAAATTCTTATTGGTACAAATATGAGCATACCACTCACATCATTTTTTTATTTACCAATAACCATTTATTACATAAGTAAGTTATAAAAATAAAAAAAATAAAAAAACTTGCAGCTTTAGCATTTTCCTCATTTTAGTGACTATAAAAAAAAAATTATAGATCTAAAATCTAAAACAAAATATACAAGCCCAAAAAAAAAAATAGCTCAAAAAAAAATACCAATAAAACTAAAAACAAAATTAAGCTCAATTAATTAATTTTATCCAAAATAAATAACCTTGTCCTTTAAAAAATTCTAAACAAAAATAATTTTGTTCTTACCTAGCCTACAAAAAAAAAAAAAATCTCAGCAACTAAGTAGCATAATCAGATATTGAAATCACTGCACACAGTTAACAGTAAAACTACCCTCTAACTCAAAGTTCTGGCTTTGTCCTTGTTCTATTACACAAAGTCTTTAAAGCAAAATACTTTCCTACAAGGAGTATACTCGATGTAGAGATTAATCCTCAAAGCTCTTTCGATTGGAGTATTATGCAAGCTAGGGAGGTGATTTGTAAAGGTGCACGGTGGAGGGTTGGGGATGGAAGCACCATTAATATTTGGTAGCATTGATAGCTCACTTCTTCAGGTGGAGGTAAAGTTTTATCACCTTAGAGGGTTTCTCTCTAAATAATGTGAGTTACTTTGTTTTTTTCAGGAACTAAATAGTGGCACCCAGGGTCAATTGATCAAAATTTCTATCCATGGGAGGTCGAGTGCATTAAAAGCATCCCAGTCAGTGCACGTGTGAATACAGATTTACTAGTTTGGCATTTGACTTTCGATGGTTCATAACCCGTTAAAAGTGCTTATACATTGTTGGCATTTGGGGCTTTATGCACTCAGTCAAGCTCTTCCAATTTTGAAGCAAGTAAAAGTTTGTGGAATGAAATCTGGAAACTATCTATCCCAAATAAAAATCGGCATTTTCTCTAGCGTGCTTGCAGCGGGTCTCTTCCCATAAAAAAGAATCTTCATATACGGCATGTTATCCCTACTAAATAATGCAATATTTATGGTGATTTCCAGAAGATACTATCTATGGCCCTTGGTTATGTGATAGTGTTAAACCAGGGTGGTTATCGAATCCTAGCTTTGGATTTTTTTCAAGCCAAAAATTTCTCTAGCTTAAGAGATTTTAATGGCTTTTGTCCTATCGACGACCTCCTCCAACTCTGCTACACTCTTCTCCTTGATTGCTTGGTGTGTGTGGCAGTGACTGAATAGACTCAAGGAGAATAAACCATCGTGGGAAGTAGGGGACATTATGAAGAGAGCCTCAAAACTGCTTTAGGAATTTCGTGATGTGCATAGACAGTGTTCGAGGAATATAGTTCATAAGGAAGAGATTCGATGGAAGCCACCTAATACTAGGATCTTTAAGATAAACTTTGATGGTGTTGTCTTCGAAGATTTGACAATGGCTAATTTAAGCGTGATCATCCAAGACTTCGCAGGACTAATTATTGTTGCTCTTAGTTAGAAAATTTGCCTCCCAAACTTTGTTGATCTGTTAAAGGCCATGGCAATAAGTCGAGCACTTAGTTTTGCCCAAGAAATCAACATTTTTCAAGTGGAAGTGGAGGGAGACTCACTCAAGGTTATTGAGGCGGTTAACAAGTTAAGGCCAAATAACACTATGTTTGGGCACATCATTGAGGAGATTATGAATTTTAAACGTTCTATGTTTTTATGTAGTTTCAAGCATATTAAGAGGGAAGGGAATAAGCTTGCTTATGCCCTTACTAGAAGAGTAGTTTTAGTTACAAATACTGATGTGTGGTTAGAAGATCTACCACCATATTTGGATGGTGTATTCCAATACAATTTACCGCAATAAAATTTTCTTACTTTTTTATAATATATATATATATTGATCAAAACCCATATAAATTATGCTGCATCTTAAAATTATAAGTCCAAATTTAAATTAATATGTCAATCTTTAAGCTCAAAACATCAATTTGATAATATTAATAAAAACTAACAATCAATTTTTTAGATTATAATAAGAGTAATGTGTATCTAAAAAAACAAGAAGTGATAATAGGTGATAATTGCATGGAATGGAGAAAGGCTTAGAGCATTCACATTAAATGTTATAAAACCACCATAAAAAAAAAAAAAAAAAAAAAAAAAAAAGAACTAGTGGTGATCAACAACAAGTATTCTTCGTCTATAGTGGTTATCCAAGATCAGCAACATCCAAAACAACCTTCAAAAAGGAGAAAGAAGAAGTACGAATCACAAACATAAAATAAAGACTTGCAAGTAGGTCACTAGTCCTCCAGCAAGGATTTGGTCATTCAAGGAAAGTACGATCATCCATACAATATTCAAGTATGGACGACTAAGTGTATGTTTGGATTGCACTGATTGCACATTTTTGCGTTTGCATTTGGCGTTTTAAATGAAGAAAAACGCACAAGTAGCATTATAGACAGAATATTCGACATTATTAATCAATATTATATTATTATCATATATCCACGACACAGATACACTAAACACCAACCATTCATTCAAATATAATTTTTTAATCAAAGTAAATTGCAGCCATTTATTCTAGTAACCTTTTGGCTCAACACCCAACCATTCACTATCAGTGATAGCTCCATGTCATGAAATAGTAATTCAAAATTATTTTTCGTGCAATTTGTCTTGTCATGTCATGTCTGTACTAGGACCTGGGTTTTAAAATTATTTTGTTACAGTATTTTTAGTTTTTAGTTTTCAACAAAATAAGCGGTATGCAAACAGACTTTAATAAACGCTAAGTAAATTTCCGAGTGTTTTCTACAATCTCAAATGGTTAGCCCACTAACTCACATCTAGGAACGTGGGGTGAATTCCCCCAAATTTGCTCCACATTCCCCACTAAGTTTGCACATCCCCTATGATATTAGTGGCGCCTAACAAGTAGACCTACTCCAAACTCTCTATAAAATGCCCAAGTCTCATCCAACCAAGGTGCATTTTTACTATTCATGCACTCACCACTTTTGTGTTTCAGAGAGAAAACTAACTTAATCGTTGAAGGGTCCTTGGTTGATTCACCCTGGTCACCTTTGATAGTTACTTTCTTCATTCTCAGGTCATCCAACCACCTTGAAAATCCGAAATATTCAACCTACTGATTTCTGTGCATCATCAAAAACTATTTTAGTACCTTAAACCATGAAAATCATGCTACATCTGAATTGTTATATCTAACAAATTTTAGCATTAAGTTGCGGTGAACTCTTTTTCTTTTTGTTAAATTGCTACGATGAACTCTTACTAGTAAGAGCATTCACATTGAAGGCTTATTTTAGCTCTCAAACAACCAAAACATATGCTACATCCCAATTGCTAAATCTTTAATTTTTTGCCAACAAGCTACAATATGAATTGCAATATCTAGTAGTTCACTATAGCTACAAGTGATACTTAAAAAACTTCATTTTATTTCATTGTCTCTCTCTTCTTCATTCAAAAATTATCTTTCACACTTTTATCTTTATCTTCTCTCTTTTATTTCTCTCTTCTTTGTTTCTTTCACCCTAACACCTCCCTCTTTCCCTCTCAATTGAAACCAAACCCTCTCACCCAATGCCTCTCTTCTCTATCTTGCAACTAAACCCAAAGCCTCTTTATTCTCACTGTCTCTCACAAATTTGTTACCCATTTCTATGGTCTCTTATCTCACTCTGACTAAACCCAAGGCATCTATCTTTTTGCTCTCTCTCCTCTTTATTCTTATCTCAAAATTGAAGCTTTAAGGGAGGGGATGGTGGTTATGGTTGTTGTTATGGTGGTTTGTTGGGCAATTGGTGGTTAGAATTTTGTGGGTGGGTGTTTTATGTTATTTTAATGAGAAATGTTATGTCTACAATATTTTCACAACAAATCATAAGTAGCATGTACTTACGGGTTGTTATTGGTGGGAAAAAGTAATTTTAGTGGTAGACTCAAATTATAACTAATACTCTCAATCACCATATATGATATCCAAATCACTAACAACCAAAAAACCATACCACACCTCAACCAAAACCCCATCACAAAGCCCAAACAACTTCATGCCCTAAACTAAAAAATGCCATAAAAGTCCCCATTGCCCAATCAACCATAACCCATTACGAATATCCTCCATAAACATAAACATATCTAAATCAAAACCTATGAATTAAATTCCTCATACACCAACTCACAATTCCATGGTCCAAAGATGAGCTAGAGAAAGAAAGTGATGAGAGGCATGATAATGGGAGGTAGACTTTATGATAATCGAGTTAGAGAAAGCATGAATTTGGGAGGAGTTTTGGTAATGACTTGATGAAAAGATAATGAGAGAGTGTCAATTGTGATTAAGTGGAAGTGGAAAGAGAGATCTATAAGGGACACCAAGGTATGCTTGCCCTCGCGAGAGTGCTTGTGAGTTGTTAGGAAAAGTGAAAAACAAATGCATCCTCAAGGTCCAATTTTGCCACATTCTTTACTTGGAAACCTTCATAGAAAGACTTAAGTATATGGCCATTCACCTTGAACACTTTGTAAGTTGCTAAACTTTGAATTTCAACTACACCGTGGGAAAAAACATTAGTAACAACAAAATATCCAATCCAACGAGAACGCAACTTACCTAGAAACAAACGAAGCTGTGAATGGTATAGAAGGACTTTTTGACCAACTTTAAACTCCTTCCTAGAAATCATCTTGTCATGAAAAACCTTTGTCTTTTCCTTGTAAATCCCTACACTCTCATAGGCATCATTGCGAATTTCCTCTAACTCTTGTAATTGCAACTTCTTGTATTCTCCACTTTCATCCATCTTCATGTTGAAATTCTTGATAGCCCAGTAAGTCTTGTGTTCTAACTCAACTGAAATGGGGGCTTGCAAAACAGAGGATAAAGGTCTCTTGTTAAAAACCGGTAACGTGATATGAGGAATGTTACCTGATTGCTGTAACTTAGAAAATTCATTCAATGCTGCAATAGTTTCCTGCAAATTAGTACTCAAGGCTAACTCCTCATTCTCTTTCTTAAGATGCTTACTAATGGCAACTTCCAATCCATCTTTTCCATCAAATTCAAAAACTTCTTATGCTAAAGAATTAATCACATCAATTGAATAAACAGGGTTATCATCATCAAGATATTTCATGGCATCATAAATATTAAACTTAACAATTTCACCATCAAATTCCATGGTAAGTGTGTCATTATGAACATCTATCTTAGTTTTGGATGTCTTTAAGAATGGTCTTCCTAACAAAATAGGAGTGGTTTGATCACCATTCTTCATATCAAGCATATAGAAGTCAGTAGGAAAAACCAAATCATTAACTTTCACAAGAACATCCTCAACTACACCTTTAGGATAGGTAATAGATCTATCAACCAATTGAATCACGACACCAGTTTTATTCAAAGGTCCAAGTTTCAAATAAACATATATAGAATATGGCATGACATTGATAGAAGCTCCTAAATCTAGCATGCCCTTCTCAAGTTGAGTGTTATCTATTGTACAAGGAATAGTAAACATACCTGGATCTTTGCACTTTGCAAGGAGTTTTCTTTGGATAACTACAGAAACATTCTCCCTACTCTCACCTTCTCACATCCTTTAAGTTTCTGTTTCCTCTTAATTGTACACAATTCTTTCAAGAATTTAGCATAGTGAGGTACTTGTTTAATGGCATCTAAAAGTGGAATATTTACCTCGCATCTACAAAAATTCTCATATAAATCTTTAATTTTCTCACCTTTTCTTGATTCTGCTAAAGCCTGAGGAAACGGAGGTACTAGTTTATAATCAGAAAGAGGCGGAAACTTACGCTTAGGTACATCATCGTCATTGGGAACATTCTTGTCTGCAACAACGTTTTGCTCATTTTCTTACTTCAATAATGCAGGGGCTGCCTTTACTGGAATCTCAACCTCTTTACCACTTTTCAAAACAATTGCACTTGCATTTTCTCTTGGATTTACTACTATTTGAGAGGGTAATTTCCCTAAACTTTGCGCCTCTAACCGACTAATTGCGGTTGCCATCTGGCCCATCTGATTGTCCAAACTTTGAATATTAGCCCTCGCCTCTTATTGAAATTGTTTCGTCTTCTATTGAAATTGTAAAGTATTAGTGGCAAGAGACTTAACAATATTTTCTAAAGACATACCAGAATTAGAAGTTTGGCCTTGTTGTTGTCTAGGGGGATATGGTTGCTTATATTGCTGGCAAATTGGGTGGTTTTGAGTCATGGGCTGATATACTTGTGGATTTCTATAGCTAAGATTGGGGTGATCCCTCCATCCTAGGTTATATGTGCTTGAATAGGGATCGTACTTCCTTTGCTGTTGTCCAGAAAAACCACCTGCCACATTCACTTGCTTAATGGGCTCCTCTTGAAGAGTTGGGCAAATATCGGTTGGATGTCCTACTACTGAACAAATCCCACAAGTCTTCACCGTTTGCATATTACCTAAAACCATTTGACGAACAAGAGAAGTTAGACTCGCAATTTATTGTTCAAAGGAGGAAATATTTACCTCATTAACACGCAGATGAAGGGTCAAGCCTAGTGCCAAATTGTTGAGAATTGGCTGCCATATTTGCAATCAAGTTTCTCACGGCCTTGGGAGTTTTATTCACCAAAGCTCTTCCATTAGCTGCGTTAGTCATGCTCCTATCAGTGGGTAGAAGGCACTTATAGAAATATTGGATAAGTAGCTGCTTACTAATTTGATGATGGGGGCAGCTTGCACATAGTTTCTTGAAACGTTCCCAGTATTCATGTAGGGACTCTCTGTTGTGCTGTCTTACTCCACAAATTTCTTTTCAAATGTTGGTTGCCTTTGAAGCTGGGAAATATTTCTCCAAAAACAACCTCTTCATCTTGTTCCATGTTTTAGTACTCTCGGAGGGGAGATAATAAAGTCAATCGTCAGCCGAATCCTTCAAAGAAAAAGGAAATGCTCTTAATTTAATTTGATCTTCAGTCACCCCCGTGGGCTTCATACTTATGCATACCACATGCAACTCCTTTAGATGCTTGTGAGGATCTTCACCTACAAGGCCATGAAAAGTGGGTAAGAGATATATTAGTCCAGATTTTAATTTAAAAGTAGTAGTAGCATCTAAAGTAGGAAATGTTATGCATAAGGGTTGTTTATTCAAATCAGGGGCAACAAGCTCTTTCAAAGTTTGATTTCCAGCCATGACTTCCTCCTCTTCTAAATCAAAATCACTAGTAAACAAGGAATCAAGAGCTAGATTGTGCTTTTCAGAATTTTTCCTAGCTTCCTTCTTTAACCTGCGCAAAGTTCTTTCTATTTTTGGGTTGTACTACAAATCACATTGATTAGAAGATCGAGTTACAGTCATAAACAATCAAAGAAACTCTAATAAACCATAAAAAACAAATTAGGAAAAAATCTAGAGTAATGAAAAGAAATAAAAACTCTACGCTAAAACACAAAAATGCCTAAAAATCCTAGTAAACAACGGAATTTGGCCTCGAAATGGTGGGGCTAGTAATTCAAAGGATTAACTAGTCTTGCTCAGAATGTCGTTTACCTTCAAAAAAACTATTCTATTAAGGCCTAGTTCTACTGAAATCAAAATTCTACCAAACTAGTAACTATCAAAAACTTTTTTTTTTTTTTTTGTTTTTCGGAAAATTTCAAGAACAAAATAAGGTTCACGAGAAGCACAAAAAAAAAAAAAAAAAAAAAAATCAACTAGAATCACTCCTCGACTACGACGCCAAAATTTGGTGTGCTGTTGTAGGCAACCAAAAATAAAACCTATACTCCTAAAAATATATGTAGTAGTGCGAGTAAGGATCATTCCCACAAAGAGTATCTAACCTAATTTTATGCTACGTGAACAAGGAGGGGGGGTTTGTGTATAATGAAAATAATTTTAAGAAAAATAACTAAGGAACCATTCAAATTAAAGTATCAAAATCAATCAAAAGAACAAACCTTGATCCAAGTCAACATCCACCATCGAAATTTTATAACTGATCATCGATGCAAGTATATATCAATTCACACTTTGAATATTCACCATTGAAACTATTTTCCTATCTCTCCTTAGTTGCAGTTAATTAGAAAACAAGCGATCTAATTAACCCTAACTACTAAACAACCCAAGACAAGTGCTAAAGGTTTAATTTAGTAGTAGCCTTAAGAATTAGAGAGATTGATGAAGCTAAGCAACACAAACACAAGCGGTTGCATTTAATTTAGTCGAGTGTTCTTCCTAAGATCTAATAATTTTTGATGCAGCAAATCATTAAATTTTGGTTGCTTCACAAGTTAGAGAGATCAAACAATTACGGATTTCATATCTAACCTAGCATTAGATTGAAGCGAATAATAAACTAGTAGATCTCCTAGTAATTAAATGAGACAATCATAAAAATAGGCACAGAAAAACATCTAATATTCAAAGCATAAATTGAACAATAAAAACAAATTAGATCTCACTGTTTTATTGATTTCGAGACTTCAATTTCCTTCAACCAAGTATAAAAGTTTAAGTCACGTAGAGCCATGATAGAAAACTCAAAGGAGAAAATCAGAGAAAAGGAGAGAGAGAGGCGTGTGCGTGTCTGTGTAATTCTGATTTCTTCTTCCCTTTTACACGTTAATTCCCCATTTTCCAAGTCTACAAAATCTCCTAAAAATATTCTAAATAATAACATCCAAATCTGACTAATTAAGGAAAAATATTAAAAATAAAACAAAGTCCTAATATAACTAGGAAAGTGATGTTTTTCAACTGGAAATTTCGTGCATCAGATCTGGAACCTTCCAAAAATAAATCACATTAGATATGCATATTAGAATTTTAAGCAAAGGAACATTCTAGAACGTCAACAGTGCAGGTGCAGCAACTTCAAGCCTGATTTGGACCTCGATGCGGCTCGTATATCTCAAAACTCAAAACATGAAAGTTGTAGAGTTTTGTCTTGGCGTTCCATAGCATCTTAATTATCTTAATTGGAAATCTGATGAGAGAGTTATGTCCAGATTACGAAGCGATGTTAAACCTATCCAGAATCACCCAATTAACTACGTTTTGCACTTTATGTCTCCATTTGCATCCTAAATCAAAATATAAGAATAATGAGTACATTTAGGCACCAAATAAATATAAAAGACTAAATATTAAGGGATAAAAATATGACATTTTACATTCTCATCAATGCGTTTGGGATTACTTAGAGCATCCACATTGGTGGAGTCATAAATTTAGCAATATGGCTCAACAACATCCAAAAAGCTACTTTATATATATTACCTTCTCACTTTACAAAATACTCAACATTATTTATTTTAACTTTCAAAATAATAAAATAATATAAACAATATAATAAAATAATATATCCACTAAAATAAAATAATATATTCACTACAAAACAGTGTGAACACATGAATAAAATAATATATTTAATATAATGAAGTTTGAACACACAATTTAATCATACTTTTTTTTTTCCTATGACCTACTATGTACAACTGCTTTTGGCTGTGCACTGTAGTTGTGGAGCCAAATTATTTGGCTTTGACTCCACCAATGTAGTCATAAATTTGTATTTGGAAGTGTTAAAATAGCAATATAGTTTTTTAACACCACCAATACTAATTCTCTTAAAAAGCCAGGTTTTTTACTATTCAGTTTATTTTTGCTATTATTCATGGGTCTTATTGCATTTTTTGGTATTATTCATAGCCCCACTTTCTATTTCAGTTACCTTTTAGCTTTGTCTATAGTACTTTCAATAAAAAAGTTCTCAGTTTTAGTTATATAAGCTATTCTCAAATGGACATTAAACATGTGATTTTGATTCATTTTTATGTTTCTTTCCTCTAAAAATACAAAAAAGATAAAAATATAAGATAAAAAAGAATCCAGCAGAACACTTGCGTCATAGGATTTCAAATTACAGATAGACAACTTAAATTTCAGTCAAACCTTGTAAAATGTCAAATTTTAAATCACAGGTAGACAACTTAATATTGGGTAGTGGTCATTCAGTAAAAAAGTTTTCAGTTTCAGTTTCAGTTAAATAAGCTATTCCGAAATGAACACTAAATATGTGATTTTGCTTCACTTTTATGTTTCTTTCCTCTAAAAATACAGAAGACATAAAAATATAAGATCAAAAAGAATTCAGCAGAATAATTGCATTATAGGATTTCAAATCACAGGTAGACAACTTAAATTTCAGTCAAATCTTGTAAAGTGTTAAATTTTAAATCACAGGTAGACAACTTAATTTTGGGTAGTGACTAGGCCTATCCATGGGTTAGGCCGAGTCAGTTTTGGACCCAACCCGGACATAACCCGCCGACATCAGGTGGAGGAACCCGAAATCGATCGCTGGAATCAATTGGTCAATCGATTTCGGGTGAGGGTGAGCGTCGGTCAGTTTGGTCGATCGCTAGAAACTGAATAAAGCCATCAAAATCTGCAAAAAATGTCACTGAAATTTTGAAAAAATTGGCGAAATTTGGAAAATGTCGCGAAATGTGGAAAAGTTGTCGGAATATGCATTTTTTTCCATCGAAATTTGCATTTTTTTTTTTGCTAAAAACTGCTACAATTTGGCCAAATCTAGCTAAATCCCACCAGATCTAGTTGGATCTTGTCGAAATCTCGCCGGATCTGGCTTGTTTTTGCAGATTTGGCCGAATTTTTTAGATGGGTTCGGTCGGATTTAGGTTGTTTGGGTTTTAGAGAAGCAAACTTGCCACTCGACTTGCTGGTTTCGGTACATGAAAATGGAAATTTGCTGCCAATTGACTGACTGGACCTTCGGTTTGGGCCGAAATCAGGTCGGCATTGGATGGTTTGACCGGGTTGTTAGGCTTCGGTAGGGTCTAAACAGCTATTGACCACTACAACTTCACACGTGCCAAATAGAGGCACTGTTTTGCCTGCTGTTTAAGTGACTAACGGCATAATCATGTGATACGCACGTGCAGTAGAGAGAGAAAAACTAGATTCCACCAAAGAGAAGCTGAGAGTAGAGAGAGAGGCTGCGGCATCGTGGGTTGGCCGCCGTTCGTGGTATTCGCCGCCGGTATCTCCGTTTGTGGATCAACCGCCGTTCGTTACATATACCTCTGTTACCGCGGATATAGGCCACGGTATAGCAAAGACATCTCAACGGTAGGTTCTCTGTAATGGGTTTTCGAATATTTTGAATTTTGTTTATATAGATTTTTTTTTAGCTACAACTTAGAAAATGATTTTGTAAGCGCTGCAAAATGACTTGTGATTGGATTTGGTTGTCGTAGTTTGTGTTGAAAGGAGTTTCCTCAGTGCCCATGAGGTGTTTGACAAAAGTCCCCACTGATAAGAAAGTTGAAGAAATTATTATTTCTTTGAATTTGATCACAAGGTCCAATTAACATTGCGCTTCGAAAATTTTGAGGGGAATAAAATGGCATGGGTATTGATTCTTGCTTCTCTGGTAGTGCTCTGGGTAGCATCTCTCTGTAAAATTCTCTATACATCAAGCTCACCTTCCCGGAACTCATTCTTGACTACTGGTGGGTTATTCACACAACCATTATTTGCTTGATTTCTCATTTCTATATATTGATTGGTTAGTGAGTCTATGTGTTAATGCGCTTTTTCTGTCATGAAAACTAGGTGGTGCTTTTCAGAAAAGGAATGTCTTGCTGGTTGTTGCTCACCCAGATGATGAGTCTATGTAAACTTTCCTCAACTCTTGATTTTTTTACTCCATTTCTGCTCTAATGATTGATTTTTTTTTTTTTGGATTTTGTTTTTGTTTTAATAAATGCGTTGCTATATTGTTGTATTAATGTATGCTTTCAATTAAATACAAACGATGATGTTACTGCTATTTGTAATGATTGCTCAATTTCTTCACATATTTCATTTACTTGAAAGATCAAGTATTTGGGTATTTTATTTATTTATTTTTAAATTTTGACAGACAAATTTTGCTTTTTGTTGTCCAAGTCACTTAATATACTGCATTTTTTGTTTTTTGCCGTTTGAATTGATGAATTGTCCTTGTTTATGTGATTTTAGGTTGCATTGAAACATTTTACAACATTTCTGCAGGTTCTTTTCTCCAACAATAAGCTACATTACTTCTAGAGGGCATAATCTGCACATATTGTGCTTATCAATCGGTAATACTCTTTCATCAATACAAGATTTGTTCATATTGGTCTTTTAGATCAAGATACATGTGCTTGTGTAACTACTTTATTTTGGGTATTTGAATTAACCAGCCATATCTGTATAGAATAATGAAAATAAAAAATTTCACTATTTCAAAATTGTGGCATTTGCATGGCGGATGAAATAGGAGCTTGAAACTAACAGACTCCCTTTTAGTTGGTATTGAAGTATTCTTGTCTGTGGCTGATAAGACAACCTTCTTATTTCAAACATTTCTTCTTTAGTGTTCAAGATGTCTTTTATATAAGGCACTTTTTTGAGCCTTGCTGATTTTATATCTAAACTACGTGATGTTTGCAGTGTACCCTGTCAATCTTGATTGTAAATTATACCATGGATGCTGTTTGAATGGCAATTTATGCATGGAAATGCCTTCCTGCTTTCCCAGAATGTCTTAGACTAATCTAGCTAAATCTATTGCTTGAGTGGAATTAGAGTCTCCCTTTAGTATTTTCCCTTTCTTGTTAATTCCATGTTTTGGTTTTATTCTAGTTTTCTCTGTCATGTGGGTATTTAGTTTTGTTAGTTTGTTCTACAAATTATCGAAACAATAGGTGTAATTGTAAAGCCTCTATAACTACTGTTTCATGTATAATTCCTACAGACAATTGACGTGGGGCACCATTGAATCATCTCTACTGATGTTTTCAGTGTATCCTATCCTGGATATATCTCTTTTACTTATTTTCATTTATTTTGTAGGTGATGCGGATGGCAAAGGGAATATAAGAAAAGAAGAGCTCTATCAAGCTTGTGCAATTCTCAAGGTGAGTTGCTAGGTGCCATTTGAAATTTACTTAGAATGCCAATTCAAGACAACAAGTATTAGTACGAAGTTTCCAACTAAAACCCAAGCTTCTTTATACATGCCTGTCAGCCTAATGTTCAAGTTATTTTCTAGTGCCAACTTACCCTGCCATTCCAATAATTCATCTTGAGGGCCTACATAACAGATAACTTCAGAATTCTTTTCTTGTAACTCTAGTAAAATATTTTCACCTTCTCTCTTGACCATCCTTTGAACATTTGGTCTTGGGGATACTGAGATAGCAAAAAACCAACTAACATCAAAACAAAAAGAATGTTGGTAGTCAGAATTTCTTGTTGGCATTAATTTTGATTGTATAACTATAACATGTGAAATTTTACATGCAGGTTCCACTTCAACAAGTGAAGACTCTGGACCATCCTGAGTTGCAGGTTCTACTCCAATAAGTTCATGGAAGAACGTGTATATCTTTGTATTGTTTGAAATGCTATTTGAGGCAGCAGCTATAATTTGACAAGATGTAATTTTTAGGATGGTTTTGGCAGGGTTTGGAACCATACTTTATTGGCTAAGATTATTGAAGGGGAAATTAATAGTCATGGCATTGACTTGGTGAGATCGTTTTTCCTAATAGTGATAAACATTATCATTTCATCATTTCTTATTTATTTATTTGTTTTGGATGAGTTCCTTTCTTCAGTTCTATTGTGGTTTCTGGGATTGTTAATTTTTATGTGTTGGGGTTCTGAAGTCCTTGGCTTTTCAGGGCGATGCTACAAACTTGAAAGGCTCTGTTTTGTATCACAAATTTGTGTTATCTCCTCTAAGATCTCATTTTTCATGTGGGCATTTTGCAGATTATTACTTTCGATAGATATGGTGTTTCAGGTCATTGTAATCATTGTGATGTGCATTCTGGAGTACGGTAAGTTGAATTTTGATTTATTTATTTACATTTATCTACTTTTTATAATTTATAAAAAATAAAAAATAAATAAAAATCTACTTTTCATAACTGTAAGATGTTTAGCCGTTACATTCATCTGGCATATAACTTAATAGCTATTAGTATTGTTGACAAGCACTAGCACCTAAAATACCTTTTATGCAGGTCTGTTTCACTACCCATTTTAATCATGCATATCTGGACATAGTTGTCTAAATTGTATTGTGGATTTAATAGCAGAGTTGTAAAATGTAGAAGAAGCTGTTATAAATTTTTGCTAAGCTGGATTTATTGTGCTTTATATGATTGCAATAACATATACTATTTATTATCTAGTCAGTCGGTCACTTACATGTTCTTGTTATAGTTGTCTTAAACTGAGTCAAGCATTTATATTCACTTAGTATTCCTAAATATTGCACTTTCTGGTTCTATCTGTCAATGGAACCTCTGTCCCGATCTCTTGCGGAAAGCAAGGTAGCTCACCCTGCTCAACTGCTTGCTGCTTGAGAGCATGAGAGTGGTTCTTGCTCCAATTCTCAGGCGGCAGGCCTGTCTGCAGCAGTATTATACCAGCTACACTTCTGGTTCTGGACCCTAGTTATTACAAAAATAAAAGGAAATGGAATTTCTTTACTGTAGTGTGAGTGCTGAAAATTGATCAGTTTAAACTAGAATTTGGCATGTGGAATGCATCTTATCTGGCTCAAATTGTACAAAAATTGGTTGAAGCCCACACAACCAAATGATACAACCTGGTAATGTAAACCTGTAAGGGCTGTGAGGTATAATTGAGTCTGAGAGTCTAAGCAACCAAACCAACCACAGTTTTCTTGATCAGTAGCAAAGGTTTTACGTTGATCAGAAGAATCTTCCTAAAAATTTTGCACCATGATTACAGCATGAGGTTGGGATTGGTAATTTACACACCCTCCTTGGGTCAACCAGTATGTCTATCAGAATGAGGGGATATTTTTGATAAATGCCATTCGCATGAGGCGAATTATGTATCCACATTAGATGAATTCAGCCAGTTACTGAATATTAGCAAATTACCATTTACAGTATGGCTGCTTTGATGATTATGTTATTATGACAAAAATACAATATGTTTTGAGATTTATTTATTTATTTCTTTATTTATGTTTGTAAGCAGCAAGCTCTTGCGCGATACTCCACAAGGAAATATTGAGGCTTGGGAACTTGTATGTTTTCTTTTCTTCAGTTTTAGTTTAATTATACCAATAAAAAAGGTTCTATTTTTATTATAATGTTTGATGCATCTTGATTAACATTGCCAATTTATGTTGTTGAAAAATTCATAATGATATAGCACGGTTCTAAATACCTTGCTTTCGATGATTATAATTATTATTCTATTCAAATATTAGAATGCATCCATAGTTTTATATGATTGTGTCCTTATTAACTTTTCATAGACAAAATGATGGGTTGGTTTAAAATTTTTTCAATTTGATACAGAATTACTAACGAGTCTGCTGAGCAAATTTGTAGATGAAGACTTTATACACTTCTTTTGTTTGACCTAAAGTGACATGCTACTCTTCTTTGGGGCTTCTTGCTCAAAATATCATAAATGTGGTTTTTTTTCATTGTTCTCAGGTCAGTACCAACATATTACGCAAGTATATTGGTCCAGTTGATATCTGGTTTTCCATTTTAGATGCCATGCAGCACTCAGGTGGAGTGATGCATTGCTTGCTAAATGAGCATCCCCAGAAGAGCTTCCTCGCAATGGCACAACACTCAAGCCAGTGGGTTTGGTATGTATTTATTCTTGTATTTTCACCAGAAGAAGGAAACCTTTTTTGTCATGAGATGTTTTCAACCAAAGTCATCTCTGTTTATTTGTTTCCTTTCTCAAATGTACTGCCTTGCTTTTGATTGTCAAGCTGATATCTTCATCAATCATAAAATAATCAGGACTTATGATCTTTTTAATTAGACATATTTCTAGATAAATGTACCGATGAACCATGTTTATTTCTGCAGGTTCCGCAAGCTTTTTGTAGCATTTTCCAGTTATACCTATGCGAACATACTCAGAAGGATTGAGTGTATGTGAATTTACAGGATTGGAGAATATATGGATTATGAGGTCTGTTTTGAATATGACTATCATCGGTAATGTTTTGTATTTATCCATGGATATATTGCCAATTTTATACATGCGTTTGAATGTGCTTCATGTGCATCAGTCTCTTTTCTAGCACAATTTTTGGCAATTGAATAGAAGGCTCTTCAGTCAGGATTCAGGTGCACAGTGCCAGGCAACTGCATTTGTCATATTTTTACTGGAATATCCCATCCTCTTTGAATGACTGGGGTGAACAAAAAGCAGGGGAGAAAAAGAATAATTTCACAAACAAATTCTGCGCTATGTTTAGGTTACTTGAAATAGTTTGGCCGTATATCGCATAAGACTGTGTTGGCATGCATTGGTTTTTGTTTTTGGTTTTGGAAAATGTATAGGATTAATTTTGATTTGTGCTAATTTCTGAGTGACTCAAAATAATGCTTCCTCATCGCCGATAAAGCAATAGATGCCCCTCTTTTTTCAATTTTTCTTTATGTATCAACTTCAACTGCGTCCATGATTTCTCTCCTTCTAAGGACTGTCTATATTTCACATTAGACGGTGAGATCCCACGGTTCACTTAAATTAAGCGGTTTCTCTTTTTCTGTTAAATTTTATACATTTTTATTAATTACCTCGAGCATTGCATGGGGATACTATTAAAAATGTGGTGAATATTTGGCCTCTCTTTCTCATACGTTATTGCGTACAAATTGGAGTACTATTATTTCAACTTCGTCATGTACCTGGATGAGGCACTACCTACTCTGCTTACTGATTCAATATTTACTGCTTCATACTCATGCTTTGATGCAAAGGGATCTCGTATTTTGGTCAGTTCTCACATTCTGTGTCTAGAGCCACAAAGAGTCCCTGTGCTTTCTCTCACTTTTCTCTCCCACTGTAGTGCTGACAAACTTGGGATCTTTTCTGTCATCAGAGAATAGAGATGGTCAGCTGTTCTATGAAAACAAATCAAGAAGGAATCAAGCCTTTAAATTGCAGTTTAACATCCCCATCTCTCGAATTTTTCAACTATTGATGAAATTGTATGAAGATTGAAAATTTAGAGGTTTTTATTATTATGGATTTCTTTTGTAAATTAATTTTTGGCTCAGATGTTTAACTGCATTTATATTCCTGTGTGTAATAAAGAGTTGTGTTTTAGCATTCCTCTCTTCAGATATACCTTTTTTTCTTCCTCAAAATCATCTCAATCTTCTTTTTCCTTAAGCAAATGGAGATAAGGGTAAGATTGAACTAGTTTCAAAATTTTAGAAACTGACGTGGTTTAGGAACTGAAATAGTAATTTAGCCAATAAAAGAAAAGAAGTATATATGTTTTTTTTAGGAAAGTGCATTTGTTATATGCATATGGCGCAATTTCAAAATTCATATCAGATAATGAAGATTCTGAAATGTTTGTTAGGTTTGATAAAAACTAGTCTGCAAAACCTGACTAGTCAAGTCTCGCTCACCAAATAAATTAATGTTTCAGAAAAGCTACTTTAATTTTGGGTTTCACCAATCTCATTTATGCAACATATTTGAGGCAAGAAAATCCGGCAACTTGCTGCACCACCCTTTTGTTAAGTATTAACTCACATTTCTAAAAGGTAGATTTTTAAATCCAAAATCTTCTCAACTGCCTTACCACCAACAAATCATCTCACCTGTCCCTCCTAAAATCATGGAACATTAAGAACTTCAGCTGGAGTCCTTATCAACCCCACGTCCATGCTGAATCTATCAGAATTGCTCTACCTGTTGCTTGACATTACCATCATCCATCCCAACATGCCCTTCAGTTTCCCCATTCATGCATTCAAATTCTCTTTCGTTAATTTCCTTATGCTTGAAGAGAGTATTGACTGCATTAATATGAACATTGTCGCAATCATTTGTAAGAACAGAATCAGTCTGATTTATGCCCTCTTTTTCATGTTCATCAGAGTCTTCTGCAGTAGCAACCACAGTCCCTGAAACACCCAAGCGTCCACCATCTTCTAGCCTGTTACTTACAGACTCAGCCACATTAACTTGATGACTACTCTCCTCCTCAGTGAAGGCCCTTGCCTTATAATATTTTCCATCAATATCCAAAGATAATGTGGCTGGTTAATCAGTTTTCTCAATGATCTGGGGTCCGTCATATAATGCATTAGCCAGTTTTCTGGAGACATTATCTTCAATTTCTACAGAACTGTCTGTTGAATTTATAGCACTCCCGTAAAAAGGACCATCCTCCTCTTCACTAAGATCCAAGAACCCTCCAAAAGGGCTATATTCTGTATTCAATATCATTTTTTCTGCTTTAACAGAAACTTCTGATGTACTACTTTCATCATCCCCCGAGTCCATAAAATTTTTCAAATAACTCCTACCATCATCCTGAAGAGAGTCACTTCCATAGTCAGATTGGTTTTCAAGCAGTTTCTCTTCACGAATACCAATAGAATTGTTGTTTGAAGGCATAATTTCTTTTTTCGATCCCTAGGAGTTCTGTTATTGCTTTGCTAACAACGTTTATAGCCCATCCATCTTCATTGACATCTCTGCTAAGAAGAAATATGACCCCATCTTTTATTAGGGACTTAATTTGGCTTACTGAAATAACAAAGTAGGCAGCAGTTAATGAAAATCATTTTAAAGGTGTAGTTGCTAGTTGTCTATAAAGCCCAATGGTTTCCTGACCTCACATTGTAGCATGAATGCTAGTTTATTACTGTAAATGGTGCAGCTGTGTGCTCAGTGTTTGTTGGCTTACAGAAATCTTGAATAAATTTACAAGTGACTACAGGGGTTTTTGTCATACGATGGAAATGTTCCTAAATGTTGGAGCTTAATCAAATTAAAAATCAAATAACTTAATGCAGAACGGAAGCCTATATAATATACACTCGCATGATGAATGTAATATTTGTGCGTGCACTGTGCATGAATGTTCAAGCACATACAGTCATGGCTGAAAATATTATATTAGACTTTAACTACAGTAAAAGCAAAAAAGACAATAAAATCAACTCATGAGCTCCTTTTCATTATTCAACAACGTACTGTAAAGTATCAAACTGCATCAGCACCTACCTATCGGTATTCAGTCCAGCTGAGGCAAAGGCTGATCTCATATAAGTTACAAGAACCAAGGTATTGTTGGAGAAATATCCTCCACACATCGCGATTTCCTCCAGAAAATGCATGTCCAAAACAAACTGTTCTAGGAACAACAACATTATTGAAATAATTTTAGTGGATGAATTGGTATCATGGCAAAAGATTAGTATAAATTTCCTTACGGATTAAAAACCCTCGTCACATCATCATAAGGCCAAAGAAAACTCAGGGTCTCCAGCTAATTTCACGTGCAAGCCAACCAAAAAATTGGGAAGGGACAGACATGGGGAGCCATTTAGTGTTTAGCCATGTAAGTTCAAAAGTACAGTGACAAGATTGCCTCCAACATGAAACTAAGTCATACTATATTGAAAATAGGAAATGAAAAAAGGAGTTGATGTCAAACTTTAATTTAACTGAAGCTAATGGAGTAATGTTCTAAATAAGTCTCTCACCTCTGAGAAATTGTACTCCAAGGGAGCAGGGAGGTTCTACAAATTCACCTAAAAGGTTCAAACAACATTTCCCTCCATATTCATTGTGCAGTATAAATTTTGACTTACACTGAAAAGATTATTGAAGACACATGGTATTAAATATGTCTAGAAAGGTATCCCTGGCCACTTCAAAATTTTAAATTAAATCTTACGTTCAAGTATCAGTATCATAGTTATTAATCATACATAAAAAATTTTAAAATAGGGTTTAATGCAAGGGTGTAGGAATTAAAAAGAGGAAAGAGTTTAATTTATGTTTTAAGAATACAAGGGTGAACACCTATAGTTGTAGGAGCTCATGGTGTAGAATTGGGTAGAACAATTAATAAGAGAAGCAAATCCTGATGCTCCAACCAGGATATCACTGTGAAAAAGGTTTTAAATGGTGAGGGAAGGATTGATATTGTTATCACACATACTCAGGAGAAGAAACTCTTTAATGGACATGAAATTCTGTGCATCCAAAAAATATATATATATATTTTTTTATATTGGCAAGTTACACATGCACCCCATTGATTTTGAACCCAACCTCAATGTCCACCCATTCTTGTGGGAGGAGCAAGTGCCATTTGTGAGTTTAAGTGCTCAAAACTTGCAAAGCATCCAAGCAAGAAGGTGAAGCAGATCAGCAGATAAAAGAGGGCAAAGGAAGTCAAGTGAGTCAAGTATGCAGAAAACTGCAAACAAATTTCGGAATAATAATTGTATATAATGAAAATAAACGTAAATCTTAAAAAGATAAATCTGCCATGAATTCTCTAAGCAGTGCTCAAAAAGAGAAATATATACCCCCTTGAAATTGTCAGAATGTTGGGCAGAAAAATTCTCTTCACTAGTTGCCCAAATTGCTTTATTGTTGGATATCCAAACATATATGGCCTCTATTAGTTCCTTCAAAAGTTCCATCAACCAATCAACTTCAATAACACCATCATCAGCAAGTTTTTAAAATTTCCTCAGTTCTAAGAATAGTACCAAAAATTGAAAACCATTAAGTAGCAATTATGTAGAGAAGCAATTGTGTCTCTTCAAAAGAGACAGGTAACAGCTGTCTACTTTTTGATCAGGTCCTTTTCAATAAATTTTTTTACTCATGAGGTTTTAATTTTGAAATTATGCTGATCTTTATAGATGTTCTTCAAAAATAAAGGGTTACCTAAAAGGCAACAGAGGGCATCAGATCATGTTCATCATCATTGCAAGTTTCTGTTGTATTTGTGGAGCCAGTTTCCAGCAACATCATTCTATGTATAAATTTCTGGCAGAAACAGTCTCTGAGCTGACTGGAAGCCTCTTGAATAAACAATATACAACTATCAAGTTCCTCCAGTTGAACACCAACTAAATGGCTCCTCACTGGCTCAAAATTGATATGACTAATGCTCCCAAATATATCTTCAATGATGATAGAGAAGAATTGTTCTAGTGTTGATAGATTCGCTAGAATAGAGACCTGTTGGGGCAGTGACTCTGCCAAATTGATTCTTGAACATTTTTTTCAGCAGCAATTTTTTCACAGGTGATGACTCTTTCAAGGATGATAGTATATTCCACAAAAAGGTTCTTGAGTCCACTGAGGATTGAACCTTCCATTTGAAGGGCAACTAAAGGTGAAGCATCCTTTATGATAGCCTGAAGAGAGGAAAGGATACATGCAACAGTAAAGTCATACCTATAAAGCAAATATGACTAAGAAAAAGAGCATGTTTCATTTAATATACATACAAAATGGTCATATTTGGCTCCCCATTCAACAACAATTGTCACTTTACAATTACAAATCCTAACAGTGAAAAAGTCAAGCACTAACATGACCTTGACTTCTTTGTGTAACTAATTAGCATTTGTTCGGATGAGCTTATTTTCATCTTAAAATAGAATGTGGAACTTTTTGAAACACCACATTTTACAAGGTAGAACTGTATTTTTGTATAATAAACCAAAAAACCTCATCCAAACACACTAAACAAACTAACAACTAAGTTTTTTTTTTTTTTTTTTTTTTTTTTGAGGAAAAATTAACAGGTACGGTGATTGTTTGGTTGAATGTAATAATTTTCGTATTGAATTTGAAACCCCTTTCAGGTCTTATTGAAGAAAACAGAAGTATAAAGTGCTTCTTACATTCATGAAAATTAGTAAATTGCAAACAATGAAAATAGCTTTGAAGCCGTTATTATAGCTGACAGTTCAGGAATTTACTTAACAGGTCTTTCCAAGAACAATAGATATATTAGTTGTGGGCTTTGAAACCTATGGCAGTTTTTATTGCTTGGTGAGAATTACTATTGTGGCATTGACAAAAAACAGAATGAAATTGTATTAAATGAAACTCTTATAAGTTATGTATTTATATTACTTATAAGTTAAACACAAGCATGGGATAATGTGTACTTTCCTGGCTTTACTTTTCAAGCTAAACTAACAAGAAATAATACAAACCTGTAAGAGCGTTACAAACTTACGGCCGCTGCTAGTGAGCAAGAAATATTCTGGTTGTTGCCCAACAGCCATAGAAGAAAATCCTTCATTTACTATTCCTGATACAAGATATCTACCCAAAACCCAAGAGTCAGTTGCTGTAAAGATACCAATAACTTTCTTATGGTGTTCTATATGTTTTTGTAGAACCTCTTCCACACAAGGACAAATATTCTTGATCAGGTGAGGCCACAACTCTAATTTCTGAGTTTCTAACAAAGAGCAAAACAACATTGCAAACTACACGGCTTCTACCACTGTGGATAATCTTCCATTTATTTCTGAAATGGACTTTAACATATTTATTAAAGCAAACAGCAAATACTTAGGTTTCTTCACAGGCCTACTAAATAAGTTCTGAAGTATAAGGAAAAGCTTCCCCATGTAACATTATGAAGCTCCTTGAGCTTGAGAAATCATAGAAAACACAAATTTCTCAAGCTCCCTAATGTAAATCCCATATAAGTACGTTTTTGAACACCACAAATCATGTACTCCAGTTGCAATACGTAAATGGTAATATTCAAGCAATAATTGAGTTGCAAGGTGACTGTCACCAAGTCTGCAAAGTCCATCTAGTGCCATTCAAAGTTCTGGTGCAGCTCTTCTTGGGTTTTCAGCCACCAGCGTCAAGTGGTGTGTAAGCATGGCCTTCCTCTCACAAATTGCAGAGTTATATAACATTAACACATCTGATGGAGTATTTCCTTCAAACTTCAGCCTCTGAAAATTTTCATCCTTCAAGTCCATAATGTCCAGAGCTTCATCTATCTTGTTTTCTGATAGGAGAAGATCCAGGGTTTCTGAAACATCATTAATGAGAGCATCTAACTCACTTGGCTGAGGTGAATCAATGCAAGCAGGTTCTTCTATAATCGATTCTATTGTATCTTCCGATAAAAATTCTAGATAGATGCCATCTACTGGTTCCTTCACAAGCTTTTTTTGGGTCAAAACATGGTTTTTCAGTTCCACAAGTTCATTCTCAACACCTTCTACTTCTTCGAATACTTTGCACATGTAAATAGCATATCTCACTAATACTTGCTTAAAAATCACCACCTCAATTCATCATATTCAAGTAACTATAATGACTTTATTTATGATTTAATTATGATTAATGCTATGGTTATTACAAACTTTTAGCTCAATTTTGTTACATATTAACAAACATATGTGGTGGTGCCTAGTGTAACGTATGGCACCCACGTATTGCGCATGGTGCAAGCCAAATTCAACAAATCTGGATAAGCGTGGCATGACATCTTACTAGTCACGCCAATTTGCTTATAGTAACCTATAAAGACAAAGTCTTCTTCCAACCCATTACCGTTGATAAGACCAGCCATGTGCATTAAATCACATGAGTTATTAAAGGCAGAAATATCGTTTTGGCATTTTGTCCTTGTTATTTTCAACCCATAGTCAATTTGGACCTTACTGTCATCTCATTGAGTGAAGTTGAAAATAATAGGGACCAAATTCATAATGACCCCAAAATGCAGGAACCAAAATATTGTTTTCACCAACAATTTAAATAAGTCACATTACTATTAAATAGGTCATGCGACCAAAACACGTGAATGGTCTTAAGAAATATTCAGTCCAACTTGTAATGACTCTAGCTATATCCTAAAATTATACATAAGAAATGATATGCTAAATCCACCCCAAAACTTTGAGAATTATTCTTTATTGTTGTTTCTACATAATCAAACAACGAAGAATAACCAAATTTGGCTCAAGTATGCTACCTAACAAAGGCTGAATAATTAGAAATGATGTTTCTTTGAAACTCTTCATTCGACGTCGCCTTTAGTTCAATAAGCTCCAAACAAAGATGCATAATGCCCTAAAAAAACTGAAAACGCGACAAACAAACAAAGCAAACTAATCATTCACATTTTTTTCTTTCTTTTCATAAAATTTTCTCGGCAACCAAGTAGTGGTGTATGATTAGATTTAGACCTTTCCAGTCATGGATTGGAGTTCGGAGTCGTCATCGTCGTCACGGTCGGTGGAGACGGAGGAGAAGTTGGGGCTGGTGTGAGACTGCATTTGGGAATTTTATTTTTTTTCCATTTACCATTAAATATTTAACATTTTTGTTAGTTGTCAGGTTCAAAAACAATGTATGAAACTAACATCTCGAGTTTTTAAAACTCGATATTATATTAGAACTCGAGCTTCTAAAGCTCGATTTTAGTGTTTTTGTGCTACCCATACGTGAAAAAATTTTCCACGTGGAGCCATGTAGAAATTGAGTTTATAAGACTTGAAATCTGCACACCATATAATACAAACACACACTTTCAAACAACTCACTCAAACACTCTCAAAGTTCAAACACATTAAAACACACTTAGTCAAACCCTCACTCACTCAAACTTCACTTCGCCCTCTCAAACTCACTCACTCACTCACTCTTAAACAATTGTAGCCCATTGTCAACAAAATCGTAGCCCACCATGCTGAAGGTACTCACTCTCAAGCAATCGTAGCCCATTGTCAACAAAATCGTAGCCCACCGTGCCGAAGGTACTCTCTTTCATTACTCAACACGTTGTTTTTGTTTCTTAGATTCCTCTGTCTCTCTCTATCTTTCTCCAGTTTTATATTTTGGAATTTCATGATGTTACCTACGGTTTTTCGTTTTTCAATTTCAAATCTTTTTGGGTTTTGGTGATTCATGTTTGATTTTCGAGAAAAAAAATTGAGGTTTTAGGTAGGAAATGATCATTTGTCATTTCAGTGAAGGAATTTGCGTTGCATACAACCATGCTTTACTGTTAAGGTAAATTGTGTTTTCTCTGATTTTTAGGGTTGTTCAAATATAGAATCTTGTTTTGGAGTTTGATTCTATGCTCCTAGCTGATATCCAGATGTAATATTTCAAATCTTTTATGCAGTGAAATATTTTTTACATCTTCAAGTGAAATCGTTGTGTGTTGTGGTAATGCCTGATTTGTGATGACTCTCGCACCAAATAATGTATGTCTGCCACTATGTATGATCTCACAGTAGCACTCTTTGCAGTATGGAGCCTCGGATCTATGGGGAGTCAGAGATCGTGCGCCTTGGTCCAAAAGATGATTCATTGTCGACGTAACAATGAAATCATCGATCAAATGACATTTGGAATGGCGAGGTGAAATATCTAGTTCTATAATTCACAATATTGGTATCCTAACTAAGTAATGTTAACTATCTACAAAATAAATAGTCAAACTCTTTAACCTACATCCAACAACAACCAATACCCAACTACAATGACAATCAAATCAAAAAACCCTTACTTGAGATATGAATTTGTTAAGAGGGAAGAGTAGTGAGAGTGAGAGGCAATGTGGTGAGTGAGGCAGTGAGTTAGTGAGGTTGAGTGTTATGAGTGAGAGAGTGAGGGCTGATTTTGTGTTTATAAAATTTTGTAGACTGATGTGTCTATGTTTATAAAATTTTCCCCAATAGAACTCAAGTCTATAATACTCGAGTTCTATGCAAATTTTTAAAAAACATCGAGTTTCTAATACTCGATATCTATGAGTATAAAATGTTTTTTCTTTAAAAAAATCGAGTCTCTAAGATTCGATTTTTATTTTGTAGAAATCGAGTCTTTAAGACTCGAGATCTATGTGGCATTTAGTCCAGATCAGCAGCTGCACAACAAATGCAAAGCGAGTTTTGAACAGTTGAGATTTATACATCATCTCGAGTTTCTAAAACTTGAGATGCTATTTTCCTTAATCATTACAAACGTTGCTTAACTTACTCGTTTGGTTTTCCATGTCTCAGAATCAAAATCTTTAGTGGAAAGAGATTCCATGGAAAATGGATTCCTGAGAAACAAACAAGAAAGCAAAATTCCAATTCCAGGTGATGAATAAGAAGAAGAAGAAAAAGTGAGAGTGAGTTAATATTATTAGGTAGTGTTTTTTGGATGTCTTCGTCGTTGTTTTGGGATTCCATTGCTGTTTTGTGAAAGCTAAAAGCTTTGGTTTCTTTGTCGCCCTAAATCAATCTATGAGAACAATGCTCTGTCTTTCTCTTTCAGTTTTATGTATCGGTTTTCTTAACAGGTGTTGGCCCCTAGGTCCCAACTGTATAGGAAATGGGCAAAAAATTACTTTTTCAGCTTTGGTTAATGTAAGACATGTAACTTGGTTTTTGTAATAATCATAGGACAAAAATGTTCCACACACTTTTAACACATTTCTCACCATTTTACTTTTTATTTTCTACCCAAATTTACTCTTCAGGTGTGTTTAGATACAAGGGCGGCGCTGTAGCCTATTCAGGGGGTTCAAATGAACCCCCTGACTTCAAAAATAAAATAAAATTATATATATAAAATATTTTTTTTGTTAGGTTAATACTTTATTCTTAAAAATATACTTTTGCACCCCCGACTTAAATTTTGCACACCCTTGTTACAAGTATTTCCGACTCTAAAATTAAAGAGCGAGTGATTGTGAATTGGAAGTGTAATTTTTTTTTTATAAGTTTATATTATATTTGTGTGAGTGTGTCTTATATTGATTGTGTATATTACATTTTATTATAATGTTATTTATATACATTATGATGTGTGCGTACAACATAAATATTGTAGGGGCTCCGTTTTTTGAAGGGTACCCCCGACAATACATTTGTAGAGAGTGGGACGAAGGGCTTGGTTCCGGCCGGCCTCTCGCCAGTCCTCTAGGACATTTTCCTTAGTTTTTCTTCACTTAGGGTTGCTCCTCGGCAGGCGTCCGAGGAGGCCCCCCTTTCACAAGAGGGGCTTTTCACCTTATATACTCCCCTTTGTTTGATCCTGGCCTTACAGCTGTTGGTCATCCAGGCTACTGCTTCAGAACTTGTCCCATTAGACATGCTCTTCCCCATACTGTGGGTTGCAGCCTCCAAGGTTGCCCTGATCAGGGGTCTTGTCTTCATTAATGTAGCCTGGGGGGTCAGGCAAATACATTAAGTGTGGACGTGACCACTTATTCTGGGTTTGCCCCCTACCTAAAATTAGACTAGGTATGCCGAGGAAGGGTGTGTCCTCGGCATGGATCCGAAAAGGGCTGAAAAACCCTTTAGACGACTATCTGGGACAATTGTCCCTCCTCGGCTTGGGCCTTGGGCCAGCCTAAAGGTGGGCCGGGGATTCCAGGCCCACGGGCCCCACAAATATAATATAACTTTATATAATTTAATAATTAGAAAATAAAAAAGGGTTTTTGACATGCATGTATATTGTTTTCATGTTATAATAACTTTTTGTTATAAAGTTAGTAAAATTCAAGAAAAAAATTGTAAAGTTAGTGATTGTTCAAGTATTTGATTAGTTAAGTAGACACATAGTGTATAATTTTATGTATAAATGAGTGTGATTGTGTGCGTCAATAATTAATATAGAGTCAATGAGTTGAGATTAATCATTTAGTATAAAATCTTTTTATAAAAACAAAGTCAAATAGATAATAACAACTTTATAAAGATAAAAATGTTAGACAAACTTTGAAAACTTGTAGAATAAAATTGTAAAACTTCACGCATTATTATTATATTTTTTGTCAATAACTCAATATATTCAAGTTCTCTTTTTATGAAGAGTTTTTAATGAACCCCCTAAACAAAATTTCTAGAGCTGCCACTGTTTAGATACCGCTTATTTTGCTGAAAACTGAAAACTAAAAACTGAAAATACTATAGCAAAATAATTTTTAAATGTGTGAATAGTGCCGTAGAACTCATTTGTAATGAAAGTTTTGTTGAAAAAGAGATTTATGGGTCCCGTGAATAGTGTACGGGACGCACTAGAAGTGCATTGCCTTTGCTGAAATGTGCTTTAAAGAAAACGCAAACGCAAGATAGTGCTTTTTAGCACTATCCAAACGCACAATTCATCTCCTTTCACTTTACCAATATCAAACTCACTTTCATTCACTTTACCATTATCAAACCCACTTCCCAATAAAAAAAAAAAAAGAAAGAAAAAAGAGATGAGGAAAAGTTCAAATATTCAATAAAGGATTAAGCAATTATTTCGCGAGGTACAATAATTTTATTAATTATTAAATTTATATTTATTTTTAAATATATTTGAATATGAGGTTAATCTTATTTTATTTGTATCATTAGTTTTTCATTTATCCTAAAATATGATGTGGATTGTTTTAATCTTGTTTTAATATAGCACCAATAGATGAGAATTTAGTTATAAGTGAGACTCATCAAGTTGTTAAAAGGAATTGTTTTAACTTAAATGAATTACTTTAAGAATGAACTATTATTTTATTTTATTTGTATCATTTTTTTTTCATTTATCCTAAAATATGATATTGAATATTGATTGTTTTAATCTTGTTTTAATGTAGCACAAATGGTTGCAAGTGAGACTCACTAACTTGTTCCATTGAATTACTTTGACTTAAATGAACTACCTCAAGAAGGTACTATTATTATTATTATTATTATTATTATTATTATTATTTTGTAATCCATATATTTCATTTAACATATAATATGATATTGATTTTTTTTTTTAAATTCTTGTTTTAATGTAGCACAAATTGATGATGATTTAATTGCAAGTGAGATTCACGGAAGTGTTTCAAGGAATTGTGTTGAGTTAAATGAGCTTTTGAATGATGGAAAAAATAATAACACATGTAGAGGGGAAATAATTGATTGGAATGAATGTCCAATAGATGAGATGGGGGGTTATTGAAGAATATGAGGATATAAATTCAATAGAAAGTGAATTTGAGCCTTTTGTTGGTCAATGTTTTCTTAGTGAAGAAGAAGTTTTCATTTTCACTATGCAAATCGAAATGGTTTTACAATTCGAAAAGATTGTTTGGAGGAAAAAAAATGAAGAAATTGGAAGACATAATTTCTTTTGTCATAAGGAAGGTAGGCAACCAAAAAAAATGGTGGATCCATCTAAGGAGCAACGAAATAGGGTGTCTTTAATATGTGGATGCAAAGCTCGTCTAACTATTGTATTGTGAAAGTCAATAGACATTTTTCCGAAAGAATGACATGTCACTATTTTTAATGTAGATCACAATCATGAATTGTTGTCCCCTTCAACTGTACGATTTCTTCTAGCCAATCGAGTTATCACTGAAGATGATAAAAATTGCATTCTCTTATACAAAGAGCTGGACTTTCAGTTAGAGAAATAATACGTGTTATGGAACTTAAGAAAAATGTGAAACATGGACATCTTCCATTTTTCTAAAGGGATATTTGTAATCTTTAAGTGAAAATGAGAAAGATGCATGCTGTAAATGATGCTATGGATCTCTTACAATTTTGTAAAGTTGCTAAAGAAAGGAATTCTAAATTTCAATATGCATTCACAACTGATGAAAAGAAAAGGTTAGAGCATATTTTTTGGTCTCACCCTCGTAGTTTTGATTGGTACCAAAAATATACATTCTCGTGTTTGTTTGTTTGTTTGTTTTTTTTTTTTTTTTTTTTTTTTTGGAGAATAGTATGGCATTGTACTTAAATGTTTGATTAGCTAAGTACTCTTATTGATTTTGACCAGTTGTGATCATAATATTTTAAATTATACTAATTATTGTTAAATATTCTTGAAGAATGAGTAGCAAAACAAAAACTCTTTTCATTATATTTGCTAACATGTAGAGTAGTAGAAGTGTTAACCATATATAAATCTATAAATTACAAAAATATAAGTATCTAGACTGTAATGTAAATGTAAAAGTTTACCTATAAATTACCAGCCATAGCCATTTTAATGTTACTTATTATTTTAGGCTTTGTTGATAATATTTAGATAGATACAATTGTAGGTTGTAGTTGTATGGCACCAACCAACTAAATTTACTTCTCAAAGATGAAAACCAACTAAATTTGATCTCTTTTTGAATTCACTACATGTAAAAATAAGGATTAGATAGATAAGATGAAGAATTTGGATTATAATACACTACACTTAAAAATTAAGAATTAGATGGATTAGATAAAGAATTTGGATTGTAATCAAATTAATATTTTTATCAATTTAGAAATTATAGTAGATGGATTAGATGAAGAATTTGGATTGTAATCAAATTATAAATTATATGATATATATATATATATATATATATAAGTCTAATATTTGTCTAATGGAATTTTATAACAGACTTTTTATTATTTTTTTATTATTTATAATACACAGACGTCAAGTATATTTGATTGTTACGAAACCTATTACATCTGAGCATATAAGCACTAAGCAGTATTAGTGGTGGCAAAATCTGACATGACCTGCAAACCCGACACAATTAACCTGTTTATAAACAAGTCATGGGTTGAGGTTAAACGGGTTCAGGTTATATTTGGATTGACACGGCTAACCCGTTTAATAAATAGGTCATGTTAGTGTTCAACATGCGAACCTATCTGACTTGTTTAGCTTAAAAAGTTATTAGTTATTTTGATATTATTGCTTCATTAATGGTTTTTTTTTATATGTTTATTACTATATTTATAGTTATAATTGTATTTTAATTTTAGATATATGGAAATTGATAAAAATTATATATGTTAGGTATGACCTATTAATCAAATAGATTATTAAATGGATCATTTGTATTGACCTTTACATGACTTGTTAATTAAATGAATTAAATGTGTCGGGTCGGGTTGACCTATTTAATAAATAGGTTGTGTTCGGGTTGAGGATTCCTGACATATTTACTAAACAGGTCGGATTCGGGTCAACCTATATAGCTGAATACCCATGGCTCAACACGACATGAACCCGGCCCACAAACACGAATCGCATCTCGTTGCAGTACCCCATATCACCACATTATGATTTGTCACTGCATTAATTGCAATTTTTTTTTTTTTTTTGAGGAGCATTAATTACAAATTGAGACCATATGCATTGTTTTTCTAGGACACAAACATCTCAAAGCTCAATCCATAGATGCAAATGTTTGGAACGTTGCAACCTTAAACAAAAAGTCTAAGGTTAATATAATTTTATTTCAATTTGAATACATAATCCTTAAAGGAAATTGCATGGAGACATATTAAGCACAGCAAGTGTAATTCAACTATAATCAAATTAAGATTTGTATCATGTGAAGCAACTTTTATTTAGTTCTTTAAGATTTTTATCTATTTAGAAATTATAGGAGAAGAAAAATTATATATATATATATATATATTTTTTTTCTTAAAATCTAAAAATTTTAAAAATTTATAATTTGGTGAAGTCACTTGGCATAACCATTGTGTCTAAACCTAAATTTTATTATATATAATATGATACAAGGGATTATCGTTTCTTTCATAATTTTTTTTTTGCTGCGTAATTGCGGGGGATAGAACCCCCGAGCTGAAGGTTACCAAAGGAACCGGGTGCCACTAGGCTACAAGGCCCAATGGCTTATTCTTCTTCTTCTTCTTCCTTTTTTTTTTTTTTTTTTGGTAATATCAGGCTTTTAATACTTAATTATATTTTAGCATTAGTAACACCATGAAACATATATCTGTCATAGTCTCATCAATCACTATATTTGATTATATATTTTTATTAAATAAAAGGTTTTCTTTATACCCTCACCTAACACCTACCCACATATGACCCTTTGTTTTATTTTCTTTTTTCCTTTATTTTCTCATCCTCCAATTTCTTCACAAATATCCACTTTCTTCATCTCCTTTATTTGCTTTCCTCCACACCTTTATCTTCTTTCTTCTTCTACATTTCTCCATTTTCCTTCATACACACACATCTTCAAAGAACCCACTCTCTCAAATTTTTCATCCATCCTCTTACCTGCCAATTGAAAAGCATTAAGAGTTAATTTTTCTCAATTTCACCCAAGACCAACTCCTCTCTCACTCTTTAACCCCAAAACCAAATTGGAATTGAAGTTAGATGGATGCATTGGAGCTACTCCTCGTCATCTCAACCCAACGGTGTTAGAAGATTCAAATCTAATGTTAGAGTGAGATTAGTGATTGTCCGATGGAGGTCCTTGTCCATACCCAGATGTTGCTGTTAGGTTCTAAGACTTTAGGTTTAAATGTATTAGAACTTCATTTTGTAATATTGGCAAACAATGATCAAAATATTTAGTCTTGTTTTAGACTTGCTCAAAGTATGTTTATGTGTAAAGTTGGAATTGAGTGTACTGCAGGATTTATTGTGTAAATCTGTCAGGCTCGATTGATCAAAAATTAGGAAAAAAAATTTGCACAAGCTTCGATTAATTGAGTCTAATTTTCAATCGATTGAGCCTGACAGATTTACACAATAAATCTTGCAGTACACTCGATTCCAACTTTACACATAACATACTTTGAGCAAGTCTAAAACAAGACTAAATATTTTGATCATAGTTTGCCAACATTACAAAATGAAGTTCTAATACATTTAAACCTAAAGTCTTAGAACCTAACAATTGCTATGATTTTCTCTATATGCCTTTTCTGTGTTTTTTGTGGTCATAGAGTATGGATAAATTTGGGAGTTCATAATAAGGCTGAGGGTAATTTAGAGATAAAAAACATGCTTTTTCAATTTTGGGTTCAAGGGCATTTTGGTCCGGTTGCAAAATGATTTGACTTTCTTTATCTAAACTGACACACGCCTAATACATATCCAGCTTTTTTCAAATCCTTGAAAAAACATGAATAATTTATTTGAATTTTTATCACATTAATGAGTTTTGTACAGCACCTATTAACAACACCCTATATATATAACCTTTGGCACCCGCGCCAATTTGCCTAGCATACAGTGTCATTTGATTTTTATTTGAATAATATTTTTTTTTTTGGGAGAAAATATATGGTTAGTCCCTAAAATTTATATGTTAAGATCTTTTGGTCCTATAAAGTTTCAAAAGTAAGTACTATTAATCCTTCCATTTGCTTCTGTAAGTTTTCTTATTCGTTCATTAAATTAAGGGTCCCATAAGTTAGGGACTTAACTATTATACTAATTCAGTCCTAGTGATTTATGTGTAATATAGTGGGAACTGTGAAGAGCAAATATATAAAATTGTAAGCAAAGAGTTCTCGCTTAAAATTCTCTAACCTTCGGGGGCAATTGCAATGCGTTTTTTTTTTTTTTGAGCAAGCAATTGCAATGCGTTGACAAACGATATTGCAATTTGTAGATATCGAAAATAAAATTTTTATATGATTAAAAATTGTAAGAGTTTCCTAGTTATTTATTTATTTTTTTAGAAACAGAGTTTCCTAGTTAAGTCCATAGCATTCTAAAGGTATTAACTGACCCTAGTTTGAAGATTAAAATCCTTAAGGATTCGAAGTACTCTTCTCTATGGTTTTACCAAGAGTCTTATAAATAAGATATATGACATTGGTGGTTGGCCTTCGAAACAATTGTGTAGTATTACAATAGTTTGCAAAACCCAGGTTGTAAGAATCCATGATTATGTGGTGTAACGATTCTTGAATTAAAAAAATGAATTTTACTTGCTATAACTTTTGCTAACTAACAATTTGTACTTGAGTTAGGGTGAGTTTGGTTCAGCTTTTTGTAAAAGTAAATAATGAAAAAGTTGAGTTTTCAAAAAGTGCATAATGAAAAAGTGGAGTTTTAAAAAGCTGAGTGTTTGGTAAAAACTATTAAAAGTGTTTTTTGAAAAAGCTGAGTGTTTGGTTAGTATTTATAAAAGTGGTAGTTTGAGAAATAAATTACCAAAAAGGACAATGTATATATAAGAGCATCTTCAGCAGGTTAGACAAATTTTTGTATTGTTTGGACAATCAACAGTGACATTTACCTTTTGATTATCCACTTTTTTAATCTTTATTTTTTAATCAAATTTATTCTTTTTTAATATTTATTTATTCTTTTTTTATTCATTCTCAGCAATTATATTTTTCAACAAAAAGTGTTACATCTACAATGTTTTTTGCAATACTTTCACAAGAATCATAACAAAATTTTATATGGAAAGTTGTTACTAGTTCTAATTTAAACCCACCATTGAAATTATATTTTTACTTATCAATATTAGCTAATTACTTAAAATTTATTGTGAAAATATTGTGAAAATATTGTAGTAGTATTTTTAAATTGTGATTTCTAATTCTTTGACTTTCTTTCATCCATACGTTTACTTTTTTTTTTTTTTTTTCCTTGCATTTTGTTTACCACACCGTATACCCATAGGATTCCTTCATCTCATTTTTTCCTTTATATTCTAGAGCCTTCTTTCTCTTTATTTCCCCACTTGATTCTAGAGCCTTCCTTTCTCGGCTCTCTCATTCTCTGCTCTCTCTTTTTTTTTTTACTTGGTTCCATAAATTCTCTAGTTCTCTCTGATATACTTGATTTCATAATCTTGCTTGCCTTTTGGTGTCATTATCTTCAAACAAACACAGACATGCATGGAGAGAAAGGAGAAATCGTCTTTGCTCTACCACACCGCCATCGCTGCTCCTCCTCCTCACTACGGAGTGCATGCGACTAGGGATCAAATCGGCTTCTATTTTTTTTTTTCTTGATCATTTATTGTTCTAATTTTTTTTTTTTCTGTTCTTGATCTTCTGTTATTGTTGTTTTGATTTTAGATTTGTTGTTTAAATTATATCAGTTTTATGAGAGCAAGAATTTTTTTGCTTTTATTGTTATGGTTTGATTAATTTTATTACGTGAGTGAGCTTAAGGCAAAGGGAGAGCAGAGAGATGAGATGAGAGGAAAATGTGTTGAGGCTGTGCGTGATCTGAAGAAGACTCCTTGCCTTTTATTGAAGGGTAATTTTGGTAATTGCACTCACTCCAACGGATACATTATAAAAGCCCACTCCAGCTTTTAGTTTATGGACCGAAACATGTCCATAAACTGAAATGCGCATTCCTTCGTAAATGTAAAACGCAACTTTTGTCAAAAAGTTGCGTTTTGTACTCACCAAACACTGAAGTTGGGCTGGCTTTTTTAAAAAGCCAACTTTTGAGCTCAAAATGCCCAAACAAATGGGCACTTAATAATAAGTATTTCAAGAAAAGTTGGGTTATTATTATTTTTTTTTTAAAGTAAACAGTAATACTTATTAGAATACACACGAAAATAGTAATACTAGTGTTTTAAACTGGGTTTATAATACATTATATAACTAGAGTACAACTACAAAATAGTTTTAAATTATATGGACCCCCATTATATATGCTTAAGGTATTAAAGAGGAGTTGTTGGGTTCCTTAAAAAAAGTGGAGTTGTTGAATGCAATAGTAGATTTGAAATCTGATTTGAGACAATTGATAGAAAATTAGAGTAGTTTAAATTAATCCTTTGAATTTTAGTTAATTAGTATAGATTGATTGGATAAACCATTGATTGATTGATTTAAAACAGATACAAGCAACTTGTTCATTTATTTTTATTAAATCATTTTTAGTAGCAAGTTGGTCAAGATATATCTCGTATTAAGGTTCATCGTAGGAGCTAGGAATATAATATGCTTGCCGAAATTTTCAATGTTTTCTTTTATTCAACTTCAACATGGAAGCTTTTTGATAAAAGAGTTGTTTATGGTTAATGTTCACTTCACACCATAGACATATATATTTTCTTCCTTACAGATCTGAGCTGTAAGTGATGGAGGATCTTCTTGTTTCAAGCTGGTGTAGGGATCGAGCTGTGCCAGAAACGTATATAGTCCCACCGGAACAAAGACCAGGGAAGCTTATTGATGTTCCTGTAGGCAACAATATTCCAGTGGTTGATCTTGGGGTTCATGATCAGACTCAGATAATTCAACAAATTTTTAAAGCTAGCCAAGACTTTGGATTCTTTCAGGTTCCACTCACATCTTTTTTTCTTTGAGATAATGATTTATTCCTAGTGGATTCTTGGCATCAAACATGAACATACATGAACAAATTTTGGCTACATTTTCCTATCTATATATAATAGTGTTCTATCATGATTTGTACCATCTGGTGGAGGCAGGGGCCACCCATGCAGTCCCCGGGTTCTCCGCAATTTTCCCTTTCCCCTATTATTTTATTATAATAAATGTTTAGATTATTTCAAGATTTTATATATATCCCCTTCATTTTTAGAAAAAAAAAAAGAGTCTCATTTTTTAATTTTTTTTTAAACTAAAGATAAAAAAGGGACTAGTAACTAGTCATTGTGTTTACTACTCTTGACCCACTTTTTTTTTTTTCCTTTTCTTTTCTTTTCTTTTCTTTTTGAGAAAACTCTTGACTCATTTAAACTCTGTTATGCATAGCGTGGAACCATCTAAGTATTTAAAGGCTAAAGCATAATATATCAAAAAAGAAAAAAGAAAAAATCAATTTTGTATATATATATATATATATATATATTTAAAGCAAAAACTTTTTATTTTTATTTTTGTTTTATTTTGCATTCAAAGGAATTGTATATGTGTGTGTGTCTTAATTAGAAGAAAATATGCTGTATGGTTAAAAGTTTGGGACATCTTCTACTTTGTAATCATTAACATTTATTACTTTTAAAAAGTGACATTTATTTTTTCAATTTATTTTAAATTAATTGAATTGTGTACATTTTCTTTAAAACTATTGTAATTCTCTAATATGTAATATTTTGAATAATAATAATAATAAAAAAATCTTGAATTGAATAAAATTCTAAAGAAAAATAATAAATAACTGCAGGAAAGAAAATGTTTGTTTTTTTTATTATATAAAATTTTCTTTATACAAGAAAATAATAATGATAATAAAGCATATTAAGTATAAATGTTTTAACCAATAAATGTGTATATATATGTGTATGTGTGTATTATTTTGTGAATTTAAAAATTATAAATATATTTAGATTGACCCTTGAAAAACATTTTCTGGCTCAACTAATAGGTGATCAACCATGGAGTCCCTAACCACTTAATGGATGATGCCATGAGTGTTTTTAAGGAGTTTCATGCAATGTCTGGCAAGGACAAAACAATTGAATGCTCAAAGGACCCCAATAAGAGCTGCTCCGTCTACACAGGCAGTCAAAATTATGCAAAAGAAAAGTTCCACCTCTGGAGGGATGGATTGTTACACCTTTGTAATCCTCAAGAGAAATACATCCAATTTTGGCCTGAAAAACCAACTAGATATCGGTAAATCCTCATAGTCATAGACATGTAAATTAACTTGTTCTATTATGCTACTGAACTTTTTTCATATATAGAACATAAATGAGCTACATCATGATGTTTTATTTAACCTTTTACAGAGAAGTTGTTGGGCCATATACAACTGAAGTAAGGAAGTTGGGGTTTAGAATTTTGGAGTTCATTTCCCAAGGCTTGGGAATCAGCCATGGTCATTTTAGCAGTGGACTTGCTGAAAATCCAAGATTGTTGGTCAATCACTATCCACCATGCCCAGACCCAAGTTTAACCTTGGGACAGGGCAAACATAGAGACCCTAGCATCATCAATATTCTTCTTCAAAGTGAAGTATATGGGCTTCAAGTCTTCAAGGATGAGGAATGGATTGGTGTTAAACCTATTCCTTATGCTTTTGTGGTTAACATAGGTTATCCTTTGCAGGTACGCACATATATCTTCACAAGCTCTCAGTATATATAATGCACTTTGTTTGTTTTTGGGAAGGATATACTAGCTTATTTGTAACTGCAAGATGTTTAATTAGTGGAAAGCTGAAAATTAGTTGATAATCCATTTGATTTGTGGTACTTCACCACATTGATTTTGAATTATGAAGGCATTAGGTAAATAATTGTTGGGCAATAAATTATTGTGCAATAATCAATCTAAGTTATTTACACGATTATGGAAAGCTTTAATTATAGGCAGTCTTTTTAATTTGGGATATCATATAAATTGTAACAAATAGTACCGTATATATATTAAACTTTAGGGTACCTACACTTTGCACTCCAAACTATAAAAACTTGTGATCACAACCCAATTGTAACAAACTTTGCAAATTGCATCCCGTAGCCTGATTGACAATTAAAATTAATAACCATACCTTAATAAAAAATAAAAATGTGCAAGTTACATAGACCATAAAAATTTAGTACATGAATCGACTATAAGGGCAAAACATAGAATTTATTTCTTTACAGTCATGTAACTTGCATGCTATCATTAATTTTGATATTCATTCAAGCTATGAGATGCAAATTATCAAGTTTGTTACAATTGGGGTGGTGAATGCAAGATTTCATAGTTTAGCGTGTAAAGTGTAAGTACCCCCATAGTTTATGGTATTTTTTTTGTTATAGAAAATATTATTGTTTCTTAATTATTGCACTTGAAATTGTGCTGCATTGAATTGCAGATTATCAGTAATGGGAAGTTGAAAGGTGCTGAACATCGAGTGGTGACAAATTCAAATTTTGCTCGGACAACTGCTTCCTTCTTTATTAATCCATTAGATGAAACAATTATAGAACCAGCAAAAACTTTGGTTGATGCAAGAAATCCTGCGCTCTATAGGTCCTTGCTATACAAAAACTTTCTTATCAAATATGTAGCTGCCTCTGGCAACACTCAAGCATTAGAGGAGGTTTTAAGTAGTAGTACTGCACAGAGGGGGGGAGAAAAACTATTGTGCTTTATCAATCTATGACCATTATCAACAAGAAAATCTTAATTGGATCATCATAATAAATGTATTTGTCAACTCTTGCACTAATAAAATATTATTATTGTCATTGTCATTGTCATTGTCTTTTTTATTTTTTAATATTTTATTTTATTTTTATGTATTAAATTTTAGTGCCATGAACCTTCTAAAAAAAAAATAGTGAAGTGAACGCCAATTGAATATAAGATTATGAATGCAATGTAGTAATAAATTATGGATTGACAAACTAAATAAAGACATATAATTGATTTAGCAAATAATTAAATAAATAAAGGTAGATAATGGTCATATATATTGTGAGATATAGCTCTCATGTTGAAAAACATATGTGCGCAACAAAATGAATTATTACCCAAAACCTAGGTGAGATACTACATTTGGTTGATTTTTAAAAAAGAATACCCAATAACCCAATACTAACTGTATTGTATTATGAGTATATTTTTTAGGTTTGATTTGATTTGATTTTTTAAAAAGAATACCCAATAACCCAATACTAACTATGAATACCCTTCTAATCATCTCTTAGTTTGTATGAATACCCAATACTAACTATAAATCTCAGATCTCACACACACACACACACTCTCTCTCTCTCTCTCTCTCTTACTGTGTTCCTTTCTTTCTTTCATTTCCTCAGGAGACAGAGTATTGGAATCAAAGAGAACTGGTAATGAAATGAACACCAAATATGTATATCGTGAACCATGGCCATCCAATGCACCCATTTCAAGGCCTTCGTCGTTGTTGGAAACCAATTATTCAAATTTTGGCAGTTTCTAAGCGTGATTCACAATTTTTAAGAACCCATATCATTTTTTTCATCAAGGAATCAGGTTATGTATATATATATATATATCTAAAATTATATGTCCTGCTTTTGTTTTAATTTGTAAAAGAGTTGTGATTTCGTGTGAAGTGTGGCAGTGGTTTGTTTTGTTTTTTTTTCTTCGGTCTGCTGATTTGAGTTTTTTATTTTTATTTTTATTATATATATATATATATATATATCTATTTATTATTATATAAATATTTTTAATAATTCGATAGTTATAAATTATACTGGGGAGGGAGAGATTTGAACTCTGGATATCTCTCTTAAAAATACCAAAAGGTGCTAATTAGTTGAGCTACAAAGATTCTTTGCTATTTGAGTTTATTTTGAGTTGGGGAGAAATTAATGAGTAAATGGTATTTTGGTCTTATTCGAAAAATCAAAATTAAAATTGTCAAATTTATTTTTTCTCTCGATAAAAAATTAGGACAACATTTATCTCCAAATTAACAAATTTAGAGGTTATCTCATTCAATATACTATGTGGTGATTTATATTTTATAGCACTATTCATATGCATTATTTGAATAAGTCACATAACTCATTAAAAAAAGTCATTTGAAATAAACTATATATGTATGCTTTCTTATGATCTGGTTTGAAATTAAATTTTTTTCCTAAAACTTGGAATCATAGTTAGTAAAATATGGTATGTGTTTAATACAATAAATATATGGACGGGTATAATTCGGTATATTTTAAAAAATTATGTTTCAAAAATTTGGCATAAAAATACAGAAATAGAAAAAATGGTACGTGTATAATATGAATATGTACGTTTATTTATTTATTTTTTTAAATTGTAACAAAAAAAAGTTTAGACATTTATCCCCCTTTTTTGTCAAATAAATAGAATAATATTTGTATCATGACTTTTATGTCTAGTCATATATATGATTAATTCCAACCACTCAAACAAATTTGTTTTAGAGTGATCCTACATATGTTACAAATTTTACTATATCAGCATTGTGTACCCTTGATGTGATAGTCATTCCATGTGTATAAGTGTTTGTGGGGTGTAGAGGGAAATTAAGGGCCGAGGTTCAAGTCTTCAGGAGGGAATTTTACACACATATACAGTTAGATTAATTAGGTTAGAATAAAATTTTTATCTTGTATAAAAAAAAAGTCTTACATTAATGTGACTTGTATAAAAAAAAAAGGTCTTATATTAATGTGTCATTCATAAAAAATAATTTGAACACTAATTTTGTGTTAAAATGAACCAATTACATTCATTATCATATTAATTTATAATATATATATATATATATATATATATAAAAGTTTTAGTAAAATTTTTAGAAATTTAGCAATTTTTATAATCTAAACAATGATTATTTTAGCATTGGGAGCATAAAGCATAGACTCTAAAGCAACAAACAAAATTGGAATGTGTGTTTATGCAACTTTTTATTATTATTGTTATTATATATATATTTTTTGCGTTTATAATATTAGAAAGTGTAATGTTAGGTTTACAATATTTTTACAATGAATTTTATGTGACAGATTATTATTGATTATAATTTAGGCCCTCCATTGATATTATTTTTTCTACCCACCAATTGTAACATGCTGCCTAAAATTTGTTGTGAAATTGTTGTAAAATTTTTGTAAACATATCATTTACTTATCTTTAAGTAAAATAAATTCTATACATGACACTTCTATTATTAAAAGAGAAAAAGGGAAAAAAAATGACACTTGTATTTGGTAGGAATAAGTTTCCTTTAGTTGTATCATACACGTGTTTGAGTTTTGAACTTTTATGTCAATGCCAAATTAACAGCCATCAAGTAAATTTTTTTTTGATACAAGATAAAAATTCTACTTTAACTTAATCTAAGTATATATGTGTGTGAAACTCCCTCTTAGAGACTTGAACTCCGGCCTTACCTCCCACACTCCATAAACACTTATACTTGTGGAGTGACTACCGCACTAACGGTGCGTAGTGGTTAGCCATCAAGTATTATAACTTTTATCTTTAACATTTAACAAGCTATATTTTACAAATCAAAATTTATCAGTTTCGTAAGACTCTCGTATGGTACTTCTAATCTCAAAATCACGTGTAAGATTCTGCACATTTGAGAACAGTTTGGGAGACGCAAGTTTCTTTAATTAATACTATCATATGCATAAGATACGCTTATCTTATGCATATTTACTAACTGAGCTTGGAATATTTTTGCGACTTAATTAAATAATATAATACACATAAATAGTTTTATAAATTATTATGTATTGGAAGATTCATTCAAATTAGTGTAAAGGATAATCTTGTATATTTTAAATTCTTTCATATTCGACCTACCCATATATATCTTTTAATTTTGACAACTACAAGCTATCTAACAAAAGTTTTTTTTATAATTATTTTTTTTATTGAGAAAGCTATCTAACAAAAGTTTACAAGTTTATTTTAATAAAATTTTATTATTGAAGTTTGTTATTTAATAATAGAAATCTTTTTCACACGTTTGATTGATTAGGATTTATATTTCATTATTTAAGTATGGCATGTGATCTACCAAAAAAAAAAAAAAATCATAATGGTTACGAAACAAAGGCGCGTATGGAGTGATAATTTTTCATTTACGTAAACTATTCTTCATCATGGAGATCACCAATGGAGCCTATACTTTTTGTCGTGATATTAATATTATATCATTTTTCTATGATAGAATGGTGCTCTAAAGTTGAGATTTGAGATAGTGACTTTTGAGGAAAAAAAAAAAAAACATGTGTGTAATTGTATAAGGGTCTGTTTGAGATTCGTTTATTTTGTTGAAATTATTTATTTATTTTTTTGCTAAAAGTACTGTAGATAAATGTAAAAGTTAGCTGAAATAGTACAATGAGACCTATGAATAGTACCAAAAAGTGTAGTGTAGCCTATGAATAGTAGTAAAAATAAGCCAAATAGTAAAATAAACTGGCTTTTTAAATTGGAGCCAAACACACACTAAACATGAGTTTGGATAGCGGCAGAGGAACGTTTCTAGCATTTGCGTTTTTGGCTGAGTTCCACGGCATTGTTCATGACCCAGCTAAAAACACAAAAACGCACATATCAAAGCATTTTTGGGTCCTACGACACTATTCACACATTTAAAAATTATTTTGCTAAAATATTTTCAATAATAAATAATAAGTTTTCAGTTTTTAGTAAATAAGTGGTATTCAAACACACTCTAAGACTCATGGATCCAAAAATACTACATGCAGTTGCATAGGTGAAAGGACCAAGGATGCCTAGAGAACATAGCTATGTTATGTAGCTTCTACTTTAGGGACATAATTAGTTAGTGTTAGTATAAAAGCATTGTGAATGAGAACTACAAGAAATGTAGTATAAAAAATTTGGACAAAGTTGTAAGGTTGAAATTTATCAACCATCTTGTTGGCTTTATTCCGTGTCAATTTTCTTGTAATTTAAGCACTTAGTAACCCTGTATTTAGGTGGGATTATTGTAAGAGTAGTGTGTGAGAAGTTGTGAAGAAAAGTTCAAGTATGTGCAAAGAAGCAGACTTTTGCCGTTAGGACTCGCGGCTGCAAGTCGCCAACTTCAGGCACGTGAGATGCACATAGGGAAGCTGAAGGGTTGCGCCAGCTGTCACACTACAGGACAAAAGTCCTAAGCTGGCTAGGCCGTTACGTCACGACTTGATTTCGTGACTTGGACAAGCCGCGAGACCAAGTCGCCAATTTACCCTGTTTTGCAAAAATCTGTCTGTTTGTATTCTCATCTCACCTCACTATATATAGATCCTTATACCCACTAAATGGAGAGAGCTTCCAGAGAGAATTTTGTGAGAGAAAACCCTAGAGAAAAACAAGATTGTCTCATCCCCAATCTTCATCTAAGAAACTCTACAAATTCCTCTACTCTCTTCCTCTTCATTGTCATATCCTTGAGAGGTTTTTTACCAAATCCTTATCTCACCACACCCATGTCTGTGAGAAGGTTTACTTGGTGCTGAGGGAAGCAGTTTGGAAGAAACCAATATACATTGGTTGATGCTATGGTTAAGTAGCGGAATCCGATAAGCTAGAAAAGAAAAATGTTCGGCGCAACCTCGTTGGAGCAAGAAGCTTGGAGGGCTTAGGTACCTGGGTATATTATGCTTGGAGGGTCTATTACTGTTCATGTATCCCAGCTACATTTTCTAGTGAATTATTGACCGCTTGGAGGGTGGCGGAGAGGTTTTACGCTGAGGACTTCGGTTTCCTCTTCGATAACACATCGTGTATTGTCCGCGTGTTTGCATTGTTCTTCCCTTTATCTTTGTCTTATATTTACTGTTGTGGATGTGTTTATATTTGGCTTAGATTGTCTATCAATTCTGTTATTGGTTTATTATCATGTTCTGCACATTAATTGTTTAATATAATGCTTGAATTGGTATTTTTATAATTTAGGGTCTAAACGTTCAAGGGTATTTCATACCCATATTGAACTTTCATTTGGTATCAGAGCAGGTATACTTGTTGTGATTTTAATACCTGAGTGTGATCCTTGACCCCTTGTTGAGATGGATAGGTCTCAATCTCTCACTGTTTCACCATTTTTTGACGGTAATAATTATGCATTTTGGAAAGGTCAAATGAGAGCATTTTTATGCTCTATAGATGATACCGTTTGGGATGCGGTTGAGATTGGTTGGACCAAGCCGACGGATCCTAAGTCCACTTGGGATAAGGCAGCTCTTGCAGCAACCAATGCTAATAGTAAAGCGTTAAATACTATTTTTTGTGGTGTATCTCCTGATGAATTCCACAGGATCTCTTATATGACGGTAGCCAAGGAAGCTTGGGAGATTTTGGAGACGATATGAGGGTACAAAGAAAGTTAAGGGCACAAAACTTTAGATGCTTACCACCAAATTTGAAGAGCTCAAGATGGGGGATGATGAACCATTTGATTCATTCTATGGGAAGCTCAATGAAATTGTAATTGCTAAATTCAATCTTGGGGAGAAGATTGAAGATAATAAGGTGATGAGAAAAATTTTGAGGTCTTTACCGGAGAGCTTTCTAGTAAAAGTCACAGCCATAGAGGAAAATAAGGATTTAGATGAAATTAAGATCCAAGAGCTCATTGGGTCACTTCAAACGTATGAGCTTGGACTACCTTCCCACAAGATGAGTAAATCACTTGCTCTTAAAACCATCATCGAAAGAATGGATAATCCTTCCGAAGAAGATGGAGTGGAGAAAGAAGTAGTATATCTTGCGAAAAACTTCCGAAAATTCTTGGAAATGAAGAACAGTGAAAAACCATTCAACAGAAGGAATTTTCATCTTCAAGAGGTGATAGGAAAGAGTTTACGAGGAAAGAAGGGAAGGATTCTTAACCCTTTTTAGGCATTATGTGCTATGAGTGCAATGACCATGGACATCTAAAGGAGTGTCCAATTTTTCTGAGAGGAAAAGGCAAGGCTTATGCCACGACACTCAGTGATTCAAAATCTTCTGATTCTGACTTGGAAGAGAGTTGTGACAGAGAGGGAAACTACTTCGTCTTCATGATCATTGCTCATGTGGAGTCATCGGATGATTTGGGTGCACTTGTGAAGGAGCTTGGTGAGCATTCTGATTCAGAGTCTATTAGGATTGTGGAGGAATCAGATGTTGAAGAGGAAGAGAATACAGCTAATATTCAAGAAAATTACACCTTACTTCTTGAGAAGTCGGGAGAGTCTTCCAGAGTAGCCAAGGCAGCTGTAAGGAAAATGAAGAAGGCTGAGGAAGATTACAGAAGTCTCTTGATCAGATATAAAGAGGCTAAGTGTGAGATTGAGACACTAAATGGTGAGCTATATGAAGCATATACGAAGGTGAGATTTCTTGAACAAGAGGTTGTGCAAGCTCATGCTAAGATAGAGAGAGTCTTCTCTCAAAAGTTAGAAGATGTTATATCATTTCAAAAACCTTCGTCAGACAAGTCCGGGTTGGGATACACCGAAGGAAGCTGCTCATCAGCCAAAGTCACCAAAGGAGTAAAGTTTGTGAAGGCAAATGAAACGGTTGTTGAAGGGCCCATTCTTGAGAAAGATGAGGATGTAAAAAGGGAGAATGTGGCTGAGTAACGAATGGTGAATAAGCCCCGAAATCAGTCTATGGCCAGACATGAAACTAGAGGAAGATCTCTCCCAAGATCACAACAAAGTCCCAGAACAGATTATGTGTGCCATTATTACGGATTGCAAGGACATACTAGGCCCAATTGTCAAAAGCTGAGATCAGACAACAATGCAAGCGCACCTCGGTCACAAGAAAGGAGAAATGACATGAGTTCTTGGGGTGGTGAGCAACTAAGAAGTTAAAATCGTGATCCCAGTATGACGGATGCGATGAAAATGATCGGTGCTTTCACCACTTGCTTGGAGAGTTTAACCAGAAGTTTAGAAAGTCCTAACTCTCGTACTTGATCCATCAAGGATATCACCCCAAACGCACGTGACGTGTGGGTGACGAATGGTACTCATGCATAAGCATTACAATGTGTCCATGCATCAATACTTCCCATGTTTGTGTATATGCTTGTTTGTGTGCTTTTTGCTAGTTTTTAGGTTTTTTTGTTTGTCTTTGGTTCAAATGTTTTACATTGTTCTTTATGTTATGTTTTGGATTAATCTTTTACTATTTTTGTGTCAAAAATTCAAAAACACATAAAAAGCAGAAAATTCAAAAAGTTTGATCACTTTGTTGAGTTTTTGTCTCAAAGCATGTTTTGCCTTGTACCTTTGTACTTATGGCTTTGTACTTATAGCTTTGTGTATTTAACGAGCATTACTTGTCTCTCATGTACTCATATCATTGTGGAAGAAATTTTAAAATCTATGTGACTGTTGTAAATAGATTTTCAACATTGTCATGAATGATTAGTGAATGGTTTTGTTGATCTTGAGACATGCATAGACTCAGGCCTATATATTTTCCCACCTTTTATTTATTATGCTTAAAAGAGCTCTCTAAATGTAAATCTCCAAATGAAAAGAGATATAGAGCTGTAAAAGCCTGTCGCACAAACTAGAATTCGACTAGGAAAAAGGAAAAGCGACCAAAATAAAATGTATGAATGATGCCTAAAAAGCCAAAGGCTAACACATCAATTGAAATATCAAAAATTTTAAGCATCTATCTCTTAATGAGATTTTCTTTACTCAAAAATTGCAAATGATATGTTGAATATGGAGCCAAATGTAAAGCTTCAAAGAATTGTTATCAAGTACTTGTGGGAGGTCATATATGCATGTTTCTATAATTGAGATAGATCACATTATCTAGTGCTAATTGTGTATGCCTTGATTGAATTGATCACTGAAGCTTCACATTGGACTAAGGACTATCTCATTTTTGATATCCACACACAATACACAATTCTATGTTCAATGAATGTCATATTCATTTGTGTGATTGTACTTGATTAAATGTGTTTTCACATGCTCAATCTTTATTGGTCAAACACAAAAAGATTTTTGAGTGTTTTGATTTGTTTTTGGAAAGTACTTTATTTTTACAAAAATGTCAAAAATTTCAAAAACAGTGTTGCCTTGTTTTGGCGACTAAGTTGCGGGTTGGCCCAGTCACATGTCGCAGTCGCGAGATCACTCAGAGATTTTTCGCGGCTAATTGGCGAGTAAATGCTCTAATCGTGAAAAAGAGTTAGAAATTTTTTCCAAAATGTGAGTTTTCTTGTTTTTGCGGGTCAGTGTGGCGACTGGTTCGCGGGTGGAAGGTCTAGTCGCGAGAGGTACTTAGAGAATTTTGCGGCTCATATCGCGACTATCTCGCGGGTAGACCTTCCAGTCGCGAAAAGCACTTAGAGAAATTTCTCAAGTTTCTTCTCTTCACAGTGTTTCGCGGCTTAACTTGGTGACTTACTGGCAACTTGATCCAGTCGCAAAAAATGCTTGTTTTGCTTTTTAAAGACAAATTTTAAAACTATTTTTTAGTTTTTCCCTCGAAGTTCAGTGTCTGTTCATCTTCTCCTCAAAATCTCTTTCTCAACACTCCGTGTTTCTTTGAAAAAGCGCTCAATTTCTGCATCATGTCTTCATCAAACATCAAGAAAAAGATATGGGCTTTCTTGTCTTCACTTTATTCATCATGATTTGATTATTGTTCTCTTGAATCTGTGTGTTGAGTTGTTGGGTTGTGATTTTGAGGGGCTCGACCATGGGTTTGCATATATTGTTGAGTTTGGGTGTGTGATGCTATTTGCTCTTGTTGCATTGACTGTTTTGGATTCTTTGCTTACATCAGGTCACTTATCCTGAGTCTAAGCATTGATATTTGTCAGTTTGTTTTTGGGCATATGAATGTGGGGTTTTCTGCATTTTTTACTATGGTTCTAAATTTATATGTTTGGTTATGGTTTTGGTGATTATGGCTACCATTTATTTTTGACTCTTATGTCACCATATCGTGTAGGTGTTGCTACATTTTTTTGCACTGTTCATACCAAATGGGTCTTGACTCATTGTTTTTGAACAAATTTATCTGATTTTGTTTGCATATTTCAGTTTAACCTTGGTTAACTTGTTATATCCAATGTTTGGTTATCAATTGTACTTATTTTGTGTTTGCGTCTAGTCACTCCGTTTATCACTATGTAACTAACTTGTTACTAATGTGTGTGCATTTCCCCATTCTGTGCTATGTCCTGTTTGTGGCCTTTTCTGCTTGATTACAGATGGCTGCACTTCCTTCAAAGAAGAAGACAACTGCTAAGAAAACTGACAAAAGAATGAAGATGGACCCTAATCTATTTAGGTCTGTCAAGCACTTTGAGAGATACAGAGACTTTTTTATGAAGGGTACCATTATCCAGGAGAGATTTGTTAACTTACATGATTTGAAGGACACTTTCATTCCAGGGTGCTTTGAGGGAAGAGGATGGGAGAAGTTGTTGAGTGATCTACCTGCAGTCTTTGATCCCTTGATAAGGGAATTCTATGCAAATGTAATCATAAAGGATGAAGAGATGAACTGCTGGGTCAAAGGACATGAGTTCACCTTAGACGCACATGACATTGATGACATCCTTGGTCTTAAGGGTTTAGAGGAGTATGAATTCATCAACTACAAAGACAGGATAATGTCCCTAGATATGGTCCAGGCTCGGATTGGTGGTACTAAGGAAGAGAAATGTCTCAACACTAATGCCTTTCCTGTAGACATGAGATGTTTGACCACCATCATGATGTTCAATTTGTATCCCATAAGAAAGATGACTACTCTTACTAATTCCAGAGCTATATTTCTCATGGAGCTTAAGGAGAAAGTCATCATTGACATTAGCTCAGACATTTATGACACCATCTTGGCCGAGACTAAAACTACTGCCAGGGCAAAGTTGGTCTTTCCTAGTCTCCTCATGAGGATCTTCAAAGCGAAGGGTGTTAGAATTCCTCAAGATATCAGTCCCCTGACTCCACTGTTAGCAATAAAAAAATTCAGCATCTCAAGGATACAAAGTCGTCTTCTGGGTGGTGAAGAGCAAAGGGATCCAATAGAGACTGAAGCAGAAGATGCAGAACAATCAGTCACCCCCAGGACCAGAAGAAAGAGGAGTAGAGCCTCAACTTCATTAGAAGCACCTCCTCCCGATGCTTTTCAAATCATCATGGAAAGACTTGATGGACTCAGAGAAGTTCAAAGTCAGCAGACTGAAAGGATGATAGTAATATAGGATCAGATTGATGTGCTTTCAGCTAAGATTGACAACCTTTCCACCAACTAGGAGCAGTGATCCTTTGGCTATTCCGGTCAAAAAGGGGAGAACTTTTGAGGGTAGTTCTTGAGGGGGAGTGCTTATTTTGAGGGGGAGTCTCACTATTATACACTGTGTTTATGTTGTTTGTGCTTATAATTTTGATACTATGCTTGGATTACTACTATTGTTATAGGGTTGATACACTGTTGTTTAAGTTTGGTTTAATTATTATATATTGATGTTGTTGTTGTTTTTTTTTTTTTTTTTTGTTTTGTTTTTTTTAGCAGTTTTTCAGCATATATAATATGATGTTATTCAACATATTTTTCTTTTTGTTTTGTACCCATGTTGCTTCTGTAAGTTTTAAGGGTTTGTTCTTATGCATAATTTGTACGCCTTTGTGGTTTGTGTCATGCTTTATTCAGCCTTTGTGCTTTGTTTAATCAGTACTTCCAACTAAATGTCTTGCATTTTCCTTTAAGTACTATCACTCTTGTGCCCTTGTAGGATTTTTCCTAGATGCACATACTTCATGTATTGTGCATTAGTTGAGTGTTGGTCATTCAAGCAATTTACCTTGTGTTTATTGTCTTGAATGTCCGGATGTTCATTCCAAGTGTGAATGAGCATTGTGATCACTTGACTATAGTGATTACCTGTTTTGGTCTTGCCATGGTTTACTGCTTTATTCCATTGTGCATGATCGCATTGTGCTTGCTTCATATGCATTACAAGTTTCTGTATACAATAAACTTATTGTGTTGTTGTGTTTCAGGAGTTACTTGTTCTTATGGTTCTAAAGCTTCGCAGATTCTAGAGTTAGGTGTAAGTGAGTTTTCCAATTGTTTCCAACTCATGCGTTAAGTTTAGATTTGTTTTAGGGTTTTGTCACGGAATAGCCAAAGGGGGAGATTGTAAGGTTGAAATTTATCAACCATCTTGTTAGCTTTATTCCGTGTCAATTTACTTGTAATTTAAGCACTTAGTAACCCTGTATTTAGGTGGGATTATTGTAAGGGTAGTGTATGAGAAGTTGTGAAGAAAAGCTCAAGTATGTGCAAAGAAGTAGAGTTTCGCGGTTAGGACTCACGGGTGGCTTGCGGCTGTAAGTCGCCAACTTCAGGTATGTGAGATGCACGCAGGGAAGCCAAAGGGTCGCGCCAGCTGTCACACCACAGGACAAAAGTCCCAGGCTGGCCAGGCCATTACGTCGCGACTTGATTTCGCAACTTGGACAAGCTGCGAGACTAAGCCGCCAATTTACCTTGTTTGGCAAAAATCTGTCTGTTCGTATTCTCATCTCAGCTCATTATATATAGACCCTTATACCCACGAAATGGAGAGAGCTTTCAGAGAGAATTTTGTGAGAGAAAACCCTAGAGAAAAAAAAGATTGCCTCATCCCCAATCTTTATCTAAGAAACTCTACAAATTCCTTTACTCTTTTCCTCTCCATTGTCATACCCTTGAGAGGTCTTTTACCAAATCCTTATCTCACCACACCTACGTCTGTGAGAAGGTTTATTTGATGCTGAAGGAAGTAGTTTAGAAGGAACCAATATACATTAGTTGATGCTATGGTCAAGTAGCGGAATCCGGTAAGTTAGAAAAGAAAAAGATTTGGCGTAACCTCGTTGGAGCAAAAAGCTTGTAGGGCTTAGGTACCTGGGTAGATTAGACTTAGAGGGTCTATTACTGTTTATGTATCCCAACTACATTTTCTAGTGGATTATTGATCGCTTGGAGGGCGGCGGAGAGGTTTTACACCGAGGATTTCAGTTTCCTCTTCGATAACACATTGTGTGTTGTCCTTGTGTTTGCATCATTCTTCCCTTTATCTTTGCCTTATATTTACTGCTGTGAATGTGTTTATATTTGGCTTAGATTGTCTATCAATTCTGTTATTGGTTTATTATCATGTTCCGCACATTAATTGTTTGATATAAAACTTGAATTGGTATTTTTATAATTTGGGGTCTAAACGTTCAATGGTGTTTCATACCCATATTGAACTTTCAAAAGTTTAGGAGTTATCTCCTTTAATATACTAGGTACCAGGTAGTGATTTATAATACTATTTACGTGTATTATTTGAATAGTCACATGATTCATTAAAAAAGTCATATGACTAGAACTATATATGTATGTTTTTTTCCAAACTGGTTTGAAATTAAACTTTTTGCTTAAAAATTAATTTTGCTTTCTGCAGAAAAGAAAAAAAAGAAAAAAGAGAATGTTTGAAGGAATTTTCCTTTAACCCATTGCGTAATGGTTGAAACAACCATCGATGTGTACTTTTTTACGTTGGAAAAAGCTTCAAATTTGGAAAATAATTACAGCTGGTCATATTTAGACCGAAGCTGATTAGCAAGGGAACAAATAATGGGTGAGAAATGAGAATTAAACTCACCTACGGCCATCATCCGCTTACCCCTTTGGTCCAACTTTTTTTCCCTTTTATGCATTCCCTTATTTCACATAAAATGGTCACTTTCCTTTATGATCCAGCACATCTCGAATTCATGGAAATTTCCTTAATATCATTAGTAGCTTTTGGTGGCAATCATGAATTCAAAATATGGCTGACTTCCATTAAGGGGGATTCTAAAATGTGTATTGTTATCTGTTATTCTTGTCAACCTTTCACTTAACATACATGAACGGAGGTTTTTTCCCTTTCAAATAAATAAATAACGATCAACCCAAAAATTCCCACTCTGTTTTCTCTCTCTATCACGAGTTCCTTTATTCTTTTGGGCATTAACAGGAGTTCAAAGCTTTGGTATGTGATTGCATACAACAAAAGCTTGGTGCTGAATCCTGAGGGGTGATTGCCGGAGCCATTTTGCACCAAGGTTAAATTGCATCTAGTGGGGCGAAAATCACTTAGGACAACTCTTACCATCGATAGGTTTTTTCTCCTCCATTTCGCACTTGGTTTGCTTGATTTAATCTCATATTTTATTTTTTTTCCTCT